>OZ057398.1:22523262-23123262 GCA_964056695.1 Melieria picta | reverse complement strand
TCAGTGGCGCACACAGGGGGATTGAGATTCAACCTCCCCCCAAATACAAAAATTGTTGGTACAAAATACGGTTTTAGATGGTATTGGGCTCAAAAATTGTACGCAATCGCCTCCTCTCGAAATGAAATCCTGTGTGCACCACTGCCTGAACTCCTCCGCTCCCAAATCCCCAAATGAAATCTACCATTAAATGGATCCCTATTCGTTTCCATGAAGTTCACAACTAAGTAGTCAATCGCAATTATTGATCCCTCTTCCAACAACAAAATGCATTAAACCCGAACTAACCTAACTCAACCTAAGCTAAATCGACCGAGTCAAAAGTTGTCTGTTTTATTATACAACTCAGTTTTAAATGCAAACTAAATGCTTTCAGTTTCCATTAACAATTTGACAAGAATTAATTTTTCGTTGAAAGCATTTATTTCAAGTCATTTATTTCAATCAGTGCAGTGCGTATTTTCTTGGCCTTCACTAAAACTGACACACAAAATTGTGTGTGACGTCAGGCACTGGCCACACTTGAAATTCACTTTTGCTTCACTTTTCATATATTCAAGCAGACACACACGCACATAGACACACATACACAGCCATACAACGCAACGAGTGTGCTGGTTACCACAAAACTCAGATTAGCACTAATTAAAAATGTTTCAACTCATGCGTAATGTGTATGCAATTTATATAATTTTTGTACTAAATATCTACGTACATGTTGTGTGTGTCTGTGTGTATATGTATGAGTAGTGTATGAGAGTATTTTGCATTGTTGTTGTGAACAAAGTTTGCTGCAAAATATAATTAAGTGCACTTAGCATAATAAACTTTGCATTTAAAAATCTAATAATTCACTTAAACAATTTATTATTTTCTGTGCTGCAAGAGCAGTGCTCGGGCACACACACACACATACACACAGACGCACGTGCGCATAGCGGAAGCGCCACTGCTGCAACTGCAGCAATGAAACAAAACCGAAACCAAAAAAACAATCATAAAAAATGGCAACAAAAAACAATAGTCACAACGCTCAGTCACGCCAGCCATGGCGACGAAGTGAAGCGGACCGAGGCCGCTCAGCTGCTCAGCGACTCAGCGGCTCGAGTGCCACCAACTCACCAACGACAGCAGCTCGCAAATCCTGTCTGTGTCAGCGCGTGTGCGGCACGTTGTCATTGCGGTAAACAATTTCATCAAAAATTCCCCTGCCTCACTCACTCACTCACGCCCCCACCACGCCCAACGCCGCGGTTGCACAAGTGCTGCGCCAAAAGTTTTCATATAGCAACCAACCGCAGCGCTGCCAATGTTGCAATTTCCACTTCAAGGGTATTCATGTGTTGCGTATGTTTGTATGTTTGTATGTGTGTGTGTGTGTGTGTGAGACGAGTTCGTGCACTCGCACTGCGTGTTTTAGCCGCTTGTTGTTGTTGTTGTTGCTCGTAATACCTTAGCGTGTCGTATGCCAAGTCCGTGTGGCTAGAAATTCTGCGTCCGAGTTTATTTAATACTTGTTGTTGTTGTTGTTGTTGTTGTTGTTGGTACTTTTGTTAGTTTTTTTTTAATTTTCTAACCAACTTGAAATCCGCTTGGTGAGTTGATCGGTTGGTTGGTGTTGCCCATGCAACAGTGGCGCTTAAGCACTTTTATAAATTTTCCACCAACAACAACTTGGCAATTGTGGTGGTGCGCGGGCGAGTATGCGAACCCCATGAAATACATTAACAACATTAATTTTTGTGTGAAAAATTATATGTTTGCGATAGAAAATGTTCTTTAGTGTCACCTCAATCCGCAACAGGGTTGAGGTGAGTTTAAAGGGCACAACAATTATTGACATAGATTCGATTTAACACTGATATATTTGATATTATCTCTCTACATATAACACCGTGCGACAGCATTTTTTACACCGGGAGAAATCCATATGTGCGTGAAACTCGAGACCAAATATAGTAATACTGCGTACTCAGTTTTTCATTTCTACATCCTCTACGACTCATCATCGTCGAACTCAAACCACTGAAGCAAAAAGTATGAAATTCAAACTATAGGTTTATTTTAGAAAAAAAACATCCACTCAAAAGGAATTTTTTTAAAATTTGGGGGTCTAAAAGAGTTAAAGATGGTTTAAGGTGTCATGTGGAGAAACGTGTTGTTTTCAGTGGGCCGATTAATTTCAAAATTGGTGAAACCACTTCAAATAAGAGATAATTCTGCATGTATCCTTCACTTTTTTAAATAATTTTTGGGGAGTGTCAACAATGGGTTAAGAGTTTGTCTGAAGAAAGATGATTTAACGGGTCTATTGACTTGAAACTTGGTGAAAGCGCTTCAAAGAAGAAACAATTCGATACGTATTTTTCATTTGTTTTTGAAACGAATCCTGCGACATCAACAATGGGTTAAGAAATTTGTATGAAGAAAGATGGGTTGGATGCATGATTTGTATGAAGAAAGATGATTTCATGAGTATCTTGACTTAAAACTTGGTAAAAGTGCTTTAAACGAATAACAATTCAACAAGGGACCAACTGAGTACTAAAGCTTTGCATAGAGAAGCAAAATTTAGTTGGCCTATTGACTAATGGAAGCATTTTAAATACGAAATAATTAGATCAGTTTTTGTAATTTTTTAATCAAAATTTTACGGGTCAAAAATTTATTATTGACTATCAATTTAGAAAAAGTACTTAAAATACGAAAATATTCAACGTCATCAACCATCAAGTCGAATATTAACATTGAAATTTGACAAATCTCAAGATTAAAATTTCAAGCGTCAAGAAATTATGCCGAATCCTATTTTAGGTCTTTCGTATATCTTTCGTGGGTTTCCTTTCAAGCCAACACATATGGTGTACAATATTTTTTTTAATTTGTTATATATTAATTCTAATTTTTATTTAAATTTAGTCTTGAAGTCTGAACAGTGATTCTAGTAGACAAGAAAACAAACAATGTGAGACAACTAAAGTTGTAAGAGTTGTACTTTTAAAAAAGAGAAATAATTTTTTTAGGCGACAGATCAAGCTCGAATAAATTTGCAGTAGCATTTAACTCTATAAATTATTTATAAGCACCTTAGGTCCATAACTCGTTCTGTAGAAGCTAACATAAAATGCAGAAGAAACCTTAAGACATCATTAGGAAATATTTCAATTGATCTGGCACAAAAGAGTGGGTCAGTCAACAATCAGAATAATCACTTTAAAACTGCCTCATAACTTTTTTATATTTCGTCAATTTCAAACTGAACTTCCTGATCGATAAGTTGTCAAGGTTTATCAACTTTTTTATTAAGTCTTTTTGTTTTCATTCTTTTTCTTCCATCACTGCGAGTAATTTAGATCAATATTCAGTAAGAATGTTCTGTCTAAGACCTGAAATTATAAATCTTTTTGTTTTCTCATATGGAAAACCTACTCCTTACAATTAGCTATGTTTTACACTTAGAACTGTCACTATTATTATTGTTATTGTAGAGATGCAGCAATGTGTATGTAGTACACCCTGCAAGATTTAGTTCTATTTCCTGTTAAAGTTTGCCAAAAATTATTCTCACAGATCAGTTCTAAAACTCATAAACGAACCTCCATCTGGGATCGCTAAGAACCCAATAACGGTCTACCTACCTAACTACCTTTTAGTTCATTCTCCAGGATCTGGTATGAAGTCAGTTAGTGTTTTCTGGCATTTAATAACTGAACTGAATAGCTGTTTCCCCCATACAGAACATATAGAATTTGTCAGATTAGTCTTCTGATTTTGCCGGCCTCGATAGTCCAACGGGTAGGGCGCTGGCTTCTCATACCAGAGGCCCTAGGTTCGATTCCTGGCTCAGGATGGCTGGCCATAGCAAAACTTTTAAATGTGAAAGCAAAATTGTCAAAAACCGCCGTTCGGATTCGGCGTTAAAGTCCCCTCCCCCTTCCCCCATCCATTTGAAATGTGTGTTGTAACACGTGATGAAAAAAACCAGTATTGCATACACATGTCAAACCTATATGGAGGCCCGTATTGAGGCAGCCACTACAACCTATCTACCAACCTCCTCATTCTGCACAAGATATATGCTTGAAAGCTCGAACGCTAAGTTAGAAGCTCTTTCGTAAGCAATCTTTGTTGACTACTGCCTTCTGAGAAGACATCTATCAAAGAAAAAATTATCTTTACCGATGCAACACTCATGACTCAGGACTTAAGATCTTCTAATGATCCCATTCAACTCACCAGCCACTCAGCCAAGTAGTTGGTAACACAATAGTTCGTTAGTTAATAAATCGTTCAGTTGATTTCCTAATTTTGAGTTCTGAGATGTGAAAATGTTTCATCAGAATTGCAGCAATTTATCTGATAAATCCATCTATCTTGAATTCAATAGTCAAACTTGATGTGCGCCACAAGCAGATAGCTGGCAAAAACATGATGCATTTCATTAAGTTTATTGACAGCTAGGGTTAAATTCATAACTGTAACACAAACATCATGTTTTGCTCTTACAAACAAAAAAAAACTGGCACCAAGCAATCCACTCAAAACCAAACAACGCTCATCGCAATACAAAAAGTGAGGGTGATGCAAGTGAACAAAAAACATGAAAAGTTGCCATGTTGTGTTGTGTTTTGTTGTGATCTGTGTTGCGTTTCGTTATTTTGGGATAAGAGCAGAACATCGACATCGACTGCAGCAGCTAACCAACTAAGCCAACCAGCAGACTCATCCGACCACCACCACTAACCAGTGAAGCATATTGAAGTTGAAATTTTTGCAGAATTATGGTTACGAGCAGCATATACATACATACACATACATATGCATAGATACACATACATGCACACATACACATATATGCTGACTACAAGTGCTGTGGGATCGAGCACGTGATGAAACCGAGTTGGGTAAAGTGCAACGCGTTTGTTGCATTTAAGTTTTTTCTTTCGATTGGATGAAATCCACACACACATACACACATAGTTGATATACACATACAACATGCATGCAACCATAACAACTGACCGCACATTTATCACAACTCATTCGAAGATAGATCAACAAAATCTATTCAGCTATTCGGCTTTCGCCAGCAACTGCCACAAAAATGCAGGTCAAATATGGCACTGCAGGGAGCATAGTTCATTGTGTCCTATATGCGATACAAAAACAATGCAACGTGCAGTTTAAGCACTGACAAAAATTTAAACGGAAAACATCAGCATTTGCCAGCAAAATGTTTTCGCATCGGATCCCCTTTCGCCAGTTTGAAGTTAAGCAGAAATTTAGGTCAAAATCCTCGGAGAATGCTAGTGGCATTTTCTGGTAACTACAGTTGTTGTTATTGGTGTTGTTGTCGTTTGCCATGCATGTCTGAAATGTCAATGAAGTGTGGTTGAGTTTGTGCGGCAGAACGGCAGCCCTTACAAAATATCAAGTAATATGCAGTTAGACCAAATCCGTGAACTGAAATGATGATGAATTATGTTGAAACATTGCAAGCAATTTATGCTTTAAACAAATTTTCTTGCACATTGCATAGGGTTTTCGACGTTTTGCGAAGTATTCAGTACAGTAAAGAGTTCATAAGTAAGCACGGAAAGCAACGACCATTGAAGTTTTAGGTTGGATTTCAATACAGAATTTCCATGGATTTGTTAGAAAATGGATCCTTATTAAAAGGAATGCCCAGGACTTGAAATTGATCCTATTTTGTAGCCAGTTTCAGGGGTTTTTCGAATATACTCAAAGAGGATTGAGAGAGAGAGAGCTTTCTTACGAACCGAACCGACTCCGAACCTTCGAAATATTTTACTTATACTAGCGTTTTCAACGTTTTGCGAAGTAGAGTTCAAAAGTAAACGTGGAAAGCAACGACCATTGATGTTTTGGGTTGGATTTCAATAAAGAAGACATTGGTAGACATTTAATTCTTAATAAAAGGCATCCCCTTCTTGTTCCTATCTTGAAGCAAATTTCAGGGTTTTTTTTTAATCTATGTAAAGATTGAAACAATTGCAGCCGCCGTGGCTCAGTTGGTTAGTGCGTTGGACCGCGAGTCGAAGGCAGCAACCTCAGGTTCAAATACTGCCTGTAATAACACCTAAAAAAAAATAACGGGAAAACTCGTTTTCTCTTTCGGTGGCTGTCCTCTCAGCTAAAAATGGCAAACCTCTGACAGTAAAAATTGCTTATGAAAAAGCTCCCAACCTGCCGTTCGGAACCGGCATAAAACTATAGGTCCCTTCCACCCGCGTACAAATTCACACGCACAACACGGGTGGTTGCGGGAAGCTAGGCCTCAGTCTCGCGTAAGCGGGCTGTCGTGCCAGTCAATTATTAATTAATTAAATTATTAAAGATTGAAAAATTTTAAGGTCCTTTTAACTGGAGACTTAAGTCCATACAAACTATCGCACTAAAAGATTTCGAACCTCCGAAATATTTTATTTTTACTACTAAATTTAAAAAATTATATCTCTCACCCATACTTAATGTTCCCATCAATTTTCCTTCATTTCCAGGTTCACTGCATGTGCTCGCCTTGGAACACTACCTGCCCTCGCACGACGAGAATGGCGAATTCCACATTCCATATCCGCCGTCCAGTGAAATTTACGTCTTCAATCGTTATGGCCAGCATGTGGCTACCAAAGACCTCACCTCCGGCAAGACGCGCTACAGCTTCCTCTACTCGAAGAACACCTCGTTCGGTCGCCTGTCCACCGTCACCGATGCCTCCGGCAACAAGATTCAGTTCCTGCGCGACTACAGCAACGTGGTCAGCTCCATCGAGAACACACAGGATCACAAGTCGGAGATACAAATCAACGGCATCGGCATCATGACCAAGTTGAGCGAGAAGGGCCGCCAGGAAATCGAGCTGGACTACGACAGCAACACGGGACTGCTGATGTCGCGCTCGGCAGGCGGCGAAACGTACATCTATCAGTACGACGAATTTGGTCGCGTCACCGGCACCATTCTGCCCAGCGGCGAGATTGTGCGCATCACGTCGCAGCTGGCCGACAACAAGGGTCTCACCGTCTACGTGCATGCCTCGGTCGAGTCGCTGTTCTCGCGCGAGCTCGGCGAAACCAACGAGCTACTGGTGCTGGGCGGCGTGCGATCCACCTTCATGAAGAAGGGCCGCGAGAATGCCGACGCCGAAATCAAGCCGAACAACACGCTGGTCATACACAGTGCCAACGGTGTGGTGGTGGAATCGTCGGCGGTGGCGCGGCATCCGCTGCTCGAAGCGGCGCTGCCCGTCGAGGCGGAAATGCTGGCCATGTGGTCGCATCAGAGCGTCACCATGGGCGAGGGCCTCACGAACAGCATGTACTCGGTGTACAATCTGGTGGGCGATGTGCGCAATCCGCAGCAGACACTCAACCGCGAGATCTGGGTGAACCAGACGCGCGTCATTGGCGTCGAGTACGATCAGTTCACCAATCGCGAGACGTTCTACGATATGAATCGAACGCCGGTGCTGATTGTGGCGTACGATCAGTCGGGCCTGCCCAAGTCCTACTATCCGACCAACGGCTATGCGGTCAACATCACCTACGATCGCTTCAATCGCATCGAGGGCTGGGCTTGGGGACCGGCCGAGCTCAAGTACTCGTACGATCGGCACGGCCTGCTATCGGAGATCACTTCGCAGCAGGACGGCATCATATCGTTTGTGTACAACGACTGGAATTTGGTCTCCGAGATTGGGTTGGCGAGCCAGCGCAAGTTTGTGCTGCAGTACGACGAGTCCGGCGGACTGCGACACGTTGTGCTGCCCTCGGGCACCCGACACTCGTTCAGCATGCAAACCTCGATTGGCTTCATACGCTGCACCTACATGCCGCCGGGCAGCACGCGCGCCTATCTGCAGCACTACAGCCACACCGGCGCCCTGCTGCAGACCATATTCCCCGGTGACGGTGCGCGCATCGTCTACCGCTACAACGCGGGCGGCCAGCTGACTGAGGTGGTGCACGGCGACGGCAAGAGCGAGTACCTGTACAACGAGGCCACCGGCATGCCGAGCACCGTGTCGCACACGGAGCGCGAGCTGGAGTACCGCTGGGACTTTGAGTACACGGGCGGTCTGCTCAGCGAGGAGCGCATCGACTTTATAGCCAAAACAGGCCTGAGCAATGCCAAGTTCACCTACGAATACGACACCGACTTCCGCGTCATCTCCATACAGGGCCGCATTGGCGGCCAGAACTTGCCGGCACAAAACTTTGCCTACGACATGCGCACCGGTCAGCCGAATCTGATTGGCCAGTTCAAGCTAATGCATCCGCTACTGAATCAGACCCAGGTGTACGACGGCACGGCCAGCTTCACGCGCACAGTGGACGGCCGCTTCCAGACGCAGAAGGTCGCACTGTCCATACACCGGCTGGAGGTGTTCCGCATGGAGTTTGCGTTCGGCGTGCACGGCCGCATCACGCAGACGCGCACCTACACGCGCAACATGGCCGTCAACACGTACACGAACGTCAAGAACTACACGTGGGACTGCGACGGACAGCTGATCGGCGTGGAAGCGCAGGAGCCGTGGGGTTTCCGCTACGACGACAACGGCAACCTGCTGTCGCTCACCTACCGCGGCAACACCATTCCCATGGAGTACAATGCGCAGGATCGCATCGTCAAGTTCGGCGAGGGCCAGTACAAGTACGACGGTCGCGGCCTGGTGGCGCAGAACGCGCGCGAGGAGCGTTTCCACTACAACACTCAGGGGCTGCTGGTGCGTGCCACCAAGCGCGGCCGCTTCGACGTGCGCTACTACTATGACCACCTCAAGCGGCTGACCACGCGCAAGGACAACTTTGGCAACGTCACGCAGTTCTTCTACACCAACCAGCAGCGGCCGTACGAGGTCTCGCAGATCTATTCGCCGCGCGATGGCAAACTCATGTCGCTGACGTACGACGACGTGGGCCACCTCATCTATGCGCAGGTCTACCGCCACAAGTACTACGTGGCCACCGACCAGAGCGGCACGCCCATCATGGTCTTCAACCAGTACGGCGAGGGCATACGCGAGATCATGCGCTCGCCCTTCGGCCACATTGTCTACGACTCGAACCCGTACCTGTACCTGCCCATCGACTTTTGCGGCGGCATACTCGACCAGGTGACGACGCTGGTGCACATGGGCGACGGCCGCGTCTACGACCCGCTCATCGGCCAATGGATGTCGCCCAACTGGGAGCACGTGGCCGAGCGCATCATCACGCCCACCAAGATGCACCTCTACCGCTTCAACGGCAACGACCCAATTAACGTGGGCCACGATCGCAACTACCCGGCCGACTTTTCGTCATGGATGCGCACGCTCGGCTTCAACATACAGAACCTGGTGCCGCAGCTGACGCGCAACCTGTGGCAGCAGCCGTCGCTGTGGGGCCGACCGCCGCACAATCCCATCTCGCTGAACATGAAGCGACCCATCGACAACATACCAACCATGGCCGTGGAGAGCGGCTTCCTGGCGCACCTGAACGTGCGGCGCATGTCCAGCTTCGAGGAGCTGTCGGCGCCGCCCCAGTCGGCGCTCAAGTTCGACGTCATGAACCCGAGTCCGCGCAACATTGGCTCCGACACGGAGCCGCCCTTCGGCAAGGGCATTGTGGTGTCGCGCACCAGCGACGGCCAGGCCATTGTGTCCAGCGTGCCGGCGGCCAATGCCATCTACCGCGACGTCTACACGTCCGTCTTCAATCGCTCGAAGCTGCTGCCGTTCACCTTCGTTGTGCACAACGGCCAGCAGGACTCGTTCTTCTTCGTTAAGGAGGAGGCGTGGCGCGCGAGCGAGGACCGCCAGCAGCTGAAGCGACTGCAGGGCCAAGTCAATACCACGTTCCACGAGAACACGCGCGAGAACGGCAGCGGCAACAACTACCTGGACGTGAAGATACACGGCGCGCACGCCATCATCAACCTGCGCTACGGCACCACGGTGGAGAAGGAGAAGCAGCGGCTGATGCACCACGCCAAGCTGACGGCGGTGCGCAAGGCGTGGCACCGCGAGAAGGAGGCGCTGCGCAACGGCCTCACCACGGTGCTCGAGTGGAACCAGCAGGAGATCGACGAGCTGCTCAAGCAGAGCTACGCGAACAACTACGAGGGCGAGTACATACACGACGTGGCGCTGTACCCCGAGCTGGCCGAGGACCCCTACAACATAAAGTTCGTGAAGAAGAAAGGCGCAACGGGCGGTGCCGCGGCGGTGGCGACGACCAGCCGACGCCGAAGAAGCACGCACGAGCGTGGCCCGGATGCGGCGGCGAGCAACAGTGCGTCCGAGGCGCCAGCGAGCGTCGACTGTTAGCTGCAAGCGCGAACAGAGCATTTGTGTTAATTTATAGTAAAGAAAACAAAACATAAAAACTGGATACTAGCGACATAGATGGAATTAGTTTAGCCATTACAGCAAACCCCGATATATTTGTATGCGTAGATGAAATGCAGAGAGCCGACAGCGACAAGCAGACGTCGAGGCAGAACAACCTAAACGTAAACGTAAACGTAAACGTAAACTATGCTAAATATGATGTAATAAACGTATTGTGGTATAAAAACAAATTATGAATAACTGGCAACAACTGCAAAAAACCAGCGAGAACAAGCTAGAAATGCGCAGCTGGTAGATAAGGCAAAATAAAAGTATGTTTTGTATGTGTACAGTAGAAACTAAACAGGAATACTATTGCGTATATATAATATAAATATATATATAGTATATGGAAATAAGTGATAATTTATAGTAGACGCTAAGTAGCTGTGTACCGTGTGGCAGGAGAATTGCTCACCGAGCGGAAGGAGCATTAAAATTATACATACATGAAGTTGATGGTATATGAAGAAGCAGCAAAAATTATAGTGCAGGCAGACGAATAAATCGATGTAGACGTGCAGCGGTGAACGGTTGCTTTTTTGAGGTACTCGAGCTTTTTGAGACTGGCATAGTTTTTAAATAAACCAATACAAATAAAGATATAAATAAATAAAACCGAAAACTGAATAGACTAAACACAACACACACACACATTCATTCATACGAACAAACAGACAACAGGATGTGGTGCTTTAAGTTGCAGTAGAAGTATTGTTCGAGATGCTGAATGACACTAAAAGTTGCAACTACTCACAACCGTCACAGACAGTGAATCCAGCAAGCATTGTAAAAATAGTTAAATAATAAAATCATAAACGTCTCACATGGAGACCAAGAAAATGAAAAGCGTGCTTAAAGCGCTCAATCGAGCGCCGCAGCTGTTCTAGAAAATACAAAAAATAGATTTACAAAAAAAATAAATTTAAAAAAAAAACTCAACACAGTGTCATAGTCATAGAACAACTGCTTTAGGGCAAATTACTGAAAATATGCAACAAGAAAAAATGAATAAAAATAAAATACACAAAAGTAACAAAGTCAAATACCAAGCAACCTACACATTAAAAAACAAACAAATGCGCTCACAAAAATTGCATGAGTAGCCAATATTAAGTGGTCACAATAACTGCATAAATATGTATGTATGTATGTCAAATTTGTATTGTAGTACAGCCAATCTTAAATGCAGCCACTTTCGTTTGCATATGAATTGTATTTAAACTAAAGCGTGAGACCAATTTGTAAAATATTATATGATAAAAAAAAAACAACACACACGTGAACAAAAAATCTATACATTTATATAAATGCCTAAAACTATTTGTAGTCTCTTTTCTGCTAAGTTAAGTCCCCATTATTTTTTCCTCATCTACCCACAAATGTCTCTGCTAAACCACATTCAAGTTTATAATTAAGCAAAATTATTGTACTCAACATGTTTAAAAGCTGCTTTTTGTCGAATTTGCATTGTATAAAGAATGTAGCAGCTAAACTTTCAACTGTTGAATGCTTTTGATTTTGTATTTACTTAAATTAGTTAGCATTGATTCAATAGAAATTCAATTTTCTCTCATATGATTTTGTTTGCATTGTACTAAAATTATGTTAATTTTCCGTTTTGTTATTATTTATAATTGGCCAACAAATTCGATTTAGACAAATAGCATAACTGCATAAATATATATTAAAACAAAAAAAATAAAACAGTATTACAAAAACCACAAATCAAATGTTATATTATTAAATTGTTTTCCCACAGCCACGCACACACACACACACACACAGCCATACAGACATACAAACGTGAGATAATACAAAGTTGTGTATTAATTTTTGTGCTTACATTCTCTAACACTTAAAATTTTTTGTTTTTTTTTTGTTTGTTTGCAAGCGTTGGTGATTTCTATAACTGCGTTTGTATGGCAATTCAAGTCGCTATGAGTCGGTACCGTTGACTATAGACAGTCGATTTCAAACCGCTTTGAGGTTTTAAGCGCATTCGTATTCTTAAATTTTCAAGTCGCTGCAGAAATGCATAAAAGCCAGTAATGGCCATTCTGCTACTCGCGAGTAGTCGACAACGCCGATGAACGTATAGGAATATAAAGCATCGTCGGCATGGAGAGGCAGAATAGTTATCACTGATAAAAAGGGTTAAACGTTTTCAAGCAAACAAAAAGCAACACTGACAGCTGATATTCATGAGACAATAAAAAAGGATTAAAAAGAAAGCTTCAAAAAGTGTGGAAGAAGCACTGTTCAATTTGTCTTCGGTCACTTTTAAAATCAAGTGACTCAAGCCTGACTCGAAAACGTATCGAATCAATGCCAGTCGACCAAAAAAATAGCTTCAAAGTGCGATAATGACCCAATTCGTTTCAAATCAATTAAAAATTACTTAAAAAATTAATTAAAAATTAAAAAAGGACTTCAAAACGCAGTAAAAACGCACTTTTCAATCCGTCACTTCTGAAATCCAGGTCTAAACACCTGACTCAAAAAAGTATCGAGTCAATGCAAAGCGACCAAAAAACAGCTTTAAAACGCAGTAAAAATGCACTTTTCAATTCGTCCTCAGTCAATTTTAAAATCAACTGACTCAAGGCTGACTCGAAAACGTATCGAATCAATGCCAATTGATCAAACAAATTTTAATTCATTTTCAGTCAATTCACTGCTAAAATCAACTCGAATGCGTTTCAAGTCAATGTGAATCGATTAAAAAAAATATTTCAAAACGCGGTAAAAGCGCACTTTTCAATTCGTCTTTAATCACTTCTGAATTCTAGGTCAAAATTTGGAAAAAAAATCTTCAAATCTTCAAAAAATCTTCAGTTAATTTTAAAATCAAGTGACTAAAGCCTGACTTGAAAACGTATCGATTCACTGCGAATTGACAAGCAAACAGTTTCAAAAACGCACTTTTCGATTCGTCTTCAGACAATTCACTGCTGAAATTAACTCGAATGCATTTCAAGTCAATGTGAATCGATTAAAAAAAGACTTCAAAACGCAGTAAAAAATGTAAACACCTGACTCAAAAAGTGTTGAGTCCATGCGAAGCGACCAAAAAACAGCTTCAAAACGCAATAAAAACGCACTTTTCAATTCGTCTTCAGTTAATTTTAAAATCAAGTGACTCAAGCCTGACTCGAAAACGTATCGATTCACTGCGAATTGACCAGCAAACAGTTTTAAAATCGCACCTTTCAATTCGTCTTCAGGCAATTTACTGCTGAAATCAACTCGAATGCGTTTCAAGTCAATGTGAATAGATTAAAAAAGACTTCAAAACGCGGTAAAAGCGCACTTTTCAATTCTTCTTCAATCTTCAAAAAAGTATCGAGTCAATGCGAGGCGACCAAAAAACAGCTTCAAAACGCAGTAAAAACACCCTTTTCAATTCGTCTTCAGTCAATTTTAAAATCAATCAAACGTATCGAGTCACTGCGAACTGACCAGCAAACAGTTTCAAAAACGCACTTTTCAATTCGTCTTCGCTCAATTCACTGCTGAAACTCGAATGCGTTTCAAGCCAATGCGAATCGAATGCGATAAAAAAATTGACTTTTTAATGCGTCTTCAATCACGTCTGAAATCCAGGTATAAACATTTGACCCGAAAACGTATCCAGTCAATGTGACTCGACTGGACCAAAGATTCGATTTATGATTCCACTTTTATGATTTGAGTTCCAATTGAGTTTTAATTCATGGGTTAAGAATTCATAAATTTGTGCTTCACACAAACCAACACAAATTTCAATGACAACCTCGAACTATTCAACACATGCAGGGTTTTAGACAACTGAATAATTTAAAACTCTAAAGCAGCGTTTCTCAAATGATTCAATACGTACCAGCAGTGGTACACGAGACCTCTAAGGCGAACAGGATTTCATTTTGAGGGGGTTTACATATAACTTTTGAGCCCAACATCTTTTGAAACCATATTTTTCATCAGAAATGTTTGTATTTAGGAGGTTTGAACCCCCCAAACCCCCTTTGTGCGTTACTGATAGGTGCTTTGAATTTCCCTCAAGCAAAATAAACATTGACTTGAAAACCTATACAGAACTTCTTTAGTTCAGTGGAATATTACTTTGCAATGTGAAGCAGTATGTCGCTGCTGGAATCGCTACCTGAGCCAGTAGTGGGTTGTAGAAGGGAACATGACACACCTAAGCCACGTGAGTTGTTAATTTTTTTAAGGTCAGTGAGTCTAGGAGATGTTTTCTCACTGATAGTAGTAGGAATCATTACTGGTCCCAGTGCACTATAACCCCTTCAACATATATCTATCTATCTATCACATTGCACATGAATAGTGCGCCAAAAAAGTTTGCGAATCGCTGGTCTATAGTAAAGTCGAATAATTGAAATGAAGCCATCTACTTTTCTCAATGCCATTTTCTCAGTGCCATTCAGACTTGAAAATGAAATTTGTTTCATAAAGTTTCAAAAGCTCACACAGAAACCAGCGAAATACATTGAATTAAGTCTGTGTTTTCTGTTTGAGTTAGTGATGCAAATATATTTAATTAATTTCATTTTTTTGTCTCTTATTTCCATACACATAGCACACACTACAATTTAGTAGCCAGATGTCAATTTTGATGTTATTATTTATTTATTTTATATTATTTTATATTTATATTTATATATTTATTTATATTTTATATTTATATGTTTTATATATATATACATATTTCTGTATAGTTACGTTTTTAATATTTTTTTTTTCTTTTGCTTGTTCACTCTTTTCTCCAAACCTCTATGAAACAATATTAAATTTTCCAAAATTGGTGCTTATCGAATTTATTGCATAAATTGTATTAAAAAATTAATATTAGATTTTTACATAAGTCTAACAAAAAATTCCTAATAATATGTAAATGTAAAAACCATATTTGCTGAATTAGTTTTTGAGGGAAACATTATCTTTTTTAACCATAAGCAAAGCTCACAAATTTACTAAAGAAAAAGTAACTTTATGATTTTCAGCAGATATTTAATAATATAAAATAATAACAATAATAACTGTGAAAAATAGCAGCAGACACACACACACAAAAAGGGGCAAACTAGCAAAACTTTGTCAGCCAATGACTGTGTATGGGTGTGTTAGTGTGTGTGTGTGGAAGAGCTTTGATGAGGAGGAAAATGTTGTCAAATGAAATGCGCGCAGTTTAACAAAATTTACAAAATTGCACATCTTCACTGTCATCAATGAGGTGTGAGAAGGAGCGCAAAAGCAAATCTGGAAAACACAAAAAAAAATCTAAGAAGCAGCAGACCAGAGATAGTAAAAGCTACAAATGGCAAAGCAAAGAGGACGAAAATTCGTTATGTCTCCCTTGAAAAACACTAACAACAACAAAACCAAAAAAAACTTTGTACTGTTGTTTGCGCGAAATAGTGAAAACACTGCACACCAACAACAACCAATACCCAAGCAACGCAAACAATGTGACCAGAGCTGTGCAAGTTCCATGTAATGAAAAAACTGCTTGCAAATTCTATGCAGAAACATTGGTCATTGTACGTATTCGTCAGACCAAAATCAGATAGTAGACAGCCCATAGATATGTTTGTGTGTATATATGTGTGTGTGTGTGTGTATAGCTGCAGAACTGTGTAAGGAAGTTTAGCATAAACCTAGCGAAAATATCAAAAATACAAACAACCATAGCAACACAAAACTATTATATATGAAAATATTACAATAACAACAACAACAACAACAACAGCACGCAATTAATGCTCCTATTAATTTTAGCCACATAGTGAAATTTGAGCGTGTTTGTGTCTATGGAGAACACATACATTGTACATATAGAAATACAGATCATCCGCTTCCTCCCCACCAGAAAAAAGCAAAAAATAAATTCAGTGAAGTTACTAACAAATTTAATAAACCAATAAAACTTATAAAAACGATGTGTGGTTGCAGCATTTCAGTTCTTAATGATATTCGTTTTTTTTTTCTCTCAAACTGCTTGAAAAAGTCGACAGCAGATTCCAGCTACACTTTGGACATCAACGTCTAATTTAATTTTTTAATTATTAAATTTTTTAAAGAAAGATGACGCTTTTTGCTTGTCAGTTGTTGGTAATCTATTTTTTTTAATCTTTTGACAAACCAATAATAGTTGAAAGTGGAATCATCATCTGGCATTATTTGTTTGACTCTAAGTTTAAATTTTTGTAACAACTTATTGACCCAATCTAACTTAACCTAATCTAACCTAAACTGGCAACAGTTGTTGGAATGAATTAGTTGAGAGAGAGAAACAAAAGTTCATTACAATTGCAATCATTCGATAATCTAAAGAATCTCTCTCATTAGAGAAAGATAGGAAGTTTTAATTTATTGACAACCCATTCTAACTTAAGGCAACCTAACCTAAAAAATTTTTTCGAAATGAATTTATTGAGAGAGACAAAAGTTCGTTACTCTGAAGAATTTCTCTCACTAGAGAGAGGCAGGAAATTTTAATTTCATCAACCCATTCTTACTTAAGACAACCTAACCTAACAAAAATTTTTGAAATTAATTTGCTGAGAGAGTGAGAGAAAGGGAGACAAAAGCTCATTGTTATATAAACCGTCGTTACTCTGAAGAAATTCTCTCACTAGAGGGAGGCAGGAAGTTTTAATTTCTTGACAACTCATTCTAACTTAAGCCAACCTAACCTAACAAAAATTTTTGAAATTAATAAGTTGTGAGAGAGATAAAAGTTCATTGGAATATAAACCAGCGTCACTGTAAAGAATTTCTCTCACTAAAAGGAGGCAGGAAGTTATAGCTTACTTGAGAGAGAGGCAAAACTTCATGGGAATCTAAACCATCGTCACTTTAGAGAACTTTTCTCACTACAAGGAAGTCAACTAAAAACCAAATAGTCCTCTCAGATTCATGTGAGAGATCCGACTTGAGAACCTTTAATTCTTTTCAGCGCAAAGATATTTTGCCTGTTTTGAAACAACTTCTGCCGAAGTTGCATGGGCCAGAGTGAGGAAGAGGAATCGAATGAAAAGTTATATTTCCGATCTAACAAAAATTTTTTCAAAACAAGAAATTTTTCTTCAATTTTTTTTTCAATTTTTCTACACAGTTTTTTGTAAGTCTACACACTTCCTGCAGCCTAAATTACGTGAATAAAGCATTGGAAATGTTCATTCAAACACTTTTTTGGTCCAACCTGAGCAATGGCGGCACTCAAAGCACGGACAGCTTTTTCATACCTAAATCTTGATTCAAAATGGTACAGACACTCTCTTTGGACTTATTCATAGACTGTGCTTTCTCTTACTTACTTAACTGGCCATAGGAACCCCTTTACTGGGTAATGTCCTGTCAGTTGTTCTCTCACATTAATTCTCTATCTAGATTCTCTTTCTTTTATCGACCAGTGCTGCCATCTACATGTTCAGGTCAGAAATTTGTCAACCAACTCTCGTACTTTATTCTCCACTACTTACTTACTTCTCCAGAAGAAAGAATACTCGGTTGAGTAACTTCTGTTTCTATAATACATTCGATCTTTTGGATTTGACTATTTGTAATCCATTAAGTTTGTAAGAAGTTCAAACTGATTCTATGAGTAAAAAACCCAATAAAACTCTTCCCAGGTGCCTCGACTTTGTGCACACTTGCTCCAGTTGGTCACGCCTCGAAGCTATTTTTACCATAGCTTCGAGGTAAGGACTAGCATAGTCCATACGGGAGACATTTCCAAGACAGCCATGAAATCGTTTAACTCTGGTTTTGCCATCTACCTAGCAGCCTTAGCATCCTTTTCAGTTTTATTAGCTTTGCTAACAAAGAATCCTCATCGTGTTTACCTCCTCTTTTCTACTGCCACTACGGCTAAGAGTTTCAAGTTTATTGTCGTAGCATTCAAAGTGGAAAGAATGTTTTGAAAATGTCCAGAAGGAAGTGCAGGACGACTAGCCCTGGAGGATGTAAATGAGGAACGAATAAGTGTAATAAATAAAAAATTTTAAGACAATTTTTTCTACCTTACAAAACCCCTAATTCAACATAGGAAACTTAAGTTTTCCACTTCAAAATTTCTATCAGATAAAACATTTCACAACTTCTGAATCTTCCCAGAAAACTGAGCTAAGTTTCAGTTTATATATCTGAACTTCTTTTTGAAATATTTTTAATATATTTTCAACACTGCAAACAGTGATCGCAACAATTAATCCAAACATTAACCATTCCTTTAGTTCTTTTTTGTACAAATTAATTTATTTCTATCGTAATATTTTGTACATTTTATTTATAACATTTTTCGATCCGTTCGAGAAAGTTCAGAGTGGAAAAGTGTGAATAAATTTTAATGAGAAGAGAAGTATTCTCATTAAAATTTATTCACACTTTTCCACTCTGAACTTTCTGTTTTAATATTTTGTACAATTAATTTCAATTTTGTACAATTAATACAATTAATCAGTTAATCCTTCCTTTCATTTAAATTTATTCAAACTTTTTCACTCTCAACTTTCTGTTCTAATATTTTGTACAATTAATTTTAACATTAATCCTTCCTTTACTTCTCTTTATTTCACTTTTTATTTATTTAATTTATTCACACTTTTCCACTCTCAACTTTCTGTTCTAATATTTTGTACAATTAATTTTAACATTAATCCTTCCTTTACTTCTCTTTATTTCACTTTTTATTTATTTAATTTATTCACACTTTTCCACTCTCAACTTTCTGTTCTAATATTTTGTACAATTAATTTTAACATTAATCCTTCCTTTACTTCTCTTTTCATTAAAATTTATTCACACTTTTCCACTCTCAACTTTCTGTTCAAATATTTTGTACAATTAATTTTAATTTTGTACAATTAATACAATTAATCAGTTAATCCTTCCTTTCATTTAAATTTATTCACACTTTTTCACTCTCAACTTTCTGTTCTAATATTTTGTATAATTAATTTAAACATTAATCCCCTTTTTTTTACTTTACTTTACTTCTCTTTTGATTAAAATTTATTCACACTTGTCGACTCTCAACTTTCTGTCCAAATATTTTGTGTAATTATTTAAAAAACGTTCCATTTCCATGGCAACAACCACAACAACAGCAACCAACACACAATGCAAAAAATGCAAAATTGTAAAATAAAATTAGTTTTTCCAAAAAAAAAAATACACATGTAAAGTATGAATTTTTGCTAATCAACAAAAGCGAAAAAAATGCGCCAGAAAAATGCAATTACCGTACTTTGAGCCGATGTAATTAAAATTTAATTATAAATAACAAGCAAAACTATCCACTAGTTATACATAAATTTACATATATATACATATTATTTTTTAACTTACATACGAACATGAAAAAAACCAAAACAAAAATTAGCCAAAACAGATGAAATGAATGCAAACTGAAAAAATATTATATGTTAGACTTTTTTCAGGCGTCAACCACTGACAATTAGCTAAAATTTGTAAAGTTAATTATAAGAAATAAATTACAAATATCACAAGTCACTGTACATAGCTAACTTGACTAACGTTAAGTAATGTCGTTTTAGGCTAAACAGTTTCGTTAAAGTGTAGACATTAATTTTCCAACTACTACTTGATAAGCGTAGAGCGCGAGCTGTTGTTTTTCCACAACGTTTTCTTAAGTCCTTCGTTTCACAATTCGATATGCAAAAAACAAATATGCAATTGGCAACCCAATCCAATATTCGAAAGAGCAGGAGTCAGTTACCTATAACTCGTAAAACGTAAATTACCACTTGAGAACATGAGAAAATAAGTAAAATTTAATGGAAGACGTCAGCAGCCGGCCGACATTAGCGACTAGTTGTACCGCACCCATTCCCGCAGACCCCAACCGAACCAACACAAAAGACAGAAAGTCAGAAGAAGTGCTGAAGAAAAGCTCGAGAACTATTTGGAACTCCCCCACACCCCCGCAACGCACACAGTCCAAACAAGCAGCTGACAGACGAGAGATAAGGTGTACATAAATAGGTGGAAGAAGAAGCAGCAGCGACGGCAACAGTGTTGCATGTTAGTCTGTAGCGCTAAAATTGCAACTAGGCCTAAGCAACTATTGCAACAATTTAAATGATTAAAAGCAAGAAAACAGGGAATCAATTTGAAAATACACAAGCAAAATATTTGCATTGCGCAATGGGCAAAAATATTATTACGAAAAATGCCTCACGCATGAAATTGTAAATGCATGGAGAAAAAAACCAATGGAGAAAAACAACAAAAATTAAGCAACAAAAAGAATTTATAAGCAAAAGATGAGAACACAGATGAAAACCTAGCAAACAGCGGTAAGCAAATGAAAAATTAATAAACAATAAGAAAAGGAAAAAATATTACAGAAAAACTATACAAAACACAAACACACTCTGATATAAATTATATATAATAAATATAAACATGAATATATATTTACTAGCAGAAATAAAGTGTAGTTTAAAATTACAGCTAGGCGGCGCGTAACTATTAAATATAAACAATTAAGAATTAAACAAAAAAAAACCTAAAACGAAAATTCAAATAACGAAAAAAAATATAAAAATTTAATATAAAAACAAAAAAATATTGAACAAAACATGAAATAAAAAAATATGAAATATGAAATTGAAATACAAAAATTCAAAATAAAAATTAGCAATAAGTAAAACTAAACAAATAGAACCAAGAAACCAAAACAAAAAACACAAAGAAATTAATTTAAAAAATTAAGAAAAATGTAAAAACGGAAATAAATCAAAATAAAAACAATAAAAATAAAACAAGAACAAAAAAATTAACTAAAAACACTAAAAAATATTAATAAACAAAAAATAAAAAATGTATAACATGATAAAAAATATGAATGAAATTAAAAAAATACTGAAATTAAAAAACATACAAAATAAATATACAAAAATAAAATTAACACAAAATAATTTAAAAAAAATTGAAAAATAAATAAATAAATACAAAATTAAATGATAAAGTGTAAAAATAAATAAAATTTAAAATACTGAACTCAAAATAAATAAAAAATAATATAATACAAAACGAAATAAAATAATAAAAAAATAATTTAAAAAAATAATAAAAATAATAATAAAAAAATACATAATACAAAATAATATAATATTGTAGAAAAAATTAAATATTAACAACCAAATATAAAACTGAAAAAATAACAAAGCACAAAATACAAAAATAACTATAAAAGAGTGTTTAATAAATAATTCAAATAATAAAAAATGCAACGAAATTATGTTCAAATAAATGAAATTAATAAAATTAATATCTTTATTAATATTTGTAATAATTTTAATAAAATTAATATCTTTATTAATATTTGTAATAATTTTATTAATTTCATTGATTCATAATAGCAAAAACATAACTAACAAAAATAATAACAATAACAAAAAATAAACAAAATTATAAAAATAAAAAAATTAAAATAAAAAACAAAATAACAAACATACCAACATTAAAACAAAAAATACAAAAATAACAATTAAATAAATAAAAACTAATGATTAATATATTAAAAAAATGAAGTAAATTAATTTAAAATTAAATAAAAAAACAACTAGCATAACAGCTATAAAAATGAAAAAACATATTACACAAGGATTAAAATTACAAAAATATACATATAATAAAATTTAAAAAAATCCAAAAAATAAAAACTGACACAAATAAAATAAAAAATTTAATCAAAAAAATAAATTTATAATAATAACAAAAACTAAAGCACTATAAGTACATATAAAAAATAACTTAATAAAAAATAATAAACAAACAGAGAAAAAACAATAAAAAAAATAAATTAAAAAACTTCAAATAAGCCAACCAAAATTTTTATGGTAACAAATTGTAAAAAAAAGAAACAAAAACAAAATTATGTACGGTAATTTAGACAAAACCAAAACCAATAATGCAGCAATACATTTCCCTAAGAAAACTGCATAATACTTAAATATAAAAATTGGGAAACTTTTGCTAAGCATACCATACTTAAGTGAATCCAAAACCGCTGCAAATATTTAAATTAATAAATATTATATTAAAGTGTACGTGAAAGTGGCAGCAAAGTTGCAAAAAACTACAAAACAAAACAAAACACAAAACCGATGAGATTATGAAACATTTTAAGCAAAAAATGCGAGTATGAATAAATTAAAACAAAACAAAAAAATACAACAACAAAGATTACACTGAGGATATCAAGGGTCTATAAACGTAAATAAATAAAATGAATAAAATTATAAAAAAAATAATAATTAAAAAATTTTGATTGGTGTTTTTACTTATTGCTAGTCCAGTTAGTATGGTAAACTAAGTGAAATAAGTATTAGATACTTAGTAACTTAGTAAAGGAAAGAAGATAGGTGAGTAAGTAGGAGTGGCTGCCCCAAGACAAAGCCCACTTGTGACACCGCAATCAATCGAGCTTAAGTCTGTTCTCTTTGAAAACACTATATCCTGATCCCGAGACTGTGTAATCGATTTCCAGGCAGCCCCTTTATCTCTGAGGAGGGTAACGCGTCAACCACGAATTAAATTAACTTCTTATTGAAATACGGTTAGTCGATTTAGGACTTCAACTTCTGCTGTGTTTGTCAAATTCATCAGAAACTTTGATGCTAAAATGCAGAATCGACATTCCGCGAAAGTTCGGCAGTGCTTTAGAAAGTGTTGTTACCTTATTTTTTTTTAACCAGACTTAAACTACAAAGAGTGACGTATCGCTCTAGTCGCCTGGTCTAAAATTTGAAGATTGAGATTTTCATCATTCTCTCATTAACTCCACTTGAGAGCATAGCGTTGAAATTCTGCCAGGATAAGTGATTACCCCATTTTCTACCAGTTCCAATTGATGGAGTGACCATCTATGCCAATAGCAGAGACGCTTTCGTGTAGTGCAAGTTTTCGACGATCCCATACCCATTAATGACGGCAGCAACATGACCAAATCTCTCAAAACTTAGAATCACAACATTGCTGCCGCTTTTATTGAAATCGAGTAGTTGACTACGCGGCGATGATTAAAGCCAATGTAATCTTGTAGTCATGTGGCCCTATCGCTGCCGTCATCAATGTGTTCGGGTCATAAGCAGTGTTGCCAGATCAGGAGATTTCCTCCTAGATTTAGGAGATTCTTGGCCTTTTAGGAACATTTTTAGGAGGAAGAATTGTTTAGGAGAAAGTTTAGGAGATTTATATTTCAGGTTAGGGGTTTTTTCGGTTCGTTCTCACTTATTGCTGTCACAATGAAATCCCGCCAAAAATTGGACTTTTTATTTAATTCATTTGTTTTATGTTTTGTTTTTGTTAAGTTTTTGTTGTTAAGTTGAAGATGAATAAAAAAATGCTGCAATAAAGAAAAATTATACATATGTAAGTATATATTTTTTTTTTTTTATGAGAACTTCCTTTAAAATGACGCAAATTATAAAAAAAAATTTAGGAGATTTTTTTAACTTTTGGGAGAAAATTTCAATATTTTTTTAAGATTTAGGAGAAAGTCATTTCAGGTATCTGGCAACACTGGCCATAAGTTATATTAGTGCTCTCTACACATCCGTTGTTCACAGATGGAAGGTGGAGACACGGTTGCCAAAAAGGGACATTTTATTTCACTTGGGCTTTTAGATCGTTTTTGCGTAATTTGGATCTTTTTTATACAAACTTATGTAGCAAAAAAGACAATCTCTTTGAGGCAATTGAAAAAAATTCTATATAAAAGTTATGTTTTGTTAAGAAAAAATGGTGCTTTTTCTATTTTAAGCCTGGTAGGGTTTAAGCCAACGCAAAGGGTTGGTGTCTGCGATGAGCGCTGCGTCATTTTGGATTAGTCCAGGGACTTAACTATGTATAATACGTTTTTTAAGAAAATAATCCGTAATGTAACTATTACAATGCAACATAAATTTTATTTGTTGATTATAATTATTATTTGCGACAATTAATTTTTATTAATTAATTTGCGTAATAACTGTTATGAGAAACACATTTTTTTTCGTTCTTGATAATTATTATTTTGGGATTTTTTTTGTTTACGTTGCTTCATAACTTTTATTTATGTCTTTTTTCATTTACGTTGCCGATAACTATTATTTGAAAGAAAATTGTTTTACGTTGCTTCATAACTTTTATGAAAGAAATTTTTTTTTACGTTGCCTTACCACATTTTGAGTATGAATTGATTTTTAATTGTTTAGTTGTTGATGAAAATTAGGTTTCTGCAGTCAATTTGCGTTTGTCAATTTAAAATAATTTTAAATCAAGTCATATCCAAAATGTGGTAATTCAACGTAAACATTTTTTTTTTCCAAAATAATAGTTATCGGCAACGTAAATGAAAAAAATCATAAATAAAAGTTATGAAGCAACGTAAAAAAATACTTCTCAAAATAATAGTTATCGGTAACGTAAATTAAAAAAGTTGTAAATAAAAGTTTTGAAGCAATGTAAAAAACAAAAATCCCAAAATAATAATTATCGACAACGAAAAATATATTTGTTCCTTATAACAGTTATTATGCAACTCAAAAATATGTATTACATTATAATAGTTATAGGCGACGTAAAAAATTTCTTATTGGGAATAATTGTCATAAATCAATAATTGTAGAAATTTCTTAAATTAGGGCAATTTTTTTATTCCCAAAAATATGGATAATAATTATTTTAGGTCTCTGGATTAGTCCGTATTGGCTGAACGTGTTGTTGTTTCACTTGTACAACTACAGAAAATTAGAATCTGCTAAATGCGACCCATCTATTGAATGGAGTGAAAAAAATAATAATAATAACTTGTCACAAGTTCAAGGATTTATCTGGAGAAAATGTTGATGGAATGGAAAACCATTAAAAGTTAAAACAAAATCGGAAAATATAAAAAAGTGCAAAACCAAGTCTTAAGTGGAAATAGAACCCACTACCTCTGGGATGGAGTCCCAGTGCACTTCATGCTAGTCTACCGAGTCTCGCATCTTAGAGACAGAAATTAGACAAACTGTTATACAATTCTTCCAATATGAGACCATTATTACTTGGGCCCATATACATAATAAATTTCAATATTTCAGCTTGAATTTCCAACTAAAGCTGTAATAAATCTTTTTACAAAATCATATCCACATCGCCTTCAATTTTCACATTAATGACCAGTTGGTATGATTTATAGCGATTTATATATATTTGTTCATTTTTCATTTATATATTCTTTCAACTTTAGTAACCCTCGAAAGTAGAAAATAACGAGCGGACTGTGTAATAAATAACTAAACGATTTCATGTCACTGAAATTTAACGCAATTCGGTCTGACTGACCAACGAATGCAAAATACAAACAATATGAAACTTAGTCAAACTGAAATGACCACATAAACCAATTCATTATAATAAAATTTACATTGTGCAATAAAAATTCATAATAATGCCACAATGGCAAAGGACAATGACAAAACACCAACAACAACAACACCAATGCTCGTTTATCGCATATGACTGAGTGCGTTTATTTGCGAAATATGGCAGAGAGGAGAGGGAGGGGGGAGAACGTTGCGTCCTTCAGTTAATGTCGATGCTGGCTGCCGTAAAGATTGAAGTTTCTTTGGTTTGTTGGCGGTTTGCTGGTTGTTGTTGCGTCTTGGCCTGCGGCAGCTGTTTGCTTTTGTGTGTGTGTATGTGTGTGTGTGTTGGTGCTAAAATAACCATAAAATGTCTTTTGCTTTTACATAAATTAAATGGCCAAAAAATTATATCTAACGACTTGCTGTCGCTGTAAGACAATGACACAAATGCAGCAGCAACAACTACAACAACAAAGACACTAAGTAAATATGAAAATGAAAATCCGCTGACGAAAAAAATAAAGCGCCAAAAAATCGTATTTTTATTGCAGCTAAACGTAGTTTATGTGCACTCGCCCGCATGTGCGTGTGCGTGCGTGTGTGTGTGTGTGTGAAATGGTTCGTGTATGCACTGTAAATGTTTTTGTACATAATTTTTCGTTGGCCTTAGACCAAAGCAGGACGCGTGAGCATAGTTTATGTCGCTCGTAAATCCACTTGATGCATTAAATTGTTGTTGTTGTGTTTGTTGTCGCTGTTGCAACATATTTTCTTAATGAAGATTTTACGATTAAATTTTTTTCGACCACTACACTGCTACAAAATATACAAACCAGAGGAAAAGAGGAACTTTACGAGGGAGTTAAAGCTTCCAAAAACTAAATTTTTCCTTGAAATTTTAGTTCAAGTGCAACTTGGTTTTCTTTAAAATGTGCCCAAACTTTATTTTAATTTTATTTCCATGTTTTTTTCTCCGCTTTCTCTTCCTTCTCTACTTGCTATTAATATTTCTTTCTTCACTTGCGGTTTTTGTTTTCTTTATTGTTTCCCCGGTTTTCTGTTTTTCCTCATTCGCTTTTTCTCCTTTTTATGTCATTCATTTCTTTCAAATGTGCCTTTTGATTTTTTTCTTTTTTCCATTTTCTGATTTCTTCATTTGCTTTTCTTAAACTTTCTTCCTGCCGTGCCTTACCTTGTCATCTTTTTTTTATTTTTTGCTTCTTTTTCTTTGCGATTGTATTGCATTTCTTTTCAACTGTTTTGTCTTCTAATATCCACTTTTGTTTGCTTTCTTTAAAAATCCTTTACATCTCATCATTTCTCTCTTCCCATCATTATTTTTATTTTGCTTCTTCTGATTTTGATTTTATCTACTTTTTGTTTGTTTTCTCTTTTTATTCGTTTCTTATTCGTTTCTTACCTATTTCTCCTTTAATTACCTTACTTCGTTTTCCTTTTTTCGATTATCTACTTCCTCTTTATATATTTTTTTCTCTTTATCTGCTTTCTCTTTTTATTCACTCACTTCATTTTCGTTTTCTCTCTTCTCATAATCTTAGTTCTTTTCCCTCTTTTGCCGGTTATCCATTTCTCTTCTCTTGCCTTCTCTTTTTATGCCCTAACTTTCTTTATTTTCGTTTTTCTCTTCTTGTTAAATGTTTTCTCTCTGTTCTGGTACTTTACATTTGGGTTTTCTTTTTATCTTCTTTTTTATAACGTGAAATTTACAAAAAGCACTAAAGCAGAAGTTTTTCCATTGTATTCTTCTTCTTCCTTAATGACACTTCTACTGAATTTACTACTTCATCTCCAATTTTCTCTTCATTAACTTAATTTTTCGCTGTTTGTGAATTTTCCATTTCCTCTCCTCTTTACCTACTTTTCCTATTTATTTTCTTAATTTTTGATTTTCATATTTCTCTTCATTTCATTTTCCTTAATTTTACCCTTCGATTTTTGGTTTTCAATTTTTTCTTCTCTTTATTTCCTTTTTTCTAAAATCTTTTTTCAAATTAACCCTCATATGCATATTGATGCCTTTAGGCACACTAACATATTTGTGTATATCTTCAAATTAAACCCCGATATAATATTTTGAAACGACAACCACATTCGAAATCTGTTTGCTTATATTTAGTAGTTTATTAATATTTAATTCACTTTTCAGTGGTTTTCTGTGTTAAAAAGAAAAACCTATGTTTATTTAGCAAACGTGAAAATAATTCATGCATTTGAGGGTTAAAGCAGTCAAATTATTAAATTAAATTAATGTACCTATTGTCCTGGAATTCATTTACTTTTTCTTCTTATTATAATTATTCGGTTACCTCATTTACTTCTTTATCTTTGTTTTTCTCTTCTTTTTATTGACGTAATTTGTATCCTTTTATCGATTTTCCATTCACTCTCCTCTTCTCATTACCTTACTGCTATATTTTTTTTTTCATTTCTCCTTTCGTCTTTTATTTTAATTTTACGCCTTCGTCTTTTACTTCTTTTTTGTTTTCTATTTTCCTTGTATCTATCTTCTCTTCTTTCCCCTTTTTTATAATGAAGATTTAAACCGAACTCCCAGACAAGGGTTTGGTCATTGTGTTTGAATTCTCTTATTTCTCATCTTTGTTTGTTTCTTTTTATGGAAATTATTCGTTTACCTTGTTTCCAGCTTCTGCTTTTTTATTGTTTTTTGTTCTAACTTTTTTCCATTGCATTGTTTCTACTTAAAATTTCCATTCATTATTACTTGTGTTTCCTCAAAATTCATTATTTTGATAGTCTTAAATTTGTTTGTCCTTCTTTTGAAACAAAACTTCGTCATCTTATTTCTACTTCTCTAGTTTTAATTTCATCAGTTTTCCTATCTTCAAAATAAGTTTAAGATAATTAACTAGTTTTTTATTTATTTTTTATTCTTTTCTTTCTCTGGTTCATAATTTTCTTGTTTTACTTAATATTTCTGTTATTTTTATTTATTTTTTATTTCTTTCTTGTTTTTTCTTTCTCCGGTTCATATTTTTCTTGTTTTACTTAATATTTCGCAAAATTAATTATTTTGATAGTCTTAAATTTGTTTGTCCTTCGTTTGATTCTCCGTCATCTTATTTCTATTTCACTAGTTTCCATTTCATCAGTTTTCATATCTCCAAATGATTTAAGAGATTTAACTCCATTTTATTTCTTTCTTATGTATTCCTTTCTTTCTCTGGTTCATAATTTTCTTGTTTTAACTAATATTTCTTTTATTTTTATTTTTAGTTATTTTTTATTTTTATTTCTTTTATTTCTTGTTTTTTTCATTCTCCGGTTCATATTTTTCTTGTTTTACTTAATATTCCGCAAAATTAATTAATTTGATAGTCTTAAATTTGTTTGTCCTTCTTTTGATTCTCCGTCATCTTATTTTAATTTCACTAGTTTCCATTTCATCAGTTTTCATATCTGCAAATGAAATTTAAGAGATTTAACTAGTTTTTTATTTATTTTTTATTCTTTTCTTTCTCCAGTTCAAAATTTTCTTGTTTTAATTAATATTTCTTTTATTTTTATTTTTAGTTATTTTTTATTTTTATTTCTTTCTTGTTTTTTTCTGTCTTCGATTCATATTTTTCTTGTTTTAACTAATGTTCCTCAAAATTCTTTTACTTTTTCAATATTTTTGTCTCCCTCTTTGTTATCTTATTTCCGTTTCATTACCATTTCTTTTGTGGTTTAACTTCGCATTAATTATTTTTAAATTCACTTCTCTTTCTTTTACTTTCTTTTTCTTTTTCCTTTTTTTTTCTTTATCTTTTTCTACAGAGAAGAAATTACAAGATCTATTAAACTTTCTCTACCTTTTCCTCTTTCCTATCTTCACTCGTTGTTCCTCTTTACTTTTATCCATTACGTCTCTGTCTCTCTTGCTTCACTTCACACTCTCCGAACATCAAACACAAACTCTACTTTTGCTTAATTTTAGCTTTGCTCCTCCTCACATCTGCTGGTATTCTTACTCACTCACACTCTTTCTTCCCCTCCCTCTCCTTCTTCCTATTCCCCTCTTTCGCAGAATGTATGTTTCTAACAACGAGCAGCAGCTCTAAGATTTTCGACGCCACTAAGCCGCCAAGTGTCGAGCGCCATGTGAGCTTTTGTGGTCGCGAAACCACTGACCGTTCCTTCTAATGGCGAATGGCATCTGGTGTCAGCATTAGTGTTGTTGCAATATTTTTATTGCGACGCTGTTGCTCTTTTAATTTTATGTGCACTTTTACTGAAGCAATATTAAAAAGAAATTGCACTACGCATTTGTGCGATGTGAAAGCGTTAGCTATATTCGAGCAGTGTGTGTGCCACATGACATTTTCATCGTATGGCGAATTTTCATTAGGCTCATCGTAAAATATCAATTCTAGTCCTAAATTTAATGAGCACAGCCAGTTGGCTGCAAGAAGGGACGACTAATCCAAAATGCTTAGTGCTTTTAAAAATGCCCATTAAAATGCTTGCAATATTAACTGCCATATTCGAGACGATAAAAGTTGACGGCATCGCTGACAAGTGCAATGAAAAAAAGTTCGCTTTCATGGTCGTATTGTTGTAATTGCCTTAGCAGAAAAACTTATTAAATCGAAATATGAAAAAGCAGAACATTAATGAATATGAAAAATGGGAAAGCACGAAAATGAATTCGTGAACTAGGGAACGTTTTGTCTCTTACTACAAAATAGCTCCTGCTGAATGAATGAATGAATGAATGACTGAATGAATGAATAAATGAATCAATGAATGAATGAATGAATGAATGAAAATATGATATTTCCCCTTGATGTGACGTGTCCTTGGACAGCAAATTTTTTTTTTCATTAAACGCCCAACAAATCAATTAGAACGGCTACAATCTAAATTGCTCGCTCACTGCCCCAAAGGGCTTACGTACATTTGTACCGTTTAACCATTACGAACGCAATTACATCGCCATTCACAATTCGCCCGCCCACCCGCCCACTCGCCCAGCCACCAACAACAACTACAACATTATGCCAACGCGTTCAGCTTGCGAAGGCGTCTTCGACTGCGCTTGAAATTTCGATTTGTAGTTGTAGTTGTTACCCAACTGCCGTTGCTGCTTGCAAAATATTTTAATCTATATTTTTAATTAAAAATCTAGCACAGATTAGGCCAACGCCGCCGTTCGTTCCGGGGGTGAGTTCGGCCGCTGTTTGCTGTTATTGTTGTCATAATGGCGCGGCGAGCGACGAGGGCGAAACGTTGACGGCTGCCAACAGCAATACGGATCACTGCAACAACAACAACAACAATAACAACAAAGCATGAATGTCACCAGTGACAGCAATCCAATACAATCCAATCAAGAACATCCAGCAGCCGCGTCCCCACCCCCGCGTCCCCACCCCCTCTTTAGCCAACAAGCGCCGCTTTGCGCTTATCACCACCGTTGCGGGTTGGGGGGGCGAGGGTTGGAGCTGAACTGGGGTTCGCGTTCGCTTCTAATTGTATTCATGCATTCATTTCGTCATTTTGGCATTTGTATTTATTTTCGGACATATTTGAATAACACTGCCGTCGAGCCGTCGTGGCTGATGAAGGACGCGCCGAGCCGCCGAACGGCTGAATGGGGCAACGCTCGCCCGCGCGCAATCAGCATCTTTCGGCACACCCACTTTCACGGCAGCTCCTGTCAGGCGACAGGCAGCCGAACCGACGACGCTGTGCGGCTTTTGTCTTTGCCCAAAGTGCCCGCTGCGTGCGTCCGTTGATCGGACAAGCGTCGGCGCACAGTTTGGAACTGGAGTGTCATTACGCTTTTGTGGACATTGAAATTGAAAAGCAATATCCGAAGGGTTAAATAAACAAGCAAACGAATTCAAATAAATATTAAAATGATGACATAAAGCAGAAAAAGCAGTTTGCCGCTTCTTGGTGCGACGGCAACGGCAACGGTTACAACGGCCCAGGGAAAAGGATATATTTGCTGATTGATTGTTTTCTTATAGTTTTCATATTTAATGGAAAATTTTGCTTGATGGCAATGCGTAGAATTGTTATGATGTTTCGTTTTTTTCACATTTTTGCCAATTGCTGGTGAAATTTTTTTACAAGTGTGACTTTTTTTATTGATAAAATGGCAAATTGCGATGAGGTTCTCATAGAAATCAATAGGACTCAAACTACAAAGTAATGGTGTAGTTAGTAAGACGCCTCCAACCTTCTGTGTCCTTAAAATTACACCGTGCGACAGCATTTTTCACACCGGGAAAAATCCATATGTGCGTGAAACTAGAGACCCAATATAGTAATACTGCTTACTCAGTTTTTCATATCTACATCCTTTGTCCTTTTAAAAGGACTTCAAAATTTTGAAGGGGATAAAAAATAAAAAAAATATAAATATTACTTAACCTAGTTAGAATATGGCGATATGTATATCAGATGAAAGAGGAAAGGCTCAAGAATTTAAATAAAACTGATTTTTTATCTATTTGTAAAAAAAGGATATGAAAAAGGTCCTTTGAAAATTTTAATCCTTTATATCCTTGAAAATTTATAACAAATTTTCTTGAAAAGTAAGTATGTTAGAACCCGAAATCTGCTTGATCTCGTGTCAAAATTTCATTACTCTAACTTTATTGGTTCGATTCGATTTAGTTATTAAAAAAAGGCGGAAGCTGCAAGTCTAATGAAGTACAAAAATTATAATTTATTTGTGTATCAGTATTTTAAATAATAAATAGATACAAAATCAATGAAATTGTTACACGTGATCAAGGAGATTTGGAGTTTTAACATACTTACTTTTCAAGAAAATTCTATATAAATTTTCGAGGACATAAAGGATTAAAATTTTCAAAGGATCTTTTTCATATCCTTTTTTTACAAATAGATAAAAAAATCAATTTTATTTAAATTCTTTAGCCTTTGTTCTTTTATTTGATATACATATCGCCATATTCTATCCAGGTTAAGTATTTCTTATATTTTTTATCCCCTTCAAAATTTTGAAGTCCTTTTAAAAGGACAAAGGATGTAGAAATAAAAAACTGAGTACGCAGTATTACTATGTTTGGTCTCTAGTTTCACGCCCATATGGATTTTTTCTGGTGTGAAAAATTTTTTTAATTTTTGTCGCACGGTGTTATTTTTCAAAGCCAGCTCTGGGTGCCGAAAGGGTATCAAAGTTTTTCATACCAAAGAATAAATTCAACATTTTTCGTGCTATTTTAGCAATTTTAAATCGAATCCCTTCGAATCGAAACCTTTGCCGAATCTACCAACAACTGAAATATTGAGAATTCATCAAGTTTAAGAAAACTCATGGCTTTCCTTTCCGAAATTTTTAAAGCCAGCTCGGTGTGCAAAATTCAAAATTTTGAAGTCCTTTTAAAAGGACAAAGGATGTAGAAATAAAAAACTGAGTACGCAGTATTACTATGTTTGGTCTCTAGTTTCACGCCCATATGGATTTTTTCCGGTGTGAAAAATTTTTTTAATTTTTGTCGCACGGTGTTATTTTTCAAAGCCAGCTCTGGGTGCCGAAAGGGTATCAAAGTTTTTCATACCAAAGAATAAATTCAACATTTTTCGTGCTATTTTAGCAATTTTAAATCGAATCCCTTCGAATCGAAACCTTTGCCGAATCTACCAACAACTGAAATATTGAGAATTCATCAAGTTTAAGAAAACTCATGGCTTTCCTTTCCGAAATTTTTAAAGCCAGCTCGGTGTGCAAAAAGGGTGTCGAGGTCTCTTACCCCAGAGAAGAGATTCAACGTTGTCTCGTGCAACTTTGGTAATTTGAAATCCATTTTAATTGCTCGTTAACCTTAGCCGAATCTGCCAATAACTGAACTGAAATGTTCAGAAATCTTCAAATCAAAGCAAACTCAATGCTTCTCCTTCTAAATGTACATGCATACATACATATTTTCGCCAAATCTGCAGCTCATATTCATTCCTGGAAACCGACTGGCTGCTGTCACCCGCCCAGACCTGACACCACTCCTATGAGCTAATTAATGCTTTTCCTTGGAACAGTCTTCTTGCCTTTACAAGATTTATTACAATTCAAAGTTGATTTTCCATACATGCGTACAGCCTGAACAGCCATCAAACACCCTTCAATAGGCAACAGAGCCACACACACACACACACACACACATGCATGCACGCATGCACATAACCGGCGCAAAGGTAGGTAGAAATCTACTTCAAAGTGGAACTTCCAGCTAATCTTCTTACCCTCACGATTCAAAATGCCGCTTGGTCGCTTGTCGCAAACTCGCAGCGCGCACAGCGCAACAAAGCAGAAGAAAAATTACGCACAACGGCGCAGGAGACGAAGCATAGCTGAGATTGTGGTGGTGGTGGTGTGGGGTGGTGGTAGCAGCAGTGGAGGGAGTGGAGATAGAAGCAGCGCATGCATTGAAGATTGTAATTGAATTTTCGAGCGAACGCTTTGACAAAGAATGCGCTAATAAAGCACCGTTACGATTCGTGATGTGTCGTTTTTGAATCCCTCGCATGTGTGCATAACATATGTGTGTGTGTGATCCTTGCAGGACATTCAACTAGTTCGCAAGTTAGTGATTTGATACTAGAATTTTGTCAACCACAACTGACTTTAAATAAGCGTAAATAACCGTGTCTCCGATGAAAGGACGCCAAGTTAAGGACGTCCTATCATCTCTTGGTGGGATCAACTGAACAAGGCGCACGGAAAGCAGAGTCACCTGGAGAGAATTTGTGGAATTTTTTTATGATTGCTACAACTAACTAATTACTAAATTTGAGAATAAATGTGGAGCTATATTTTCAAAACATGCAGGGAAATAAAATGTTTTTGGTCTCTTAAAATTCCAATGAATCATATATGATTCATATATCTTCAGATCTATAAAAATTTAATTAGTATGGAAATCCAACATTAATAGGTTCCACAGTCTGCAACCAGTCAGTTTCCAGGAATGAATATGAACTGCATATTTAGGGAAAATATGTATGTATGCATGTAAATTTAGAAATAAAAGCATTGAGTTTGCTTTGATTTGAAGATTTCTGAATATTTCAGTTCAGTTAGTGGTAGATTAACTAAGAAGCTGGCTAACGTTAACGTTAGTTAACGATTAACTTGGCTAACGTTAACGGGCAATTAAAATGGATTTCAAATTACCAGAGTTGCACGAGACAACGTTGATTCATGTATCTTGATGTTCTTCTTCTTCTTCAACGATACCATGAATAATTATCTATAGTTATAATTTATGTCACCGATTTCATATCGTACCAAATGCGCTCATAAATCACAGCACATTCACAACTTTGGATGAAAATTACTTAAAGTACTTACTTAACTACTTAAATTAAATTATTAATTCCAAAGACATCTTAGGAATATAATAAAAATTTTCAAAAACACCTTTAAACTTGCCTAAACCCCATCCAAATGACACTTTAAGCGTGTTGATTGTCCGCTTCTGAAAATTATTTCAATTATGTAATAATTTAGAATATAAGGTATATTTTTTATTCAATTGCAGGGACCGTAACAGTTATATCAGGTGTACAACTTTGCTTCCGCCGTTTTCCGATAGGTGGCTGTACCGGCTGAGGCTGGTTGAAATATCATGATGATGATAAGTTTTATTATAAATTCAATGTTTAAGAGTTATTTTTTTACTTTTATTTTATGACTCAACAAATAACTGTTATTTTTTCTTTATATTTTAAAAATCCTATAATAACAATTATTTTTAATTTTTTCCTTATTAGTCTACAAATAATAGTTTTTATCGATTTTTATTTTAGTTGTCCTATGATAACAATTATTGGTGACTTTTATATAGAAAAGTCATCAATAAAAACCAGTCAGGGATTTTTATTTTTTAAATCGCAATATAAAAGTCATTTACATTAATCACAGTACTGGATTCATTAAATATCGAAATGTATATATATTCTTGATCGACTCAACAAGACCTGCCTTGACAATTGTGTTTTCTGAATGAATCATAACTTTTGCATGCATTAATGAAAATGACTTTTATATTGCGACTTAAAAAATAAAAGTCATTGAATGATTTTTATTGATGACTTTTATAAAAAAAAAGTCACTGAATGATTTTTATTGATGACTTAAAAATAAAAGTAACTGACTGATTTTTATTCATGACTTTTTTTAAATAAAAGTCACCAATAATTGCTATCATAGGACAGCTAAAATAAAAATCGAAAAAAACTGTTACTTGTAGACTAATATGAAAAAATCAAAAATAATTGTTATTATAACATTTCTAAAATATAAATAAAAAATAATTCTTATTTTTTAATTTTTCTATAAAAATTACAAAAAAAAGTTTATTACCAAGTTTGATTCTCGGTGCGAAAAGAAATGTATTGGTATATTTAATTTACTTATATGACATTTCCTTCATAGTAATTTTTTCAAATATAGTTTTCATAAATAACTGTTATTTCCGGTCCCTGTTCAATTGTATAAAAAAAATAAATTTTTGTATTTTTATATTTTTGTATTATTTTTTATGTTTTGATTAATCAACCAATTGCAAAGAAAATCAGAAATCATTACAAGCTGAACATTCAATCGCATTGATCATTTGTGGTTTCATTTTTGATTTTCTGCTTCCACTTGAATCACTGATTGTATGAAAGAATCAAATTAAACTGGTTACCAAACTAATATGTTAATTCACTAGTTCATTTGCATCCTACAGGGAGAATAACGCTTCACAGCAGTGCCATAGATTTTGCCGAGAACAGCGAACAATTGCAAGAAAACGCTATTTCAAAGGACAAAAGCAGACAATTTGACCGCCTGGTCAGCCGCCTTCAAAGCGGCATATGCGGCAAAAGAAAAAGTTGACAAGTCAACATCAAATCAAATACACGCACACACCAACAAGCATACATAGGTCTGTGTGTGATATATGGCGTGTGACTTGGCGCAGAGAAACTGCCCTGTAAGAACAAAATTGCCAGCTGCCAGAAATGACTAAATCACTTATTCGCAACTAGTTTGTAGGTAAATAGTTGAAAAAAATCAGTTATCTACTGCCAACGACTCCAAGTCTGCTACAAGAGAGTGAAGATAGCTATGGACACGGCGGAATAAATGCATTTCAAATTCAAATCCTTTAAATAGAAATAAAAGTTTGTGCACAATTTTTCGATAACGATACTCTGGAACCTCTCAATTAATGAGACTTGACGAAAAAAATTGCATGAGCCACAAAATTGCAAAACTATTTAGAGTGAAAACACCGTGCGACAAAAATTAAAAAAATTTTTCACACTGGGAAAAATCTATACGTGCGTGAAACTAGAGACCAAACATAGTAATACTGCGTATTCAGTTTTTCATTTCTACATCCATTCCATTCCATTCAACATTAAAAGGACTTCAAAATTTTGAAGGGGATAAAAAATAAAGAAATATAAAAAATACTTAACCTCGTTAGAATATGGCGATATGTATATCAAATGAAAGAGGAAAGGCTCAAGAATTTAAATAAAATTAATTTTTTATCTATTTGTAAAAAAGGGATATGAAAAAGGTCCTTTAAACATTTTAATCCTTTATATCCTTGAAAATTTACATCGCATTTTCTTGAAAAGTAAGTATGTTGAAACCCAAAATCTCCTTGATTACGTGTCAAAATTTCATTATTCTCGCTTCATAGATTTTGTATCTTTTTATTATTTAAAATACTGATACTCAAATAAATTACAATATTTGTATTTCATTAGAATTGCAGCTTCCGCCTTTTTTTAATAACTTTCAAACTAATAAAGTTAAAGTTTTTCTCGGTGTGAAAAATGCTGTCGCACGGTGAAATAAATGGCTTCGCGCATCGAGAACAATTCTTAAAAAAGTGCTAGAAAATTCAAATCTTATATGACATCAAAATCAGTTACGTACATATCCTGCAGGGTGTCCATTGTGTCAGCGTGCAAATCAACAGGCTAAACTTCTGCTCGCACTGGTGCGACCCGCAGTGTCCTTTTCGTTTATTTCCCACTACAGCACAACTTGGCTGACCGGCCATATTGCAGCGGCCGCAAGGCACAAACTTTAGTTCTCATCTCCTTTACAATTTCGCTATTTTTATGTTGTGCGCTTTAGTCGTTTTCGGTGGCGTTTGCTTTCAATTTGTGCGTTCAATTTCATATCGAATTACCTGCATGTGTGTGTGTGTGTGTGTATGGGTGAGTGAATACGATTGTGTGCCTGTGTGCGTGTGCAGCTCTTCAATTTGTAACACAATCTCATGAAAAATGGACGCACGCTGCATGTTTGCCGTTAATTATAGAGCGCTGCAACACTTTGATGACCTGCTGCCGTTGTTGCTGTTGTTGCCGTTGTTGCTGTTGCTGTTGTTGCCGCCTCGCTGTGCACATGAGCGCAATCTCGGCCATCCGTCCATTGCAGTGGCCTTAAATTTACCGCTTGTCCGCTTCGAATTGCTGCCTTTGCAACAGTTGTTATTGTTGTTGTTGTTGTTGTTGTTTTTGCTGCTTCTAATATGGAAGGCATTGTGTGGTGTGTTCGGGTGCACTGCAAAGTCATTGCACTTTAATTATAACAGCAACACCTCCACAAATGCGCACAAAGGCAGCGAAGAACGAGCGACGCCAGCGACAGAGCACACAATTTCCTTCCTTATCGCAGGCGGCGCAGCAGAATCATTTCGAGGGCGTTGTGCTGCTGTTCACTGGTGTACGGACAAGTGTGTGGCAGTCGACGTATGCCACATTGATTTGCAAAAAATTTGATTCCTTTTAACTTCACTATTGGTCGCTTTGGTGTAGTGCAGCTTAAAGTTTGAGTTGCCTTAAATTAATTTGAGTGCTTCAATTCATTGAATGTCACTGTATGTGTTCAACTTAATGTATGAGCGAATTTTTGATTCGAGTTTGAATTATGACACTATGAAACAATGCTTTTTATACATGGTAAGTGCACATAAATGTTCACTAGACATGAATTCTGTATGAAAATTCTAAATAATGGTTTCTCGGTACTAGGGAACCTCTCGTCTTTTGAGGTTCCACAAAGAAATGCATGAGCCAAAATTTTGAGGGACTGGCATTGCTGCCAAAATTCAAAAAAGTGCCAGGAAATTCAACAAATTGTTCCATATCTTAGAGCGTTAACACCTTTGACTGACCTTCACTTATTTTATCTTTTGAACATTTCTTCCGAACAAACTGAAGCTCTATCTCCAATCCTTGATGGGGCTCTCATACAAAATGATGGTTTTTATAAAGTGGGCTACCACTGCGCCCAGGTGGCTCCCAGATATGTTTAATGTAAGACCAACTATTTTCTTTTTAATTAATTTAATTAATTGTATTTTTTGTATTTTTTCTTTTATATGTTTTTTTTCCAAATATACCAACCCTCTGTCTTTCACTCTTAACACTAGAAAGACCACAAGTTTTCCATATCTACAAAGACTACATATTTTATCCGCTGATATCTCGAAGAGTACACATCGTATTTGGTTAATTGTAATTGTAGAAAAATAATTGTAGAACTAATTGTAGAACCCGATAAAAATTAAAAGTCATTAAAGCAAAAGTTGATAGAAATACCAAACAAAATTCAGATATTTAAAAATTAAAAACTATCAAAATGACCGCAAGGGGCTTTTTAGTGTTAAAGGCGGTGCTATACCAAATGGTCCATTTTCTTAATTATTATTATTATTTATTATTATTATTATTTTTATTGATATTCAATTATTATTATTTTATTTAATTATTTATTATTTATTTTTCAATTAATTCCCCGCTTGTAAATTCAGTAAAGTGAGGAAACATCACATCTCAAAAACTATAAAGCAGATTTAAACGATTCATTTATCATTGAACACACATTTAACATTGAACACACTCTTGAGTGTAAAAAATACAAAATTAATTAATGTCAAATCTTTTCGTCAAATCTAAAAAAATCTGTGGTTATATGGAAGAGTAGGTTAGGTTGAAAATTAATGTTTGAAAACTAACTAAACTAAAGACTCATGTCCCGAATACATAGACGACGGCAGCGACATGACTGCATCTATCAAAATATAAAATCGGAACGTTCGTATGTGAACGATTATTTTGACGACTGCACTGCTACACGAACACCGAACACAGTTGTCGCTGTCACCAAAGTTAGAACTACTTATTCTCTATTTCTTAGGCGACAAAACTAAACAATTGGCATCACTGGTTTAAAACAAATGTTTTTACTGGCAGTTCTCCTACTTTTCCTCTCCTACTTTTTACTATTTCAGTTGAAAATTAAAAATTTTAAAAATTATTACACATTGGAATTTGTTTTAAATTTATTGTAAAACGGTAAAATGGATATGAACGAATGCGGTAGTGCCAGTGTTGGCAGATACCTGAAATGACTTTCTCCTAAATCTTAAAAAAATATTGAAATTTCCTCCCAAAAGTTAAAAAATCTCCTAAATTTTTTTTTTATAATTTGCGTCATTTTAAAGGAAGTTCTCATAAAAAACAAAAATTATAATAAAAATATATATAATTATATAAATATAAATAAAATATATACTTACATAAGTATAATTTTTCTTTATTGCAGCATTTTTTTTTATTCATCTTCAACTTAACAACAAAAACTTCACTAAATATATAACAAATGAATTTAGTAAAAAGTCCAATTTTTGCCGGGATTTCATTGTGATAGCAATAAGTGAGAACGAGATAGAACGAGTATACATTTTGTAAGCTTACAAATTTTTAACACAATAGGGTGCTTTCACTATTAAAATATTTGTCAAATTATGTTTTGCTGCCAGTGTTCCCAATACATCATACTTCGTTATTCAGCAATCTCCCAAAAATCCACTAAGGATCCGAAAAATCCCCTAACCTGAAATATAAATCTCTTAAACTTTCTCCTAAAAAAATCTTCCTTCTAAAAATGTTCCTAAAAGGCCAAGAATCTCCGAAATCTAGGAGGAAATCTCCTGATCTGGCAACACTGGGTAGTGCCAAAGCGCTTTGTGTTTGGGGGCACAAAAATATGATTGTGATAATGTTGCTGCTGCTTTTATTGTAATCAAGTAGTTGTCTACACGGCGACGGTCGAGGCCGGCGCCATCTGAAAGTTGTGTGGCCTTGTCGCTGCCGTCTTGAATGTTTTCTTTCCATCAGATGTTTTGACCAATGCATTGTTGTAATATTGTGAAAATTATAATATTGTTAAAAAAATATAATAAAACAATAAATAAAAATATATTATAATATTGTTTAAAAAAACCGGATTTTTTAATCCCCAATTTTTTATTGGCCAATCGAGCAATTTTCCACTAAATTATGTCTAATTTCATGAAATATACATTAATGATTTCTATACAACTAATATTTGCTCAGTTTTTTCTGGATCACGCTGCCACTAATATGAATAAGAATTGATCTGTTGATCCCCTACCAAAACTGTCAATCAATTCTTTCGTTCTATGGCGAGTTGAAGTGCATGAGCCCTTAATTTTCTGCTTTTTCACTTTAGCTTCATAAATGCTCAAAGTCACTTTGCATAACGGCAATGAGAGCAATGGCAACAACAAAAACAACACCACATTTCATATCAAAAGAAAACAGGGCCCACTTCAGGTGCTGCCAGTGTCGGAGCACGGAGCACGTGAGGGTCTCCGTCTCAGTCTCTGTGCGTGTGTGTGAGTGGGGTGAGGAGCATGAAAAACGAACAGCAATGAAAGTGAGTGAAGCAAGCAATCATCAATCTTTTCAGCTGTCAATTTAATTCTATTAAGAAGGCACAATGAAAAAAAATAAATATAAATATTTTATTTATTATGCATCGAATGACGAGCGCGCGCTCAGTGAGCCGAAGCGGCAATTGTGCAGCAATGTGTGGCGCTTTCTAAATATTACATCAAATATGTATGCGTTTGTGTTGCTCATGTGTGCGTATACGTGTGTGTGTGTGTGTGTCTAGGTGGGAATTTGCCTGCGCGTACTTTTAATCTTACGCAGAAAAATGGCATCTAATATGCGATCGCGCGGGGGCGGGGAGCCTGTAGCGGCAGCTACTCGTACTGTCGTCGACTGTGGGGGAAGTGCATTGTTGTTTAGTAGAAGAAGAACCAAGGGTGGTGCGCATAAGCAACTGTTGAGATGAATGAATAAATAAAATTTTGTGAAATCTGCTTAAGTTCTGTTTACACTTGCTGCCAAAGCTAAAACTGCGTAAAATCCTTTACAGTTAATGCATAATTTCTTGCCTGCTTTTATGATTTGGTGTGCGTGTGCACATTCTTTGGCATAGGCACACGCTCTGCTCACATGTACGACTCACATAAGTCTGCATGTGTGTGTAGGTATGGGCAAGCACGTGCACATTGTTGGTTGAGAAGCAGCGGAAAAGACCCAGTAGGACAATATATCTGACAATAGACAATACTTTGCTTGTGTTACACAGTGGCTTCGATAAATTTTTTAGAAATCGCATAGGAGACAACAAAAAGTGCTTTAAAATACTTTATAAAAATATTTATGTATTAATGCATATTTAATTTTTTGTGATCTATGCTTCAATGCAATTCATGTGGTATCACAATGGGCCTATTTGTTCCCCTGCGGCAAGATTGTGTGCTCAGATATCAACTTTAACCTAACCTTATCTATGCCTCAAATAAACTTGCAACAATCTTTATAAAAATATTTTAACCCTTTCGCTATTTTGTTGCCATATGGCAACATGCTACTTTGTGGATGTCTGCATCCTCTATGGTTGCAAGAATAAATTTTTTTGTTGGTCTTTAGAATAGTTTGAAGTTTTAGGAAAAATACGAAATTAATAAACTGAATATTTAAGTTTAAAGAAGAGAAGTATACACGTTTTTTAAATGGTATATCTTGACATAGTAAAGGAAGAAGAAGCAGAAAAAATTAGAGAACTTTTTAATTTGACGTTTTCTTTCAATTTAGATACCTTTTTTAATTTTGGCTGAAGTAAATGAGGAAATATTCAAATTTTCGTTATGCGTAAAAAGTTTTATGTTTAAGTAATTATTACAGCCACAACGATGTGGTTGCGCTCATAGAAAAACACTCTAAAATACAGGGTCCGAGTATAAAAATAAAAAAATTTCTTATGGAATGTTGCTAATATAACCACATAGAAGCCTAAGACTTAAAATTTAAAATTTTAACTTTCCCCAGTAAAAACCTGTAGCGAAAGTGTTAAGGCTTATTTAATTTTTTGTGATCCATGCTTTAACCCATTTTCGGCCGCTACCAGAAATAGCCAATATTTTTGTAATTCCTTTTAAGGACTTACATTTAGGACCTTAATCAAGAATATTTTTGGATTTTTTTTGTTTTTTTTTTTACAAATTTTTTTTATAAATTAATAAAAATTGAATTTCAAATAAAAACAAATATATATGTATATAATTTTGGTCAAATAATAATCAAGCATGAAAACAAACAATTGTTGGCTTACATATGTACATACATGACGACTTCTGGCCAATGGTCGATTTTTCGACCACTGAAAAGTACGCGGTGCTGAGAGGTAAAAATATTTTCATAATCTTATGGATATCAATTGATTGTGGTAATTTGGTCTTTAGGCTTCGTAAATAATCAATAACAAATCAATAATTTGAAAAGGTTATATATTTTGCAGAATATTCAAAATATGACTAAAAAATGTTTTTTTCGTGCCTTCGCCAACATCTCTAAATTTATCTTTTTTAAAATAAATTATTATTTCGAGGGGTTACCGAAAGACCAAAGCTATTTTATGCATCAAAAGTTCAAAGATATAATGTCTAAGTGCAGAGCTACTCTCCTTCAAAGTGGCTGGTCGAAAAATCGACCAGCGGCCGAAAATGGGTTAATACATTTCTTTTGGCATCACAATGGACCCAAATGTTGCCCTGCTGCAAGATTTTGTACTCAAATATCCACTCTAACCTAACTTAATCTGCTCCTCAAACAATATTACAACAATATTCAATGCTTCAGGCTACAGTGTGGCAACGCCAACTGAAAAGTACTTACAACACTATGGCAGCACAACCCAGTGATGCCAACTGTAGGGAAAAGAGGCTACATGTAGGGAAATTCAGAGTCAAATTTGCGATGTAGGGAAAAAATAACAGATTTTTAATATTTACTTAAATGGAGGGAATTTAAAAAATCTCTACATTAAAAAAAAATGTTATTTTTCTGTTCGCATATAATTTATTTTTATGATTAATGCGTTGAAATTTTACAATGTGGCAATCTTTGCAAGTAAAATCTTTATATATCCTTGACCACACCCACTGGCTAGCAAGGATTTTCATGTATTTTGTCTGTGCTTGAACATACACTTTTGTCAGCACATTTGCTTAATTTCACTTTTGCCGCGTTTTCGAGTACAATTTCAATTTATTTTATTTATTAACCAGATTCTGAATTAAGGAGAGAAAATCGCAAGTTTCTTCAAATGTTATCCTTTTTTTGAAATTTTCAATACTTAAAATTGTTTATAGAACAATGAGCAATTCTTCCAATTCATCTTTTTTTTTGTAAACGGATTCTACGAAGCGAGCAAAAGTTAAGTATCGAAAGCAAAAATTTAACGACAGCTGGCTGGAAATGGAAGAATTCAAGGGATGGCTTGAAAAAATCGAAACGAATAATTTCAAATGCAAGTGTGCAGCTTTGCGTAAGGAAAAATTGGGATTTTCTTGAGATGCGTTAGGGATTTTTTCAAAAATTTGTTGGCATCCATGGCACAACCTTTATTTGATGCTTTCGTGTGCGCCAAAGTATTTTTCAATGTTATTTCATTAGTGTATTTAAAATATGAATACCACACTTGCGCACACACACACATATGTACGAGTATATATCTGTATATGTGTATGTGCGCGGAAGGTGTAATATTATATTACAACAATAAAATTCCATTGCTGCAAGAAGAGCTCAAGGAATGCATACGAGTGAGGCATGATTACGCGCTACTCGACAACAACAACAACAATAACAACAACAACAATAACAACAACAGCAAAAGTCACTAGCAATGTGGCATTCAAGTTGTATGCTTGATTTTTTAATTCTTTTTTGTTTTTGTATTTTATTTTTTGTTATTTTTTTATTGTTGTTATTGTTTATTTTTTTTTACGTTTTATTTTGGTTTTTAATATTTCAACACTTGCGCTTGAGCGCAAAAATTCCCATGTGCCATTAACCCATTACTGCCGTAAGGGTATTTTAATACAGTTTTTCAGTGTTTTCAGTCCTTTTTAGAAACTGGTATGATATCTCGGTCTTTTTTTTGCCTTTTCTTCTGCTTTTACAAGTTATTATGAAACTTTTATTTCAAATTTTTCAAAGTCAAAGATTTGAAGTTTCACTTCTTCTTTTTCCTAGCATTTTTCATACGTCAAGTTGGCTTTCCATAACACTATAAAGACAAGTTTTCCATATCTACAAGACTACATATTTTATACGCTGATATCTCGAAAAGTACACATCGTACTTAGCTAATTACAATTTAAAAAACCTAATTGTAGAACTAATTGCAGAACCCAATAAAAAAATAAAAGTCATCGAAGCAAAAGTTGATAGAAATAGCAAAGAAAATTAGATACAAGATATTTAAAAAGATCTTTAAAAATGAAAAACCGTAAAAATTACCGCAATGATCTTTCTAATGTTAAGCCAAATTTTCAGGTCACTCAGTCCTAAGTTTAAGTAAGTCTATGAATAGTATTTATCCAGGTTTTCAAAAGTTTTCAAAAGCCTTCCAAAGCCTCTTTTCAACTCCTTCACATGCAACACTTCCTTCAGTGGCGCACACAAGAAAGTTTTGGGTGTTTAAAACACTTCCAAATGAATGTTTGGTTTCAATTAGTGTCCGACCGATTATTCGGTTTCGGCCGAATATTAAAAAAAAAACCAATTTCGGTTTCGGTTTTGCTTTCGGCCCAGAAAAGTGGTTTCGGTCGGACACTAGTTTCAATGAAGCTTAAAAGTTGTGTGCTCCGCCCCCCAATAAATTCAAATCTTGTGTGCGTCACTGAGTAAGTGAATTTGTGTATAAGAAACTTATAGAAGATGAAAATATTGGAATATACAAATAAGAATTTAGTAATTTTTTTTTATGGTACAATCTGGTTTGTAAAGTTTCAGTAGTCAATCACCAGATTTCATTATGGAAATACAAACAAACAGAAGTGCTACAAGACACCCATGAAAATTGTTTGTATAGTGTCACAAAAAATTGAATAATTTCATTGAAAAATAAAACGCATTTTTATTGAGTGAGAAGTGATATTTTCTTACAATACAAGAAGATCAATTCTAATTAAGTATGAAATTAAATATCCGGCAAATATCTGCCGCAGCTATGTTAACAGGCTTTTCAACTTTTCATTAAGTTTTCAATGGCATTTTGACAAAGATGTGACTCTATCTCATAGGAATTGTTTGCTTGCATAGAGCAGAGATTCCACAAAACCCGCGAAAAATAAATAGAACTTTCTGGGTAGTACTTGACATCGAGATTTCGGGAAATGATTTGGTCTGGAAATAGTTGCTATATAGTTTTAAATTCCTACTAAAAACAAGTAGCCATGTTCGTTAGTTTTCTCCTAATTTGTCATCAGAATTAGGTTGCAAGGCGCATCTTCTTCTTTATACCCAATCAACCTCTACTTTTCATCATTCAGTACTTTCCTATATTTTTTCTAATTTATATCTAAGATTGTATTTTCTATTATTTATAATATTTATATAATATATGTTAAGCTACTTTGTTATTCTTTAATTTTGTAATTGATAGATTTAAGTGAAATTTTGATTGAAGAAATTTAATTCTGATTGAGGTGTAATTAAAAGACTTATTTCTTACTGCACTTAATGTATCCTATTCTAAATAAAATAAATAAAATAAAAAATAATTTCCAAGAAAATCAATATAGCATGAACTTTTAACCCTAATTCCCAGAATTTTAAAAGTAACGTAAATCCAGAAGTGATACTGTCAGGCTTGTATGAGCTAAATTACTGAAAACATTTGTTTAAAAAGTACAAAAAGTGTCTAAAATGTTAAATTTATAAATGCATTATAATTCTAACATTCCATTAGAGGATTACATAAAATAATGGAATCGGAAGTCTTTTGGATTTATCACCATTTGAAAACTTTAGTGAGACTGTGAGGCTAACTTCTGGGAATTAGGGTTAAAGGAATTCATGAAATCATTAAAAAAAACTTGGTAACGAATTGTAATGGAAATCACACTAAGAATTGACTACAAAATGGACATAGTCTGCTCATTTCGAAGCAGGGTTGCGTTGCAAAAGTGTTATAAGTTGAGTTAGTGTTCATATTGACAGCGATAATCTGGAATTTATGGACATGGACAGAACTTGAAATAGGTTTATATTGCTTCAACTTCATAACTTCCTACGACATATTAGCTTCTTGGTTGACAAAAAGAACGATTGGATGATTCAGAAAACATTTTAAACACGAATGGATATCTGCCAGTTGGGTATTTAAATACTCATTGCAAGTCTTGGATAGGACAAGAGTTCTGAACCTAAAATGTTTCACAAGTTCTAAGGACTATAACAACTTGTAAAAGAAACATTTTCAGGATATTCGTGCAACGTTATCTATGTAGAGCCATTAACGGGTTAAACACTCACAAGCACCCGCACACACATACACACGCTCATAATCTCGTCGTAACTTTGCAGCGCACACTGCTGACGCCAATTGTCGGCGAGGGGGGTCGTACGAGCGGAGACGGCACACAACTGCGCAGACGAGTCACTTCCTTTGTCAGTCAAAATGGCGTCAAGGCGTGAATTAAATATTTATCAATTTTATTCATCAACTTTTGCTGTTTTTTTTTACATTTTTTGTTGCTTATATTTTGGTTGTCTGTTGTTATGGATTTGCTTCTGACATGGCAGCGGCGCACGAAAACATTTATTTATGGTTGCTTGGGCCGTAATCGGTACTCGGTATGAGAGAAGACTTAAATGAAATTACGTTCGCGTTGAACATTCGATCATTTTTGTTCAGAGAAAAGGCGAAAAGTTACAGATTCGTTTGCTTTGAGTGGGCTACGCTGATAAGCTGCGAGAATTTCACTGCTTCTTCAATGACCCAGTTGTGTTGCAGTGACGCACAAGTCAGAGGGTCATATGTCTGAATTGTGACTCAATCAATACGTTTGATAGCGTAAAAGTAAGAAAGAATGACATCGATTTCAGTATTTCTAATAAGGAGTGCGTCGTTAAAAATTGTGACATCGAAAAATTAAATCATCTTAGCAACCACTAGTCCAATTTTTGAAAAGTCTGGTTTTATATTACTTTTATGTAGATTTTAGAATTTATTAGAAAAAAATTATAATATATTTTCAAGGATAAAGTTTGTAACCTTTTCTGGAATACCCCTCATGAGGGCTTTCATTTTTCCTTGTTAATTTTATCATTTATCATCATTTTATCATTACCATTTTATCATTAAATACTCATTCAATTCTATAAATGGGCATAAACTATTCAATGACAGAGTTTTCATGGCTCACCTGATCAAAGAAAGTTTAATTTGAATTTGTATGAATGAAGAATTGCATGTCACAATTTTTAACGACGCACTCCTTATTAACAAATTTTAGATCTATCATCTTTAAAAAAAAAAAATTTAGGGCCAACAGTGACCGAAAATGTGTCTCACAGTTCCTTCCTTTTACTCACCAAGGCAGCAGTGGCAAAAGTGTCTACTGTAGAAAACCAGTCAAAGAGAAAATTTCCTCTCTTGATTGCCCAAACTGTGCATATTTGTTGTTTTTATGAAAATTTAAAAATTACTCCAAATTTACCCAGGTCAGCACCACTGTTCGCATATTGCAATAAACATGTAAATATGGCTACAACAAAGAGAAGAGCGCCGAAAAAAGTTTTGCGAAAAATCTTTAATTCGAAAATTTGAAACATATGCACAGGCGCCGTGCAGCGAAAGCGCATATGACGGGCTGGCAAGTTGGCTGTTCTATTTTGCATGAGCGCAACAATGGCTCCCGCAGGATGCGAGCGCGCGCGTGTAGCAACAGCAGCACCAACACGCCGCGAACAAATGCACAGCGAAGCGGGTGGCGACGGCCGCCGTATGAATGATGCCCCAGCGCATTCCAAAATAAAATGAAGCAAGCAGCCATGGCGCCGGAGGTCGGCTTGCTCAGTCGGGTCGGCTGGCAAGGAAGCGAACTGTTTCAATGGGCGAAGGCGCCGTGGACGAGCGGTGGAAATGCAAAGGCATTTATTTTCGTTTTAAACACCACTGAGCGAAATTGAAAATAAAATTTTAATACGTTTATTTCGCGCAGCAGCTGGCTGAGGCGCTGAGCGGGCAGCTGCCGTCGCACAGTGTCGCGATCCCATATAAGCCGTGGCCAAAAATACTTAGCGTTGTCCTATCTCGATGAAACCTGGTGAGATTGTTTTCGTGGTGGAAATTAAGAAATTTACAAAAAATCATTAAAATTGGACCACTGCCACGCCCACCTCTCATACGAAAGTATCTGTAAAATTGAAATAACTTGCTTAATATTAGCGATAGAATTATGAAATTTTGTATTTGAGCTTAAAATAATGACTTAAAAGCTCAAACTAAAAATGGGCGGTCTGCCACGCCCACTTTCAAAAATATTCGTATTTTACTACAACTAAAACTGTATTTTTAGGAGGCTGTTTGCGATACTCGTTCCACGATGTAATTTTAATTGGTAAGCTTTCTAAAACCCTAAAAGTGGGCATGGCAGCTGGACCACATTTATTAAGTGACCAAACTTTCCCTTTATGAATTCGTGTATTAATTTTTTCACCTTGTAATACCATATTTTGGTATAAATGTTTAGAGTTTTAAAGTGGGCGTGGCATTCTGCCTACTTTTGATAATACGAACAATGTGTCAACCTTGTCCTTTATAGAACTCATCATTTCAGCAGCTGCTTTGTCGCTACTTTCATTGAACGTCGGAAGCAATACTTCAAAAAAATTACCATTTTTTACTGTAGGTGCCACTGCAAAAAGTAAATGTTTAGGTGGGGACGCAAACTTTACTTTTGTTCATGATTAACATCAACGCCTGTCTTATCTTTAAGTAAATTTATAAGAAAATCAAGTTTAGTTGACCGCTTTCTGGATTCAGCTTTACGCCACACTTCGAAGAAATCACGTATTTTTAGTGGAGGCGTCACTAGAAAAATTCAAATAACCACCAAATAAGCACTTATAAGCAAAAAATTACTCCGGATTATGTTAATACATACTTTTTTGAGTAATTTAGGGTTGGAACTAAAAAAGTGTTTTTCGACGTTTTTTAAACTTTTTTCCACCAAACTTTTGGTTCTTTGTTAGAAGTAAACCGAAAAACGTAATTTTTCAATGTAACGAAATTTCACAGTTATTTCAAAGCACAAACCAAAAAATAGTACTGCCATACAGGAAAAATTCCAAAGTTTTATTTAATATATAACATGACTATATTAGTACATAAATTATATTTTTATTTGATTTTTCATTCAGCACAAAGAATTACCCACAAACTTGGAACGAATGCGTATTTTTTAACATCAACTTTGAAGCTACATAAAAATGGAACGGAGTAGGATATTGAAGATTTTTCTTAGTTGAGATATTATCTGTCGACTGTCATATTCATTTTAGTCATTTTGTAACATTGATTTTTACCATTTTTGGCCACACTCGCGACACTGTGCGTCGCCGTCGGCGCAGCGGGCTGCCAATTTAGTGCGCACATGTGTGGGAATTCTGTGTACACAATGTGTATAAGCCGGATTGTTGTAGTTGCTATTTGTTTATTTTACAATATTTCATTTGGGTTTTTTGCAAAGTGCCAACATTTAATTGAATTACGAAATGGCTGCGAACGAAATCAAATTTGTAAATATATTTTTTATTCATATCAAGTTATATCGAGTCAATCAAAGCAGCAACAATATCAAACGTAGAGCGCTGGCTTGTTAAAACACGCACTTAATAAATGCTAGCATATTTATAGGCGCTCAGCCGTACCTGCAAAGTGACGTTTCGGAGCGCCAAGCAGTGGCTGAGAGCAGTGCGAGGTACAGTGGGAGGACAGACGGTTATTAATGATGTGACAAACCTGTTAACTTTTTTCCCACCCAAACAACAAACTGCCGCTTGCCACTAGCTGCCAGCGTTGCTGTGCTGTGCTGTGCTGTGCTTTGCCTTATCTCCACTTGTCACTGTTGCTTCTTTTCGGTTTTTCATGCCAGCTACTTGTTGTTGTTGTTGTTGTTGTTGTTTGTTTTTGGCCAAAGCCGTAGCCGTAGCCGTCATGCAACATTTACCGTGCACACTCACACACACACACAACGAAATGTGCAAAATAAGTACGCAACAAGGAAAATTGATGATCCACTACAAGTCGGCCGTATATATTCAACAGAGTAGTGTTTTTGTTTTTGTTGATATTGTTGCTAAATACATTTGCAACAGCAGCAACGCTCCAGATTTTTCTTACTTTGGCTCATCGCTCACGATGCGTGCGTGCCTATCTGTCTGTCTGTTTCTCTCGCTCTCTCTCACTCTGTCACACACACACACACAGCCAATGTGTTGTCATTCTACCCGCATATTCCATTGATGCTGTTTCTTGTGCATTTTCGTTTTTGTTTCTCTTCCAGCCAATCAACCTAATTAATTGTTAACAAATTTTCACACAGATTGGATCATTAATAATGCGATGGGCGAAAATTAATGACGAAATTCCACCAGCCACTGTACGATAGAGTGAAGGAATAAGATTCAAATTTCCGACAAAGTTTTATTGTAGCAAAACTTTAACGAAAACAAATGCAACTCCTGAACGATAAACTGTTAATTGTGGCAGTCGGTTTTAAGTGACCATAAGACGAGAAGTTTGAACGAAATTTTCCATTCAAGACATGATATGTGGTGTAGTTTTCAATACTTAGAACAAGGTATTGATTTGATATTGATTACTTTTCGATACTTCCACGCAAGTAGATATCAGCACTTAATAGAAGTTCCAATATTGTACACAAGCATTGAAGTTGATTGCTTTTCAACTGGAAGTAAATGTATCTGCTTTTCGATATTGGGTATTGATTCTTAGAAAAGAAGGTGCTTATGGTTGCCCGATTGTGATACCACAATTTATCCAAATCATATCCTGCTAAAAAAAACAATTTGTTCTTCTAATGAAAGTACATAAGTAGACGGTAAATAGTCTTCCAGTCAACCAGATCTCACAGGTTGTCAAAGAAAAACTCTCCTAGGTGAATCTTTCTTCTTCTTAAAAGTGCAGAATAAGTACATAGTTAGAAGATTCAGTACGCTCTCCTACTCTTCTTTGTTCATACGAGTCCTGCAGAAATGATTAAAAGTTAGTACCAACCCTTTTTACGTGGGACTGTAAACCATCAGGATACTAATTCTGGTCCTCAACTGGTTTTTTTAAGTCAAAGAAGTTTTTCAGAATGACATCTATTAGGCAGTGACCCATCGGGACGCTAATCCTGATCCTCAACTGGTTCGATTCTAGTAAAACAAGCTCGCCAGAACGACAAAAGTTTAAAGTATCTTTTTCACATCTATTAAACAGGACCCATCAGGACGCTAATCCAGGGCCTCATCTGGTTCCGTTCTAGTGAAAGAAAGTTCTTTAGAACAACAAAGGTTTAAAGTTCTCTAGAACGACAAAGGTTTAGAGTTTCGTCTTCACATCTAGTAGACAGTAACATCCTCACATCCTCGCTTGGTTCCGTTCTGACGAAAGAAGTTCGCTAGAACGATGAAGGTTTAGAAGATCTATTAGACAGTGGTCTATCAGGACACTAATTCGGGTCCTCAACTGGTTCCATTCGAGAGAAAGAAGTTCTCTAGAACGACAAAGGTTTAAATATATTTTTCATATCTATTAGACAGTGATCCATTAGGACACTAATCCTGGTCCTCAAGTGGTTCCGTTCTAGTGAAACAAGTTCTCTAGGACGATACAAGTTGAAGAGTATCGTTTTCATATCTATTAAACAGTGATCCACTAATCCTGTGAGACACTAATCCTGGTTTCGTTCTAGAGAAAGAAAGTTCTTTAGAACAACAAAGATTTAACCCTTAAATGCATGGGGCAATTATTTTCGAATCAATCTAGAGCAAGCACAAACATGATTTAAATTGATTCAACAGATGTAACCCATCAGGACACTAATTCTGGTCTTCACCTATTTCCATTCTAGTGAAAAAAGTTCGTTAGAACGATGAAGGTTTATAGTATCGTTTTCACATCTATTAGACAGTGGCCTATCAGGACACTAATCCTGTGTCTCAGCTGGTTTCGTTCTAGTGAAAGAAAGTTCTTTAGAACGACAAAGATTTGAAGTATGTGTTTCACATCTATTAGACTGTAGCCCATCAGAACACTAATTCTGGTCCTCACCTATTTCCATTCTAGTGAAAGAAAGTTCTTTAGAACGACAAAGATTTAAAGTATCTTTTTCACATCTATTACACCGTGCGACAACAAATTTTACACACGAAAAATCGATATACTCGCGAAACTAGGGGCCAAATGTAGTAAAACTGCGTTTTTAGTTTTTCTCTCTGACATCAGGATTTTTTTTAAAGGACTTTGAAATTTCAAGGACATGTTTATTTAAAAAAATTGATTTTAAAAATTGAGCGCACTTTAGAATAACAATATGGGTATCAAATGAAAGAGAAAAATCCTTAGAATCTTAGAAAATTTATTGTTTTGGTGCAAAAGGACGAAGAGGTATTGAAAATGTCCTTTTAAAACTTTATCTTCGAATATCCTTGGAAATTTCCAATAATTTTTTTTTTTTTAATATATCTTAAGGACTAATGTGTGCACTACCACATCCTCGAATTTCGTCCTTCTAACTTCATTAGTTTAGGTAATAAAGAATTGGGCATTGGGCATTTAAGGTAAATTTTGCGAAATTGGGGTAAACAATTTTTTTACAATATTTTTAATTTATTTATTCCATTTAGCTTTAAAAATTAATAAAATTCACGTAAGATATTTTTTTAGAAAGCGATGCAACAAAAGTTATTTGCAATAAAAGACCTCAATGTAGTCAAAATGACTACCTTGGGCATTCTAGTGTTAAAAAAAATCCTGATGTCAGAGAGAAAAACTAAAAACGCAGTTTTACTACATTTGGCCTCTAGTTTTGCAAGTATAGGGTGTTTTTTTTAGAGGTATAGAACTTCGAATTGAAATAAAACACAAGAAAATCATTTTAATGTCCATCAATTTGGCTTTATTGGAAGGATAATTTTATGCCATTAATGTTTAAATATGATTTCGGGCATGTGGCCGCCGCGGCTGGCTCGAATAAAGCCAATTCTACAGGTCCAATTTTCAACCACTTTTTCGAGCATTTGGGGCCGTATGTCGGCAATAACGCCACGAATGTTGGCTTCCAAGTCCCCTAACGTTTCTGGTTTGTTGGCGTAGACGAGCGACTTCACATATCCCCAAAGAAAATAATGCAATGGTGTCAAATCACACGATCTTGGTGGCCAATTGACAGGTCCATTCCGCGAAATTATGCGCTCATCGAATGTTTCCTTCAATAAATCGATTGTGACGTGCGCTGTGTGGCATGTAGCGCCGTCTTGTTGGAACCACAACTCATCCACATTCATGTTGCGCAAAATCTTCCATAAAGTTAATGGACAAAGCTCCAATTGCTGTGCACGGTGGCGAATCGATTCATTCGGGTCCTCTTCAACATTTTGCTCTACAGCGGCAATTGTTTCTTCGGTGCGCACTGTTCGACGTCTCTGCGGATGCGTATTATCACATAGAGTAAACGTAGTGCGAAAACGACCCATGGTTAACCGAATTAATTGCTCTGATGGACGATTATGTCGACCATAAAATGGACGGAGCTTGCGGTAAACTTCGCGAACTGAACCATTATTTTCGAAATAAATTTGCACGATTTGCAAGCGTTGTTCTTTTGTCAACCTGTTCATGATGAAATGGCAAACCAAACTGAACATAAATGACATTAGAGTTGCCAGATTTGACCACAAAATGCCAGTTTTATCTCTATTCGAAAAACAAACCTCTAAAAAAAACACCCTATATATAGATTTTTTCGTGTGTTTTGAAATTTTTTGATTTTTGTCGCACGGTGTTATTAGTGACCCATCAGGACACTAATCCTGGGTCTCAGCTGGTTCCATTCTAGTGAAACAAGTTCTCTGGAACGATAAAGGTCAAGAGTATCGTTTTCATATCTATTAGACAGTGATCCATCAGGATACTAATTCTAGCCCTTTGTTGGTTGCGTTCTGGCAAAAGAAGTTCTCTAGAACGTTGAATGTTTAGAGTATCGTTTTAGAGTTTTTTTAGACTATCTATTAGACAGTGACCTATCAGAACACTAACCTTGATACTCTGCTGATTTCATTCTAGTGATAGAAATTTTCTAGAACGACAAAGGCATAGATTTTTCCTTTCACTTGAGTATCTATTAGAGTCTAATAATTACACAGTGACCCATCAAGACATCAATCCTGGACCTCAGCTGGTCTCTTTGTAGTCAAAGAAGTTCGCAATAATTACATTGCTACCATCAAAAGTTGATTTCTTTTATGGAGTCTAAACAAGTTCAAAGCTTTCAGGTAAGAAAAGGGATTTCAAATGTTTACAACTCTTGGTTTACAACATTTGTTTAATAGTTCCCTGTGAAGTAGGTTCATCTGACCTGCAGTTAAATGAAATGTCCCTATGTCCTGGAGCCCAACATAACTTTCTAACTGTCTCATTGAGAGACTTGCTACAGCAAGAACAATATTTGATGTTCTAAAAACTGCATGCAGAACCCTGAGATCAAATTGGCAGTCCCAGAATATCAGATTTGATTTCTATGTTATCTCCTCAAGGCCCTGAAACGTGTTCCTTGTTATGGTTTTTTGAATCGATGAAAGAGAAAAAAGTCGCAGGGAGCGACAACTGAATCAACCGAATTCGATGGTTGCGGAATGGTATTCGTTACGTTTTTGGTGAAAAACTCGGGCATAAAGATAGAATTGTACGACGGTGCTCGGCTTTTTTGGAAGTATCTCCTTGCTCAGTGGAGATGAGCAGCTTGATGCCATCACTCCGGGTATTCCCCCGGACAACCCGTTTGAACACTGGTGCCCATGCATTCCACGTTGAAACGATGTCTTAGCGCACTACGCACTACAGAGAAAGTTCGTTTCTGGACTGTTCATTCAAGGCAAGAGTCCATAAACACTTCACTCTTAACCCTATCTCCTAACCATTATATCCTTTCTGAACCAACGCAATGCCTAGCATTAATAGGGATCATCCCCTGCGCGTTTGTTCGAGTTAAAAAAAAGAAGATCTATTTAATATTATTTTTTTTATTCATTGAAACATTTGCATTGAATGGAATACCTACATTTAGTAAATAAAAATTTCAAACACAATTTTTAATCGCACAACAATGGCGAACAAAATTCGTCTGTCGGTGAAGGCCACTTGAAACTATTTAACTATTTTCTATACATATTAAAGAGTGAAGCAGATTTATTAACCTGTTGCCTTAAGTCAACCGAACTATTAGCAAAAACATAAGAATTTAATGAACAAATAAAGCGCAACCGAAATCCATAAATTTTGCAAATCACTTGAGTGCGTGCACAGCCCATAGTGTCAGCTGCAATTTGCAAATCTCCAGCAAATCGCCGCCATTTTGAACTTTCTTATTTTCCGCCCGCACACACAGACGACTGCGGCGCACAATTTGCCAAGTAATAAAAACAAATCCGCTTTGCACGTAAACAGGTAGAACGCACACAAACTGAACCACGGCCGATAGAAGGTGAGGGTGAGACCACTTGAGGCTACATTTTTTTTATACAGGCGACGCTTCTGTGCGCCAAGTGGACGCTAAAGTCAAGCACAGTGGCAGGTCGGAAAAATGTATAAACAACACAAAATAAAACCAAATAAAGTGGCAGATAAAACGAAACGCCGAGAGACAGAGAGAGAAGGAGAGAGCGAAGATGCAAGAAACGCGTCCGTCCGAAAGGCAGAAAAAATGAATAATGAGTTGCGTATGCGCGTCGTTTTAAGGACATTCGCACAATTGCAGCGACCCAACGGACTGCAGTGTGGACAACAACAAAAACAACAACGACAACAGCAGCAGTATGATTGCTGTTGTTTGTTGTGGTTGTTGTTTGTTGCAACGACAACATTATGCAACATTTAGCAACATCATCAACTGGAGACCTGCAGTTGCAACAACAACAACACTAACAACAATCACAAGCGAAGAAAATGCGCATGAAAGGGAATCGCCTTCAGCGTTTGTTGTACGCTATTGTGGGTTTTAATGTTATTTTGATTTTGTTGTTGTTGTCGTTATTGTTGTTGTCATTCCCATCATCAACAGCATCTTCATGATGCGCCTTGATTTGTAATGCACAACAGCGGACAACATTTGCATGTGTGCATTTCTGTATGTCTCTGTGTGTGTGTGTGATATTCATAAGCGGCCACAGCCACTGCGATGACATGGACACCACCGCAACCTTAACACTAGAATGCCCCAGAATCTGACATACCTAAAATGCCCATTTGTAGTCATTTTGACTGCATTATTGTTTACTGACTTTTATTTTAATTTTATTGGTTTTTAAGTAGCAAATATGAATAAATGTACACGAGATTAAAATAAAATAAGTATTAAGTTTTTATTTTTTATGGTTAACAAAGTAAATTCATTTAAATAAAATAGCGTACTTTACACATAAATGAGATAAAATGGAATGAAATTTGGAATTTGGAATTTGTGAATGAATTTTATGAGTGAATTTTGAATTGAAAAACTTGGGAATTGTTACAGCCTACTACAGCCTATATTATTTTTTTTTTAATGTTTGCAATTATATGAAATTTTCATATTTCGCAATTGAAGATGCATATTTGTTTATTTATCAGTAAGATTTGCTAAAAATTTTATATAGGTAGTCAAAATGACAACTTTTGGGCATTTAAGGTAAATTTTGCAAAATTGGGGTAAACAATTTTTTAAAATATTTTTAATTTATTTATTCCATTTAGCTTTAGAAATTCATAAAAGTCACGTAAGATACTTTTTTAGAAAGCGATGCAACAAAAGTTATTTACAATAAAAGACCTCAATGTAGTCAAAATGACTACCTTGGGCATTCTAGTGTTAATGCATACCTAGGCACTAAAGTCTGTCGGTATATGCGTTAGGGTGGTACTTGCTTTGCTTTGTTCGAGAAACTGCTCACAATTTTTATTCCACGGAAAATTTTCTCTGAGGAGCGTTGAAAGCCTGAAGCTCAGACTATGTTAGAGCTAAGAAGTTAAAAGAAGTTTACTGCCATTACTGAAAATTGCAACTGATGGTAGACGGTCCAACGCTCAGTCGAGAGCTGAAAAGTCGAAGGAAGTCTGCTGCCATTACAACTAAAGTTCAAACTGAATCCACTCAAGTCAAATGTGTGCCATGGCCATCGTGGCTCAGTTCGATATCCGGGCGCTTCTAGCAATTTCAAAGTCCTGAGACTGGGATCTCGGTGCAGTTTAAAAAAGTGAATCAATACGAATTTAAGAATTAACAAATAAGGACCAACCAGTTTTGTGTGCGCTACAACATAGAGATGTGCTGAACATTTACATCCGCATCCGAATTTTTTAAATATTCGCATTCTGATTCACATTAAAATCCGCATTCTTTTATACGTTAAAGGTGCTTCATTCTTTAGTAGATTGAACATTTATGTGCGTTAACAGGCCTGAACAGACTTAAATGCAATAATGTGTAGTAATGAGTTCTCGATGCTATGGAATGTCTCACTTTAGGAGATTTAAAAAAGAATTTGAAGCCCAGAGTGTCTAATGACTTTTAGCTAAGCTCTATGGACGATGGAAAGGAAGAAAATGCAGTTCACATGCTTTGCACTTGTTTGCAGTTTTCTCAATTTTTCATGCTGATTGCATACTTTTAGGGATAAATAAAATACATTTTGACGAAAAATAGGTGTTTAGACCACTTTTCAAATGGAATTATTTTCTGAGATCGGAAGATATCGGAGGACGTAATTACATCATCCGACAAAGAAGGAATGCTTTTTAAAATAAAAAAAATCCAGGAACATACTTTCACATACTTTTTAGATATTTTCCTCTAAGTTTTGCCAATTTTCAGATTTTTAATTTAGAACAATATTTTGAATTAAAAGTGAAGTAAAAGCCTCAGCTTTGCAAATTTTGAGAAAATATTGATAGCGAAAATGGACACAACAGTTCTTAATCTATATTGAAAGCTTTATCAACTTCTTGGTAACGATGTATTTTTACAATTTTTTTACTCAAAAAACAGAAAATATGTGTTTACAATTTTTTTCTGAAAAAAGTTTCAACTTTGAGCCGCTTTTGCACAGACACTAATTAATTTTTTGCACAGTTTTTTTGGGGTTTTCTTAGTTGGAGTTTTACCATTCAAATGACATAAAAATCGTTAAATTCTGAGACTATACATTTTTTGAATTTTGTCTGTGAAACGAATCACTGTGCAATGTAGAGAATTTAGCCAAAAGGACTATTCAGAGTCCTCTAAGATTCATAAGAAGCTCAAACTGAATCTACGAGTAATGGGACTCAAGTTCGATTGATTGTGCTATCAAAATGGGTCTTTATGACTTAAGTGTGCTCCGCCTTGGGGCAGCCAAAACTATCTTTCTACCAGCCTTTATGCCTTTATTCCAATAGGCCAATTGGAAACCTCTTTACATAGGCAATCTTACTTACTTATTTACTGTCTGAAATTTGCACTGAACCTGAGAGAAGAACGTAGCCGCCAAATTAAATTTGTTTTTTTTTTAATTTCAGTTTTGACTACGGCCAAGGACTGCATCTAGGAACGAAGGTTAATAAAAATTAAAATGCTAATTAATATAAACATGAAATTTGTATTTGAATTTGAAACACATTCGCATACGCATCTGTTGCCGTTTTGAAAATCCGCCTCCGCATCCGCTAAATAAAAATTGTCACATCCGCATAACGACATCCGGCCCACTTCGTACTAGTGTGTTGGCATTTAAATGAGTTAATGTTACCACACACACACACACACACACACACACATGCGCCCCATGCATGTGTGGCATGTCCTTGCCGCCCTTAATGATATGTTAAGTAAGTCGCGCAAGTCAATCTTTTCAAGGAAAATCGCCGCTGGCTTTTGCATTATGTGGCATGCAGCGACGAGGACGGCAGCAACAGCGGTGGCACGAAAAATGCATGAAAATGGAAATGTCGTCGACGATGGAGTCGGCAACAGGCGGCGCGGGCTGCCGCCGAAGAAATAACAAAGTTGACAGTAGTTGCCACTGATGAATTAAACATTTGCTTTTTGTGCCTTTGAGTGCAGTCTTAATACGAGTGGCAGGGCGCTGATGCTTTGTTGTTGTTGTTGCTGCTGCAATTTGTATGCAAGCGAAAAAGTGCATGGCATTCATTTTGCATGCAACAGCTTCCCAATGCCCACTGCCTGTCCCCGCCCCCTCCCTATTTCTTTCACTCCACTTTTATTCAGCCACCTCACCCTCTGGTCCAGTGAGCGCTTTATGTGCCAGCTTTTGCATGCGATTTGCTGCTGCATTTGGCTTTGTGTTGTTGCATTGCTGCCAAAGGAATTTGTTTACGTCCAACAGCTGGAATTTTGTTGACTTGGTTGTGGTGTTTGTTGTCATTATTGTTGTTGTTGTTGTTGTGCTGACTGTGCTTGCTTGTTTCCAAAAAAGCTTTTAGGCTAATTTTTTCCACCATATCAGTTGAAAGTGTCCAAAGACAATCTTCTTACGTCCATCTTCAAACAAATAGCGCCAACGCACCTGCAACAAACTCGTGCACCAACAAAATGCGAATAACATGTGCGTGTGTTTGTATGTGTCTGAGTGTGTGTCTGACAAGCACCCCTACAAGACGTGGCTGACCGAAACTCCACTACATTCATAACATTTTTTAAATTTACCAATACATTCGCATGAAATTTGGCCCATTGTGAACTTGTCAGCAAGCATTGTGAACTTGTCATCAGAGTGCTTTGAAATTGACCTGCTGAGATGATCGCTTATACACGCATGTGTAAGAAGAAGAAGCACCTGCTGACAAGAACTCGCATCGGAGTTAATATAATTATTAAGAGCCGGAGGTTGCCGTAGCTACGTAGCTCAGCTGGCTAATGCGTGCGGCCGCGAGTCAAATGCGACGCGCGAATCGAAGTTCAATACTGGATTGCGTTGACACCGAAAAAAAAGGAAAAACAGATGAAGGTAAGAATTCGAATTAAAATTTACTTTAAATAATATTATTTGAATATTTAAATAATTCTGCACTTTTCAGTAGCTTCAATATTGGGCCATAGCAAGTACCGAAGCCAATGATGCTAAGCAAACGCCTTCGATTGCGACAATATGGGATCGTCCAAGCAGGACCGCAAATGAATTTTTTTAAATTCAATTTTTTTTTATACAGTCAAACCTGGATAAGCGAGAGTTCAAGGGAGCACAATCTCATTCTCGCTTATAGAGGTTTCTCACTAACCCGAGTTTCTCACTAAAGCAGGTACATGGGTAGCGTTTCTCTCTTATAGAGGTACGCAGCAATAACAAGTCACAGCAAGTACAAATGTAGTAAATATGTAATATGATAAAATTATGTGCATGATATGCACAACATATATGTAGATACAAAATTGACGAGAATACAAAAACAATGGTAGGAAGTTCCACGAAAGTTAAGAATGAGTCATAAAATAGCACACGTTAAATTTGTAAATAAAGCTCGACTGTCGCTTATAGAGGTATAGATAAGTAGCAGTCTCACTAACGGAGGTCTATGAGGGAAAAACGACTCTCTCTTACAGAGGTTTCTGTTTCTCGCTAATAGAGGTTTTGGGAGCTTAAAATGACGGGTCCTGGCTATTACTCTCACTTATAGAGTTTTCTCACTTATCCAGTTCTCACTTATCCAGGTTTGACTGTATTATTTCATTTAAATTAATTTAAAATAAATTCAGGCAGAAGTAAAAGCAAACGGTTTTTCCAAAAAATTTCAATAAAAACCTGCATTTTTTCAATATTGAGTATTGGTCATGAATGACCGATTTATACATCACATTGTGACCGATATTTGCATCAGCATTTCAGCTCGATTACGAGACATAGGCAATGTTAGGTTTGTCATTTCCTGCTGAGAGGACAGCCGCCGAAAGAAAAATTGAAAAAAAAAGTTGTTTTTCTTTTTTTTTCGGTGTTAACGCAATCCAGTATTGAACTTGGATTCGCGCGTCGCATTTGACTCGCGGCCGCACGCATTAGCCAGCTGAGCTACGTAGCTACGGCAGCCTCCGGCTCTTAATAATTATATTAACTCCGATGCGAGTTCTTGTCAGCAGATGCTTCTTCTTATCACACGTACACGAGAGTTTCTATCAGTTTTTTCACACCGCCTGTACAAAAATGATAGAAACTTTGTTCGGAGAGCTGACCGAAACTTCGGTCAGGCATGTCGGTCATATGACCGGTCAAATGACCGTCACTGTTCTTGTAGGGACCTTGATTATTATGCAGCACTCCTTGCACACACACACTCACGCACGCACACCTACGCGACAAGCGCCTGCAATGAAGTGAAGTAGGTGTGTCTGTGTTGTTGCAAGTGGCGTGATAACTCTGTTTGTGTGTGTGTGTGTGTGTGTGTGTGTGAGTGTCAGAACTTTCTGTGCGCTAATGGTGGATTTGTTTGGTGTTTATCGCTGTCACTGTAAGAAGCTTACTTACTCGAATGTCCTGCGCGTCTCCATGCTTTGGTTGAAATATTCCAACTAATAGCTGCGTGGATTACCAATTGCCACAACTATACTTTGGGTTGTCGGATGATGCAATATATTTTTTGTATTTATGTCTGATGTATCAGGAAAGTTCTTTTGAAGGACACTTTAATCATTAGTATGAAAAAAATTGTCAGTCTAATTAAGCAAAGTGCTGCGCATGGGACCATTCAAAGGACTAACTTGGCGAAAGCTTTGTGGAAGCTGAGGAATCAAGATACAAATTTGTGTATACTTATGAAAGAATATCTAATTATGCATATACAAATATATTATAGCATTAACATTATTATTATAGTATATACACATATTGTTTTTTTTAATTTTTCTTCATCTTTGCCGCCGAACAAGTTTCCATCGGATGCTAATCACATACCACCTTAAAAGAGTCTCGAAATCATGTCATCATCGTGTGGTGCTCTCATCCGATTTAACTGTTGCTACATCTATCAGCGAAAAAACTAGTGTCCGACCGAGCATTCGGTTTCGGTTTCGGCCCAAATAAGTGTTTCGGTTTCGGTTTCAGTTTCGGCCAAAAAAATGCCCAAACCGAAACTTTCTAGAATATTTTTACATTTAGAAGAGAATTTAGATGCCACCAAGGTAAATAAACTTATTTTTTAGAATATAATATTAAATTATTTAATTTTGAATATTAGCGAGTAAGGTACGAAAGGGTGATTTTTTATGTTTATGTTTGAAAAAAGAAAGAATTGTTTTTTATTAATAAGTATTAATTTATTTATGTTATGTTTGTTTGTTTGTTCTTTATTTACTTAAGGTAAAATTCGTTTGTTGAATGGTGATTTTGATGCTTGATGTGGTGATTTTTATTTCAACTAGAAAGTTTCGGCCCAAAAAAGTGGTTTTGGTCGGACACTAGAAAAAACCTTCATGGGGAACGAGATTCTGCAGCTAAGAGTTAATAATACAAAAATCAAAGACAGCTCTGACGGACACATCGAGTCTCAAAACTGTTTGCAGAACTGAATTGGGAGTGCATTCAGTTCATGGAGATTACTTCAAAGTGGACAATTTCAGTTTTTGAAAATACATGCCCAGTTTTAGTATTGTTAAGGAATTCTTGGAACTTCTTGGTCCAAGTGGTATTAATATGTCAGGTCTTTCCAGTCCCCGAAACTCAATTTATAGGCACTTTCCCATATGAAGATAAGCTCTTTTCAATAAGTTTACTCGAGTAAAAATGGGTCGAAAACAGGGGCGTCCATGACCAAACCAACTTCCTAGTCTAAGATGGCAGTCAACCTCAGGATCGATCGTCAGTGCAATGAAGAAATCTTGTCACTTTGAGCGCAACTCAAATATTAAAGAAATTACAACCAGATCTTCCTACGTACCTGAAGAGCACCGTTGAAAGACACTGACGTAGTGCAAATAGTCCTTTAAACAAAGCAAGGATAAGGATAACACTTGAGATTATGTTCACTTGAAATTATTTTTGGGATAAAGTTTTTTTCTTTACACATTCATCAAATGTGACTCATCGTAAGTTGTGGAAAATCTTGAGCACTTCACTGCATTTTATAAGAAACTCAGCATAGATTGATTCTAAGAAAAAACTTAACAAAGAGATTTAAATACATTTAGGTAGACTAGACTAAACTTGGACTAGACGTGGACTAGACTTGAACTAGACTTGGACTAGACTTGGACTAGACTTGGACCAGACTTGGACTAGACTTGGACTAGGCTTGGACTAGATTTGGACTAGACTTGAACTAGACTTGAACTAGACTTGGACTAGACTTGGACTAGACTTGGATCAGACTTGGATCAGACTTGGATCAGACTTGGATCAGACTTGGACTAGACTTGGATCAGACTTGGATCAGACTTGGATCAGACTTGGACTAGACTTGAACTAGACTTGAACTAGACTTGAACTAGACTTGAACTAGACTTGAACTAGACTTGAACTAGACTTGAACTAGACTTGAACTAGACTTGAACTAGACTTGAACTAGACTTGAACTAGACTTGAACTAGACTTGAACTAGACTTGAACTAGACTTGAACTAGACTTGAACTAGACTTGAACTAGACTTGAATTAGACTTGAACTAGACTTGAACTAGACTAGACTAGACTAGACTAGACTAGACTAGACTAGACTAGACTAGACTAGACTAGACTAGACTAGACTAGACTAGACTAGACTAGACTAGACTAGACTAGACTAGACTAGACTAGACTAGACTAGACTAGACTAGACTAGACTAGACTAGACTAGACTAGACTAGACTAGACTAGACTAGACTAGACTAGACTAGACTAGACTAGACTAGACTAGACTAGACTAGACTAGACTAGACTAGACTAGACTAGACTAGACTAGACTATATCAAACCTAACCTATCCTAACTTCATGTCTTTAACCCTTTCGCTACAGACTTTTACTGGGGAAAGTTAAAATTTTAAGTTTTACGTTTTAGGCTTCTATGTGGTTATAGTAGCAACATTCCATAAGAAGTTTTTTAATTTGTTTACTCGGACCCTGTATTTTAGAGTGTTTTTCTATGAGAGCAACCACATCATTGTGGCTGTAATAATTACTTAAACATAAACTTTTTACGCATAACGAAAATTTTAATATTTCTTCATTTACTTCAGCCAAAATTAAAACAAAAAAAAGTATCTAAATTGAAAGAAAACGTCAAATTAAAAAGTTATCTAATTTTGTCTGCTTCTTCTTCCTTTACTATGTCAAGATATACCATTCAAAAAACGTGTATACTTCTCTTCTTTAAACTTAAATATTCAGTTTAATAATTTCGTATTTTTCCTAAAACTTCAAACTATTCTAAAGACCAACAAAAAATGTATTCTTGCAACCATAGAGGATGCAGACGTCCACAAAGTAGCATGTTGCCATATGGCAACAAAATAGCGAAAGGGTTAAGCACCCCTCTGGAAGCGCCTTCACCAGCTGACTGAGCCCTACCTGACTTATAATTTATTTCATCCAAACTGCTCTCGATACTCTTTCATGATAATTGAATTGTCGAATATATTCGAAATTCACGTTAAGGAAATTCATTACTAATTTCTCAATTGAACTACAAATTATTTCGCTAATAGATTAACATAAAATGCCAATTTCTACAATACATACATACAACAAATACACATATAACTACGAAAAAATTGAAATCACTTTGAAACTAAATGCAAAACGATTTGCACTTTATTGTGCCATTGAAAACCCCCATGGAAGGACATCGAATTGTAGAAGAATTTATGTGTGTGTATGTGTAGGTGTGTGTTTGTGGGCGTACAGCAAATTGTCGAGGTAGCCAAGTGAAAATACAATATTTTTCTATTGTTATGCGCAACAACAAAAACCACAACAGCCACCGCCATAACGACAACGCAAACAAAATCCTTCAGATTATAAGCGATTTTCAACTCGTTTATGTGTGTGTATGTGTGCATGTTTTTTGAATTTTTTTGCAAAAATGTACTACCTGCAATGCTATAAAAATATTGAGAAAATAAAAATGAAAATAAAAAAAAAGTGGCACAAAAAACATTTTGCGCGTAAGAACGTCAATAAAGCAAACCAATAAAAATGCGGTTTTATGTGTGTTTGTAAGCGACAACGGCATACATGTAAACGAGTCTTCGTATGTGCATGTGCATGTGTGTGAGTGTTGTTGTTGTTGTTGTTGGTATTGGCTTGTGTGCGTTCAAGTATTTACCCAACATGCGGCACTCGCTTTGGCAGCGTGCAAAATTTTTGACATTTGATAAATGCGTTTTCACTGTTGGCGGCCGCGGTGCTATACACTCTGCTCTTGTTGTTGTTGTTGTTGCTGCGGTTGATGTTGCTACTGTTGTTGATGATGATGCTGATGGCGGCGATGATGGCTGTGATGGCAGCGGTGTTATTGGCATAAAAGTGTTTAAAATGTCTCAATAGCAAAGTGACATTTTATGGCTGCAAACGAAGTGGCAGCCCCCGTAATGGCTGCAAAAAGCTCTTGAATGAAGGGCGAACTTGCCGACGCACGCAGCCCTTCCGCTCACCAATGCCAGTGTCGCTTCGGGACTAGTTGTGGCTTTTGTTTGAAGTGGGCATGGGGGCCAATACTTAAAAGTATTTATGTACTCAAGTATGTACAATGCACATTCTGTATGCATGAAATGGTGTATAGAGAATTTTTAAGGCGTTCGCAATTGTTATACATTATCTGCTTCTGCAAAGGCCTGCGCCAACCCCCGCCCCCAACACATTCTCTGCACCGCGACGTCTCACTAACTGTTCGCTTTTTGCCTTTTTACCCTTTAATTAACGTAAACTTTTAAATTATAAATCATTTAAGCCGCCAACCGGCCGTCTACCGGACGGCCCGGCCAAGGTTTAACCCCTTTTCGCGCAATGTCAAAGCAACGTGCAGGCTGTAATAATTTACCCAGAACTGTCCGAAATGTCGCTTTACCACTTCTGCAAGTTGTTGCTGGCTTCTTTCCATAGAAACTGGTTAGTAGGGAACAAATGAAAATCCTTCGAAAAAGGTAAAGCCAGGTCAAAAATAAATTGGACCGCTGCAGCGTTAGTGGTGAGAGAAGGTCCTCGCTCACTTGGTGATGAAAAGTACAATTTATTTATTTTGTTCGTTATACTTTTCTAGTACATCTACTTCAGACAGGGTTGCCATACAACTATGATGCCTTGTAAAGGTTACATAAATCGATTGAAGTTCTGCCAGGGTGGTTCATTAGCCTCTCACTAGCAATCTTTGGTGTTGGGGCTGTTAACAGTTGTCTCTTAGGAGAGTCTTCTCCAGTGCCGCACGCAGGATTTCATTTTGAAGGGGATTTTGCGTACAACTGTTGAGCCTAATACGATTTAAAATTAATTAAAATAATTAAATTTTAATTAAAATTAAAATAATTATTACCAGCGATTTTTGTATTTAGGGGGTTTGAACCCCCAAACCCCCCACTGGTCTACTCAATATGTGAAAGTGTATAACTGGATTGTGTTAAGCGCCCTCTGTGCATCCGCTGCTGCTAGGTAGGAGTTGTAGTTGGAAAATGCAAAGGTTGGTGTCTTCGATGAGCTCAGAACTGGATCTGCTAGTGGAGTTGGTGATGCGCTAATATGGCTGCTGGATTTGATGAGCAAATGCATCAAAACTGATTGGAGTGGAAAGGATATAAGTAGTGTCCGACCGAAACCACTTTTTTGGGCCGAAACCGAAACCGAAACCGAATATTCGGTTTTTTTTTAATATTCGGCCGAAACCGAAACCAAAACCGAAACTTTCTAGTTAAAATAAAAATCACCATATCAAGCATTTTTTTTTCAACAAACGAATTTTACATTAAGTAAATAAAGAGCAAACAAACAAACATAGCATAAATAAATAAATACATATTAATAAAAACAATTTATTCATTTTTTAAAACCGTAAACATAAAAAATCACCCTTTCGTACCTTACTCGCTAATATTCAAAATTAAATAATTTAATATTATATGTTAACAAAAGAAGTTTATTTACATTGCTGGCATCTAAATTACTTCTCCTGTCACTATATATCTGCTACACAATAAAATGTAAAAAATATACTAGAAAGTTTCGGTTTCGGCTATTCGGCCATTTTTTGGCCGAAACTGAAACCGAAACCGAAACCACTTATTTGGGCCGAAACCGAATATTCGGTCGGACACTAGATATAAGCTTGTCCAAAGGCCTCAAAGCCTATCAAAATATTTATGCTCAAAAACTCAAAATGTTAGGAGGATTTAGCAAGGCTTTAAACTTTTTAAATCATTGCCCTTTTTCCACTTTTTCACTGGGAACATAGACATTCGACAAATTCATTGCCTTGTGTTGGTTACGTTGATCAATTGAAAATATTACCAGGACAAGTGAATAGCACATTATAGCAGTTCTAGGTGATGAAGCTGCCATCTATTGTCCCCCTAAAAGAGATACATCCGTATAGTGAAAGTTCTGTTTTACTAAGAAACCACGAGTTAGTTCTGAAAAATGCTGGCCTTGTTGAAAACACAAAATTCCAGACAAACACTTTGCTCAACCAAATTCGACAGTGCGAAATTCGTAGGCCACATCAAACACTGATTTATTTACAAAGATATCAAGCACAAACAGATATTTAAAAATCAGCTGACAGATGTACCAAACCAGGATAAATAAACATTTCACAATTGCCATATTGTGCGCGGTTTGTTTGAATGAAAACTTCCTGGCATTTTTATCAGAAGGTATGTAATGTAAAAACTTTTACGTCTCCCTTGCTAACGGGTAGAAGCAGTTGATATCAGAGGGTTGGTGTCTTCGATGAGCGCTGCGTACTGGCTATGTTTTCAAATGCCATGTTTTTACTGAACATTCCATGGACCATTTCAATGGGCAAATAAATAAAAAAGTAAAAAAAAACACTTTCGAACAAGAGAGAACTTACTTCAATGAGGTACATTGCTATCTCACTTTACGAGGTGTGACAATTAAGTAATGAGACTGAGTCCATAAAAACCGTATATTTAAAAATTATTCTACAACTCTGCCATCCCCTTCAAAGTAGTCCCCTTTGGCAGCTATACAACGATTCCAGCGCGTTTTCCATGCTTCGTAACATTTCTGGAACGCTTCGACTGGGATGTCCGCGAGTACCCTCGTCACGGCCGCCTGGATGTCCGTAATCGACTCAGAATGGGTTCCTTTGACCACCGATTTTGTTCTAGGGAACAAAAAAAGTCACAGGGTGGCATATCGGGCGAATAAGGCGGCTGTTGCAACACGGCGATCCCTTTAGAGGCCAAATACTGGGACACGCTGAGGGCGGTGTGGCACGGCACGTTGTCGTGATGAAGGATCCTCGTCTTCCACGCTTTCACGCCCCTCCTTAAACTCTTTATGCCATCTAAACACCTGGGCACGACTAAGAGCACTATCACCATGCACTTTTACAAATTTAGCGTACGTTTCCGAAGCTCTTTCGCCCAATCTGGCGCAAAATTTTATCGCGACGCGTTGCTCTTGATTTCGTTTCTCCATTTTCGTGACGAGCACCACCAACACATGTCTACTCAACACGACACAGCAGGCGAACTAAACAAGCTAGACCGATGGTAAATATATCAATGGAGTGGGGAAGAATGCCGGGGAAGGGAATTTCAAGGTCGCAGGTTTACCACAAGCGCGGCAATAAAATCAGTCTCATTACTTAATTGTCACACCTCGTATCTCATCACTTCTCCTTCGTCTCCAACCAACTGGAACATATGATGAACATATTGAACACTCGGGTTTCAACTTTTGATATACCAAGTTTCCTTCTATCCATCATTTAAAAATATTCCAGCTGGCAACCCTACCAACAAATGCCCATTCACGCCTTACATGTCTGTACATTTGTATGCGCCAATAATTTCACTTAATTGAGCAGCATTTATTTCAAAGCAACAACAACAACAACAACAAGACCCAATAAACAAAAGTGCCAACACATTTAATTTTTGTCACATCGTCATGCCATCACTATCGCTGGCGTCAAGTTGTTGTGAGAAGAACGCAAAAAAATAATGTAACAAAAAAAGACAGCACAGCACAAAAGCCAGCAACAACAACCAATGCCAAAAAGGACAACAACAAATTTCAACACTCAACAGTGCTTAATTTTTCGAGTATCCTTTTCATTGTTTCAACACAAGTGCGACGCTAGGTATGTCTTTATTTGCGGACTGACTGACTCGTTCGCTCGCTGGCTGGCTTCACTGGTGGTTGACTGACTGACTGAATGTGTCTGATTGGGCTGAGGGGCGCAACTTTTGCAACAACAACAACTGCGCACATGAAGAAGAGAAAAATGCCACTGAATCGCTACTGTTGTCAGTGTCCTTGCAGTCTGCGCTCCCTGTCTGCTGTCAAGCCTACTGCCATCTCACGGCACAACAACAACAACAACAACAATAAAAACGAATATGTTGCTAACAAAATTTTGAAGATGTACAAAAAAGGGCAAATTATGTGTCTGTCGAGTTTTTGTCATTTGTCGCAGTGGCAGTTGCCGCCGCCAAGTTTCTTTTACACGTTTCGCTGTGTGCGTCCTTCGTATTTTGAGACATTAATTAAAAGTTTCTCGCTTTTGTACTTTTGCGCTTTCGTTGGAAAATTGTGTAAGGATTAAAAATTACCACTTTAATATTAACCTTTGCAAATAAAACCAATACAACAAGAAATTATTTAAAAAAAAAAAACAGCTGTGATAGAGTACAGTTAGAAAGGCAGTGAGAAGTAGCAGAAAAGTGGACAGTTAACCCTTTCGACCCCAAAGTTGCCTGAGAGCAACTACACCTATTTCTCATCTTATAGCAAAAGCTGCGATTGATTTATGGGTTTAATTTAAGTAGGCACCAACAAATTAATATTTTTAGAAGTGAATTCAAAGCAAATTACAAAAATTTTACTGTTATCCCCAAAATAATTTCCAATATTTTGCAGCGATATCAGCGAAAGTTTGTGTTCTAATTGAAGTCTACGAATTGGGCGCGTTTTATCAAAAACCTGTTTCTTTAATAATGGTTAAATAAAATCAAGAAGTGATAATTTTGTAGTTTTTCAGAAATATTACATAATTTTTCTGTAATTAAAAAATATTGATACAAAATTTATTTAACCCGTTTTAAGCTAAACTTGTTCAAAAGTAAACTAGCTCTAGAACTCTAACAATCAGGCGTGGCGACTTCACTTCTTAGGTAACTGTTTCATGATTTAACCGTAGTCCTACGGAAGTGTAGAAAACTACATTTTTAAATTTTCTTTCTTAAATTTCTGAAGAACTGTACAAGATATGAAGTTGAGCTTTCGTGACTTTTCATAAATCATCAAAACATACTACGATCATATGGTTTCGTTTTTTAAATCATTAACATTTCCGGTAATAATATGAACTTCCGTTTGAGAGGGTAAGTGTAGTTTTCTACACTTAGTACCTTTTTCCTTAGTAGGACATGAGTTTATAGAAATTCTTAATTTGTAGCAATGACTACTGTTAGATTTTTATATATTTGAATAAATCGTTATCTCCTTCGATAAAAATATTTGAATATTTTCACTATTTTTTGTTTGTTTTTGTTTTGTTTGAACGTAAACGGTTGTACAGAGTTGATATAAGAAATGGCCGGACGGAATTACAGAAAGTGAATTTGACTTCTCAAGTGATGGAACTGATGACAATTTCGAACCTGAAACTTACTGTGAAAGTTCAGATGAGAGCAGCAATGAGTTCAGTGCCGATGCAAATGATATTGTATCCGGTTCTAGTTTTATAAATCCTGATCCTTCGACTTTTCCTACGCAAGGTTAGGTTAGGTAAGACAGACGGCTTGCTGGTTCTCAGCAAGTACACTTGGAAGCTCCAAAGGCCCATTGTGATGGCCGATGAGAGTGTGACAAGCCCCTGTCATCCTATATTCTGTGCTGGCTGAAACCAGCCTGAGCATCGCATAAATCTGGCAATATCCTCCGGTGGCGTGGTACAAACCAAGCTCAAATCGCCCAGCACTCTGCCCCCTAGATACCGGTGGCGTATGCTGTGAAGCGCAGGACATTCGCATAGGAGGAGCTGCACGGATTAAATTTCCTCATCTTCTCAGCTACGACAGTAATGTCGATGTGGCAGACCGAGTCTTTCCGCAAAAATGCCGATGGCGCAGTGCCCTATTAAGACCCCCGTGACAATACGAAATGCTGCTTTGCTAAACCGTAAGAGGTGCAGAGTTTTTTTTGGGTCCAATTTCGGCCACAGCGTGCGTGAGATCCTGCAGTCAGGACGAAGGCTCTATTGATCATTGGTGCGCTGGATTGGCTTCCTATCAAGATCAGTGTAGAAGTCTTGAAGTGGGGGATAGATCCCTGCCACCATGCTCGCATCCGTTAGCCCCGGTCCTTTCCGAGCCAGTTCAACCCCTCTTTCGTTGCCAGGAATGCCTTTGTGGCCAGGCACCCAGCAGAGTGTGATGTTGTGTTCCCTAATACCATACAGAGATTTACGATATTCCATTACTGTCTTCAATCTGATAGTGTTAGAGGCCAGTGCCTTGATTGCCGCCAAGATGTCTACACCGATGATCAGGTAAGATGGAGGCACGTCCAGTCCTCCGATCATGCGTGCAGCGTGGTTTATGGCGTATACCTCGGCCTGGAAAACACTGCACCGATCATGCAGTTCAAGTTTAGTAGTTTCCTACGCAATCTTGGTATAGAATTGGCTAAACCGTACGGAAAAAGAGCTGATCGCCATTCGTATTGAGCGGTATTTCTAACCAGCAGCCAAAATTAAAATCAATCCCAGAGCAAATCGAAAAAAGAGGCAAGTATTTTCTTCGCATAAAGAAGAATTTGCTTGCTGCCCATGCAAAAAACCTTTTGCAAGGAACATCACACTCGGACCGTTTGCATGAAGTGCATTTCCTTGATGTAAATTTTTTTTATAAAAAGAATACTTTTAAGTTTGATTAAATTTTATTTATACAAACTAAAATAAAACTAACTTAAACTAAACTAAAATAAAAACTACAATAAAAAGTAAATTAAGTTCTTTACTTACTCAAAACACCCATAGTGTAGAAAACTACACTAACGTGGGATTATTGAGTTTTTTTTTCCGTAGGACTACGGTTAAATACCAAAAAGTAATATGGTCGATATTACAGGGTAAAATTCGGGGTCGAAAGGGTTAAAGGAAGGTAAAAGAGGAAAAGAAAAGGTAAATAGAAAGTTTTTCAAGTAGGAAACAGGAAGTGGAAAGAAAGGCACAAAAAAAAGAGAAAACTGATTGTACAGATTTTTGGTACAAAAATAGAGTTTCGAAAAGTACAAGTAGTATACGAAAAATGTCTATTGGTACGTCCTGAGCCGCAGTTCTATCTTTGAAAAATTAAATATAAATAGTTTCAGGATAGTTGTCGGATACTTGAGCCCAAAAAAGGCACTTATGCAGGGATCAACCTTTCGAATCGGTTTTATAGCAAAGGTTTATATTTGGCCTCATTGAAAAGTCAATGTGGTTGGATCCATGAGCCCAAAGCGAATTTAGATTCACTAAGAGATCAAAGTGGTTGGATCCTTGAACCCAAATATGTCACTTATGCAGGGATTAATTTTCCAAATAATTCTCCGAACAAGACGTCAAAGTATTTAGATTCTTGAGCCCAAAAAGGTCACTTATGCATTGATGAACCTTCGGAATCTATATCTGAGCAAAAGTTCGAATTTGTCTCTATCAAGAGATCAAAGTGGTTGGATCCCGAAAACCAAATATGTCACTAATGCAGGGATCAACCTTTCGAATTGGTCTCTGAGCAAAAGTTTGCATTTGGCCTCATGAAGAGAATATATATATTATTGACCCCAAAAATGTCGCTTATGCTTTAACCTTTCGAATTGGTGTCTGAGCAAAAGTGCGAATTCAGCTTTGAGAAGAGGTCAAAGTAGTTGGATCACTGAAACCAAATATGTCACTTATACAGGGATTAATTTTTCGAATCGGTCTTCGAGCAAAAGTTTGCATTTGGCTTCATCGACAATTCAAAGTAAATAGTTTAATCCTTGATCGCAAAAATGTCGCTTATGCAGAGATTAACTTTTCGAATTGGTCTCTGAGCAAAAGTCCGAATTTAGCTTTGAGAAGAGATGAAAGTGGTTCGTTCCTTGAACACAAATATGTCACTTATACACGGATCAACCTTTCGAATCGGTTTCATAGCAAAGGTTTTTATTTAGAATCATCGAAAGGTCAATGTGCTTGGATCCTTGAGCCTAAACATGCCACTTATGCAGCGATCAACCTTTCGAATCGGTCCCCAAGCAAAAGAGAGCATCGACCCTTTTGAGCCTTAGCGAATTTATAACTGTACCCTTTCGTTGTTTCTCTCTCTCTCGCTCTTCATTACAACAAAACTTGGAAGGCTGTGAAAACCTTTTGCTTTCCTAGTGCCAACCAAATGATAGAAGCGAAAAATGTCCAGCCACCTTTAAGCACTCCGGCTTTCAACAAGCTCAAAGTAAACTCAAACGTTTGTATGACACAAAGTGAACTTAAGCGAATTTAAGTGCAGCACTTGTGCGTTTACTCAATTATTTCATTTGCACTCTATTCACACGCACCGCATGCAGCACAAAAGCATCAAAAGACATAAGGCGAGACGGCGAAAAAGCGTAAACGGGAGAGCGACATAAAAAAGGATACCGTTTCATTGCTGCAATGGCCGTAGACAAAGAACCAGAAAAAGCAGCAAATTTGGTAAAAACAAAAAAAAACAAATATTATGGAATGTGACAACGAGGAAAAAAGAATCAAAAGCAAGCGGCAAAGTTGAAGAGTGAAGTGACACAAAAGAATTTAATCCAATTCACTTTTTCACCCCCTTTGTAGCTAAAGAAAAATATGCATGCAAAATATGGTCAGCGCAGGGCAGCGAGAAAAAGTGGAGTAGACGGTGCGACCGAAGCGAGATGTGAAAATGAAGTGAGTGAGTTGCCACACTCACACAAGCACACTTCAAAGCGTTTATGTCTGCCTTTCGAAGAATAGTCAAGTTGGACACAAAAAAAGTAATAAAACAGTAGTGTTGGCATTTTTGCTTTTACATTTTTACTCCATGATGTTCATAATCAAAAGGATATTCTGCGCTTTTATGAAATCTCTTTACTTTTGATTTACTCTCATATTTACTCTGAGCCTAATTGATTCATATTTATATGCATATGATGACTGATTCAGGAATCACTGCATTAACAAATAAAAAATTTCTAAAACTTTTCTACAAAACTTAAAAAACCAATAAAAGAAACCTGCAAAGAAACTCTTCAGCCTTAACCCTTTCGCTACAGGTTTTTACTGGGGAAAGTTAAAATTTTAAATTTTACGTCTTAGGCTTCTATGTGGTTATATTAGCAACCTTCCATAAGAAGTTTTTTAATTTGTATACTCGGACCCTGTATTTTAGAGTGTTTTCCTAGGAGAGTAACCACATCGTTGTGGCTGTAATAATTACTTAAACATACAACTTTTTACGCATAACGAAAATTTGAATATTTCTTCATTTACTTCAGCCAAAATTAAAAAAAAAATTTATCTAAATTGAAAGAAAACGTCAAATTAAAAAGTTTTCTAATTTTTTCTGCTTCTTCTTCCTTTACTATGTCAAGATATATCATTTAAAAAACGTGTATACTTCTCTTCTTTAAACTTTAATATTGAGTTTATTAATTTTGTATTTTTCGTAAAACTTCAAACTATTCTAAGAACCAACAAAAAATGTATTCTTGAAACCACACAGGGTTCAGACGTCCATAAAGTAGCATGATGCCATATGGCAACAAAATAGCGAAAGGGTTAAAAGGCGTGAAAGGAGGATTTTCATGAATTATTCAAATAATGTTCATTGATGTGGTCAGGGGCGGATTCAGAAAAATATTTTGGGGGGGCTTCAAAAAGTAATTCTTTAATATTCATAAATGTTTGAGTACATTCCTCTTAATTTGTATGTGGTTTTAAAGTCGTCCCTAATATTTCGGGGGGTTTCAACCCCCAAAACCATTCCCTGAATCCGCCACTGATGTGGTGCAACTTTGTCAAAAATTAAACGAAACATTTGGTAATCACGAGAAATATTAGGTGCGCAATTCAACTTTATTGTAAAAAAATTGTTACAAATGAATCATTCAAATTATTGCCCATTGCTAGCTACAACTTTTCCCCATCTTTCTGGCAGAGCTCGAATACCTTCACGGAAGAAGTGTTTGTCTTTTGAGGCTATCCATGAATCAAGCCATTTTGTGATGTCTTCATATGAGCGAAATTGCTGATCAGCCAAGCACTCGAACCATCGAACGGAACAAGTAATTAGACGGCGGAATATTTGAGAAATATGGCGAGTGGGGTACTTCCCATTGGATTGTTTCCAAGTAGGTTTTAACGGGTTTGGTAACGTCTAGAAACCTCTGCTCGGTATGAAAAATACCTTTCGTTTGATACCCATATCGTGTAAATCAGTTGGAGATTAATTGCGTTTTTTTGATAAAAATTTTGAACTTTGACCCCGAGTCACGCCTTTTGTGGTCGTTTCCCAGGCAAAATTTTTAGTTTGTTAGATTCACAAAAATGAGCTCTATATGGTCCAATTTTCCGTTTTTTTTCATGAGGGTTCGCTATACTGTATTTGTTCCGAAATCTCCATTTTGTTTTTCTTAAACTTTTGTAGTTTGGCAATGCCGGAGACTTAAATTTGCAATTTTCGTCATTTTTTGGTGAGCTATAGCAAATAGTGTGTTGGCTAAATTTTTCAGATTTTACATTTAATCAGTTACGTCAACATTGATAATTGCAAAGAGTAACAGAAATTGTACAAGGACCCTTTAGCTTTGCAATAAAAATGATAATAATATCATGATGTCATTATACAGTATAATCTCGATAATTCGGAAACTCGCTAATACGGACAACGCGGTAATCCGGACACTCAATTTCTATTGTAGACTCTGTAATCCGGACACCAGTGTTTGGTTTTTAATTGTCCGGATTATCGAGATTATACTGTATCATGTTTTGAATTTGGGCAGTTTTTTTCATTTTTCACGCAGATTACATACTTTCAGAGATATTGGAGGATTTAATTGCAGGATTCGACAATATTTTAAGAAGAAACAATACTTCTCAAAATACAAAAAAATCTTTCACATATTTTTCAGATATTATCTTCTAAGTTTTATCAATTTCAGGTTTTTATTTTTTTTTTTCATTTTAAATAAATGTGAAGTAGAAACCTCAGCTTTGAAAATGTTGAGAAAACATTAAAATGGAAAACGAAAATCTATATTGAAGATTTCAGCAACTTCTTGCTAATCATGAATTTTTGCGATTTTTTTTTTCAATAGACTAAAAAACAGAAAACATGTGTTTACATACATTTTTTTGTGGAAAAGTTCCGACTTTGAGCAGCTCTTGCACACACACACTAATTAATTTGTCGCACAGATTTTTGGGGGTTTTCTTATTTGGAGTTTTACCTTTCAAATGACATCAAAATCATTAAATTCTGAGAATATAAATTTTTTGAATTTTGTCTATGGATCGAATCACTGTGAAGTGGGGCAGATATTCGAACAAATTATCGATTAATCAATTCGCATTTTATGACGGCTTCCATTTGTGCCAACGAAGACGAAACTTGTAATGCGTTAATCTTATTTGAGCGCTCACTCATCATTGCTTTCAAAGTAAGTTTGTATACGAGCTGCTGCTGCATTTTGCGAGCAATAACATTTATCGGCATAATTCAATCTCATTTGCATGCACGCGGCCGCATCGACATTGCAACTGCTACGATGGCAAATTGTCGCTGTAATTGAAACGTACATACAAACGAACAAGCGAATCTGTATGCGAACATATCTACATACATATATATATATATATATATATGTGGTTGTTGTTGTTTCGCCAACAGAAAGCACCAAACGCGTGTGCGGCTAATGCAATTCGCCTCAAATCCCGCTACGTTGCCGGCGGCCACTGCCCGCTCGTTCGCTCATTTAATCGCTCAGTCGAACGCCCAATGCGCACACATTGGCCAAATTAAGTGCGAGCGCGCTGCGAAATTTAAACTGGAATCGAATTAAATGACAGAACGACAAGCAGCCAACCAGGCAATGCGGCCGCATTGAGCCAAAAGCAAATAGTCCAATAGTCCAATAGGCAGTTGCAAAAAAATGTTGAAAAACAAATTTGTTTTTTCTTCAAAAATGCACAAACTAAATGCACGAAAATTGCGGCACTTTTTATGGGCAATTCTGGTTGCCTCGTGTTGTGTGTGTGTGTGTGTGTTCCTGTATGAATTTGGAGCCCACATTGCATTACAACTGCAATGCTGAAATTAAGCATAACGTCAACGCACAAAAGGTGCACGAAAAGGTTAAGTTACACAGCGAGAGAGAGAGAGGGGAAGAGTGCAAAATGGCGTCCGCGTTAAACGGCATTTTCAATCGATCGGTTACGGGTCAAATTAATTGTCCATCGTGCATGGCGTGGACTGCACACATTGTAGATATGTTTGTATGTATGTAAACGTGCCACTCCCACACTTTGTGCTGGCGCAATGCCTATTTGATGCAACAACAACAACAATAGCGTCATCATAGTCATCATCAGCAACATCATCATTGTTCGTTGCCAATATTCCGTAACGGCCTCAACAGCAGCGACAATCAACATCTTTGATCAGGCGACGACTGCAACAATTTGCAATTTCAATTAAGCATTTTCCCTGTCAGTCGCTCAAGTTGAAAGGTGTGTCGCTCTGTCCGTGTGTCTGTGTGTGCATGTGAAAAAATATGCAATTTCATGTGACTGTTGTTGTTGTTGCGCACATTTGGCATGATATCCATGTCCGAGTTAAAAACTCAATTCGACTTGATTCGATTCGTTCGCGGCTGCAATGCGCTTTCCGCACGCTGCACCTCGCGACTCGACTCGACTCGCAGCGCTCCGCAACGATTTGCAAATGAAGATGACAATTCGTTGACGTTGTCAGCGCATGTTGGCCGTTTAATTCGCTGCCGCCACCGCCACTGCCACTGCCACTGCCACCAATAATCGGCGCCAACAGCGCTGCAGCGACTCAATAACGACAACGCCATATGTGCCGTCACACCGGCACAATTTAAATGCCCGACATGGCTTTCGTCTGCCATCCGCCCGGCCGCCAACAATGCACTGCGGCGCATCGCTGCTACAGCCGCGTGTGGTTTGCTGCCGGTGTGCCACCGTTGACCGCGCGCACCGTTCGCCCCCACAGTGCAGAGTGCTCAGTCAGTGGGCAAAAATACAAAAATGTATTTGCATCAAATTTAAAGATATTTGACTCATTTGAAAGAAGACTTTGCCATTAGTTAGAAATTAAATATATATTAATATGTAAAATGTTTTTTATATAGTTGGCAATATTTAACCCTTTCGACCCCGAATTTTACCCTGTGAATCGATATTACTTTTTGGTATTTAAATCATGAAACATTTGCCTAAGAAGTGTGCACACGACATTTGAAGTCACCACGCCTCTTTGTTAGAGTTCCAGAGCTAGTTTCCTTTTGAACAATTTTAGCTTAACCCATTAAAGCCGGGTACCAGTTCCGCCCATACGATTTTGATAAAATTTCTTGCACGACCTGGAATTGACCCAAAATGATCAGAAACTTCAGCTTTCTATCTCTGCACGTTGCTGAGATATTCATTAGGTATTTTGTACCCATTACGCAGCAATGGTAGCCTTTTTCCATACTTTTTAAAGTGATCAGCTAAACACGTGAACAAAAGTTGTATTATTTACAGATGAGTTAGGAGGCAGATTTTTGTGAAGTTCTAAGGCCACTACGTTTCGCCACATTTCCACCTCCGGAAAATTCACAATTTTTGGAGTCTGGTAACTCTAGCTAGATGGCGAAATTTTAGGGTAGCCTCTACTAGACTAAGGTAGATCCATCTTTACCCCAACCATCCCTATCAATGATTTTGAGATATCTCTACCACGAACTTTTCTGTGATTTTTTTAAAAAGTCAACTTTTATGGGTAAATTTTTACCCATTAGGCAGCAATGGGTTGAAACGGATTAAATAAATTTGGTTTTTTAATTATAGAAAAATTACTTAATATTTATGGAAAAATACAAAATTATGACTTTTTGATTTTATTCAGCCGTTGTTAAAAAAAATGGTTTTGATCAAACGCGCCCATTTCGTTGACTTCAATTAGAACACAAATTTTCCCTGATATCGCTGCAAATTGTTGGAAATTATTTTGAGGATAACAGTAACATTTTTGTAATTTGTTTTGAATTCACTTTTGAAAATATTAATTTGTTGGTGCCTTAAATTAAACCCATAAATCAATCGTAGATTTTGCTATAAGATGACAAATAGGTGAAGTTGCTCTCAGGCAACTTTGGGATCGAAAGGGTTAAATTGCTCTACAAGCTCCAAGAAGACACTAAGGCTACCTTCAAGGTTCTATCAGCAATAAGAAATTTCTAGAGACAAAAGTTGTTCCACGTTCTACAAAGAAGAACGTTGATTCCTTACTGGGGCATAAAAGACCCTAAAGTAACTTCCTTAACTGACTGCAAAGGATCTTTCTAGATGCCTTCTCCAGTTGATCAAGAGATATCCATCAAAAACGAAACGAAACGGTTTTGTGAAAAAATAGTCGCAGTCATTGCAAAACTTGTGTTATTACATTACTTTCATTCAGGCGCGGATTCAGAAAAATATTTCGGGGGGGTTTCAAAAAGTAATTCTTTAATATTCATAAAATGCCTTTTAATTTGTATGTAGTTTTATAGTCGATCCAAATATTTCGGGGGGGGTTTCAACCCTAACCCCTCCCCCCCCGAATCCGCCACTGCTTTCATTTGTAAATAATCAAACAGTTCCAAACATGATGACTTAATAAAGTAACTTAAATATTTCAAAAAATATTCTTCTATGGAAACCCTACTTTAAAGTGAATATATTACACAGGTTTTCGAACCAAATCTTAGTTGGAGCTCTTGTAATCTCAGTGTTGTCAGATACCTGAAATGACTTTCTCCTAAATCTTAAAAAAATACTGAAATTTCCTCCTAAAAGTAAAAAAAAATATACTACATTTATTTTATAATTTGCGTCATTTTAAAGGAATGAAACTTCTCATAAAAAAAATAGAATTATATACATATAATTTTTTTTAGTGCAGTCTTTTCTATTCATCTTCAGCTTAGCAACAAAAACTTAACAGAAACAAAACATATAACAAATGAATTAAGCAAAAAGTATTAAGTTTGGCAGGACTTCATTGTGACAGCAATAAGTGAGAACGAGATAAAACGAGCTTAAAGTTAGCTTAAAAATTTTTATTAAATTTTTTTATTAAATTTTTTACTATTAAAATAGTTGTCGAAATATGTTTTGTTGCCAGTGTTCTCAATACATCATATTTCGTTATCCAAAAAATCTCCCAAAAATCCACTAAAGATCCGAAAAATCCCCTAACATAAAATATAAATCTCCTAAACTTTCTCCTAAACAATTCTTCCTCCTAAAAATGTTCCTAAAAGGCCAAGAATCTCCTAAATCTAGGAGGAAATCTCCTGATCTGGCAACACTGTGTAATCTTCTGTACCAGATTTTGTTTTGTTATTTCAACTCCTTCGAAAATGGAGAAACATTTGAACGAATTCACGGAAAAGGCGTCCTGGTGATCTGATATTGTCGTACAATTACAAAGTTTTATACCGAACACACCTCAAAACACCCTAACAAATAAAAAACACATTAGTAGCTTCCCATCGGATACAATTATTTACACTTTTTTATATCGAACACTCCTGAAAACACCACGACACATTTAACTTCCTGCTGAATATATTAAAAACTATCAGATATAGAAATGAATTTATTTCATTTTTGCAATCAACATGCAGTTATTAAATTTACAACCTAATTGCATCAATTTCATACCATTCGTTTATTTTTTTACTCATCATTTGCAGACAGCCAGTTCACTGTGCGCTGCCCCAGCATTGTCAATGCTCTAATCATGACATTAGCTGCTTTCCCGCTGCGCTACGCTTCACTTCGCTTCACTTCGCTTCGCTGGTGTGCAATTTTTGTCGAACATATTTGGTCGTTGCAGTTCACGGCGCTAATTTCCCGTTAATTGATGGTAATTTATATTCGTCATATGTGGTCACAATGTCAATTTCAATGGACTCCAGTTCGCCGGTGGCGCACAAATTGCTGCACGGATATGTGTCCGTGTCTGCTCGCATGGAAGGCGATTATTATTTGCGCATTCAATTCAACATGTCAAAGGCTCTTAATGAGTGTTAATGAACTTGATTTCACGCCTAATATAAATTCTATTTTATTTTTGTTTTGTGACAAAAGTGCAATTATGCACAACACTTGAAATACAAAGTTTCAAAGTGGTTTGTGACATAGGAGAAAAAGAATTATATATATTTGTTTTCATAGAGTTATTTTATTTATTTATTTATTTTTTATTTCATAAATAAATAAAAAATATTTATTTTAATTTTATTTTTTTTATTAATTTATTTGGAATATTAATAACATTAGGTGCAGTAAGAACTAAGTCTTGTAGTTCTTCTTAAAATACTTAGTTCTTACTGCACCTAATGTTATTAATATTCCAAATAAATATCTAAATAAAAATAAATAAAAATAAAATCAAGTAAAAGTTGCTCAACAGCGCAGTTCTGGAACCATAGAAGACAAATTCTTTCCGAGAGACCAAACGGGCTAAAAAATTACACAGTCTTTGTTCTATTTGGATGAATTTTTCTGTCACACACTTTTTTTGGGACAAGTATATTTGTCATGTATGGCTATGACACGAAAAGGAACCAACAATCTTTGAATGGCGCTGCCCACATTAATGAAAACACCACGGAAGAACAAGGAATAGTTTCAATTTGGATTAGGCTGACAAAAATTCGAACAGTGTCGTTCAATTGAAGTTTCGCTCATAAGTTTTTTAATTCTGTAAGTTCGTTTATATATGTGGGGAAGTATTCAATAATCTATAATCTGGATCAGAAAACCAACATCATGATCAACTTCATCATGAAGCTTAATGCATCTGAGAATTGTAAGAAGAAATTTTTTATATCTTAAACTAAAAAAGTTAGAAGAACGAAATTCAAGGATGTGGTAGTGTACATATTAGTCCTTAAGATATATTTTTTTCAAAAAACATTATTGGAAATTTGCAAGGATATTAAAGGACAAAGTTTTAAAAGGATATTTTCAATACCTCTTCGTCCTTTTGCACCAAAACAATAAATTTTCTAAGATTCTAAGGATTTTTCTCTTTCATTTGATACCCATATTGTTATTCTACAATGCGCTAAATTTTTGAAATAAGTTTTTGAAATAAACATGTCCTTGAAACTTCAAAGTCCTTAAAAAAAAAATATTGAAGTCTCCATTTTGCTTTTCTTAAACTTTTGTAGTTTGGCAATGCCTGAGACTTAAATTTGCAAATTTCGTCATTTTTGGTGAACTATAGCAACAAGTGTGTTGGCTAGATTTTTCAGATTTTACATATAATCGGTAACGTCAACATTGATAATTGTAAAGAATGACAGAAATTGTATTTGTATGTATGTAAATTGCAAATTTGTATTGTTTGTTTTGCATTTGTGCAGTTTTTTTAATCTTTTTTATGCTGATTGCATACTTTTAGGGATAAATAGAATATATTTTGTCGAAAAATAGGTGTTTCGACTACTTTTCAAATTGAATTATTTTGTGAGATCGGAAAATATCGGAGGATGTGTTTATACTTTTCAACAAAGAAAGAATGCATCTTAAAATACAAAAAATCCAGGAACATACTTTCATATAATTTTTAGATATTTTTCTCTAAGTTTGGCCAATTTTCAGGTTTTTAATTCAAATTTTGAGAAAACACTTAAACACTTAAATGCTTACATCAATTCTAAATCAATATTGAAAATGTTATCAACTTCTTGCTAACCATGAATTTTTACGATTTTTTTTACTTAATACAATAAAAAACAGAAAACACGTGTTTAAATTTTTTTATGAAAAAATGTTCGACTTTGAGCATCTCTTGTACACACACTAATTAATTTTTCTCAAAGCTTTTTTGAGGTTTTCTTAGTTGGAGTTTTACCTTTTAAATTACACTAAAATCGTTAAATTCTGAGACTATACATTTTTTGAATTATTTCTATGGAATGCATTGCAATTTTGCAAGAGTTTTCTTAGTTGAAGTTTTTCTTTTCAAATGACATTAAAATCGTTAAATTCTGAGACTATAAATTTGTTTGAATTTTGTCTATGGAACGAATCACTGTGCATCGCCTCCAAATTTTTGCAAAAATTATTTGTCTTTGCAGGCGTTCCTCTTACTGGCTAAAAGTTACTGGCAAAAATGTATCCAATAAATTTTTGCAAGTTCGCACAAAATGAACTGTCACTTTACGCTCTCAGTTTCTCTCTCAAGGAATTTGTCGTAAGCAAACGACTTCCAGTAAAAAATTGTACGAATTTGTACAAAATATTCGTACCCAAACAGACTTAACTATATAGTTTGAAGTTTTAGGAAAAACACGAAATTAATAAACTGAATATTTAAGTTTAAAGAAGAGGAGTATACAAGTTTTTTAATGGTATATCTTGACATAGTAAAGAAAGAAGAAGCAGAAAAAATTAGAGAACTTTTTAATTTGACGTTTTCTTTCAATTTAGATAATTTTTTTTTTAATTTTGGCTGAAGTAAATGATTCAAATTTTCGTTATGCGTAAAAAGTTGTATGTCTAAGTAATTATTTCAGCCACAACGATGTGGTTGCTCTCATAGAAAAATAATAAAAAAAAAAAAATTAATAAATGAGTTTCAACTCAGCTGCGTAGACAAAACTTCATATATGAAGTGATTGTCGTTTGAGCGCCAGTTTGAGCATTGCAGTTTGAACCCAATGCAAAAAAAAAACAAATTTTACTTAATTTTCCTTAAACAAAACTCTGAAATAAAATATGTAGTTGCCTATGAAAACGCTCCCAAGTCATTTTGCAGCGTCGGCATAAAACTTTAGGTGCCTTTCCATTTGTGTACGAATTCACTTTTACTAAGCTCTGACTCCAACTGCAACTACAACTACAACAATAATGAGCATTAACTGTTAGCAGATGCAGCGGCGCCGCCATTTTGTCGTCGAGTCGGCCAGTAACTGTTAATTACTTTTATTGAATACGAGCAGTGCGAGGCGAGTGTCGGCAGCTGCAGCAGAGATGACAGCGGCAGTGGACTTGCCGGTCTCCGATTGCACTTCCGCACTCGTTGTTGCCAGTCGCAGTCGTAAATTGAAATTGAATTTACTTTTAATTAAAAATTCACTAAAGATGCTTTTCTTGGCAGGCGGCAAGAAGACGTTGGCGACACTGGCAGCACGTTAATTTCTGTGGACTGGGCTGCATGGCAATGGCATTGGCAATTAGACAATAGCAACAACAACAACAACAGCGCTTGCAACAAAAACAGTGACAGCGAATATTGGGCGGCAAAGAGCAGCGGCCACAGTTGCCAGCCAAATGCCACTAAACGGCAACAAAACGCTGAACAAGCAAAGAAGGAAGAAAATGTGTAAACAAAATATATTTCAACATATTGTAGCTGAGTTTTCCAAAAAACAAAACATAGATATAAAACTGCTGCGAGACTTTAGTGCCCCCCGAAACCCCCCAACCACGCGCGGCGCTCGCTAATGAAGCGCAGACCAGACCAGACCAGCACAACTTGTGCGGAAGGTGACGCAGACAATTCCAGCGGGATAAGTGCCGCCTGACGCACTGATTGGTGCCGCATTGGCGGCAAACTTTTGCACTCGAGCGCCACAGCAGTTGTCACTTGAGGCCGCATCGCATCGAACCGTACCGAAGTGTGCTGAAGGCGTCTCGGCCCGAAATGAAATGCCACGAAATTCCAGGGGCTCGGCCGCGTGAAGCTGAAGTGAATTTGAATTGGACTTGGCTGGAATTTGCAAGAACGCAAAGCAACAAAACAAAAAAATGCGCACTTGCAGCGGATTTTCGAAGGCGGATGTAAATATGTTTGTAATTAGTTTTGCATTGCAGCCAAACAGTCACCATACCACCATCCAACCGCGGCAGAAGCCCAATGAAGTCATGCAAAGCATTGTTGTGAATGGTGATGTGCGCATTGAAAATCCGCTTCCGTTCAAACGATGCGAAAGTGTTGTGACAGTTTAGTACATAAACAAGTTTAAAAATCTGTTAATGCCAGAGATCTAAAATAATTGTTCTCCATATTTTTGGAAATAAAAAAATTGCTCTAATTTAAGAAATTTCCAAAACTATTGCTTTATAATAATTATTCCCAATAAGAAATTTTTTACATGACCTGTAACTATTATCATGTAATAAATATTTTTGAGTTGCATAATAACTCTTATAAGTAACAAGTATATTTTTCGTTGTCGATTATTATTTTTTTGGGATTTTTGTTTTTTACATTGCTTCATAACTTTTTTTATGACTTTTTTAATTTACGTTATCGGTAACTATTATTTTGAGAAATTTTTTTTTACGTTGCTTCATAACTTTTTTTAACGATTTTTTTTTCATTTACGTTGCCGATAACTATTATTTTGAAAAACAAAAAATTTTTTACGTTGAATTACCACATTTTGGATATGAATTGATTTTAAATTGACAAACGCAACTGCAGAACCTAATTTCCACCAACAACTAAACAAATCAAAATCAATTCATTCTCAAAATGTGGTAAGGCAACATAAAAAAAATTTCTTTCATAAAAGTTATGAAGCAACGTAAAAAAATTTATTTCAAATAATAGCACTGGGCGTGAAATTTACCCTCAAAAACTCAGACATGGGGGGGACATTTGATGTTTTTGTTTTTTCTGAATAAACTTCTTAACATTAAATTGATTGCGAAGGTGAATATGAAATGACTTTGGACCTAGAGTCAAGTTAGAAAAAAATTTTAAAAATATATTGTAACGATGAGGCACTCTGTGCTGTGCTATGCATGAATGCGAGCATACTTTTAGGCATGCACTTTGAAGTACGGCCGGCATAATGCTATAATGCCGATATGGTAGGGATGTTTCGCGAATGGTAATGGAATGTGAAATAAACATCGGCACGATAAGAAAATAAGTATAAAAAGCAGCAGTGGCAGCGCAGAGGGTCGAGTCTGTGTTGAGCAAGCAAAGGGGAAACATGCAATAGTAGTAGTGTAAAGTAGTAACAAGTGTAAATTTGTGAATAAAGCGATTGTTGGTTTTTGACTGCGTTTGCGCTGAAGAAATGAAGTTGTTTTATTTTCAAGCACAATCCAAAACGAACTTAGAGAAGTCATTTTCGTAACAATATTCAGAAGAAACAAAAGTATACATTTTTATATTTCATTGTAAAGGGAATTTCACAGGATACAATATGGTAGCAAACTTATTGTACCTTAGTAAAGGATTTTTTGGAGGAAAAAATCCGTTAACAAAAAATTTTAATAACAAAATGTTTTTTTCGCTTAAAATTTTGTATTAGTACATCTTACGTATCTAATCTATCTTGCACATCAAAATAAAGGTATGAAAAATACCTTTCGTTTGATACCCATGTCGTGTAAATCAGTTGGAGATTAATTGAGTTTTTTGATAAAAACTTTTAAGTTTGACGCCGAGCCACGCCTTTTATGGGCGTTTCCCCAGGCAAAATTTTTAGTTTGTTAGAGGCAGGAGCCAACCCTCTATATAAAAGCACACTCATTTATTTTTTCCACGAGGGTTCGCTATACTGTTTTTATGCCTCGACGAAAGTGGGGTTTTTGGGACATTTTTGTCGAAAACACAGTTTGAATGTATTTTTATGGATTGGTGTCTTAAGCAAATTTGTTGGTCGTTAAAATATCTACAAACTTGCTGAAGACAGTAAAGCGATATTCGGAACGATTTAGGACCTATTAGCATTTAAACGTTCGCAGACTTAAGCGACGAACTGGACTAAAATGAGCAAACTTCAAAGTCGGATTTCTCTTAAACTAGAGCCAATCCAGCCAAACGGCTGGTGGATCTCAACTCAGTATGCCTATAGAAAGTCGCTCAGTAGGTTCCCCCCATGTCTGAATTTTTGAGGGTAAATTTCACGCACAGTGTAGTTATCGGTAACGTAAATAAAAAAGTCATAAATAAAAGTTATGAAAAAACGTAAACAATAAAAATCCAAAAATTATAATTATCAAGAACGAAAAAAATGTGTTTCTCATAACAGTTATTAGGCAACGTAAAAATTAATTGTCGCAAATAATAATTATAATCAACAAATAAAATTTATGTTGCATTGTAATAGTTACAAGGAATAGTTAAGGAATATAATAGACAGATTTTGCAACCCCACTAATTAATTTAACTTACTATAAATAGATGTGTAGGGTATACAAGCATATATATGCTATATATATATATATATATATATATTATACAAGCATAGGGTATACAGCATTCGATAGCCCAAGAAGGAATCGCCTATACACCACATTATCTCAACTTGTTAGCTCTGCAAGGCTTGTGAGACTTTGCAGAGGGGAGGGAGAGAGCAATACCCGCAGCTCTGTGAAATTTTTAAACACATTCACATTGAAAATCCGTACCCGCATTGCCAAATAACATTCGCACCAGCGACATTCCTAGTGGCAAGCAATCGCCTGCTTCTTCTTCTGCTTCTTCTTCTTCTTCCTACACTACCTTTCATTCCATTGCTAAACACAGTTTTTCTGTGTGTTGTCTGCAGCTTCTTGTTTGCTGCTCAAAATGGAAAACAATTTACATAATTAGTGAGTTTTTTTGTATTTGGTTGTGTCGCCCACCCAAAAAAATAGAGTGAACACATCTAATGGAGTGTTGGATGTTGTTGCTGACGTGTTTGTAGGCGCGAACTTTTACTTTAATTACTTGTTGTAAAAGCTTAGGTGACAAGCGGGACAAGTGGGGCGCAACAAATAAGTGCTTGTCTGCAATTGTTGTGTCTGATTTGATAGAGTTGACTGAAGGACGACTGGGCGACTATTTAGTGCGACACTCGTTGAGCGTTAAAGGAGTAGCAGAAGTGAAAAATAATAGTTAAAGGTTTTATAAAAATATTTGGAATTCTAAAGACTATAGGAAAAGAAGTATAAAAAATTTTTTAATATTTTATAAAAATATTTGGAACTCTAAAGACTATAGGAAAGGAAGTATAAAAAATTTTTAAATATTTTATGAAAATATTTGGATTTCTAAAGACTATAGGAAAGGAAGTATAAAAATTTTTTAAATATTTTATAAAAATATTTGGAATTCTTAAGACTATAGGAAAGTAAGTATAAAAAATTTTTAAATATTTTATGAAAATATTTGGATTTCTAAAGACTATAGGAAAGGAAGTATAACAATTTTTTAAATATTTTATAAAAATATTTGGAACTCTAAAGACTATAGGAAAGGAAGTATAAACATTTTTTCAATATTTTATAAAAATATTTGGAATTCTAAAGACTATAGGAAAGTAAGTATAAAGACTAAATGTCAATACTTCAATATTCAAAAGAAGATATAAAACCAAAGATGAAAATACAAGAAGATAAAAGATGAATAGGCAAGGACTATGTATGCAAATATTTAATCCAGAGGAGAGTGGCAATTGGCGACTGGTTACGGACGATTTATACAGAAGCTGTGGAGATGAGGATGCAGTGGAATCAATCGAACACCTGTTATGCCAGGAACGACGGATCTGGACCCTTGGGGCCATGTTCTTTGACGGGCTTACGGAAATAGCTGATGCACGCATTACCAATCTACAGTTTCCTCGCTAAGACCAAATGATTCCAAAAGGCTCGGTCTGGATCTACAGGAATCCCAACAGAAAGGAAGGGACACCTGTATTATTAAGAATGAAGGAATTCACAATGGATCCAATAGGGTCTCCGAGTGGAAGTGTATCCGCACAATCCCCTTCTTTAACCTAACCTAAAAGTGGGAGAGTGAAAAACACCTCAGAATGAAAAGAAAGATAAGAAACGATCCGTTGGGAAGTCCAAATAAAAAAAAAACATTTCATTAATTGGTAGTTTGAGGCTCCTGGGGGCATTTCATATGGTCGACTGTACCCTGGCAAAGGACTGTTGTGATCATTTAGCTAAAGTCAGGCACCCAACGACCCTTGGATTACACCGTGCGACAGCATTTTTCACACCGGGAAAAATCTATATGTGCGTGAAACTAGAGACCAAATATAGTAATACTGCGTACTCAGTTTTTCATTTCTACATCCTTTGTCCTTTTAAAAGGACTTCATAATTTTGAAGGGGATAAAAAATTAAAAAAAAAAAAAAATTAACCTCGTTAGAATATGGTGATATGTATATCAAATGAAAGAAGAAAGGTTCAAAAATTTTAACAAGGTAAAGTATTTTTTATATTTTTTATATTTTTATCCTCTTCAAAATTTTGAAGTCCTTTTAAAAGGACAACGGATGTAGAAATAAAAAACTGAGTACGCAGTATTACTATGTTTGGTCTCTAGTTTCTAGAAAATTTTTTTTAATTTTTGTCGCACGGTGTTATCAATCAGCCACACTTACCACTCATGCACAGTGGTCACAGTGGCATAGAGAACTCTTCAAATATTTTGTCATCCTTCTCTGCTGTCGCTTTCTCACATATTGATACCCATTCTGTATTCTATATTATTTCCAATATGAGCACATAATATGCCATATTTCAATCACAATTTTCAATCACAATACTTACGCTGTTGTTGTTCTTTCAACTTTTTCGATATTGTCGGCGACAATATGTCGCGCTTGTTGCCAACAGCTGTCGGCTTTGCTGCCTTTTTTTGTTTTTACTGCAGCGGATTTTAATTCGTTGCAGCTCAAGCAAAGCATTCATTGTTGTTGTTGTTATTTCCGCACGAAAACCATGTCAGTGTTCGCTGCTGCACAATTTCCACCTCAACCAAACGGCCAGCCAGCGTCTCGGCACACTCAAAAAGTTACATACAAAGCCAACAATAACAACAACAACACAGCCAACGAAAACTATCAAAAAACACTAAAACTTAGATGCAACAAAGTTGTTGCAACGGCAACACAAATACCGAAGCCAAAGTAAGAAGCGCAAGATTTATGCACATTTTTGTCAACAATTAGCGTTGCAAACGCTACAACAACAACAACAACAACAACAAGAGCAATTTGAATTTCATAAGCACGAGATGACAGCAACATTTTGCAGCCCGCACTGGGTGGAATCGGAATTGTCGAATGGTTGAAGTGTGAGCATTGCGCTATGGTAATTAGAGTAATGGAAATAACGGTAAACAATGTTGATGAATTTCACATGAAGTTTTTTGGGCGCGAGAATGGCGACAAAAAACTGAAAATGCTTATTGCAACAAAGATAGATGCTTTAAATCGCATTGCATTAAAATCGCAAATGCGAGAGCAGAAATGGGAAAAAATTGAAAAAAAAAATATATTAAAGGATCAGACTGTTTGTGCCAGAAATGTATTTTTGTCTAAAAACTATGAGCCAAATTAAATCAATTGAGTGGAAGCAGATACGCAATTCAGAGAGATTAGCAATAATGGAAATGTGAGTCTGACTACGTTGATCCTCAACGTTTGTTATAATTTATTTTATTTATTTATTTATGTATTTATTTATTTCTTTATGTATTTATTTATTATTTATGTATATATTTATTTATTTATTATTTATTTATTTAAACATTGAATCTGAAACACTGAAATATTGAAGGTAGAAAATTCAATGTTTGAAAGTAGCCGGAGAATAGTTACAAAGCAAAAGACTGTGTGGAAGCTGGTCTTTTCTGCCTGAAGTAGTCTTTTTCAGTGACTTCCCAACCAAGAGATACTTTTGATCAGCAGGAATGTGACTTAGTTAGCAAATTCCTGGCATTTTCCTAAAGATTCCGTTAAAAAAAGTTAAAGATTGAGTTCCCAATTGAATCAAAATTTAGTTTAAGGGGGGAACTACCTTTAGAGGCCGAAAAAAAGGTAATTTTTACAGTCGATTTACAGGGAAATGAAAACAGTTCTTTTCAAATCAATATAATATATATTTAGAGTGATGTCTGAGGTAAAAAAAAAACATTTTTGTAAAAGTGAAAACAGAAATTTAACAAATTTTTCAATGATTCTGTAAGTCATATCGCCGCTGACATCGTAAATTGTGTAAGTGATGCTGGCCGCAATTTTAGTCTGAAATAAAAAAACCAAACATTTTCTTACTCGAGAGGGTTTTCTATCGTCGATGAACTAAAATTTTTACGAAATTCGAAAATTAACCCTCTAAAACAGGCTTCACAAAAAAAAATTAGGATTTTCACAAGAAATTTTGTTATATATGCAGTCAAAAAATTTCTAAAAATGTTTTGTTTTTTAAATCTTTAGTTTAGATAGAACAATTTTGTATGCTCTTTAAAATGAATGCTAGATAATGAAAATCTGTTCATTAGTAATTTTATTATCACTTACACAATTTTGAAAAACATGGTTTCGAGAACATGCCGTTTAAAGTTTGCGGTTTGCGCTCGGCGAGCTCGGCGCCAGTCATTTCCGGGATGCATCTCTTCCACAATTTCGAGAATTACCTTTTCAAACTTTGACACGATATTCTAAGGCAATATACCTATCGATTAAAACAATAAAAAAAAAATCGATTTTTTAAAGTGTCTAAAGGTAGTTCCCCCCTTAAATCAATCTGACCTCAAATATTCAAATTTTCCTACTAAGTAAACCTTTCTGAATGTTTGTCCAGCTATAGCTGGTTAACTTCTAAAATATCATATAATCAGAAACAAGCGGCATAAATTGGTTGGTAGGGTTGCCAGTCCAGGGATGCCGTAGATTTTTGTTGTGTCAAAAGTCCGTGGATTTATATTCTCCAATCTCGATATTTTCCATAAAGCATTTAAATACATTGTTGAACCTCTTAAGGCAGCCTTAAGTCACTTACTTAAATTTTAAATTTCACCAGATGACTACGGATTCTAATTTTTTTTCCCACACTTTACCTGAGAAAAATAGTTTGGCTTCATTTTCAGTTAAAAAGTAAGAGTTAAAGATGAGTTATGAAAACCTTTCTGAAGGTGAGCAGAAAAAATGGATGTTAAGTGATTACTAGAGATGATAGTCCAGGAATCCCGTACAATTATGTTGTGCCAAAAGTTCAGGGATTTATATCCTCCATAATCCTCTTGAGACAGCCTTACCTATTTTTGACTAGAACATTAAACGAGGCAAGATTTTCACCGGATGACTGCAGATATAAAATGTTTAATTCATACTTAACCTGAATAAAATGTTCGATTTTTTGTGCTTCAACTCTCAGCTTTTACCAGTTCAAAACTTAAGTAAATATTTCTGAATGTTTGTCCGCCCCTAAGTGACTGTCTACCTGTACCTAATTTGTACTTTGATGACTACATACCTGAATTTTTTAGCAACAATACGCAACCCTTGCTTCAATTTTTAACCCTTTCAGTAAAAGGGGTCAACAAATGTTTCTGAATGTTTATTTATTTATCTACACTGACTGACTGATGCCTGAAGACAATCGACATGAAATAATGATTTTTGTTTTACTTTTGGCGTAACAGATATACAGACAGAAAAATTAAATTTATTTGGTTAAATTCTATCTAATCTCCAGAGAAATTTTAGGTAATCCCGTGATGTGAACGAGCCAAAGGGGTCGCTTTTCCACACAAACAGAAACGTTAGAAAGGGGAATTTTTAATGATTTACAAAATTATTTATTTTTCAGCTCCTTTATTATCAATCTTTTTGAAAATTTTTTTACAATATATTGAAGGTTTAAGGAACACAAACAAAAATTAGATTAAGATTAGATTCTACGCGACTTCAGCTCCACCTATATAAGAGACAATATGCTGAAAAAAAAATTGTTTTGTTTGTGTTCCTTAACACTAGAAGTACCGAGCGGTCATTTGACGGTTTTCAGTTTTTGATTAACCGTAGCTCGAAAACGGTTTAAGTTACGAATCTTGTTCTCCTTGACTTTTAATATTTTGCAAAATATTGTTAGTGCAAAATTAAAAAAATTATAGGACATTTTTAAAATTTTTGGGAGGAGTTTTCAGCTTTTTTTTAGTTTAGGAAAAAGTAATTTTAGGTATCTGGCAACACGCACGCACAAAATACTTATATGTTTTTTGTAGAATTTTAATTCTAAAGTTTATAATGACAAAAATTCAAAAAAAAAATATTTTGCAAGATTTTTAAAATTTTTGGGAGGAGTTTTCAGTTTTCTTTTAATTTAGAAGAAAGTAATTTCAGGTATCTGGCAACATACGCTTGCACTCACGCACCCACACGCACAGACACACACACACGCACAAAATACTTATAATATTTTTTTTTAGAATTATAATTCTAAAGTTTATAATGACAAAAATGAAAAAAAATATTTTGGAAGATTTTTTACCTTTTTGGGAGGAGTTTTCAGCTTTTTTTTAATTTAGGAGAAAGTAATTTTAGGTATCTGGCAACACACGCTTGCACTCACGCACCCACATGCACAAAATACTTATAATATTTTTTTTTAGAATTTTAATTCTAAATTTTATAATGACAAAAATTAAAAAAAAAAATATTTTGGAAGATTTTTACATTTTTGGGAGGAGTTTTCAGCTTTTTTTTAATTTAGGAGAAAGTAATTTTAGGTATCTGGCAACACACGCACAGACACACACACACGCACAAAATACTTATAATATTTTTTTTTTAGAATTTTAATTCTAAAGTATATAATGACAAAAATTTAAAAAAAAAATATTTTGCAAGATTTTTTAAATTTTTTGGAGGAGTTTTGAGCTTTTTTTTTAATTTAGGAGAAAGTAATTTCAGGTATCTGGCAACACTGAGTGCCAAATGTCTCAAACCAGATTCGGCCGTACGCGGGGCAGACACGCAGAAAGTGGAAAGTGGTCTCGTTATCATCTTCCATTAACCCTTTCGCTACAGGTTTTTACTGGGGAAAGTTAAATTTTTAAATTTTACCTGTTAGGCTTCTATGCATTGCATTCCATAAGAAATCTTTTAATTTTCGGACGCTGTATTTTAGAGTGTTTTCCTAGGAGAGCAACCACATCGTTGTGGTTACTTAAACATAAAACTTTTTACGCATAACGAAAATTTGAATATTTCTTCATTTACTTCAGCCAAAATTAAAAAAAAAGTATCTAAATTGAAAGAAAACGTCAAATTGAAAAATTATCTCAAGTTTTCTGCTTCTTCTTCCTTCACTATGTCAAGATATACCATTAAAAAACGTGTATACTTCTCTTCTTTAAACTTAAGTATTCAGTTTATTAATTTCGTATTTTTCCTAAAACTTCAAACTATTCTAAGGACTAACAAAAAATGTATTTTTGAAACCACAGAGAATGCAGACGTCCACAAAGTGATTACTGCTTTGGACCACAAACCAAACGGATGTGAGTCTGAATTGAGTTGTGAGCTGCTTTCTTCTTTTTTAGTTAACTCTCACCATTCTTTTTTTTTGTTATTTGTTATTAATATAACATAAAAGTAAAAAAAGGCACCTAGTACAGAAACTCAATACGGAGTCACCACTTGTTGATATATTCTTCTACCGAGAATTGCTATTTTCGCCCATGTAGCGCCATTAGGTGGCGCTGTGTTTTCAGTTTACAAAACAATATAAAATCCAAAACGGAAATGCACCAACGTTGAACTGATTCAAGTCTTTCAGCGACTTGCCGGAACTGGAGCATGAAACGATGAAGTAATTGCAAAAAATGCAAACTAAAATTTTCACTGAATCTAGTAAAAACGGCAATTGCGTTGGCATTATTTAGTGGCGTTGCATAAAATATTCAGCAATTCAAACAATTGGCAGCAACAATAGTTCATTTGGGCAGAGCTGTGAATTTTTCGCCAAAAAGCCGCAAACAAATGTTGCAAAATTTGACTATTCGAATGAAAAGTGGCGCCGCGCAGGGAATTACCGACCGCCAGATTTTGTGGGCATGTCTGGCAATTTGAATTGTAGCGTGGCTGTATGTGTGTGTGAGTGAGTTTCTATATGTGTGTGTGTGTGTGTATTTTTGAATGTGTTATTTAAGTTTGTATGTGTGCGTAGTTAAGCTTTAGGCGCAAAATCTGTGAATGCAATAATTTGGCAAATAATGGCAGCAGCGCACTGGTTGAGATATCCAGTGGAAGAGAGAGGAGAACAAAACGTGTGAAGCATAAAATTTGATATGGAATCATCAAAAATCGCATTTTCCACCTTTTAGCGTTAATCAGTCATTTTTGACAGCGCCGAGCGACGCAATGGCAGCAACAAATGTAACGAGGCCAACACACACATATGCAATCACACACACACACACACATGCACGCATACAGCAACAGGCATAGTTGCGCATTATACAGCCGACAGAATTTTTCACGTTTGCTCTGCCTGGAGTGGAATACGGTTTCCTTCTATTTTTTTTTTGTTGTTGCCCGCATTACATTTACCGCTTGGCAAATTGTTTGCGTATGAAAATGTGCGCCAGCTGGCAATAGAGGTAGGCAACAACAAACACCAAACACAACAACAACAACAACTATGATAGCAATGGCGTAAACACTAATACACGCATGCAAATCAATCGAGAAACGCCATTGGGAGAAGCGGCGAAGGAGGGTTGGGGAAAAGTGGCAAGTGGCACCCGAGGGGGGAAGCGGTGCGATCGAGTGAGCAAGGCGCCAGCGGCGATGAAAATAGGCCGCGCAAAGTGGGCGGAAGGGGAGGGTAAAGGGGTGAGAAAATATGCCGACGTGATGGGCGGCAGCTGAAAGCAATTTGCGTGCGGCGTCAGGGCGTTTGTTGATGACGACGTGCGGCTACAGCAGCAACAACAAATACAATAACAACAACCATTGGAAACTCTTCATCGATAGAAGCGACGCACAGTGTCGCGAGTGTGGCCATAAATGGTAAAAATCAATGTTACAAAATGACTAAAATGAATATGACAGTCGACAGATAATATCTCAACTAAGAAAAATCCGTTTTCCGATCTTCAATATCCTACTCCGTTCCATTTTTGTGTAGCTTCAAAGTTGATGTTAAAAAATACGCATTCGTTGCAAGTTTGTGGGTAATTCTTTGTGCTGAATGAAAAATCAAATAAAAATATAATTTATGTACTAATATAGTCATGTTATATATTAAATAAAACTTTGGAATTTTTCCTGTATGGCAGTACTATTTTTTGGTTTGTGCTTTGAAATAACTGTGAAATCCCGTTACATTGAAAAATTACGTTTTTCGGTTTGCTTCTAACAAAGAACCAAAAGTTTGGTGGAAAAAAGTTTAAAAAACGTCAAAAAACACTTTTTTAGTTCCAAACCTAAATTACTCAAAAAAGTGTGTATTAACATAATCCGCAGTAATTTTTTGCTTATAAGTGCTTATTTGGTTGTTATTCGCATTTTTATAGTGACGCCTCCACTAAAAATACGTGATTTCTTCGAAGTGTGGCGTAAAGCTGAATCCAGAAAGCAGTAAATAAAACTTGATTTTCCTAGAAATTTACTTAAAGATAAGACGGGCGTTGATGTTATTCATGAACAAAAGCAAAGTTTGCGTCCCCACCTAAACATTTACTTTTTGTAGTGGCACCTACAGTAAAAAATGGTCATTTTTTCGAAGTATGGCTCCCGACGCACAATGAAAGTAGCGCCAAAGCAGCGGCTGCAATGATGAGCTCTATAAAGGACAAGGTTGGCACATTGTTCGTATCATCAAAAGTAGGCAAAATGCCACGCCCACTTTAAAAATCTAAACCTTTATACCAAAATATGGTATTACAAGGTGAAAAAATTAATACACGAATTCATAAAGGGAAAGTTTTGGCCACTTAATAAATATGGTCAGCTGCCACGCCCACTTTTAGGGTTTAAGAAAGCTTACCAATTAAAATTACATCGTGGAACGAGTATCGTAAATAGTCTCCTGAAAATACAGTTTTAGTTGTAGTAAAATACGAATATTTTTGAAAGTGGGCATGGCAGTCCGCCCATTTTTAGTTTGAGCTTTTAAGTAATTATTTTAAGCTCAAATACAAAATTTCATAATTCTATCACTAATATTAAGCAAGTTATTTCAATTTTACAGTTCCTTTCATATGGGAGGTGGGCGTGGCAGTGGTCCAATTTTAATGATTTTTTGTGAATTTCTTAATTTCCACCACGAAAATAATCTCACCAAGTTTCATCGAGATAGGACAACGCCAAGTATTTTTGACCACGGCTTATATGGGATCGCGACACTGTGCGACGTTGTTGTTGTTGCTGCTACTGCTGCTGCCATTGGCTGATTTTTGTTGTACGTACTATGTAGTCTTTGTTGTTGTTTTAGATGGTGTGGTAACCGGCGTAATATGTTGAAAATGAGTTGAAAATTTGCATTTAAATTAAAATTTATATTTGCTACACACGCACACGCATGCACTCACGCACCCACACGCACAGCTATGCACACACACTCCCATATATACATACATACACTCACACATGCGCGCTAGAAATGCAAATTTAGCGATTAGTTGTGAGTTGGCGCAATGTTGGTGTGTGTGTTGCCAACGCACTAAAGTGATGTTGCAAATGATGATGCCGCCGTTGGTGCCACTGTCGCTGCCGTCATCAGTGCTCGCTTTTGATCTCTTCGCGCTTTGGTCCACTGGGGGCGACCTTCGCTTAATAATGCCACACGTACAGCCTCGTCGGCCGACCATGTCGCTGCCCAACACACGCAAATAGTTGCAGCAACATTATTGTTTTGTGGCGCCCACAACGAGTCCTTCCCATCTCCTGCCCCACTAAATTGCAACAAAGTGCACACTTTGCACTTTTGACGCTGTCACCGCGTCATAGCCTGCGGTCGCAATTGCAATTGGAAATATGCCGACTTGCTGTCATTGTTGTTGTTGCTGTTGCTTCAGAGGTTGTTGCAATATTTCGCTTGCTTTTGGTCACAGTCCCACTGTTGCGTATTTTGTTGCTGGTTGCTGGTTGTTGCGGTGATGCTGTCACTCGGCGCAGAGTACAAGCGGCCGTGTTGGCAACAAAAAAAAAATCGCATGCATATAGAAAATCACCTCAGCGTGCATATCGCTGCCAGTTGTTGTCATTATTTTGCCATTTGGTTATTGCCATTTGCAATTAATTATTTATTGTGCGGTTTAGGCACAGTCACACTGCCCACCGCCAACCGTCAACCGCTTCGGTCATTCCACCAACGCGCGTCGCTTTCATGCGTCCATCGACTTATTTAGGTGCATATCAATTAGCGTTGAAAGGTGAAAGCCATTTAGCTAAGTGGCCATACTTTTATAACCTACACACACACACAACTATGCGTAATAAATTGTACAGTGCAATGCAATGCAAGTTGTAAGTTAGAGTTGTCTGTTCAACTATATCTCTGTATTAATTTATAGGAACAAGTTTATGATTTCACTTCGAGCCAAATCTGACCATTTCTTAAAGAACTTCTTTCACTTGGCAGGGACCAGCTGAGGACCTGGATGGGTGTTTTGACTGGTCACTATTTAGTGGACACCCAAGCTAGAAAGTTGAGACTTTTTTTTATAATATTTCTATAGGAACTGCATGGACGAGTAAGAGGAGGAGAGCGTTCTCCACTAGAAGAAGGAAGACTCCTAGTGAAGACGAAATACTCACCTCACTCACTTCTTTGACAACCTCAGCGATCTGGCCGATAAGAATATTTACAGTCTACTTTACTTCTTGAGAAACTCTAAGTGAGCTCTGAGAGAATACGAGTCCAACTAGTGTTGTAGTAATAGAGCCTTCGGAGTAGCCACGAATACCTATCAACCTTAAATAGATAACATATTTTTGTACTTCCCTTTCCGCCTCTGTTTCTGAACAGATTTGAGAAATGTTTGTGACATTGACTCTTGAAACAAAGATCACCTGGGTAAGGACTGGCAGGACCCACTAAAAAATGTGCGACATAGAACTATCCTCAATTTAGGTTAGGGTAAAGTGGCTGTCTGGGCACGGCACTCTGCCGAAACACCACACTTTAGGCACAAAATGAACCCATTGTGATACAACAAGGAGAAAGTGATCTGTCTTACTTCAAGTCAAAGAGCCTATACAACCCTTTTCGATTTGGGTATAAACCCTAGCAAGTCTCTACTGTTGACTGACCTGAGGTTGTCCAAATTGTCTAAGAATCGTGAAGAGATCCAGGCAGGTGGTTTGAACTATACTTGCGGTAAGCAATCTTCACACAAATCTATGTACATACATATAATTGTTTGTCCTGATTGACTGACTGACTGACTGATTCATCATTGCCCAGCCCAAACTGCTAAAGCTACAGATATGAAATTTGAACTGTAGGTACATCTTGAAAAATTAACCTTCTTTAAGATGGGATTTTTGAAATTCGGGGTCTAAAAAGGCAAAACATGGGTTAAGGTGTTGTATGAAGAAACTTCATATAATGGGCCTATTGATTTCAAAATTCCTGAAAATACTCCAAATCAAAAATAATTCGATACGTATTTTTCAATTTTTCGAAAATCAAAATTTAACGGGGTGAACCAAGGGTTAAGAATCGTATACGGAAAGACACCCAATAACCGATGGGCCTATTGACCTCAAAGTTTGTGAAAACAGTTTGTAAAGTAAAAAATAACTTGACACGTGTTTGTCATTTTTTTTAACTAAGGGTTAAAAGATTGTAGGAAGAAACATGATTTTTTACGCCGTCTGACTTCAAACATGTTGAAAGAACTCTTAGTGAGAAATAAATCGATACATGTTTTTTTTCGAAAATAAAAAACTGACGGGGTCAGAGATGGATTAAGAGTTTGTATGTCTAAACATGACTTAATCCATTCGAGACCGATTGCACACCGTGTGTGCAATGGATTTCCGAGGCTATAGAGGCCTGCACACCGTGTGTGCAATAACAGTAATGTGTAATTATCAGTTATTCTGAGTAAACTAGTCGTCGAAATAAGATTTTTCTACAACTAATGAAATCTGTAAAGTACAGGAAAACAAAATTTGGCATTGGTTTTACTGTGTACCAAAAAATCTCAAAATTATCTGAACTGAATGAAAATGAACAATTTAAAAAAAAAAAAAAGTTCGCTCCTGGGGACCGTGTTCGAAAAAAATCGTTATCTCGAATGGGTTAGTGCGCCAATTGACTTCTAATGTGGTGAAAGCATTTCAAATAAAAAATTATTGGAGTCTAGTATAAGTCTTTTTTCATAAAAATCTGACGGCATCAACAAAGGGTTAAGAAGAACGTGATTTATTCGCCTCATTGACTTCAAACTTGCGTGCAAAACCGCGGGTTCCTGCTAGTTATTTGGAATGGAATACTTTCAACAAGTCTCAATTTCAACAGTTAATCATACAAACTTCAAACCGAATTTTTAACTGTCAGACGATGATTTTCAGAACAATAGTTGGAGGTTTACCACTATGTGTAGGACAGTCTTTGAGCTTGAACTTTTAAGGTGGAACTCCACTCTAGCATCCAAAAAGAAGGCCTAATGTTGACGATTTATTTTGCGAGTGCGGAAAAAGAAAGAGAATTTATCTTTGCTGTTTTAACTTTTTTATGGATGGTCAAGTTTGTTTCGAACTAGTTAGTTAGTTAGTTAGTTAGTTGTTCTTTATTGCCATAAATTCGGACAAATTAGAACATACGGCTATGACAAATGTCGTCAGCCGGAATTCTTACATCTAATTACATTAAGTATTGCTTATTGGTAATTAAACTCTGTAACAAGAGAGCTTCTATAATTTAAACATTCTTTTATATACTTAACGATAATTCCTACATCTAATTCACAATTCAGTATATTTACTATTTCTTCTTCATTGAAGCTGCTTTTCCCTTGTTTCGAACTATTAGACCTGAATCAAAATTCCAAAAATTGTGTAATCTATGTATATTAAACTTTGAGGAAGTCATGCACTTTTGAACTAATGTATCGATTTTTGGCCGAAAGGTAAACAGTAGGTTAGGTTGGGTTACAGTGGGTGCCTCTATATGAGACACACTTAGGCCCAAAAGTAATAAAGAAAAATTTGCATTAAATCAGAAACCGACTACATACTACCTTATAAAACGTAATTGCGAAGCTACTGCCAGAATTTCAAGCCGAACTAGACCACAGGGATCAAGTGATCTATGCCAAAAAAACAAAAAATTGATTTTTAAATCCTAACTGAAAATCCCTTAACTGATAGTCTAACTCTCCAACCATTCTTCGAATTATTAACTAAGCAAACACTGACTCAATCTGTATAAAAAAAAACAATCCTGCAGGATCTTAAGTACAAAATGATTGTGGCTTGGCTGCAGTAGATCAAAGTAAGTTTTCAGCTACACGACACGCCCTCATATCTCCATCCTTAGTGTATGTATCTGTGTATGACCGATCCAGCTCAACAAAACTACCTGACATTTATATGCTGGCAACACAAATATGTATGTAAATGTGTAGAAATTTTCCAAATATTATATTTCGGCTTTGACTGAAATAGTTTACAGATTACGCGGTCAAATCATTGCGAATTGACTTTAGGTCAACATTTCGGGATTTTAATAATTTACTACCGGAACTCGCGCACTGAATAACTAAAGCGTATTGCAATTTTCGCACTACATCATTTTCAGTACAAACAATTTTCGAAATTACCTGAGCGGGTTACCTGGCAAATTTATTGCATAATTTGCATATTCACGCCGTTTGTGGGCGAGTGTTTACACTTTACCGAAAACAACAACAAGAACAACAAAGTACTTTTTTGCAAAATTCGCAAAATATACCATATGAAATTACAGCGAGCGCCAACAACAACAACAACTTAGGTGCCAGTAAAGCGACAGCGGCGAGCGTCAGTGCCGGCCACTATCGAAGGAATAAACTGTAAAATGTAAATAACACGGAGTCAGCATAATTTGTGTGAGTGTATGTAAGTGTATGTGTGTGTGTGTGTGTGTTGAAATGTGCAAATCTGCGGTTTGGTTTTGATGGTTTTAATTTAATTAATAATGCGTTTCTTTTGCTTCTGTTGTTGTTGTTGTTGTTGTAATGCATTTTGTTGTAATTATAATTTTGCGTACTGCAAGCGATTTAAAGTATTCATTAGCGGTTTTAGCATTGCGGTAATGGTAATGTAGTGTTAACATAATCGGCGCTTAGGTAAGTAAACACACAACCAATACACACACACACACACAACATGTTCGGTAATGTAATTATGCAAAGAAACGAAAGCGACCAACGAACATTTGAGTGCGTGTTGCGGCATCAAATCAGACGATTTATGCAAAAATAAATCAACAGAATAGCAAAATGTTTGCACTGTCGGCGAAGTGGTGCACGAGGCAAAGGGAACATTGAAATTAATTCAGTGCACTCTACTTATGTTAACTTTCAGAAATTTGCATGCACTTTCTCATTTAAGAAGTCTATAAAATTATATTTTATTACAATATTATTATATGTAATTTTTAAATTGTTCTATGTTTAGGTTATCGATTGTACAAGGATGGTCTGAAAAGTTTGCTACCTAGCAAAGATACAAGCAATTTTTTCTTAAAATTGTTTTCTATTTTTCTACATAGTCTCCTTGCAAGTCTACACACTTCCCCTAGCTCTGATTTATTGCGCCCAAATTGCGCCACTAAAGCATTGGAAATGTTCATTCGAACACGTTTTTGTTTCAACATGACAACGTACAGCTTTTTCATGCCTAAATTTGGACTCAATAAATGACAAGAACATTCTTTGGACATATTTCCTACTTACTTAACTGGCCATAAAAACCTATTATCGGGTTACAGTCTGCTAGCTATTCCTTCACTTTTATTCGACAGTGGTCTGAAACCATTTGATGAACTTATCGCCAGTGGTTTTGAATGTCCCTAAAGTTCATTGTCTCCCAAGCTGGTTTGGCCAGGTTTAAATTTTGCTACTCCAAAGTTTTACGATGGTAAATGCAAGCATCGAACTTGACTTCATTTTGCATATGTAAAAGTTGCCTGATCTATACCACCGTGCAACAAAAATTTAAAAAATTTTTCACACCGGCAAAAGTCCATATGTGCGTTAAACTAGAGACCAAATATAGTTAAACTGCGTACTCAGTTTTTCATTTCTACATCCTTTTAAAAGGACTTCAAAATTTTGAAGGGGATTAAAAAAAAAAATAATATAAAAAATATTTAACCTCGTTAGAATATGACGATATGTATATCAGATGAAAGAGGAAAGGCTCAAGAATTTAAATAAAATTAATTTTTTATCTATTTGTAAGAAAAGGATATGAAAAAGGTCCTTTGAAAATTTTAATCCTTTATATCCTTGAAAATTTACATAGAATTTTCTTGAAAAGTAAGTATGGTAAAACCCAAAATCTCCTTGATCACGTGTCAAAACTTCATTACTCTAACTTTATTAGTTCGAAAGTTATTAAAAAAAGGCGGAAGCTGCAATTCTAATGAAGTACAAAAATCCTCATTTATTTGAGTATCAGTATTTGAAATAATAAAAAGATACAAATGAAGCGAGAATAATGATCAAGGAGATTTGGGGTTTTAACATACTTACTTTTCAAGAAAATTCTATATAAATTTTCAAGAATATAAAGGATTAAAATTTTCAAAGGACCTTTTTTATATCCTTTTTTACAAATAGATAAAATATTAATTTTATTTAAATTCTTGAGCCTTTCCTCTTTCATCTGGTATACATATCGTCATATTCTAACGAGGTTAAATATTTTTTATATTATTTTTTTTTTTAATCCCCTTCAAAATTTTGAAGTCCTTTTAAAAGGATGTAGAAATGAAAAACTGAGTACGCAGTTTAACTATATTTGGTCTCTAGTTTAACGCACATATAGATTTTTCCCGGTGTGAAAAATGCTGTCGCACGGTGTTAGCTTAGAAAGGAACATGAAGCCCAACCTCTTCGTAATAGCATCACACTGGCCTAATAGGACTCAGTGAGCCCCCTGGGGCGCAGTCATTCAACATAACCTAAATGTAATCAGTGGAATATTATTTTGTGTATATTTCTCAAGATATCTAATATAATTTTATTGCAGAAACAATTGAATTATCAACACAATGTCATCAACAAATTCATAAAAATATTTAAGCAACAAATTATTGTTTTTGGCATAAAAACAAAACAAATAAGAAATGTACTTAATTACAGCAGAAAACGCACAAAGCAAACTGTCAACTGTCGCCGACATTTGATGAGGGCACCGCACACGTACAAACGTACACACACACACACACACACATATTGATGTCTTCTTGCCGAAATAGACCAAACTTAATAAATGGCCGGCGCAGATAGTGCAGCGTCATTGTTGCCATAAAATGGGGTAAGTGGGGAAAAAGGAATCCATATAAAGACAACTATTGGAAAACCACTAACTCATGCGTTTCAATCGTTTCATGCGTCGACTCGACCCGGCGGCCAAGAAACCGCAAGCGGCCCAATGACAATAAAAGTGCTGCGCCGGGTTTTACGATATTTTTTTGTGTGCTGCTCGTTTGTGAGAAAATGCGCCACTCATGTTTATTTTGTCGCCTCACCAACACACATGTATCACCCTGGTGTGGGTGAGTGAGTGTGTGCGTGTGCGTTTGTGTGTGTGTGTGTGGCGCTCATAAGTACATACAGCGAGTGGGCACGTTCCTTGCATTCCTGACATGTAATCACATACACCCCACACACACACACACACATACATATCTGTATATATTCTCAGTTGTGTGCCAAAGTATGTGAGCGGAAGCCCATTACTGGCGGCTGTGCTGCGGGACACCAACCGAAGTTACCACTTGCAACCGCTGGCCCTCATATGGGACACGCCGCGTCGCGCTGCACGCGCGCCGGCGCTTATGGGACACCAACAGCTGGCAACGGGTGACGGGTGACGTTGGGTGACAGCGGAAACAAAAACAAAAACAAATAAACAAACAAAAGTGCCAGCGAAATAATTAAACTCATCAACTTTTTCTTGAGACTTCATTGTCACCCAACCACACACACACACATATACAGAAATACATGCACGTCCCTTCACACACACACACACCCACACACACACGCTTACTTAATCTTTTGATGGTTATTTGCTCAGTTATTAATTAAAGAATCTCTCGCAAATATGCGAAAGTTTTGTTTGGCTGCACAACCCCAAAGAACAATGAACCGCAATGACGAAAGCTGCAGCAAAGAAGCGTTGATTGCCTCTTCGCCTACGTGTAGGTAGATCCTTTGGGGCAATGCCTGGGATTACTATGCACACTATGAAGCTGGCCGCTTTCTCTCTGCAGTTGTACGAGTATTTCATTGAATTAACATGTTTGCTGCAAAAGTGGTATGACAACGTTTTGCGGCTGACAGCTTTGTGTGAGCATTAAAAACTGGTAATCTCCGTTAAGCACACATTTGACCGAAATGCAACAAAAGCGTCTTCAGGAAATGGTACAAAACTGCTTTTAATGCCAAGCAGGATGAATTTCGATATCGGTTTTTTTTTGTGCTGCAATGGATAACGTTTGAATGGACAGGACTAAAAGTTACAATATTTAAGGGGACAGTCCCCTCAAGCGTCCGAGAAAAAAGCGTTTTTTCCTGATTTTTTTTCTTACAGAAAGAAAGATCGGAGACATAAGAACTTTGGGATATGTTTTAGTCATACTTTCAACTTTATTCACAAAAAAAATTACATCTGGGAAATTCTAAATGACTGAGTTTTTCACGTTTTCCGGCAGCGTTTCGGCACGGTCGGAGTCCATTTGCGGGAACGATAGCAGCCGTTGTTTTCAACTAAAATCAAAAAATTTTTTTTTTGTTTTCTTCGTCAGACTTATTTGTTCTATGTGAACTAAGGAAATTCCAAAAATCCGAAATTTAGACGAAAAATTATGATTTCAAAAAAAAAAGTGACTTTTTTACATTTATTTGTTAATAAAAAAGGTATTAAAAATCGGAATTTTTCAAAATCCGTAGTTCGCATAGAGTAGTTTTTCATACTGAATAAAATAAATTTTAGTTTAAGAAAATCTGTTGATAACTTTTATAGTTATCTTTCCCGCAAATTGTGAAAACATGGTTTTGAGAAAACGCACTTTAAATTTCGCAACGGCGCCGTGCGTGGCCGCCAGGCACCGTGCGCGACCGACTGAATTTTCGTGCAACTCCTGAAATACTTCGAATTTGGAGCTAAAACTTTACATACGTAATCTTAAATAGATGCCCAATCGATTAAGCAAAAAAAAAAAACGATTTTTTGAGACCTCTTGAGGGGACTGTCCCCTTAAGCATTTATATATATTTTAATAATTTCTTCTATATATACATATATATAAATATATATAATAATAATAATATCTATACATATTTCAATAATTTCCTAATTTCCTCATTCATAAATATGCAATATTTTATAGTTAAATTTATTGAGAAGTTAAAGTCTTTGACTTCGGACATACAGCAGGAGCAAACATTGAAAGTACGAGATGATTTCGAAAATTATATAGTCGATGCAGTTGAGATGCAATGACCAGCAATCTAGAAATCTATATTTCTGTATTTTGTTGCCTTATGTCAGGGGCGGATTCAGAAAAATATTTCGGCCAAAAAGCGCCTTTTAATTTGTATGTAGTTTTAAAGTCTATCCTAATATTTCGGGGGTTTCAACCCCCAAAACCCCTGAATCCGCCACTGCCTTATCTAAATGCACAAAAACCGTCATAAACAGATTGAAATTAGTTGGTTTAGATACTTATTTATTATTTTACTAGCAGGGCCCCGCGGCTTCAATCGCAAGTTTGAGCCAATAAAATCAAGTTCTTCTTAACCCTTTGTTGATCCCGTCAGAATTTTATTTTCGAAAAATAAAAAACACGCATCGAATTATTTCTCACTGAGAGTGCTTTCACCAAGTTTGAAGTCAAAAGGCATAAAAATCATATTTCTTCATACAAACTTTTAACCCTTGCTTCACCCCTTTAAGTTTTCATAAAAAAAAGGAAAAACACGTTTGAAATTATTTTTGATTTCAAATCAATAGGCCAAACATTTTGGGGTTTTTTCGTAGTCTTTCCGTAAACAAACCTCAACCCTGGTTCACCCCATTAAATTTTGATTTTCGAAAAATTTCACCAAGTTTCAAGTCAATGAAGTTGAGTTGAGTTTCAACTCCAATCAATCAAGTTTCTTTATACAACACCTTAACCCATGTTTTGCCTCTTTACCCCGAACTTTAAAAAAATCTCGTCTTAGCGGAAGTTTTCTTAAATGTAACTATAGATTAAAATTCATGTCTGTAGCTTCAGTGGTTTGGGCTGGGCAATGATAAATCAATTTTATGTCAGTCGTAAACTTATATACTTCAGGTATATACTCGTACTGTCTATTTTACTCTCACTAGCATATAAACACATTTAAACATGCTTCTTTCTTTAATCTGATAGAGTAAACAAATTTTCCACTCACCAAGGAACCGAGAAAGCGCACGCCGAAAACATCGGCTCCGAAATCTGCAAATTTCGTCGCTGGGGCAAGTTTACTCTGTTTCATTTCATTCTTTTTCACTTTTCCTAACTTTTGTACATTCTTACTCAATATTTAATTTGCAAAACCGATGCTATTACAGACAAATTCTTTGCACTTTAACAAAATTCTGCTTTTCTGATATTTTCATTCCGTTTTGATCGAGTTTGACACTTGTCAACTGTGTGCGCGCACTTGTAATAAAAGGGAAACAAGTCAGCGCATGAGGCCGTTAAACGTAGAGGGGTAGGGTAGGGTTACCAGCCTCTACTACTTTTTAATAATTATTAAAGTCATGCACTTCGAGAATCCTTTTTTTAAACGTTTGCACATTCAGCGGTCGCCAACCAGGGCCAATCAGGCTTAAGTGCAAAATACCACTCTGTCTTAAAAAATTGTTTTTGTATTTTATTGGAAAGGGTAGTATTTTTTCAGTCTAACCAAAGAATATCTATGTATAATTACATAATTAATAATTTATTATTATTAATATTACTTCATGTTCGTTGGTCTAACAAACTTAAAATTTTGCCGCGGAAACAGGTGTCCGATATAGGTGTCATATGGAAGGTATTTTTCATGGCTATAGAAGGGTAGAAAACTTATAATAACGTAATAATTTTTCGAGAAAAAAATCCGTTTTTTTTAATTTATGTAAAACAAAATATTTTTCGCTTACAACTCATTATTGGTACATATTACATACCTAATGTTATACATCATTCGAAAGAGGAAGAAAATACCGTACCTTTCATGTTTCAAAATTTAAAGTTTGTTCGACTAAAAAAATACTCCTCTTTCCATTAAAAAAAATAATAATTTTTTTCAGACTGTGTGGTATTCTGCACTTGTTCCGACAATCACAATAATGCAACGAAATCAACGCATGTAGGTGCAGATGCCTCGCATGAAGCCACCGCAGCGCCCGAAATCACCACTGTAGCGGAAAGGTATGATTCCAAATGCGTGTCGGAAGTGAATAAAAACACCAACCATACGTCAAACAACGCAATCCGAACAGGAATATGATCTACCCGTCACCACTAATGCGCTCACGATCGTCTCCGCCCTGCTTGGACGACGGACAGTCGATGAAGCAATCCAAAACTGTGGCAGTGCTCGGAAGTAAAATCCAAGAACTGGTCGATCCACCAACCAATGAGGCATCTAATAGCCGAATTAGCGGCCCCTCAGGCAAAAATGTCCCGTGAAGGGGAACAAAACGACGCAAACAACCCCTTTCTTCAAATAGTCCATCCAAACCGAGGGGAAACGGCTTAGAGCGCACATGGGCGACAAAGAGCAGACTCCGCCCAAGCCAAAGAAGAAACGGAACCTCACTGCTCAAATCATTGTGGCAGAGAATGGATTAATAGGGCCAGGCAATCCAAACAATGGGGAGGTTACCCTGGAAATTGGTCGAAAGTCTAGAAAGAAGCAGCCCCGACCGAAGGTAGTTGATATAAAAATCACTAGCGGAAAGTCGTATGCAGACATATTGAAGCCAGTAAAGAGCGAACTGCAGCTGAGAGACGTGAGCGAATTGGTCACTAAGGTCAATAGAACCGCAAATGGCGAACTGCTTCTTCAGCTGGTAAAATCTACAAAACCTGGCAGTAAAAACTGCACGCCGCAGTTGAAAAGGCACTAGAGAGGAAAACGGAAGTCCGTGTTTCTTTATAACTTTATTTTGTTTCTTTATAACTAAACCGAAAATTGGTATCTGCACCTTTTCATAAGAATTTATATGAAATTATGAGAGTTGGTATGGAGTCTGGCCGGATCCTTGTGTAACGAATGCAACAAATCAATTTGTTGTAAACAAAAGGTTTACGTTTCATTTGATTCAAAACGTGTTGCTTCTTTAACATTCACCTTTTCCTTATCTTCAGACATTGTCCTCCATAGCCAACCCTCCATCTGGTGACCCTACTTAAGTCTTTTGGCAATTTGCTGTGTTGATGTGAGGGTCAAAGAGATCGAAAAGTCAAAGGACTTTAACAGCACTCAGTCATTGGGACAATTGTACTATGAATATTTTTGTACAGCTATTTCAATCTAACCTCAACCCATTAACCAGACAGTATGAAGCAGAAATCCAAATCGATGCCTGGCTACGGTCAATTCAGGTCAAAGCTGACTTTACAACCCAAAGATGCCGTCAACTTGCAAGTCGAAACCTCATTTTCCGTTAACACTCAATAAAATGCTGTTAATGCAATTATAGCAACAAAAAACAGCAACACCAATCACATTCAGCCACTTGGACACCACATTGCCTGCGCTTTTTTCAATTTGGTTCGTAGAATGTAAAATGAAATTCCTCTTTCTTGCTCGCAACGCTTAACACCAGCGCCAGCACCAGTTCTAGGTTTCAGTTTGCAGCATCCCTCGGCGCGCGGTCTGTTGGCCGTCGGTGTGTTTGTCTATGTCACAACATTCTAATGACTGCATCCATTCTAATGACAGCCATTTGTTACCGCTTGACAACGTGAATTCGAATGAACTTAATTTGGTCACACACAATTGATTCTTTGTGCTCGCTCGTTGGCTGAGCAAGCGGCGAGTGCAGCAACTCACATGGCGGCGCAGGGCGCGGGGCGCTGACGCTCAACGACACCGCAACGCAGTGTGCAACGTGAACGGACAAATGTCGGTGCTGTCCCGCCATCGCCATCGCCACTAACTTCAGCTGGTGGCGCTCGGAGCGTCGACACCTTGCGCCTGTCCGCCTGGCACCTTTACACAAATTCATTTTGCAATTTGCGGTGCGAACAATGCAATTACGTTGACATTAAGTGATGCGAGTGGTTGTGCGCTGCCGTTTTATTGCTGGCCGACTGTATGCGTGTATGTGTGTGTATTTATGCATGTTTGTGTGTGTGTTCAGCGCAACGACGCTGTTGAGGCCGAAGCGGCTCGATGCGGCTGTCTAATGCCTGGATGAAGTAGTTTTAGAGACGCGCTGGGATTTTTTTACTTTGCTGTGGTCGCTGCTCGGACACTGCTCAGCAGTGCAACATATTAAAATAGTTTGCATATATTGACAGCTGAAGGCGCTAATTAACACTTTCGGTCTCAAAAATCCCTCATAGTGTCCGAAACAATCAGTAAAATATTTCCCAAAATATGCAAAATATTCTGGGGTAGTGCCAAATATTTTGAATAAATTAAATGTATTTTCTAAATCAATATTTTTTGTATGCAAAATCCATTTAACACTAAAATATTTAATTACTCATTTAACGAAAAATCCCAATAAAGTCTGACAGTAATCAAATCACATCAAAAATTACCACAAATTTCAAAAATTTTTTCACTTTGGTTTGTTTTGGCATGTTGAGTAACAAATGTATTATCATATAACAATTTGCAGGAGTTTATTTGTTGGCAAAACGTAGTTTCAAAACCCTGAGCCCACACTAGAAAGCAAAAAGCTAGTGAACTGGAGTTGGATCACGTGTTGGAAACACCACGCAGCAGCATCACAAGACTGACGCTTGACTGAAACTACTTTTTTTATCTCCGTACTCCTTCCTCTTGAGAGCATAGGAGCTCGGCAAGACTTTTCCATCTGACTCGATTTGGGAGCTGTTGTTATGCTCCTTTGGGGGTTCCAGTCAAGCGACATTGTTGGGACACTGGATGGTGGTTAGTAGATGGAACTACTACACTACTCACTCAGCACGGTTCGATCTTAAGTGAACCAACTGCTGTCAACGCCACATTGTTTGAAGTAAAAACGGCCACAACTGCACCAAATCGGCTCAGATGGAAAAGCCTTATTGAGGTTCCATGCTCATTACTACGTACTACTTAATTTATGTAGTCCACATTTAACTCAACAAAGAAATGTTAATGGCCAAATTTCATTTGTCGGCCATTTAAAGTTGACGATTTTTGTATTTTTTCATTTACTACAAAGATTTAAATATATAAAAACTATTCATATTTGAAAATGTTACAATTTTGATCTAAAAAAAAAACCATATATAGACAGATATATCTTTCCAACTCATAACAGTAAATAACTGCATTATTTCTTAGTTATGTAAAAAAATCAATGTTATATCTCGCAACAATACAAAGTTATGGCTTTTACATGAATACTAATTTCATGGCGAATTAACACCCATCTGGCAACACTGGGTAAGCCAACATTAAAGACTGTTAACTGTTTTCTTTTTATGTTATTTAATTTTTTATTAAAAAGTTTATTATAAAATTTAGGTAAAACTAATAATAGTTGTAATATAAATAGCACTAGCAGCGAAACTAAGGAAGGCTCCTTAGACGTTTGGAAATGTTAACCAAAGAGTTCATAACAAGCCCCCATAACTGTAAAGTATTGGGCACATTCCTAGAGGACGAAAATCATTTAGTTCTTTGCCAGGGTTGTGCTCTGTCCATAGACCGCTCAGTTGCCGCCTCAGCCAGCACCCGAAGGACATTCGGTTAAAACAAAGTCAGTAATTTTAATGAGTTTACTGCTTCTGTGTCAGTAATACTTCCACGTTGTGCTTTCTAATGCGCTCCTTTCGGCAATTGCTTGATGCAGTGTTCTAGTGTGGTGAATATATTTTAGGTTGCTGTCTGTGATAAATTTTTGACCCAAAATTCAAGCAAACTTCATTGAACTTTCGGAACTTTCTGCTGCCAATGTTAACATTAACAGAAGTCAACAGTTATGTACAGATTACAGTGGCACGACTGTTGCTACGAGAGATTTGAATAGAATTGAATGGAATAGGAATTGAACAAACATTAACAGATTTTCTTAACTCACCACAATGAACGCCAACTGTAGCCAACAACAGCATTCACTGGCATACAAAAATTTAAAACTTTTGTTTACAGACTCGTTGAACAGGAATACTGAAAATATTTCATTACAAGAGAAATGTTAACTCTGGACAAAATCACAAACAGAATCATTCACAGACATTCAGAGGCATTATTCAGTAATCAGAATACTCTTTGGTCAGTACACAACTCAGGTAGTAATTCACATGCAGATCCAGTCAAGATCTGATAAATATGGCTTGCGTTGGCAGCCGCCTTCTTAATAAGCAATGTCCAACCTTAGAGTAAAAATCATTTCTGACTTTTGAATTAAAAATTTCGCTTATTTAACTAAAAGCAAAACTAATTAATTTGCATTTAACTCGATGCATTTACGTTTTGTTTTATTTACTCATTAAAGCTTAGTGAGAGACCGTACTTACAGCGTGTAACAAGGAATCAATTTCAAATATTTATATTGAATATTTCACTTACGATTACAAGGTGATTAGTGCAATTGGCTTTAAGTAAGCCCTACAAAAACTAGCACACACATAAAGTAAACCTAATTTTCGTACTAAAGTAAACATAAATTACATAGACCTATATACAGCCAAGTCTTAACAAACGTAACAATAAAGCTTCAATAAACAATAAATCGCAACTCAACACCAGCGACATGTAAACGACAAATACCACCATGACTCGACTACATGCGGGTGAGTCGCCCACTGCCCCCACCGGCCGCTCCCTCAGCTTCGCCCCTTAACTTGCTATCGTCTGTGCGCCACACAAACGGCTCCAGTTGATCCTCCACGTCCAGAAAACTATTAATGGCTTCCAGGCTGGCAATGTTCTCGTGCAGCAACGAATTGCATCGGCTAAGTTGCTGCGAGACAGCACGTATTTTGGCAAATTGCTCTGCATACGCCGCATACGTCTTCTGCATGTCCACAAAGCAGGCAAAGAGTGTCGTTATGGAATTGCTTACAATTTTGGTACGCTCCACCAGGTGATTCTGTTCGCTGGCAATCTGGGTGGCGCACATGTTGTAGTGTGCCTGCATGCGACTGCAAATGTTCAGCAAGTGCTGTGAGTTGACGCGCTCCAACACTTCCTGGTCGCGCGTCAAGGTCGCCGTGGCAATGGTTGCACGCAGCACTGGCAGAAACTGCGGAATGTTGCGTAGGCGCGCCAGATCCGGATCAATGTCGTAGTCGGCCTCTCGGGTGCCGGGCTTTACAATCACTATGGTACCGGAGGCGGTGGACTGCGGCCGCTTGGGCTTGGCGCCGCCGTTCGGCAGCGATTTGCGCATACCGCTGCGGCCCATGTTGCTCTGCAGCACCCCATGCGGCTTGTTGCGTATTTTCGGCGAGTCGCCAATGGGCCGATCCGTGTACGAGACGTAGGGCAGATCGGAACAGACACTCAGCGGCGGCGATGGTGGCCTACTAACCTCGGCCGAGTTGCTGGTGGTGGGCGAGGCTGTGGCACCGCTGCCCGTAGCCGACTGGCGATGGTGCATGCTGGAGCTGCTGCCGGCCATGCTTTGTCGCACAGTGGTGCGTCGTTTGACGCTGCTGGGTGTGGCACCCGGCTGACGTGTCGAAGCCAGACCAAATTTCAAGTCACCTTCGAATATTTCGCGGCCGTCGGCTTCGGCGCGCTGCTGCGAGTGCTCGGCACCCATTGCGGGCAATTATTGTGTGTAGGGGGGCACAATTTGTTAGCTAATTTATGCAAATTTTTTAGTGTATTTCACTTTGAAGTGTTCGTAGTTCTCGCAGTGTTTGTCTGATATTTGCAACTCACAGCAGCGCTGCTGCCAGAGTGCTTCTTGTAATTTTACACCCAAACAAACTTGATTACTTTTATTTTTGTTTATTCGTTTATGTATTTAAAAATACTTTCTGCCACTTGCGAGTATCTGCGAGTCTTTAATTTATTTTATTTATTGTATATAAACAGCTGATTGCCAGCTCACAGCTGTTGCGGTGAAGTGCATGCGCACTCATTGATGTGTCAGTGCTGCCATATTTTTAAAATATTATTAATGCAACAATAAAGTATGGTTCAAGTTTGACAAGTTATAGCACTCGTGCAAAAACAAAAACCGATCCGAGTTTGTTGGTGTTGCTTTTAAAATAATCAGATCAAAAATAAGCAGTTTTTTATAGCTTCGTCTTACTTTATATACATTTTTCGCTCGATAGCGGTGGAAATAATATCCAGTTTTATTTGAAAAAAGAAGGTAGAAAAAGAGAATTTATATATATTTATTTGAAAATAACAACAGAAATATTTACAGAAACAAATACTGTCTCAAAAAGGTCGAAAAAGCGCAGATATGAATTGTGAATCGTTTTGACTTAACCTTAAAAGCACCTAACAAAACTTTTAACATTTAACACTAGAGTGCACAGGGGAGCCAAAATAAAAATGAAAAAAATTAGATCTTTCCTGGGTTAAAATCTTCCTTAATTTTTGCTATATTTAATAGCCAAATTAAATAGAAAATTAAAATATAAAAAAAAATTACTAACCTTATTTTGTTACACAGATACATTGAAAAAAAAATTGGATTTGCCAGGCAATCTGATGTTACAAAATAATACATTAGTGGAGTTCTCTCTTCATAGCATTTTAAGTGTAAAGTTGCTATCGTCGCAATCTGTCGCTACAACTGCTTTCGAAAACATTGCGAAAATTCAAAAATTGCTACGATAGCAACTTTACATCTAAAATGCTATTAAGAGTGAACTCCACTATTATTTCAATTGACTAAAAATAGTTGTAAAATGGAACGGATCTGTGTTCATTTGTGTTTGCATTTGTAAAAACACAATTTTCCTCACAGTGTTTAATATATTTTGATTTCACCGAAACAATTTTGGAATGAAAAGACTAAAAAGACTAACGAAAGTATTGCAGATGGTTTGATAAATTTGTCTATACTTAATTTAGCTCTATTACTTATTTACTAAGGGAGTAAATATTTCCTTATGTAGTAATTTACATTTTCTAATCAGATCTTATTGATTCAGTTGACAGATCCGCGCAAGAAAATGCATAGCCACTGCAATTCTCCAGTTGATTCTAATTAGAAATATATAATTTTCCTCTACGGCCATACCGTTTTCTTATTTTCTTCTATCAACATCTTCTCACATATTATGTCATACATACCTGTTGTTGTTTGTAAGAAGACAGAAATGGGGACATCCCCGTTTTAAGTGTATCTTTTTAAATTATCACGATAAATTATCACTGATAATGGAAATTTACTTGATGACAATTCGCTCAGTTACATTCTGTCTTCTAATAAAAAGATTATCATCGTGTTTATGGTGTTTAGTGTTTTTTTAAGTCTTGGAACGTAACCCCGCTTTTTGCACTGGTCCCGTGTGTCGCTCAACACGGCAATTTCCAGGAGCGTAACTTCCGTGTTAACCCTTTCGACCCCAAAGTTGCCTGAGAGAGAGTTGCCTATGTGCCATCTTACAGCAAAAGCTACGATTGATTTATGGGTTTAATTTAAGTAGGCACCAACAAATTAATATTCTTAGAAGTGAATTCAAAGCAAATAACAAAAATTTTACTGTTATCCCCAAAATAATTTCCAATAATTTGTAGCGATATGAGGGAAAGTTTGTGTTCTAATTGAAGTCTACGAATTGGGCACGATTGATCAAAACCCTGTTTCTTATTAAAATGGTTAAATAAAATCAAAAAGTGATAATTTTGTATTTTTCCATAAATATTAAATAATTTTCCTGTAACTTAAAAATACTGATACAAAATTTATTTAACCCGTTTTAAGCTAAAATTGTTCAAATGTAAACTAGCTCTAGAACTCTAACAAAGAGGCGTGGCGACTTCAAATGTTGTGTGCACACTTCTTAGGCAAATGTTTCATGATTTAAGTACCAAAAAGTAATATCGAGACACAGGGTAGAATTCGGGGTCGAAAGGGTTAAGCGAGACCTACCTGTATGTACACTATCCAAATCTGATTGTTGCAATTGCGGATATATTGGCAGCTTATAATCTGCACAAAACATTTGTGAATGCAAAATGTATGCCATCAGATATCCGATTCATATACTCGACGTTAGAATTACACCGCAAAACTTTGTAAATAATCCATCCGCTAGTCATTCAACTGCGGCATATCAAATTCTATGAATGAATGCGTGATAGATACGTCGATTTCAATGTCTGCGTAAACTGATAAACAAATACGTTAAGTTAATTTATTCACAAATATGCAACAACACACAACAACAACACTGCACAGTTATGGCGAATGGCTCAGAGCAAAAACAATGAACAGAACAAATGTTATCATTGAATCCTAGGCGACTTATTTGTGCACTGCATGGTTGTAAAGGACCCAACTGTAGGCCAAGTTGCAATTGTTTTCCATTAACTGATGAAATTTTGGTAAGGAATTAAAAAATCAATCGTATGAAACTGCCAAGAATGTCTAAAAACTGAATACATAAAACCACTAATTACCAACTTCTCAAATATAAAATTTTTACAAGTTCCCAGAATAGAAAATTTTGAAGCTAACTCGAAAGTTTGAAGACATTTCAATCGAATCAACCATTTAACTAAGTCCCATTGATATCTAATAAAGTCCCAATGATCTTCTAACGACAAGCCACATCAAAGTGAATAGCCCTGACAGTTCCGTGTAGCACGTATCAAATATTGGAAGCGATAAGGTTGAGTTGAGTTGAGTGAGCATTAGTAGACCGACGTACCTACGGGCAGCAGCTTTGCTTTTGAAGCGTTCAACTTTAGTTGGCGTGTAAGTGGCGTTAGGTGCAAGTGTGCTGTTTTGTGCTCTGCTTAGAAGAAAATTCGCAAACAAACAGTTTCGTCAGCACAAACAAACAGTCAATTTTTTGCTAAAAATAAACATTAACAAAAATGTCAACCGCTCAAGTAAGTGTGGGGCAACCTAAATTGGTGCGTCTTATTTGAATGGAATTTACAAGCGAGCCGGCAATTGTGCTTTGAATGCACCTAACGGCTTCATAACTCTTTAACCACTCAGTAAAACCAAAGTCATAATTCCAATAGAAAATCTAATCAGACTAATTGGTTAGTTTGGTTGTTTCATATGGAGTTTGATTTTTGATTTGATTCGATTTGTTTGTATTTGTGTTAGTATCAACAAAATATGGGCAAATAAATCAATTTATCAAAATAGACATTTTCACTGTAGATGACATCAACAGCGAAGGTCTTACGTGGTGTCAAATAGTTGCGCATTCTCATTATTTCAGAAAGTAAAACGCTTTTTTTTTAGTTGGCAGCAATTGCAGACATTTTTGCTCAAATTTCGTTTTGGTATAAATTTTTATAATCGCAACACTAAACACCATAATCATTGTTTATTCAGCTGCATAGCCTCAGCTGATTGCGCTTGAAGACTGTTAACTTTTGTATGTGCAAAAAATTTAATAATTTATTTGTTTGTAAACTGTATGACTTGTAGTGTCCGACCGAATATTCGGCTTCGGCTTATTCGGCCAATTTTAAATCTTCTACTTCAGCTTCGGCCAATATAGCCGAATACTTTAACCGGAGGTTTTCGCTCTGTAATGCAAGTCAATTTGCTCTGTTTCAAAGTATTTTATCAAATATTGGGTTTAATCGATATTTCGGACATCAAGATTGCGATTAATAAAAATCATCTCTAATCAGCTATCGATGTCAATTAAATTGTTAAGTTTATTGTGTTTGTTAGAAGCTGAACTCTACAGCTGTGTTTGGTTTTTTTTTACTAAAATATATGTTATAACATACTAGTGGAGTTCACTCTTCATAGCATTTAAGGTGTAAAGGTGCTATCGTAGCAATCTGTCGCTACAACTGCTTTCGAAAACATTGCGAAAATTCAAAAATTGCTACGACAGCAACTTTACACCTAAAATGCTATTGGAGAATGAACTCCGCTAGTATATCAGTACAGTGGACGTCCAATATAACGAATCTTATGTTGTACCCCCAATTTGTTAAATCGAAAAATTCGTTAAATCGATCGAAATTTTTTTTGTTTTAAACCATCCTTTTTAAAGAAATAAGTCTCACATATTCAGTTTTTAAACAAATAACTATCTTGTTTTATTCCAGCATTTTCAAAATACAAATATTGCTATGTAGGTATGTACAGTGAAAAAGTCTTCGATGCGCAATTGCCTCTTTACCGCAAGTAAACTTTTCTGTATGGCAATTTCTCTTGATTGATTATTGAAATTTAAATTTTTATAAGAAAAAAGCCGACCGAACGCAAAACAAATCCTGTGAAAATGATCAGCAATGCATACAAACAGAATTTGAAAATGTTGGTAACTTGACGCAAATTTGAAAGTTTTAACGTAACAAAAACAAAAACAATTGAGGTACCGTTCACTTGACGAAACCAAATATTCATTGTTTTGTAAATAATGTGAATGCTCAAATAAAAACAATTCGAAGGGTGAAAAACAACGTAAATATTCGTTATATCGAATAGCAAATTTCACTTTCGTTCGTAATATAGAACCATCAATGGAAAAAATTTGGCCGTACGTTAAATCGAAAATTCGTTAAATGGAAAGTTCGTTATACTGGACGTCCACTGTATATACATTTTTATCATAATTCAGCTTCAGCCTTCGAATATTTTTTGGCTATGCCGAATCTTCTGCTGCGACTTCGGCCAAACATTTATCTTCGGTCGGATGCTAATGTAAATAAATAAAATTAATTTGTTTGTAATTTGCCAAACAAGCACGAGTTGGTGCGTCAACAAAACAATGGACACAGTTTGCTTTTCTTAAGAAAATTCAGACAATAATTGTTATGGTTGTTTAATGGTTTGAATCATAAGTTATCTGCCAGGCTTTATGTTATCACTTGCTAAGTTCTTTCGGTTAGTCTTAACTAGTATTCAAGCATTTTGTTGACAGACAAACAGGACTAAATACATTGAATACTTGTGCCTTGTTCGAGAGCGTTGTTAGAACTTTGTCTGGGGAGGACTTTCAAAAAATAAAGTCACTACTGGTATTTTAGTACCACAATACTTATTTGTTTGTTGTATATATCTCAGATAGTAGATCCAAATTAAATACAATTTAACAGCTGATATATTTGAAGTATTATCTTTCAAACCAATTAACTGAAACGAGTTCTGGATGAATATTTTCAGAGATATTTTTGAAAATTTTGAAAACACATCAACAGACAAAAGACTACTTCGCAAGCTTAAGAAAAAAAGAAAGAAAAAATTAAAAGCATGTTTTTTCAAGATAGAAATACATAATAATAATTCGAACCTAATTTATTTACGTTCATAATTTATAGACTCCTGCTGTCCCAAGGCCCAAACATATTTTGGAATTATCCCAACAAGAGAAATTGGAGTTTTTCAATTCGTTTGATAACGTCTTCTCGGATATTGATGGTAAGTTTTCACAGTACATATGAATATAAGTAGGTATATATAGCTAACATAACAACCCGACAATGCCTACTTACCTTAGCTTTCCCAATAAGGTAGATCAAATTTATTTTCATAAGTGCGTTTTCATTGATCTCACACAGGCGTAGTTTGGAATTTGGATCGTGACATTGTGGGTGCACCGGAGGCTTTTCAAGCCCTCATGGATGCCGGTAAAAAAGTACAATTTATTACCAACAACAGCGTACGCCCAATGGAGGTGTACGAGCAGAAGTTCAATGTCGTGAATCTGGATGTGGATTTGGTAAAATCTATACTCAATCAACTCAAGTTTATTAACTTTTACACAAAAAAATCTCTCTCACAGCAAAGCATCATACATCCAGCCAAAAGTGTGATCGATTACCTAAAAGGTATCAACTTCCAGGGTCTCATCTACGTTATAGCCGGTAAGACGTTCAAAAACTATCTGCATGAAGCGGGCTTCGATGTGATTGATGGTGTAAGCACTACAGTAAAATTTCCATATTTATGTATTCAACTAAAATCTTTTTTGAACTCGTCCAACCGCAGCCCACAGAGATCATCGAGGATTCCTTTAGCGCGCTTGCGCCTCACATCTTTCGAGGCGAGCCTGTGCGTGCCGTCGTCATAGACGTGGACTATAATCTGTCATCGACCAAGTTGATAAAGGCGCACATTTTCCTGCACCATCCCGAGTGCCTACTGATAGCCGGCGCCACAGACTTGTTACTGCCGGTGCGCAAGGACATCAACATCCTGGGGCCTGGTCATTTTTGCAACATTCTGCGCGATTTCAGCAAGCAGGAGATGATCACGCTGGGCAAACCCGGCAAGCAACTGGCCGAGTTGATAACGAAACGTTTCAACATACAGAAACCGAAACGCACAATCATGGTTGGCGACATGATGGAGCAGGACATTGGCTTGGGCAAGCGTTGCAATTTCCAAACGCTGCTAGTGCTCAGCGGCGGCTGCAGCAAAGAGGATCTGGATGCCGAAACAAATCCACAGCAGATACCGGACTACTATGCACATAGCATGGCTGATTTTCTGGAGCTTATGAAGCAAATGAATAAGTCACATGTGTAGATTTGGAGGAACATCAGAATCTATAAGACTACGAAACAAAATGTGTTAAGAGGGTGGAGTGAGAGAGGAGCAGTTTGATAAAACTAATTTTAATTAAAAACTTATTCATCAGAGTTAAGTTTACTATGTGTAAATAATGAGAGAAGATGAACATAAAAGGATTCGAATTTATTCGATTCGTAATTTATGACACTGCAGAAAGATTAAAAGATGGACTTTTTAATTTAAATAGTAAAATAGTAAATAGTCAAATACAAACTTTCAAACTTTCCGATTTATATTTTTCGTATGTTTATCCATAAAAGATTTGAATATAATGAATCAAAATCGGTAATAGCGCAAATGATTGAAAGGCGATTGAATTGATTGATTCCTTTTCTTTCTTTTTCCCTCCCTGTTTTGGTGTTTATTTTGCTTACACAAATTAAATGAAAAAGGGGAAGGGGGTGAATGATTATTACTTATGTAAATTTGGGTAAATTTCGATTCAAAAATTAAAAAAAGATTTTATTAAAATGTGGAATAAAAATTTTTGAATTTGAACGTTAAAACTAAAATCTTAAAAAAGTTTGCTGAAATCGCTCAGGCAAATCGCTTAGCTGGGGATTTGTGGATTATATGGAAATTTTAAGCGACTATTAAAAAGAAAACGTATTACATTTTTTTAATGTGAAGAAACAAAATTGCATTACATTCAAGTTATTAGATGCCGTTTCAATATTTTTTGGACTTTTTACATGAATTAAAAAGTCCGGAAATTCGAAAATTTCGGAAATTCGAACTACCTCTGTACAAAGTGGTTCGAATTTGTGAGCGTATACTGTGTGACAAATCGATATGTCAATTGACTGGCTTTTGACAATTAGAACCCCCAGTTGCTTCAATGAAAAGAAAGAAGATACTTCATGGACCTTCTCTGCTAATTTCCTACTCGCTCTAGAAGCGGATGGGAAACTCCAGGGTTACCCTTCTTCAATCATATGTGTGACTTCAAATCACTCAACTAGAGTCCGACCGATTAATCGGCATCGGCTAGTATCGGCCAATAAAATTGGTATCGGCATCGGCTAGTATCGGCATCGGCCAAAAAAATAGGTATCGGCATCGGTATCGGCCTTTTTTGGCCGATGCCACATCGGTCGTTTTTGGTCGATGATGCCATCGGCCTATTTTTCTGCTTTCATTTTTTTGTTTTCTTTTTTTGTACCAACGGGTTCTTATACCCCTTTTCAGTAATGTATTTTTAGATACTGTTTAATATAAATGTTTCCTAGAAATGTTTTTTTTAAACTAGGTATTCTTAAAAACACAGATTTTCTCGAAATGTCTATGCATTTCGTCTCTTAATGTGGATATCAGAAGAAGGGGCATTTATTTTTCAATCTTATTCTCCTTTTTTAATTGGAAGTATTTTTTAACAGGCCTTTTATTTTTTCCAAATTTGTTTTCTGACTTCTTCCCTCTGCATCTGTACAACGGGTCGCAATTTGAGAATACAAATTTTAATATAAATTCGTAATTTTAAGTTGAATAAAAAACTGAATTCGTATGCAATATTTACGCCACTGTTTTTGTTTCTCTCTCAGTGGATAAATGTGATATATTATTTTTTTAATACTTGTTAATGTATTAGAATTCTGAATTCTCTTGTTATTTTATTTAGTTTTTAATTATTTCTTTTCTCGTGGTTTGTTATTATGTAAAGAACATTACAAGCAATATGTAATAGTTGTTTTATAAAATAGACTGTGTTTTTGATTGAATTCATTCGTGTTATTTTTTCTATGTAATCGGCATCGGCATCGGCCGATTAATCGGCCGGAAGGTCGAGCATCGGCATCGGCCAAAAAATTTGGTATCGGTCGGACTCTACACTCAACATCAGGAACTTGCTAAGGTTTACACTTGTATACAAATTTAATTGATTTTCCACAAACTTGAAAGTACTCGAAAGTACTTGGCTGAATTTTTTGCGGCCCTAAACGTATCCTTCAACTTAAGCCCAACCTAACCAAATATCTCCGATATGTGATCACTTTTTTCACTTCAAGTCTTAATTTATTGGGCACTGCAGTGTAAAAAACTTGATTATTGTACTTTCAATTTTATTCTATTGTACAATGAAGCAAATGATTTCGTTTACAAAAACCCATTCAGGTCGCCCAAGCAATTGGCTATGAAGTCGGGTGTTTCCATTTCGGCCAGTGGCGCTTGCAGGTCCGCGTACTTGGTGCCGCCAGACAGCACCAGCAAAGTCTGAAATCCGCACATTTTGCCAAATTGTACATCGCTGGTCAAACTGTCGCCAATGAACAGCGCCCGCTTCGTATCCGTCAGCCGATAGCGTTGCTTGAGCAGCTCGCGCAACGCTGTGCCCGGTTTGCCCAAAATCAGCGCCTTGCGCTTCGACGAATTCTCCACTACCGATATAAATGGTCCGGGACCTTAGAAGAACAGAGCAACAATTCAAGTTAGCAATGATTAGATGTTTTTTTTTCGATCGGTAATGTTTTTTCCTACCAATCACATCGGTGTCCCCGAAAGATATCAACGTGTCTGCTGCGCCGCCAATGAACAGACAGTCGGGATTCTTCAGGTGCATGTGGGCGCGCATCAACTTGGTGGCAGACAAATTAAAGTCCACATCGATGACGACCGCCTTGACGGGATCATCGCTGCAAATGGCCGCGCACAGCTCGTCCGCGGACTCTTCGACAATTCGATTCGCCTGCACAGTCATTCAATTAGGTAATTCACAAAAATCGAATCAATCAATCGAATCGAATCGAATTGAGTTGGCGCACTCACCTCCTCCACCAATTGAAAGCCCGCCTCGCGCAAGTGCCGCTTAAACGATGACGTCGCCAGGCACAGTATCAGACCTTCGAACTTGATTGACTTCAAGTGATCGCACACGGTTTGTGCCGGATGAATGATGTCGTGCTGCGTGCGTTACAATCAGACAAATTAGAAACTCGATACTTATGTATGCTGCATTCGGGGCAGCGGCGCGTGGATTACCTTTGCCACTTTGACGTTGCAGCGCTCGAACTTGCGCAACTGTTGCTGTATTGGCACAATGCTGTTGTTGGTGACGAACGTGATTCGCTTGCCCTGCCGCTGCAAGTAGTCGATTGCCTCCGCGGAGCCGGGCACAGCGTCGCGCAATCTCTGCCAAATCACGCCTGCAACAAGCAAACATGCACAGTGACGAATTAAAAATTTCTGATAATTGTCCACTAAAGTTGAGCTAAAAATAAACGAGCAGTTCAATGCACCGCACTCACCGTCGCAATCGCAAAAAATCATATCGAAAGAATTGAAAAATTCGCTCCTCTCGTGGCTTGTCAGATCGCCAATGTGCCTAAATTTCGGCGTTGCGTTCGCAGACGGCGAAGCCTGGGTAGTCTGAAGATATGAATTTGCTTTAGTTAAGATTTGGTAGAATTTAGTTTTAGTCTGCTTGCATGAAATATTTTCGACCGAATCAGCTTTGGTACACATTTAACCTTTTTTTATACAAATTTCTTTCTATCATGAAAAATTCCTACAAAATGCAATTGTAGGAGATTTTAAATAAAAAACCCAAAAGTAACTCTAAAGCTTCAACACAATGGATTTGGATAGTCAGGGTTAAGCAATATAAAAGGAGAAAACGTTTCCTTGAAAAATTATTTTAATATTTTTGTTAATATCATATCTTTCGATCTCTTAAATCTCTTTCTGTTGTTTACTGTTTGTATTTATTTTGTTTCTTTTTGCTTTGCAGTGTTTGATTTTCTTTCCTTCTTCTTTGTCATAATCTTGTTTATTAATATCTTTTGATATATTTAAAATCTGTCTTTTGTTTACTCTTTGTATTTAATTTGTTTCTTTTTGCTTTGCAAGCTTTTTTATGTTCTTTTGATCTCTTGAATGTATTTCTTTTGTTTACTGTTTGTATTTTCCTTCTGATTTGCCATTATCTTGTTTAATATTTGTTGTTTATATCTTTCGATATCTTTAAAATCTGTATTTTGTGTACCGTTTGTATTTGTTTCCTTTCTTTTTAGGTTATGTAAATAATGTAATCTCTTGGCTTTAAATTCCTCCTTAAAATTTTGATTTAACTGATGATAATGCATACTTAGTTTGTAAAATTGTAAAAAAAAATTATTTCATAAATGTTTTTTTGATTCCTTTAATTTTAAATAATTTAATACATAATACATAATTAATTAATTTAATAATTTAATACTTAATTTAACAATGAATTTTGAGAGAACAAATACAAAAGTGATCAATGTCAGTCATTTGCATGTGTATGCACAAAAAAATAATTAAAAAAAAAATATTTTAAACATTCACTCGCTTCTTTGTGGTTATGTTTTAGCATTAAAAAATATTTTCCTAGATTTTTTCACAAAATTTTAGAATATCAAAAGAAAACTTTCATAGCAAAAGATCCTCTTAGATCCTCTTTTTGTCAACAATTTTTGTTGTTTAGGTTTTTAAATTTTAGTTAGTTAGTTTTTAGATTCGTAAATTTATTAAAACTAGTGTCCGACCGAAACCACTTTTTTGGGCCGAAACCGAGTTTCGGTTTTTTTTTCAATATTCGGCCGAAACCGAAATTTTCTAGTTAAAATAAAAATCACCATATCAAGCTTTTTTTCAACAAACGAATTTTACATTAAGTAAATAAAGAACACACAAACAAACATAACATAAATAAATAAATACTTATTAATAAAAACAATTTATTAATTTTTTAAAAACATAAACATGAAAAAATCATCCTTTCATACCTTACTCGCTAATATTCAAAATTAATTAATTTAATATTATATGCTAAAAAAAGAAGTTTATTTACATTGGTGGCATCCAAATTACTCCTACTTTCACTATATATCTGCTGCACAATAAAATGTAAACAAATTTTCTGGAAAGTTTCGGTTTCGGCTTTTCGGCCATTTTTTGGCCGAAACTGAAACCGAAACCGAAACCACTTATTTGGGCCGAAACCGAAACCGAATATTCGGTCGGACACTAATTAAAACGCACTAAATATTTCCATAATTTGTAATCAGTAGTAATTATTTAATTGAATTTTCCTATATTTTTATTATTTTTTTGCTATTTTTTTATTCTTTTTACTTTATTTTGAAGCAAAAGCAAAATAAAATGCTTTATCAAAAACAACAATTAGTTTTTTTTACATTTTTAGATTATATTTCAGGTTTTTAATTATATTTTTAGTTAGTAATAATTCATTTTTATTTCCTTTACTTTGAAGCAATAACAAAAGAAAGTCCTTTCGAAAGATTATTTAGAGTTTTCTGCTATTTTGTTTTTTGCTAGTTTATGCTATTTTTTTATTTTTTTTACTTTATTTTGAACCAGTAGAAAAAGAAATTCCTTTATCAAAACACAGAAATTCGTTTTTTTATATTTTTAAATTATATTTTAGGTTTTTAATTATATTTTTAGTTAGCAATTATTAATTTTTATTTCCTTTACTTTGAAGCAGTGACAAAAGAAAGTCCTTTCGAAAGATTACTTAGAGTTTTTTGTAGAAAGAACCTTTGTCTTCTTCTTTCACTTGTTACACATTCATGTTAAGTGCCACTTGGATCCTTTATTTCTCGTCTCGCCCTTTACAAATGTTTCATTCTGAATTTTTTTGACAATTCATACAGTTTTCTTCAGACTCGATCCCTAATTTAACTCTTCGATAGATTAGATTAGATTCGATTATATTAGACCTTTCGATATTTCACAGTGTTTTTTGTGTTGTTGAAAACTGCTTTCGCCGCACTCAAACCGGCGCCACTTTGAAGGCGTCTCCGCAACACTCGAAACATCACTTGTACCTACTTCGGCTTACCGTTAAAACTACCATAAAGCCACCGAAAAGCCTTTAATTTTTTTAAAAACACTTAACCTCCAATCTATGCAGTTAATCTATTCAACCGATCTGCATTCATTTAGCATTTTTTCCAAACCTTTCTTTCGACATACCAAAAAAGTGTCCGAGTGCTCCATTCTTATTACAGTCGAGTTCAAAAGTGCTCAACTTATTATTGCAATTATTACTGGCTTGCGAGAAGCGGTCCAAGTGCCAATGCCTTTGTAAACGTACGACGTCAAGTCGCCGATTCTGCTTAACTGAAGCGCGACCGGTTTGTAACTAATCTGCCTGACAATGCAAAACGATAATGAATGCCCGCTGGCGGCCGGGCGTCGTGTGCCGCGATGCTTTTCACGCGACGCTTTTCCGTTGCGCTAATAAGACAATTGTCACCTTACGTTCGCCCAGCAGACGAATGCAAATGAGACCGGCTGCTGTTGTTATGACGCTCGACGCTTCAATGAGCGCCTCTCGAGCGCTGCGCTGTGCCTTTGGCTTTCCGCAAATTTATGCAATTCGACCCAACGCGCTCGTAATTGATTGTTTTGCACGCACAAGTGCTGCACTTGAGAGTACTTCAGACAATTATCCGAAACAACAACAATCAAAAGGCTTTATTTTTATATTCGTACAACAACAACAACGAAACAAATCCACAGAGCAGTGGAAGACATGGGCCGATCCTATAAGTTCATTCGCAGATTGCTGAACAGATCCGCAAAATCGGTTATGCCGTCCGCTACGTAATCGGGCTTTAGAGACTCCGGCAGGTGCTCCACCTCGGACGGTTTCGATTTGCCGGTGTACACCAGACACGATTGAAAGCCGCTGCCGTTCGCAAAGTCGATGTCCTCCATCAGCGAGCCGCCAATGAACAGCACCCGCTGACGATCGGTGATCAGGTACTCGCGGGCAATGTCGTCGCCCACGTACCGGCTCGGTTTGCCCATTAGTTGAACTTCGCCGCGGGTTCGTTGCCGCAGCAAATTGATGAAGCCGGTATTGCCGAATGTGGAAAGCGCATCGTTGACCAGATGATCGTTCTGGAAGGAGCCCACAATCAGGTTGCAGTCGGGATCGAACAGGTACTGTTGCGCTCGCGCCAGTTGTGCATAGTTAATGTTGAAATTCAAATCGGCAATAACGGTAGCAACCTTATCTTTCGGTTTGATAACTTCGCGAATGTTGCTTAGCGAGAGTCGTGATTCGTTCGCCTGCAAAGGACGATTAAACAATAGAAAATCAGATGCGGCATAAACTTAAAGAGTTGGTGGACAATATTTGAGGGAATATTGAAAAAAATTATTAAGTATCTGTTATTTTTTTTATTTATGAATAAAAAAAAAACTTGTATAAACTCAACTTGGTGGACAGCATTTGAGGAAATGTTGAAAGAAATTAGTATCTGTTATTTAACCCTTTCGACCCCAAAGTTGCCTGAGAGCAACTTCGCCTATTTGTCATATTATGGCAAAAGCTACGATTGATTTCTGGGTTTAATTTAAGGCACCAACAAATTAATATTTTTAGAAGTAAATTCAAAGCAAATTACAAATATGTTACTGTTATCCCCAAAATAAATACCAATAATTTGCAGCGATATGAGGAAAAGTTTGTGTTCCAATTGAAGTCTACGAATTGGGCGCGTTTGATCAAAACCCTGTTTCTTTAATAATAGTTGAATAAAATCAAAAAGTGATAATTTTATATTTTGCCATAAATATTAAATAATTTTTCTGTAATTAAAAAATATAGATGCAAAATTTATTTAACCCGTTTTAAGCTAAAATTGTTCAAAACTACACTAGCTGTAGAACTCTAAGAAAGAACGGCGCACAGTGTCGCGAGTGTGGCCAAAAATGGTAAAAAATCAATGTTATAAAATTACTAAAATGAATATGACAATCGACAGATAATATCTCAACTAAGAAAAATCCGTTATCCGATCTTCAATAGATATCCTACTCCGTTCCATATTTATGTAGCTTCAAAGTTGATGTTAAAAAATACGCATTCGTTCCAAGTTTGTTGGAAATTCTTTATGCTGAATGAAAAATCAAATAAAAATATAATTTATGTACTAATATAGTCATGTTATATATTAAATAAAACTTTGGAATTTTTCCTGTATGGCAGTACTATATTTGGGTTGGGCTTTGAAATAACTGTGAAATCCCGTTACATTGAAAAATTACGTTTTTCGGTTTGCTTCTAACAAAGAACCAAAAGTTTGGTGGAAAAAAGTTTAAAAAACGTCAAAAAACACTTTTTTAGTTCCAACCCTAAATTACTCAAAAAAGTATGTATTAACATAATTCGGAGTAATTTTTTGCTTATAAGTGCTTATTTGGTGGTTATTCGCATTTTTCTAGTGACGCCTCTACTAAAAATACGTGATTTCTTCGAAGTGTGGCGTAAAGCTGAATCCAGAAAGTGGTCAACAAAACTTGATTTTCTTATAAATTTACTTAAAGATAAGACAGGCGTTGATGTTAATCATGAACAAAAGCAAAGTTTGCGTCCCCACCTAAACATTTATTTTTTACAGTCAAAAATCGTGATTTTTTCGAAGTATGGCTTCCGACGTTCAATGAAAGTAGCGGCAAAGCATCTGCTGAAATGATGAGCTGTATAAAGGACAAGGTTGGCACATTGTTCGTATCATCAAAAGTAGGCAGAATGCCACGCCCACTTTAAAAATCTAAACCTTTATATCAAAATATGGTATTACAAGGTGAAAAAATTAATACACGAATTCATAAAGGGAAAGTTTTGGCCACTTAATAAATATGGTCCAGCTGCCACGCCCACTTTTAGGGTTTAAGAAAGCTTACCAATTAAAATTACATCGTGGAACGAGTATCGTAAACAGCCTCATAAAAATACAGTTTTAGTTGTAGTAAAATACGAATATTTTTGAAAGTGGGAGTGGCAGACCGCCCATTTTAAGTGCGAGCTTTTCTGTCGTTATTTTAAGCTCAAATACAAAATTTCATAATTCTATCGCTAATATTAAGAAAGTTATTTCAGTATTACAGTTCCTTTCGTATGGGAGGTGGGCGTGGCAGTGGTCCAATTTTAATGATTTTTTGTGAATTTCTTAATTTCTACCACGAAAACAATCTCACCAAGTTTCATCGAAATAGGACAACGCTAAGTATTTTTGGCCACGGCTTACATGGGATCGCGACACTGTGCGGCGTGGCGACTTCAAATATTTGAGCAAACGCGCAGGGGATGACCCCTATTAATGCGAGACATTACGTTGGTTCAGGAAGGATATATATGTTAGGAGATAGGGTTTAGAGTTAAATGGTTATGAACCCTTGTCTTGAACCCATCAAGATCATAGGTGCTGGGAAAAATATCTGCAGGGAAACTATTCCAAGAAGAGGTGCAGAAAGACAGGTAACTATTGATGAATGAACAGCAAAGTGTAATCAGGAAAATAGCACAACGCAGGTGATCCAGATAGATGATGTAGGCAGATTTAATGAAAGTGGTATTCGATTCATTCGGGGCCTAGTAGTGATAGAGTAGTGGAGGCTGTGTCTTTGTTGCAAAGACAGTCGATGTCCTATCATCACTTTGGGTGACCTACTGAAGCAATCATGTAGTAGGGAAAGAATTTTACGACAGGCTTGTAGCTCGCTTGAAAGTCGTTATAGCTAATAAAATCAACTTGTGGAGTAATAGAACTCATTGAATGAAGACCGAAAATCGCTACCAGAACGATTCTGTAAGTTACTAACAAAAATGTATCAACTACTCGACAAGGTGCCTAGTTACATTTGATTTTGAGATCAAGACACTTTTCCTACTTAGCAAAGTCAAATCGTGTATTAATGACTGCCATGGACAACCGAGCCCGAAAAGACTCTATTCACACTTGGCGCTGTAGATAATTGTTTATGGGTCACGGGTTATGGCCACATTTTCTTTCTATCTCAATTTTTATCAGCTGATAAATTTCGATAAATTCTACGTTTAAATTCGACAATAGAAAAAAGCGGCAAATCTTACCAAATGCAATATCGTCGCACCCGACTTGCTCAAGAGTGCATTCACTTCCGGCGAACATAATGAAAACACCGACTTGCCTTGCCTGAATTGTACCAAAAAACGTGACATCGTTTTTATCGGATGCACCAAATCCGACTGAAATCGAAATATATTTACGACGGTTCAATTGCAAATACCTTCAATCATAAGAGTACATAAATACAGCGAGTACTCACCACTTTGGTTTCGGGAATGCCAATTCTTTTCAAGCGCGCCAGCAACTCCTGTTCGTTACGTGAACTGCTGGAGGTTATAAATTTGACATTTTTTCCCGCCTTTCGCATTTCCACAACGGCTTCAGCGGAACCCGATATGGGACGATTATTTGCCCAAAAGACATCTACGCACAAACGAATGACAAGAGTTTACATACGATTTACATAGAAGAGTTCACGTATATTCCTATATGATACTGGCTTACCTTGGATCTCGGAAATAACAATATCAAACGAGACCGCAAACCGTTTCTTATTCGTAATTTCCAGTATGTGTTGAGCCTTTTGTGGAGTTGATTCGTATTTTCTGAATGTGCTCGTTCCATGCGTTCTTCGTTTCCAAGGGCCCACATTTGCTCTATGGGTACTTCCCTGGCCTCCATGGGTGCTTCCCTGGCCCCCTTGGATGCTGACATGGCCTACTTGGTTGCTTCCATGGCCCCCTTGGGTGCTTCCATGGCCCCCTTGGGTGCTTCCATGGCCCCCTTGAGTGCTTCCATGGCCCCCTTGGGTGCTTCCATGGCCTCCTTGGGTGCTTCCATGGCCCCCTTGGCTACTCCCACGATCCCCACGGCTTTTTCCATGATCCTCACTTCTCTTCCCATGACCCCTACGACTCATTTTGTAGACAGGCTTGATGTGAAAATAGAGTTGATTCAGTGACTGTATGGTTTCAGTTTAATAAATGATGTCATTTGAGTTTTTTGACTGCTGAGAAGATAAATGCTGTTCACTACAGTCATTTCGTTCCAGTGGGTTCTGATCGGCTTTCTGCAACCCTGCATTTTTCCTAATAATTTCTCTCTTACTATATTTATTGTACCATGTGTATGTGTACCAGTCAGAATACAAAAATATGGGCGTAAAGTTGTTATACGGTCGAACACCGATTATGTGGAATGTTGAAAAATCGTACGAGACTTAAGAGTAGACATCAACAGAGGCAACAATACAAAGTACCATTTTCGAATCTGCCCGGTTTTTCTCAAATGCGTCTTATCGAGATCCAAAAACTTGTGAAGACCTTACAAGGCGGATATTCTTGCATATAATAGTCCTTAGTGGATGCTTGCCGATAGTTGATCGTAAGAGTAGGCACTGAAGGATACTTCTTTCAGGGGTAATGCAACCTTCTACGCGCCCCTATATGTATCAGTAACAAAGGGCGGATTCACAAAAATATTTTGGGGGGTTTCAAACAGTAATTCTTTAATATTCATAAATGTTTTTGTATGCCCCTTTTAATTTGTATGTAGTTTTAAAGACGGCCTTAATAATTCGGGGGGAGGGGTACTACCCCCAAAACCACCCCCTGAATCCGCCACTGATCAGTAATAATGACACACACACATATAAGCTAAGCTTGAAAGTGAGCAGAAGCCAAATTTCGAATGAATCCCTATTCTCGACCATTAAATTGTTCATATCTCTTTCTAACTCACGAAAAAAAGTATTATTAGAAAGTATTATTCACTTGACTGCCAACAACAACTTGTTACAATTCGTCGCACATCTACTGGCCTCTGATAAGACTTGCTACATAGAATCTTTCCAGTGAATAGGCAGCCATCTCACCAAAGCTTCGGACACTGCCAGAGCTGCGTCACTCACTGTCGACTATATACTAAATGACTCGTCGAAAGCTCAGCAGTTTCCCTGACTGAGATTCGTAAACCAGAAAGAGATTCGTAAATGAGAATTCTCAAGGCGGAGAAGTGAAAACAAGCTCGCACCTTAAGAGGGTCAATACGTGTAAATTTACAAACTTTTCAAAATTTTTTTTTTGTGAAATAGACCCCGGGGGGTCTTAAGAATATCCCTCTCAAGTGGTTTTTAATTCTGATGACCCGTTCCCCTGCAGCAGCGCTTTATTGATGGTCAATTCGTTCCGCATGAAGCCGAACGCCCGAAGTTTAAACCGAATTATTTCGAAACACTGGTTTTTGATTATGGAAGTAGAATATCTCGGCAAGTTTTAGTCCCACTGATCTAAAATTTGGGCAGCAACTTTTTGAAACATAGAACTTCTAAAGTAACTAAAAATGTCATTTGTTTTGGCGAAATCCGCGGTGCCATTTTCGGGAAATTAAGAAAAAAAGGTCATTTTTTTCGGTTGGAGCGTATTTTTGTATTTTCGAGAAAATATTTTTTTTTTGTTAGTTACTTTAGAAGGTACATAGATTTTCTCATAATAACTAATAGCAATATTTTTTCAGATGATTTTTGGGGCGCCAGCACAACTTCTTCTAGAAATTGGGCATAACGTTGGACCCCCACCACCGCCGCCATTTTGAGCACGCCAAAAAAAAAATGTTTTTTCTTGCACTGCTACCTTTTAATAAAAGAATGAAAAAAAAATTGTACATTGCATTAATTTTTTCCGGCGTATGCGCGATTCCAAAAATATACCGTTTACACGTATTGACCCCCTTAAGAGTTACACCAACAGCACTCAATAGTGCAGCCAAGAAGTCATTAGACCTCATGTTCCTTGTGGGATGTTCACACACATCGAAATGAGTAAACTGTTTGCTTTATTTTTTCGTAAATAATCCAACTATGTCGGCAATGTTTGGCACATAATAATTCGGCTTGTAGTCGTCTTCCAGCCCTACCAAATCGGCTGCCTTCGAGACGCCCGTCAACACCAGCATTGTTGAGAAATTGCAATGTTTGCCAAACCAGATGTCGGTGCGTATGTCGCTGCCAACGAAGAGAATGCGATTGCTGTCGTTGTGACGAATTTGATGGGCCAGGTATCGTTGCAGACTGCGGCCGGGCTTGCCCAGTATTTCCGGCTCCACGCCCGTATACTCCTGCAGTATGCCGATGAAACCGGACGAGCCGAGCACATTGAAGTCAGAGTCGATTGGCAGCACATCGTCGGCAGCGCCGACCAGAAAGGCACAGTCGCCCTTCTGCAGATACTTGGCGGCACGCGCCAACTGGCAATAGGCCAACTCGAAATTGTTGTCCATAATGACAGCGTCGACTTTGTCGCGCGGAACAATCTCTTCCTCGAAGTTTTTCGTCGTTATCGTCGTGAATGGATCCTTTTGAATGGCGTTTATTCCATTATTCCGTTTCCGAAACCAAACAACTCACCATTGTCTCCACGTCAAAGCCGTTCTCGGTGAGATAACTGTTCAATTGGCCACTGCACAGCGAAAAGACGGAGCATCCTTTCTTCATGTAGTGTGAGATGTATTGTACCAAACATTTCCCGGGGTGTATGATGTCGGTCTGGCGTGAAGTCGTGCGGCATTAGAATGCGGCAAAACAAAGTCAGTCACATTGCGCACGCACCTCTTTGACGTTCTGCAGACCCAGGCCGTTCAAAAGCTGCATGTGATGATGCCAATCCACCAAACTGTTGCTGGTTATATATTTGATGGTCTTGCCTTGGTTGATTAACTCCTGGACACCGGCACCGCTGTTCGCAATTGCTTCCACGTACCGATAAAGAACTCCTATGCGATGACTGGCAGAAAAACAGTCGCTATTCTACATTCTTTACCTTCGCAGCAAATTATCACCAAATCGAACGAACTGAGGAAGCTCTCCTTCTGTATGCCGGTGAACTCCAAAACATTGTAAGTGGTGCGTGGCCTCAAAATCATTGGTGGCATGTCTGCGCTCTGTCGGTGTGCGGTGCGAGGAACAAATACCAAAATGAAGAAGTTTCAATTCCAATTGTAGTCCTTGAGTGAAAGTCGCCTATTCAATTAGGAGTGTGAATGATTTCTCATTTATGATACCGACGCAGTGTCTACAAAACTTTTTTTGTAGACAACAAGTACAAACAGTGCTCCTTAAAAACAAAAAAAAAAAGGTAGAAGCTATATTCCGATGAGAAAGTGGCTAGGTTTGGTTTGGTTATTTTAGCATGGATTAGATTCATTTAGAATAAGCATAAGTCAGGTTATGTTGAAGGGGTTAATTATGAAAGGGAGAAAAATCAATCAATCAATCTAAAAAGGAGACAAATCTAAAGGCGTGTGTGGAAATAGATAATTATGATAAATTTGGGTTAGAAAAGCAAAGCGAAGACGCCTTCAACGCAAAGTTTGATGCAGGAGTAGATGCGAAAGTTTGATACAGCAGCGTGATCAAAATATTAATGAAAACTTGCTGTAAATTTTAACTTTGGGAGCACAAATAAGTTTTGAGGGTTATAGAATAAATATGAAAAAAAATTGGGTTACCAAAGCAAAGCGAGGACGCCTTCGACGTAAAGTTTGATACAGTAGTAGATACGAAAGTTTGATACAGCAGCGTGTTCAAAATATTAGCAAAAACTTGCTGTAAATTTTCACTTTGAGAGCACAAATAAGTTTTAAGGGTTATTTTTTAAATCTTTGAAGCTACATTCGATCCATTTCGTTCACTGTTAGGTGCAACTTTTCCCATCTTTCAGGCAGCAGACAAATTCCTTTCTTTCGGATTCCATTCCTTGTCTTTTAACGAGAAACAATCCAGTTTTTGGCGTCTTTATAAGAAACTAGCAGCGCCCGGCGGCATTGCACGCAAATCTAAAGTTCATGGGCCCAATAAATTACTATACGTTTCTTTTAACCCTTTCCGGCCCTGTCAGATGAAAAATGCTAATCCAATTATTTCTCATTTGAATTGCCTGCAACATATTTAAATCACGTTTCTCCATACAAACTTGTAACCCATTGTTGACCCCGTCAGATTTTGATTGTCGAAAAGATGAAATACAAATGTCGAATTATTAATGTTTCAAGTATCTATTTTCACTAATTGTGAAGTCAATAGACCCATCGGATCATGTTTTTTTCATAGCCATACCGTAAACGAATCTAAACTATTATTGACCTCGTTAAATTTTGATTTTCGAAAAACTGGAAAAAATATATTGAAATATTTTTAATTTGAAGTATTTTCATCAAGTTTGAAATCAATAGATTTATTAAATCACGCTTCTTTATACAACACTTTAACCCATGTTTTGCCCCCTTTAGACCCAGAATCTCTACAAAGAATCTACAGTTCAGCAGTTTGGGCTGGACGATGATGAATCAGTCAGTTAGTTAGTCAGTCAGGACAAACAATTATATCAGTCATTGATCGGTACAAGTATTTAGTAGGCTGAAGGAACAATGTCTGGTAAATACGGCGGGTGGGGTAGGAAGTGTCTTCAAAGTTTCCTTGACAACTTTTGCAATATGTGGCCGAGCGTTGCCGCGCCGAAAGCACTGCGCTTCCCACAAATTGTGTTTTGTTGACACAGAGGTTGACATGAATAGAGCATAACGAATGTCTGTTGTTTACATTTCAGGGAAATGTTGCATACTGATGTTTAGAATTACAAGATAGACTCTCAACAATTGCTTGCACCCCAATAAATCACAGCATAGATAATCAAGTTCACAATATCCGCTACAAATGTCTTGTATGACATGAAAAATTTACTCAGAATTCCATTGTTAATACGCTTGGAGGTTTTCGCATTCTCTTTTACGCCTTTGTTTCTCGCCCGATTTGAGATATGTTTTACCAATCGAAGCAGTACTTTACATTAGTTAGAAGATAGAAATACAAGCAACCGATGAAAACATGTGAACACTTTTGTCTCTACATACAAACAGAACTCATTGGTTACAATTTACGCTCCTAATTGCTCAAATTTCGACCAAAAAACAACACAAATTGTTAGAAATTTGCATGAAAACTACAATATTTTTGTAAATAATTATTCTATTTATTTATGTACATAAAATAAATGTATTTATGTGTGTGTTTCAATAAAATTGCTCTTAAAATCATTTTAAAATATATTTGCGTTATAAATATTTCGACTTGTAGCCTTCTTAAATGCAAATGAAAAGCATTAATGTTAGTCAAACCGAAGAAAAGCATTTGAATGTGTATAAATAAGAAATCACTGTTAACATTGCAAATATCGTTATACTAGAAAGATTACGCTTAATTAATTAAAAAAAACACAACACACAAAAATGCCTTCTTATTGTTCATTAATTAAAGTGATGTTCTTGCTTTGTATACTGTACGAATAATATACATACATATCAATTGTATAAGGTACTTTTTGGATTGTATTTTGTTGACTTGTGATGCCTCTTTCAAAGAAATGTGCTCTCGACTTGTGGACGCAAATAAAATGCAATTTATGTGATTTTCAGTTGAACATTCGTTGCAAGGCGCCGCTCAGAACGCGGTCGATATCAACAACTCTGCCCGTTCGGCACATATCAATTTAATTAGGTACAGTAATTGTGTTGCGTTTCATTTTGATTGTTAGTTGCAGTGATGACGTAATTATAATAAATTCGCAATTGATCTAAAGCAGCCAAATTACTCGATTTAGCTTAACATAATTGCTGAATTGAACATTGGGACCTGTTGCACAGGCTGTTACAGTCAACCATGGGGCCATTTGTATTGGCATATCAAACATATAAAACCTCTGTGCTGCTACGAAAAATGGACGCGACTATGGTTGTGTTTGTGTTACGTGTAAGGCAAATGCGGCTCAGAACCGAACAAAGCAAACACAAATTTGTATGCGGAAAAACACTCGCTCGCATCCACGCGCTCACACACACACACACGCACGCTTAGTAGAAATATGTGGCTAATTAGGAAAATTTCAAATGCAATGCAACGAATCAGTTCCGACTATTTGAGCAGTTTCAAGTTTGGTACGCTTCACTACACAAGTTTTCTATACCTAGAAACATGCAACGACACACCTACATCTATACATGTACATACATACAGAGATTTGGTTGCCGTACTGCATTTATAAACCCTTAAGTACTTAACATTACAATAAAAATAGTTTTCCTTTACACTTAATGTAGATTCTGGTTTCGGGCTCAACATTTGCATTATGACAATTGTATACAAAATAAAAATACAGCAGTGTCTGCTACTACACCATTGCACCAAATAATGTGCGAAGCAGGCGCATCATAAAAAACTATAAAACTTTCTATCCATACTTGCAACACTGAACTACAAGTCGGGGACTCGCCCCGTATAACAACAACAGCAATCAACGCCGAATACATTCATAGGATGTTTACTGCATGCAATCGTTTCGCGGCCAATTTTGCACATTCTATTTTGCAATAGTGTAGATTAGTGCAATTCTAATGAGTCGTTAAATCGAGTGAGCGAAAGCCTTCGTTTCACAACGAACGTTGTTCTACACGGGCGTTGTGCGATCGTTGTTGAATGCGTCTGTCGCATCGTTGGCGTTATAACGTTTGCTCGGCACGCCCGCTTCCGTGTCGGGCAGTTGATCTGCCTGCAGCTTGCTGCTACTTAGCTCTTGATTTTCGTATACGGTTTGCGCGTCGTCGATGGCTTTGCGTGCCGCGGCCTTCTCGGCAGCTGATTTCTTCTCATATTCGATAATGTGTTCGCGCAGCAGGAAATTTTCACGTTTAATACGTTTTTCCAGCTTGCTCGGTACGTCTGGTATGGCCCATGCAATTACAGCTTGTATCATTGAGATGACGTTCTGCAAAGAAACGAATGCAATCAATTTAGATGCAGAGATTTCTAGTGCAAACTATTCACGCAACTGAGCGCTGCTAACACCATGCGACAAAAATCAAAACATTTCAAAACACACGTTTTTCTCTCTGACGTCAGGATTTTTTAAAGGACTTTGAAATTTCAAGGACATGTTTATTTCAAAAAAATATTTTAAAAATTGAGCTCATTGCAGAATAACAATATGGATACCAAATGAAAGAGAAAAATTCTTAGAATCTTAGAAAATTTAATGTTTTGGTGCAAAAAGACGAAGAGGTATTGAAAATGTCCTTTTAAAACTTTATCCTTGAATATCCCTGCAAATTTCCAATAGTTTTTTTTGAAAAAAATATATCTTAAGGACTAATATGTACACCACCACATCCTTGAATTTCGTCCTTCTAACTTTATTAGTTTAAGATATAAAAAATTTAATACTTCTCTCTATCGGATATGGATAATTTCAATATCATTAGGATGCTGAAATCGTATTTATAGAACCATTTTCGCACTTAAAAATAACAAACTGAACATATGGTTTAAATACTTTACTTGTATTCTATAAATATATTAAATTTTACATTTAGCACACATTTGCAAAATGATTAGGTGAGGTCAGTGATGAACACGGAGAGCGCTTCCACCAAAACATTGCGGTAATTGAAAATCGCTTTTGGGGAAAAGCACATACTTTCCGAGTATTTTTGGTCGCTGTGCCGTGACACAAACGTCAAAGTAAACGCATACGTTTTTCTTAAACAATTTGTTTTAAAATAAATAATTTATAAAAGGCATTTTAAATGCATTTTAAATGACTTTTGTTAATTTTTTTTATTAAATTGTGAGCACTAGTATTCACAGTAAGTACGTATCCTCATGCATTCATCTTGCTACTCTTGGATGAGTTTTTTTGAAGAAAACTTAATTTTTAAGTTTTCAATGTCTTCAATGTCTAGGTTCAAACCAATTTTGAAATTGCAGAATTAGTGTATTTAACCTCTAGTTTTAGCAGCATAACGATTTATACATGAGTTAATTAAATATTTTATGTTTGTCGTACGGTGCAATATATCTTTGTTTTATAGAGAAGTATTAAATTTTTTATATCTTAAACTAATAAAGTTAGAAGGACGAAATTCAAGGATGTGGTAGTGTATATATTAGTCCTTAAGATATATTTTTTTCAAAAAAACTATTGCAAATTTCCAAGGATATTCAAGGATATAATTTTAAAAGGACATTTTCAATACCTTTCGTCCTTTTTCACCAAAACATAATTTTTTCTAAGATTCTAAGGATTTTTCTCTTTCATTTGATACCCATATTGTTATTCTACAATGCGCTCAGTTTTTAAAATAATTTTTTGAAATAAACATGTCCTTGAAATTTCAAAGACATTTAAAAAAAAATCCTGACGTCAGAGAGAAAAATTAAAACGTAGTTTTACTACATTTGGCCCCTAGTTTCGCGAGTATATAGATTTTTTCGTGTGTAAAATTTGTTGTCGCACGGTGTAATAAATAAGCAGCACAACACTTTATTATTGAATGAGTCACTAAAAAACATATCGAGTACACTCATCAAACAAATCACTGATATTACTGATCTTACTCACTTGGAAGATGACTATGAACGCCAGGCGACCTGTTAAAATTTTCCAATAAAACTCCGGACGCTTGTACGGATGTTCGTTCCAAGGAGGATTACGAAACTCTGTGTAGCGGCAGGCAGTAACATTACTATGCAGGTTGCCACTCAACACAGGTTGCACCTGTGAATGATATTTTCATTTTGAAATGTTATCCTTTTATCAACAGTTTTTACGCAAGCAAAAATTCACCTGAAAGTCTTTTGTATAAAAATAGGCCAGCGTGAAATTCAAATAGCCCTCCAAAGACCCGTCGTCCGTGGCAGTTTTGTAGACTAGTTTTGGTATGAGGTTGGTTGAAAATGCTATAATCATGGCCTAGAACAGCGAACAGAGTTGGTTAGTTTTAACTGCGCTGTCTGCATAACTGCTCGCACTCACACTAGAGGCCACTGCGATCTTTGTAACGATTGTCAGAATATTGTACCAGACGCCAATGTTGCGTGCACGCTGCGCCACCGGTCGCCGAAAAAATCGCAGCATTTTTATCGCATCCAAACGCACTTCGATCACGTTGTTTATGAGCGCTAGTAGCGGTGCCAGCGGGAAAGCCAATCCGAACAGTGTAATGAAACCGAATTGCAGCACTGAAATAGCAGCAAAGTGCGATTGGCAATGCAAGCAAGGCGAGTTAATTTCACAGTTGTCTCTCACCCATTTCCAGGTACTCGGCAAAGAGCGAATTTTTGCTCGACGACAACAGATGATAATCTTCTGTCCACTGGTTGCAGGATATCAGCTTCTCCTCACTGGTCGCCTTCGTCATGCCGAAACGTATGCTGCACCTGCGTATGCTGCGCATCAAGTATGGAATGAGCATTTCCACAATTGCGTTGACCGCCTGCTTGCCCACCATGATGATGACCAGCTGCATGCAAAGCTCCATGAGGCAGCCGCCGGGATTGCACTCCTCCTGGCGGAAGCCCAAAATTCGATTGTACTTGGCAGGGTAGCCGACAAACTTTCCTTTCAGGAAAGCTATGTAGAACAGCGACGAGTAGTAGTTGACAAATTGAAATATGTAATTTTTGATAGTCAGGCTTTCGTCGTATTCGGTTTGAGTGCGGCAGTACTCCATGTCCGTGAGAATGGCAGCCAGGTAGGTGTACACGTAGTCCAGCAACGAGATAACAATCAAGTCGATGATGCCGGCAGTCATGGGCAGTACCATTATTTTGTAGGTCATCGAGTCCTCGTTGCCGAGAATGCTGTGAGAGGCCTTCTGTGCCATGCGATACACCACCATCGAAAAGATCGCAATCAGCGATATGCACATCTGCAATGCGTGAAGTTGTTGAATGCAATTTGTAAATGAAATGAAATGTGAATAACTCGTCGTGCTTACAAATAACACCATTATGCTGTAGCTGGTGAAACTGGGCAGGAACTTTATTTTCCAGAACGGCACCTCCGGCTCCAGCACATTGCTGCCCTGGTTGCGCTTATCGGACATTTTCTTGCAATTGCGCAGTTTGGCCAAATATTGCGGCCTGGGATGCTCGACATGCTGCGAGAAGCCGGTCAGGCCCCAGCGATGCACCAAACTGGCGGAATAGCGTTTCCAGAGCTCCAAGTAAAGCACGGCTGCATTGTGCGGGCAAATAAAAAAAACACATTAAAGTCATAATGAATGCATTTAAGCTTTGGTCTCTCACCCCACACCGACATCACAAACGCAAACACCACCGTCACATTGTTGTCTATCAAATAATTCATTTTCGACGAATTGCACGTCTCGTCCAATTGCCAGAAGTCGCAGTTTCGATCACACAGCGGACACATGAGCGTCGTTTTGTTGTCGTTGCAAATTTGACGGCTACACGGCATGCAAAGAAAAAAAACACTTTCATTCAGGGACAGAATTCGATGGGCAGAATTCTATGCTCACCTAATAGGGTCCGTGTTCCAGGTTAAAAATCCATATACAAAGCATAATATGCCAAATATGCTCACAGGTATCAGCATGTGTGTGTAGAAGCCCAGCCAGGCAAAATATAAGGCTACTTTCGGTCCAAAATACTCTTTGATATTATCTAAGGGTTGCAGGCTACAAAACGAGACAAATATCATACAATCAGTAGAAACAAATACATTAAAAATTATACTAAAACTTTAGTCAGACGTACTTTATCCACTTTTTCAGCGTAGCCCATTCGCTCAAGAGGAAATCACGATCCGTGTCCTGAAATGCACACAAAGCATTCGCTTCGATTAAACTGCGACTGCAAGTGGCACCAACTTACATCATGCAGCGTGTAGGCACTATCGTAGACTCCATCCGCCAGCAGCTTCTCAATGCCCAGATTGTCAGGCGTCTCTTCGCCCTCCACAAAATGCTGTCGCTCCAGTATGAAATTGATTATGGAATTTCGCACACCGGCATCGAAGAAATTCGGCTGCTCCCAGTCAAATCTGTAGAATATCGAATGCACTTTCTTAGTTGAATGGCTGACAACTTACACAAAAACGCTTACAAATGCTGATAAATGCGCGAAAATTCAAAATGTATGCGATAAGGCCGATTGTCCCGCACACGCAGCCGTCTGCACAGTCGCGTACAGAAACCCGTCAGGCAATCCTTGAATTCAAAGTCGTTGCACTTTATTAGCTCCTGACCAGGAATCTGTGAAAATCCCAAACAAAATCAAGTGTTACTAAGGTGGAAAATATTGCAAGACCTCGCACTGACCTTCTTTAGTGGCAGTTTCATTTTGAGTATTTCGGCATATCGGCAGAGCACATCGAGCGGCGCATGTATCTTGATGAAATGTATGCGCTGTGTGTTGTCGCGTTCCAGCTCCAAGCCTTCCTTTATTAAATTCGTTTCGAAAATTTCTCGCTTGCGGCGATTTTCCGGTATGTAATCGTCGTCGCCAATGTAGGCCAAAACAAAGTCCACACTACGTTTGCCATCCTGAAAGCGGCGCCGTGTCTGCAGAGAAACGACGTGTCGAAGAGAAAAGAAAATTTACATATTTGTCTTAACTTCACAATGTCGAGTGTACAGTAAAGCTACAGCGGAAGGTATTCACGTCAGAATTAGAGATAAGTACAAACAGCAGGCAAAGCATTTCTACTACATGCATACATAGACGCCTTAGTTAGTTTGTATGCTTAGCAAGAGATTAATAAGAGATTTATTGTAAACAGTTGCAACAACTGTAAACAGTTGAGGTGTTTCATTTACTAGGCTAATCATCCACCCAGCCTTATTGAGGCATAAAGCTCCTTAGAGGAGTGAAGAAGGAAAAAAAAGTATGTTTAATAGAAGAAATTAAATTGAAATATTTTGAAATACTTTAAAAGACTACACCTACTAAATTTACTAATTTAATTCATTTAGTGTGAAACTAAAAATATCCCAAAATTTGTACGAAATGTGGTCCTTATGGAAACAAAAGTATGTTTAATAGAAGAAATTAAATTAAAATATTTTGAAATACTTTAAAAGACTACACCTACTAAATTTACTAATTTGATTCGTTTAGTGTGAAACTAAAAATATCTCAAAATTTGTACGAAATGTGGTCCTTATGGATCTCTTCAAATTTCATAAATTTCATGACGATATTTAAGCTATCAGTTTTGCTACCAAACGAAACTTACAACTTACTTTGTTGCAAAAATGTTTTCACTAAAACAAACTAGTCTACACATGCTGATGGTGCATTACATTCTTAATTATCCTAAGAGTTTTGAATAAGTTAGTATTAGTTCAAAGCAGCAAATGTTTTAAATTAGTTAGATTATTGGTCTACAATTTAAGTAAATTTTCTACTACATATAACCAAAGATAATACAATAGTATTATATATTGTATTATCTTTGCTATAACATTAAATATTTGAACAACAATTTGGAGTAATGCAATTTAAACAGTTAACAATTGTAGTTACATATATACAAATATTTTAACAAATTATTGTACCAAGTAATTAATTTTAAATTTTGATTATTACCAGTAAAATACAATTATTTTGAATTATTTTGTATGCAATTGTAATTCTTTGAATAGACAAAGCAGTTCTTTATAAGCAAATTTAATCATTCGCCTCTATCGTTTAGCTGACAATAATCAATAAACAGGTTCAACAACTGAAACAAGCTACAAAGCCATTAACAATATTGTCAATAAGAGAAATTATAGTCTTATATAAAAAAAAAATTGCCATTACCCGTTCCCGCAAGCGTTCAAGTACTGCATAACAAAATGCGAAACACGAGTGTTTTGTAGGTAAAATAATATGATATGCGAGCAATTGAAAATATGAAATCATTCGGCTAGAGCCAGAAATGGTTCAAGTTTTGCATAAGTAAGACTGTATGTATGTATGTATGTACATGCATGTATCTAAATATGTCTGTATATATCTATGACGTCTATGATGATGACAGAATGAAAGAAAAAGTGTGCAGAAATCACTAAGCAGAATTGATGATGAAGCATTGTTTGGCGCATGAAAATGAAGAAGAATGTTTGTGGGTGGTTTGATGCAGAAAGCGTGACATAGAAAAATCAAAATATAACATTGGCGAGTAACGAAATAGTTAATAAAAAATATTTCGACACTATGGTGTTTACCCTAAATTTCCATTGGGAGTACGTAATTGGCAATTTCTTATCTTTACTAGTATTTGTGCTACTTTGTAAGAGACGTCTAGAGACCTCATCGGAATTCACTTGCGACGCGCCGCCCGCGAATGCGTTGCGCCCGTTCTGCAGCGCCAGCACTTGAGCGGCAATGGCGGCATCGGTGAGATCGCCACCGGCGCCACCACCACTACTGCCGCCCGCAACGCCGTTGTAATGCTCCAGTGCGGACGAGTGACGAAAGTTGGGATTGAACGGTTGTCGGCTGCCCAGCGCCGGATTGCTGCGGCCATTCTCCAGACGCAAGCTGCGACGCTTCGAGGGCGTCTCATCGCCGGCCAGATCGACGGCCGAATGGTAGATGGTGTTGCGCGACTGCGAGAGCGATTTGCGATGGGCCGCTGCCACGGCGGCTGCCGCCTCCGAGTCGGCCAGCGAGATGGTATCGAAGTAGAGACTCTCCAGATCGTCCATTTCCGATTCGGGATAATCAAAGTCGTTGGTGCGCACTGGCGAAAAAAGAACAAATCAATTGTTATCAATGACAATTAGATAATAAAAACAAGATATGTAAATACCAAATGGCAACAAAACAGATTATAGAGTATGGAGAAGTGCATAAAATTAATGTGTACCAAAGCTGTTGTGATGTGTGTGTGTGTGTGTAGTTGTATATGAAATGATTTGAGCTAACGAAAATTACACATTCGTGTGCAGCATTGCGCTACAATTAGTCGGTGAAGTGAACAGAAAATATACATTTGTAGATAAAAGCTTAGCATTTTAGTGGGCTGACAATGATTAATTGCTGATCCTATGCCCTGTTTGAGCACATGCAGATATTTTACATGCGTTTTTTACATATATTTTCAGACCTAAATAATTCTGTCTGAATTATGTATTAGTAGGCCACCATTTTGTTATTGTATTGCATTGAATTTAAGTGGCGTTGCTGGTTGTTGACCCCTTGGGCCGATCGTACTTGACATCAGTAATGCCATGTTGTGAGCAATACTTTTTCATATGATTAGTTGGCCATAGATGAGTGGAAATTGCGATGCGTTCACTTCAAAGTGAATTAATTGCAGGTTTAAGAAAATACGACAGTCATAGCGCGTTATCTGTGCACCTCGGAATTCAAAAAAATTGTTTTTGGAATCCTCCTAATTTCATTGGAGTATAATTATAAATTTTCTTCAACATATAACGCTCGACGATGGACTAAGAAAATTGTAAAGGTTGATGGGTTCCAACTTCCCTCAAGCTAACTGCTCAACCATCAAGTCACCAAAAGGGAGAAGAATTGATGAAGGGATACAATTAAGATTCGCTAAAATATTTAACTGGTACACTTCTCCGTGCAACCTAAGAAGTAATCGTTTGTTTCTCAGCTCATCGCATAGAACGATTAACGCGTATAATGAACCCACAACACGGTGCATAATATTTTGTACTTTAACGCCAAATTCTTAGATTTTAGTGTAAATACTTTTAAGCTTACACTGTTTCAATTGTTTAATCGATCTTGTCTGTAAGATAATAATCCGCAAACTAATAAATAAATACAATAAAATAAAATTAAATTAAAAAAATAAAATAAAACAAAATTAAATACAATAAAATAAAAGAAAATAAAATAAAATAAAATAAATACAATAAAATAAAATAACTAAAATAATAAAATAAAATACAATACAATAAAATAAAATAAAATCAAATCAAATAAAATAAAAAAACAAAATGCAATAAAATAAAATAAATACAATAAAATAAAATAAAATAAAATAAAATAAAATAAAATAAAATAAAATAAAATAAAATAAAATAAATACAATAAAATAAAATAAAATAAAATAAAATAAAATAAAATAAAATAAAATAACATAACATAACATAAAATAAAATAAAATAAAACAAAATAAATACAATAAAATAAAATAAAATCAAATCAAATCAAATCAAATAAAAAAACAAAATGAAATGAAATAAAATAAAATAAATACAATAAAATAAAATAAAATAAAATAAATTAAAGCAAAATAAAATAAAATTAAATTAAATAAAAAATTAAATAAAATTAAAATAAAATAAACTAAACTAAAATAAAATAAAACAAAATTAAATAAAATAAATAATTAAATAAAATTAAAATTAAATAAAAAATTAAATAAAATTAAAGTAAAACAAAATTAAATTAAATTAAATAAAGTAAAACAATTTTATTAAAATAAAAAAGCAAAAGTCCCTTGAGTTCTTGTTACCAAATTCGGATCATGTTGTAAGAGTAGAGTAGCAAAGGTACAAAAAGCCTAAATTTGTTATATACTTTTTGATTTTTCTTTCTGTTGATTTACTGCAATATGCTGATTTACTTTTTTACAATGAAATGCATTACATTTTCAAGTGAGAACTAAACTAAAAAATAGGCTACCTTAAAATTTATAGGCTCAGATGTGTACTGATAGACTTTGCGCCTGAATTCGAAACTGAAAACTTCCAAAATTTCCTACTGGGCTTTCTGAAGGGGTTAAAAGTTTAAGAACCTTGCCTATAGACTTGAATGAATTTAAAATTTGATTAACGAGTATATTTGCAATGCAGTGACATATTTCAGCAATTAAGCGGTTGACAACGCCAAGTCTTGTCGATAAAGAACACTAAAAATTCAAAGCAAATTTAAAGACAGGTCAAAAAATGTGTCTTATCGGTAGCACAAATATGTAAGTATGTGCGCCTTGACTTTGTTATGGTTAGTCTGCTACTTTTGAGCGATAAATCAAAAGATTATTACAATTTTGGTCATTGGACTGAGCAGTTACCGCAACCCAAGGCAGTTGAAAGCCCAAATTTTCAAGGCCAATGATAAAAAACAATAAATACAAACTGAATAAAATGTAAAGCGGAGAGATTAGAACGACTTCCTCTTTGAGTTTGCCGACATTATACATTTTAAGAGGCAATTTTTAAATATATTTATAAGCATTTCTATGAAATTCAGCTGAAAAGTGTGCAGTTCTTAAATATTAAACAATCCAACTATACAACAGATCACCAATCATGCACTACAGCAAAGCATAAAACTAACATAAAATGGCAGTGATGGTGACTTTTCTATAAATAACACTTTATCTAATGTGCGTTTCGCCCAACAAAGAACCAAACACGCTGTCGATCCCCTGACCTCTCGCACATGTGTGTCGATAGAACGCAGCTACGTGCGACGGCCGCTGCTGCAGTAAATGGTGAATTTCAATGACGACTTCCAGAATTGCCGCAATTGGAGACAACAGCTTTTATTTGGGCCGGAGGTGCAAGGTGTGTGTGCAGCAACAATAACAATACAAATAAAAATAATAATAATATACAATGACAAAAGCGTGTAATCAGCCGCGATCTCCGCTGAACAGAGCAAAGCAATTGTTGCACTTCGATCGAGGCACATACAAATGTACATAAATGAAGTATATCTTGAAGTATTTTAATATTAAATATGTGCAGGTTCGTGGATTTGACTGTAAAAACGTTAACGGTAAGTTAAACTTCAGCACAAAATGATGGCAATTTCGCAGCATTTGCATAGACGTGTCACTCCAAAAATATAACAAAGCAAAAGATGTGCAAAAAGAACCAAAAATCGCAATATAAAAATATAAATAAATGTATGTGTATGCGTATGTATGAAGAGAAAGGCATTTGAATTGCTAATTTCAAAGAAAAATTATACATTCTTCTATTCGGTTTGGCATTAATTACCCGCGGAATACATTGTTGGTCGGGCTATGGTCTCAATCGCTTCAAACACTATTCAAATACTCGCGCCGCCGCTGCCACTGGCCACTTGCGGCTCTGGTTGTTGCCTGGAGTACAAACAAATTTATGCTGTGGCCTTTCGAGTTGCTGTAGTTTTCGTTTATTGTTTCGTTTGTTGTTTTCAAAAAGATTCACATTGCACTTGGGGCGTTCATTGACCGGTCACACACAGGTACATGCGAGGCGAGGTGCGCTCGAAGCTCACGCACACCGAAGTAGCATTTCCGATGCGGCTCGGCCTCGGCGTTGGATCAGCGGAAGTGGCAGCAGTACAACAGTCAAGCGCGGATTTGAAGGGGCCTCACTAACCGGGAGACAGAAACAAATCGAGCACACTTTAATTTGCCGTTTCGATGAGGAGCAGAAAGAAATACAGCTGTTGAATTTATTGATTTATATGAATGGAGCGTTGTTGAGTGTTCGCAGCGCCCACATCTATTTCACTTTCTATGGCTCCCACAGCGGCCGTTAAATGGCCGGCCGAATGGCGTCAGCGGTCGCGCTTTTCTATACAATCTGCGCCACTTTCCGGCACATACACAACAGACAAACGATAGCGCTGCCGGGTGCAGAGAGCGCTAGCCGACAAAACGTTTTAAAAGTGCGTTCGCGCGCGCCACTTCACTGTAACTAAACCAGCGTTTCGTTCTCGAGGCGTTCGCCGGCCGCGCCACTGTCACTGCCAGCGCTCCGATAAACGAATCGAAGTCAAGTGTGCTGCTGCTGCTGCCGCTGCCGCTACCGCGACTGTTCTGTGTCTTTTCGGCTTTTGTTTGCTCTGCGGGATTAGTGCCCCCTTCGTTTGCTGTGCGCTGAAGCGAATCGCATTAAAATTGTTCTTGTTTGGCATTCGCTTTCGAATGCTTTGCGCAGCATGCTGGCATGCGCCGAAGCGCTGACGCGGCATCGCTAATGGCTGGGCTGGGTAATTAGCTGCGCGCTTTTCAGCCGGCTGGCTGGCGGTGTGCTTTGCTTTGTTGATGCTTTGCTTGTGGGAGGCGGCCGTAGGGAGCAACAGTTGGTGAAAATGAGAGCAACGTGCTGGAAAATACGGAGAGTGGGAGCCCGAACGGGGCCAGCTGCTGTGACGCATTTCTTTCGGACACGCTTGAGGCGTCAAACAAATTTAGTTAATATGACTTTTATATAGACTCGCTTTCACTTCTTTATGGAGGGGCATAATAAATAGGGACTGTTGGTCCATTCAGCTCGTACTATCAGCCTGAATCGAATCAAAAGCAAGCCAGATGTTTAGAGTGAAGGACTGTCATAACATGGCAATAATATTTAACTTCCATAAAGTAAAATGCTGCTTTACTTAAACAATCGAGACATTTTGTATTTGTGAATCAGGTGAAGGAATTTTAGTACTTAAACTTGACGGTAACTTTTATTTTATGGCAAAAATAAAAAAAAAAAAGAATTAAAACGTGTCAATTAAAATAACGTAACTGGTAATACATGTTGCCAGTTTATATTTTGTAAATAAAAAAAGCTGAGCTGGAAGCGGAGTTTTCTAGTTGTAGTTTTTTTTTGTAATTACACTGTAATTTGTAAATAAACAAAAAAATAAAATACAGTACAATCTCGATAATTCGGATACTCGCTAATACGGACAACGCGGTAATCCGGACACCCAATTGCTTTCTATTGTTGACTCTGTAATCCGGACACCACACCTTTTATTTACCTCAAATATCCGGACACTCATTTTTATCTGCTTTTTACAAATTACAAAAGTTTAATTTAACTGTGTAAACTAAATCAAATATTAACAATGTAACACGTACAATCTTAACGATGGAAAAAAATTCTAAACAAATTAAGTCAAGGAAAGTCACTTCGTCAACTGGCAGTGAAGTACAATGTAGGCAAATCTAGACTTTCTAAAAAAAGAAACAAAACTTCGCCAAATGAAATTTACAAATTACAAACATACTAAAAATAAAATTTTTAAACAAAAATAATTTTAGTTCAATAACAAATACGTTTCATTGGTGTTCAGTAGGGCGGGTTAATTTTTTTTTTTTGATGAAGCGTATAGCAAAAACGTAATCTATAGGTGATTCTGAGAAATTTTGCTCAAGAGACCATAGCTCTAAGTCGGATTTGGAGCCCCCAAAATTTCAAAATAGATATTTTTCAATATATACATAGAATAATTTAATTAAATTCGTCATAAAATCGGATAGAGTTATAGTAGATTTCTCAATCTGGGCTTGTTTGAAAGGTATTTTTATCACCTTTCAGAATCTGTATTGATACCAATATTTTTTTTATTTTTAGTAGACATATTAGGAATTTTTTGTCGAAAAATAGCCTAAAATGAACTAATGAATGAATGAAATGAATGAAATTTTGGGGGACTCCAAATCCGACTTAGAGCTATGGTCTCTTGAGCAAAATTTCTCAGAATCACCTATAGATTAGTGCCTGGTTTTTAATTGTCCGGATTATCGAGATTATACTGTATATATTTTATAACAAATACATTTTATGTTGCCGTAGTTAGCACAATGAATACAAAAATAAATTATAAATTATTTAAAAAAATGTACAGATTAGATTCAGTTTCAGTTTTAATCATGAGAATTATGTATTGTGTTGGTTTTGGATTGGAAGGCAAGTTCGATACGGACTGAAGAGAATGATCGAATCTAACAAGACAAGTGAATGGGAAAGTTTGCCGTCAGACGTTTTCTTAGAAATCTACAATTTTATAATAAAACAAAACTGTTGAAAACTGTAAGCCCACAAGTCCTTCAACTGCCTTTGCATCAAGCTTTGCTTCAAACAATAAAGCCGAATATATTCTCGCCTCGACAGCCGTTGCCGCGTGGACAATTAGCAAAAAATCACGTTTGGCCAATTGTCGTTTAGTTTTCGCATGACACAAACATATGAAACTGCGGCACAACAAAAACGCAGAGTGCCACAGGCGTTGGAAAACGCGCAACTGCCAACGTGACAAACGGCCGTTTGAAGGTGGCGAAACGCACGACGAAGGGCAATTCAGTTTCCTTTTTTGTTTGCTTATATTCAAATGAATGAACGCATATTGCAAGGCAGCGGCAGCGGCAGACCAGCGTTTTGTCCAGCTGTATTGGCACACCCTTTCGTTCAAGGACACGCGTGCGGGGGTGGCAGCGAAATGCGTTGATTTGCCTATAGTGGCAGTGTTGTGCAAATGCCTCGACTTTTGTTTCCGTTCTGACAAGCGGCACGTGAATTGGGCAGATTAGTGGTGGGGCCAGCAGAGCGCCGATTATTAGTAGGAAGATGCTTGCTTTTTATTTTACAGCACTCAAAATAACACAGATGATGAGTCAATGTATGTATAATGCATGGCCTAATGAATCATTTGTTAATTGAAATTTAGAAAACGGCTATAGAAAAGTGAAGGAATATTTGCATTAGGCTGAGTCTGGAAAGAGATTTTGTTAGTTGCAATTTCGGAAGAATTTCAAACGTTAGATACTCGCACGCAGCTGGTAGAATTTGCAGACTTACATGAGAATTTGGGTGCGGAAATCGTTTGTGCTCAACACCAAAGCAAAAGCATTAAAATTGTTAGGATATTGTGCACTTGGCTGTGCGGCAGCCTAAAGTTCCGGAAATGGCGATGTTAATTTGCAAATTCAATTCAGCTCGGCATCGCGGATAAATGACGTCATGCAAATATTTGTTTATTTAATTTAGTTTGTGCATTGGTTTTTTGTTTGTTTTCTCACTTTTTATGTTTGTTTAAAAGATTCATGTAAAGTTGTGAGGAAGAAAGGAAATGAATGAAGAACGGAGCAGAGCGCAAACTGTCAGATGGGCAGTGCGGAACAGTCGTTTTTGTTGTACATATTGTTGTTGTTGTTGTGAACAGCTGTGACTCTATCGGCTTCTAGTTATCGGTTTGATTGTTGGTTGCCAGACTGTTGCAGTCTTTTTGTTGTTAGATTCGAATTGTTTGGCAAATAACGATGGAAATGTCAATCTTTCAAGAGTTTTAATTCGATGCACTGCAAGTTCACTTTGAACTTAAGGTTGTTAAGCTGTAGGAACGTTTGCTAACAAGTCAAATGTTATTGTAATGGGAAGTTACGTTCTTAAAGAATTATTAGAAGGTGGCACCTTTAAATTGACGATAGCAAGGTTGCTCTGAGAAATGTTGCTAGCGAAACGAAATGACATTACAATGAAACACAAAAGCATAGAAAGATAAAAAAACGTAGGTTAAGATTTTTTTGGTTAAAAGAATACTAAAAGAAAATTGGTAATTTTCATGAATCAGATCCTTCTTATGTTGATGCAAGTCTTCAAAAATGTAAACCATTGAATGTTGTTTAGAATTTGAGTTGCAAAAGAGTGCATTGCATTATTTCTTAGCTGAAAGGATCTTTTTGTAAGGATTTAAGAAGAACTGCCTATTTGATGCGTGTTAAAATTGTTCAAAGAATTTTTTAAGTGACCCATACATGCCAATCGTTCTGAATATAGTATACCTGTTCTTCTCAGGAGCAAGAATAAGTTTACTAGATACAGTACAGTCGGCTGGTTTAGGTTAATAATTAATTATTTCTAACCAGGGACCGAAAATAACTGTTATTTTACAATTTTCAAATTATTTTTTATTTTAAAATTTTTGGTTTGATTTATCAAATTTTGATCAAATGTTCAAATGTTCAAATCAACTTTGATCAAATTTATCAAAATTTCTTTTTTAGAATATAATAATCAATTATTTAATTTTGAATATTAGCGAATAAGGTAAGAAAGGGTGATTTTTTTATGTTTATGGTTTTTAAAAAATTAATAAGTATTGTGTCTTTTATCATTTCAGGCAAAAATAACTGTTACTTTTGACTTTTATTTCTTCGGTCATAAATAAAAGTTATTTTGTGACTTTTATTTTTTCGGTCAAATATATCAGGCAATTTGAATTTTTTCAAAGGCCGTTTGACCGACTAAAAAACTATTGATACCATTTTTTTCGTCTCAGCAGACCGCAGATTCTGAGCTTTAAGACTTATGCGACGAAAAAAAATGGTATCAATAGGCACAAAACAACTTTTATTTTTGTCGGGAAAAAGAAAAGTTAAAAGATAGCAGTTAAAATCTGACTCTTTTTTATAAAAACCATATCCGGTACGATGTGTTATAGAAAAAATGTTTGTCATCGAATAATGGTTAAACACCACGTAATGAAACTAAAAGAGAAAAACTTAACCCGGTAGCGCCTAGCGTGACCATATGGTCACACAAAATATGCAATCAGAAAGTGTAATTTTTCAATTATGTTTCATATTAGATCGCTAAAAAATTAAAATAATACTTGCACGTTCGGGTTAATTTCGGTGGTTTGAAATACAAACAATAACGAGAAGTTTTGAGTTTCGAAAAGAATTTGCTAAATAATGGGTCATATTTGTCAGATGCCGAACAGATGACGATTGTGAAATTTTTGGCTCAAAGAGGCCGATACAGATGCCGGCCAATCGGTCAAATAACCACTAACCGATTCTGCTTTGTTTGAGTAACATCAGGCTTTCGATTTGGCCCACCGTCTTTGGTCGGACTATAATTCGATTTGAACTCATACGAAATCTACTGAACTGTACAGAGAGCAATTTTGCTCTCAGAAACTTACTCACAGAGTAGCTGCCGAAATTAAATTCCGTTATATTTTCGCTAAATTTCAAACTCATCCGCATGATCCTAAATACTTCGGGTTTGAAAGCCCAACACTCAATCTGAACTAAACCGATACGGTATAGAAACAGTTTTGTATTTCATTTTAAAACGTTAACGTTTTGTCTGGGTATACCTTTAATTTACAAAAAAACAATTAACTGAGAAAACAATACTTTTGTCCCATACAAGTGCAATCGATCCTTCAAACACCCAGTGTGCTCCTCCGCCCCCACCATGTTTATTCCATTATGTTCGCCCCCACACACTTCAGTTTCGCTTGTTCCAACTGCAACTTCAGTTCGTTTCGCAACGTTTTGCTTGAATTTGTTTAAAAAAAAAGCGGCATGCAGTGGATAAATATTACTTTGCCAGCAATTAATGTGCGCGTATGAACATCAAAAGACGCGGTCAGCTCGGGGCACTTGCCGCTGGCAAATTAATAAATTACAGCACACACGAATCAAGCGGTGGCGGCAAGTTGGCCGCGTATACGAGAGTGTAAGTGTGCAATTGACATAGAAATTGCTTTGTATTGCTTTGCGAATTATTGGCTGTGGCCAATGATTGGCGATTTTCGGTCAAAGGCAGATTGCTGCGAGCCAAATGCGAATTACCGCTAATGCCGGTTTGATCACGCAACTTGAGCGCTCCGAACATCCAACTTGAACGCAGCAATGTTTCAGGGCTGCCAAACGTCCGGTTTTTGGAAGCTTTGTGCCAGTTCGACTGCAAACCAAAAACGAATGCAAACATTTACAATTTTATAAAAACTTGCCGCGAGAACTGTGAGTAACCTGTTGAAAATTTAATTTAATTTAATTTTTTGTATATTTGTGGTCTCTGGTTAGTTTTCTTTATATAAAATGGGCTGAAATGTTTAGAAGTTATTGTAATTTATATTGAAAATATGGTCAATTTTAGTGTTGCTATAACTTAAACTATAACGTAATAAAGAAAATGGTAGTTGAATTGATATCTGCTCATTCCAACCTCAAAATTTCATTGAGAGCATAGCGTATGTGGCAATTGCCAACGTTTGAGAAAACGCAAGCAAGTCAAAGAAACCAATAAATCATGAAAGGGCCACTTTTATGATAGCATTACTTTTTTATACTATCGATGAAACCCGTATTTGGAACATCACCGCCCCTGTTCGATTTTAAAAGTCCAAAATGTTGGCGATCGTGGTTCGAATGCGTATAGATTTGTATGGCAATCGACAGGCGAGTGAGCGGCAGCGTTGCGAGATTTGATGCGCCCAACAGCGGCCGCGTGGCTGCGGCTTTGTGCTAATTTGCATATTATGTAAGTAATTAATTGTATCTATCGATAAAGCGCTCTGCGGCTTAAAAGAAATTAAAATTGTAAATTTCTTGTCTGTCCACTGGTGCTGTAATAACCTTGAAAAAGCCGCTTCGAGCCAGCTGCGAGTCGATTGCGGCCATCGGGTTCCACTCGCCTTTCCTCTGGGCATCTTTTGTGCGCAAGTGGAAAAATTTTTTCCACTTCTGGCTGCTTTTAAACATTTTTCACATTTTTTCATTTCTCTTTCTTCATTCATATGCATTGCTGCATTTCTTTCAATGCTTTTATGCTGTCAAAAGTGGCTAGGAAATTCATTTGATTTATACAATAAAAAAATTGCATTTAATTTTTACATTTAATTTTTTATTTATTTGCTGTTGCATTAACACATAAGACGTAACCAACAAATGACTTCCTCCAGCAAATCGGTGTTTCATAAAAATTTCGGCTGCAACATTTTTCGTGCGCCACCAAGTGAGTTGTTAATCTTTTACAATGCAGCAACAACGATGACGTTAATTGGCGCTTCAAGTTTTCTCCAAAGCGAATAACTTAATTTGATTCATATGGGCCAAGTTTGTGAACGCCGCCGGCCATCAATGCGGCGGCCAAGAAAAATGGCCAATTCGCCTAAATATTGTGATCGCGTTATTCAGCGTTATTAGACGTTATTATGCGACGCCTGACAGCAAACTCTAAAATACGTTATTCAAAATTAAAATGTAAACAAAAAAGTATTTCCAAATATTGCCAAATTTTGGCAATGGCAATTTTTTCTACTTTATATAAAAGTGGCCTTAGGATGTTGCTGATGTTTCTTCAACTTGAAGGTTGCGTGTTGGCTTCACAGGCTGTTAGTGTGCAGGAGTGAACGATGTGCATGTATGTGTGATTTGTACATATGTATGTGTGTTGGTGTGTGTTTTGTGCTTGCATTGAACAGCTGTCTAACATGGAGCGTTGGCAATGGCTCATAAACTGCAAAATACACTTTTACTTCTTTTAAAATGATTAAATTTGATTACTATTGCATTTGTTATTGCTTTGGCGTTAAGTGATTAGGCCACAAAGGAGTAATTAAACATTAATTAATGTACGTAAATGCATAATCGAGTAGCGGGCGGGCAATGAAAGGTTGTAATTATTTTGTTTACGCTTTTTTGAAATGACTCTCTCAGGCGTTGTGAGGTAGTTGGTTCCAGGGTAATGAGAAAATTAAATGTAAGCTTTCAATTCAAAATATAATTTTTATGTTTTCAGTTCAACAGTAGTCCATTTGGATGCTTTTTTTTAGCATCTAGACACCTTAAAGTATCAGAACCAGAGACCTAAAATAATTATTATCCATATTTTTGGGAATGAAAAAATTGCCCTAATTTAAGAAATTTCTATATTTATTGCTCCCAATAAGAAATTTTTCACGTCGCCTATAACTATTATCATGTAATAAATATTTTTGAGTTGCATAATAACTCTTATAAGTAACAAGTATATTTTTTCGTTGTCGATAATTATTATTTTGGGATTTTTGTTTTTTACATTGCTTCATAACTTTTATTTATGACTTTTTTAATTTACGTTAACGATAACTATTATTTTGAAAATAAAATTTTTTACGTTGAATTACCACATTTTGGATATGAATTGATTTCTAATTGTTTTAAATTGACAAACGCAAATTAACTGCAGAAACCTAATTTCCATCAACAACTAAACAATTAAAAATCAATTCATACTCAAAATGTGATAAGGCAACGTAAATGAAAAAAATTTCTTTCATAAAAGTTATGAGGCAACGTAAAAAAAATTGTCTTTCAAATAATAGTTATCGGTAACGTAAATAAAAAAAAATCATAAATAAAAGTTATGGAGCAACGTAAAAAAAATTTTCTCAAAATAATAGTTATCGGTAACGTAAATAAAAAAGTCATAAATAAAAGTTATGGTGCAACGTAAACAAAAAAATCCCAAAATAATATTTATCCAGAATGAAAATAAAATTTTTTTCTCATAACAGTTATTATGCAACGTAAACATTAATTGTCGCAAATAATAATTATAATCAACAAATAAAATTTATGTTGCATTGTAATAGTTACATTGCAATTAATTTCATAAAAAACTTATAATAGTTAAGTCCCTGATGAGAACGCTTTCTTTTTTTGTTTTATTATATAATTTAACACTAGAATGCTCGGCCATTAACTTTTCTTTCTTCCTTTCGGAAGATTTTGTCTCAGAGAGTAGATGATGCCATAAGAATTATTTATAATAAAATATCTCACTTAAGTAATTCTAGTGTTAAGCAACTCGCGAATATGGGTATAAGAACACTGGGTTCCGGGGCAAAGGGATATTCCAGGGAACTGTAGAGCAGACGAGCTCACTCAGCACTGTACGACTGAGCAGTTATGTCAATAAATTTATATACAAGAAACCAATTTCAGACGGGCTGATGGTTCAGGTGTTCTGCGCAACAAATTTGGCCAAACTTAAACTTCCGGCGTTCCAGAGAGCTTTTCTCCCTAAATAGGGACCAAATAAGAACCTTGATTGGTGTTTGAACGGATCACTGTTTAATTGATTTGCCATTTCAGTTAAAATTGTTCATAGATTTTTAGATGTAATGTAATGATAATGGGTAGGGACAATGCCCTTGCGCACTGCAACCTAGTAGGTTTATTGTGCCCCTTGAATCATCTGATGTTTTATGTGCTCAGGTATTGAATCAGACCTTTCTGCGATATTTGCATCAGGTCCTCATCACCGAGAATATGTATCATTGCAGTATCTGCATGTTTTTTCGATGACCAAGCCTAGCTTGTGGAGGTGGTAGTTACAAGAGTAGTGGCCGGTTAAGGCGCCACATAGGATTTTGAGTTGTCTTCTGCTAAGAAGTGTAGCAGATTTGGCTCGTTTTGTGTTGAAGTTTAGGAATCTTTTAGAGTATCGTAGTCCCTCAATATTATTCCAGTATTTTTGTTTTTCTCTTTGGATCCACTTGGATCCAAAGGGATGGATGTCCTGTTTTAGGTCGGTTTTACCGAATCCGAACATCGGGCCCGGCCCTACGAATGGGCTTTCTGCACCATTTTTTGCTTGTGTGTCTGCCCTTTCGTTGCCATCATGACCCTCATGCCCAGCAATCCAGACAAGTACAACCCTGTTCTGGGTCCCTAGGACGTTGAGTTCCTTGTGGCATTCAAGCAAAATTTTTGATGTGTAGGAGTAGTTGTCAAGGGCTTTTAGAACTGACAGGCTATCCAAGAGTATAGTGAAGTTTGTTCCTTGCGGGTGCGTTCTAGAAATTGTACGAACTGCCTCATATATTGCATAGAGTTCAGCTTGAAATATTGAGGTATTGTAGCTCACCACCACTAGGTGTTTTAGAGCCATCGGTGTACCATTTTTGGGAGTCCTCTTTTAACCATATCGGGTTGTTATCCCACTGTTCCCTAGTCGGAAAGTCAATTATATATTTCCTTGTTGGGCTAAGAAGGGGTTTTATGATTCAAGGTAAGATGATTTGTGGAGGGTATCCTCTATTTGTTTTAAAATTGTCAGGTGACCGGTAAGGCTACCCTATTTAAGTAGGTTAAGCCTATATAGCGCGAGTGCACTTGAGATTGCTTCCTCTTGGATGGCTATATGGAGCTGTGTTAGATCGAGTAAGGCCTCCATGCTACCAGTTGGGGTTGTTTTACATTACATTACATTTTTAAATCCAGTTCCAACTATTCTAGAACACAATCGTTAAATCTTTTTAAACGAAAAATACCTAATTAAATTGTCGGTTTCGAGGAATTCCCAACCGGGAGTGTTTTTAACATGCAGGAATCCTGGCAAAAGATTGTACCATTAATTCTAAATACAATGAAGTGTGAGTGCCGCTATTGTAAGAAGGCTCATTGTTGTCATGAATTTCTTGGAGTTGATTTTTTATTAAATGCATTGCGGAAGCAACCACACCCCCTCGGGGTGGCCTTTATTTTGAGCAAGAGAGGAAAATGATTTTTATTTTTGATGCAAATTTTTGAGTGTTTGCGGAAGTGTGCAGTCAACAGATCAGCGACATGCTGTGCAGTTCAACTCCCAGTTGTTGTTGTTGTTGTTTTCTTATGCAACTGACTCATATAAGTACATAGCAATGTGATTACGTGGAAATTGGCAATTTTCCGGATGATTTCATTACCAAAAGCATGCAGGAAACTCAAACACACTCTGACATGCAATTTTTTTTTGGAAGGGCTTTGGAAAAAATGTGCACAATTTCCTTATACGCGACTGCATACCAACGAAAACAACAAATCGCTGTGCAAAACAACAAGTCAGATGCGATATGTTACAGCTTTTGACAATCGAAAAATGTTTGTTCGAAACGAAGAAAATTGTTGTAAACATGATTGTAATAATTTTTGTAACCGCGACCACGCCAACAATGTGACAAGACGACGGCTATCAAGCGAGCAGCTGGCCGACGGAAAGGTGACCAGCTTAGCCAGCCGGCCGGACCGACACGTTCGCGTCTGAAGTGAGCGGCTTGCCATGTTGAAAACAAAAAACGAACGCCACGATTAATTAAGCAACTTTGTAAAACGGTGATATGGATTAACCATTACGTCACTGTCGGATGCAACCCAGAGCGGGAATCGTTGGCTCGCTTTTTTTCCAGCGGGCGCTGTGCGGCACGTTAGGATGAGCGATGATGCTGTGGATTTTATGGCTGTTGTTGCGATCGCTGTCCGAGCGACTGTTGTCGAAGCTGGCGCTCGAGTGCGATGAAGACACATTCGACGAGCGATTGTTTGCTTTGGAGTTGCTTGACCTGACGGCAGCTGTGCTGTGTAATTGTTGTTGTGCTCCTGATGAAAACTGGGCCACAGTAGACGGCTTGGAGTGTTTCCCCATTTGTTGTTGGCCAAAAGTCCAAAGCGTTGCCTGGGTGAACAGGAGCCCAGAAATTACCCTTGAAGACACATTTCCTTGAGCAACTTATACCAAGTAGCCCATTGTAGTTGAAGTGAACTGCATAATATTTAATGAAGTCTGTCGGTAGATGACACTGATAGATAATTTTTGTTTTGATATAAATAAATTTAAAAAAGCAATACCAAATTTTATGCTAATTCAATGCGTTTTCTTTTAATACTCACTAATAAAAACACAGCATGCCTTTCGTTAAAATAAGGTAATACAAATCATTAAATCAATGGCTCTATTTAGTTAATGAACTGCTCGCGCTTTAAGTTATGTGAAAACGACAATAACCTCTAAACTGAGTCTAGAACAAGAATGATAAAATAATGATTACGACATCCGGCTGATGACGTCATTGGTGAAAATTTATAAGGTGACCATTTCAGAGTGTAATACTTTATTTTTATTATTCATGTATATGTTCCTTTTTAAGACTGAAAACACGTTTATATACATATTTTTTGATAGTTTAATTAATTTCTGCCAATTCTGCAATGACATGTGCAGAATTTTACTAAAACAAAGTTTTGCTTGTCCTTGTATTTTGCCTCATCTTGAAAAAAATATAAATAAATTTTGAATCCTATGTCAATTGGGCACCTTAAAATTATTTTCATTCGTTGTGAAAGATTTGATTGGCTAACGGCATTTTTTGAATTTTGTTAAATTTTAACGCGAAAATTTGACCAAAACGGTGTGGAATCTTTGGAATAATACAAAATTTAACGTTTTCGTGAAAAACACTTTGCAACAATTGTAATGACTTTTTGGTAAAAAACGAAACGTAAACAATGAAGTGTGCAGTGGGCCAATGTCGGCAAAAAAATAAACAAAAAAATGTAAGTAATTCGTGAATTTAAATATTTGTGATTGTTGTGCCATGTGTTGCGTTGTTAATATTTAATACGATTTTTACAAATTTTGTGTAAGCCGCAGATCCACACGCAATGCATTATTTGAGGTTCTCAAAAGACGCACTACAGAGAAACATTTGGGTACATTTGTGGACGCGACAGTATCATTTTCATTGCTGAAAGAATTTGACGAGGAGGGCGATTTTCCTTCAAGTTAAAATGGGAATCATATACAGAAAACCTGATCGTTTTTAATTTTAAAAATAATATTGTTATATTGATTAAACAATTAAAATATGAATTGATACAAAATATTGAAAAATAGTATTTTTAATAAAATATATAGTTATCATATATTAAATAGCAAGTTTTATATTGGTAAAACAGAAAGGCAAAATCTGCCTAACCTCTAAATCGCTCTAAGCAATTGATAAGTAAGTATGTAAATATTTAATACAATGAAACGAAATAAATAACTTTTTATATGCATTTTCATATAATCTTTTTTTTGGGAAATTTTAATTTTGTAAAAGGTCGTACTCGTTCCACTGTTCCCTGACAGTTTGAAACAATTCGTACTACGTCACTGGTGGAAACTTCAATTTTCCTGTCATTGATGTCGTAACCTTGTTTTCTATAAACTTTGGTCTTGAATGTGTCCAAGAACTCAACAGATGCGTACGGGATAACCAGGTAACTCTGCTGTGGGTTGGTCTGGCTAAGAACGGTTCAGAACAAGACCTCTTTTATGGGATCGAGCCAAGAATTGGACTGAACAATTCAAGGGTTGAGAGTCTGGTCGACAATTGGGGAACCTCAGTGCACCTTGAAGGGTAGAATGGGATGACCAAATGTAGACAGTCTGAGGCAGCCTAGATGATTAGTCAGAGAAATATATTAGAGATAACCTGTGACATAATAATTAAGAAAAATTCAATGATTACAGCAAATCTCCGGTTGGGCCACACACACTTCATGGGGATAAAAAGGGGCGAAATGGGAGAAACTCGATGATTACAGCAAATCTGCGGTTGGGCCACACACACTTCATGGGCATAAAAAGTGGAAAAGGCATCCAGCACGCTTGTGGATACTGGCATTCCACGCTCTATGAACATGAAAATAATGTCCAATCTTTAGTGTCAATGGCCTCTCCAAATTTCCCAACTTGTGCAGTAAAACGTTGTTTTTTGCAACGGTTAGTTGGCTGCAAGTCGTCTCCTCATCAATCAAAAAAGATCGTAATTTTTTTATGGCTCGTTTATATTTTGAAGACAAATGTTGAATATCAAATTCGAAGAACATAAAAACCCAACATCGAAAATGAAAGGTAAAGATAAATAAATGTGCACGAAGAGAAGGCCGGAACCAGTTGCGCTTTTGACCGAGTGACACACACGCCGCGACGCACTTCCACCTACGGCCGTGTCTAAGGTTGCGTTTGTGTTATGGGGTCAGCGGCAACTTGTTAGCACTGCTGTCGCTGGCAGTGACAGTGTCGGGCTGGCCATTTCTTCGCGCGCTGCCGCTTCGGCTGCGGCTGTCACTTCGGTTGCGCTTCGAACATCGGCCGCAACGTTGCATGTCGTCGTGGTAGTTTACGCATGCGCAAGCCCACTGCCTGAACCAGTTTATGCTGCGCCAAGTGAAGAGTTCACCCAAAAAGGTTGCCGCTGAGCATAGGGAGGGGAGGGGCCGAAAAGCGTTGGCATTGCAGCGGCACTTTCGTTTGCATTTGGCGTCTGCGCAACGTCGGTCTGCAGCATCCATCGATGGCGCTATAAAAGCGAGCTGGCCGCAGCGAAAAGGCATCAGTGTCTGTGTTCTCTTCGCAGCAAGAGTTTGGTTAACTTCGTCTACAAAACTAACGTTTTGGCCCGTTTAAGCAGTGCCAACAACAAAATGAAGGTACGTGTACGCACGCATCATCCTTGACCAGAAGTGTGATTGATCCTTTGAGGTCGCACCTGACTGGCGCATTGGCTACAATTCTAACGTTTGCCCTTCTCCTCGTCTCGCTTGCAGGTTTTCGTTTGCCTTCTCGCTGTAGTGGCGACGGCCCAAGCTGGATTTCTAGGATTGGGCGGCGGCGGCGGCGGTGGACATGGCGGTGGCGGTGGCTATGGCGGTGGTGGTGGACATGGCGGTGGTGGTGGCTACGGCGGTGGCGGTCATGGCGGCGGCGGTGGTGGCCACACCATTGTGAAGGTCATTAGCGATGGTGGCGGTGGCGGCGGCGGCGACTTTGGCGGCGGCTACGGTGGTGGTGGCGGCCATGGCGGTGGTGGCTTTGATGGCGGCTACGGCGGCGGCGGCGGCGGTGGTGGCGGAGAGATCAAGATCATCAAGCTTATTAGCGCCGGCGGCGGCGGCGGCGGTGGCGGCCACGGTGGTGGCGGATATGGCGGTGACGGCGGATACGGTGGCGGTCATGGCGGTGGCGGTCATGGCGGCGGCGGTGAAGTGAAAATCATCAAAGTTGTTCACGAGGATGGCGGCTTTGGCGGCGGCGACGGTGGCTTCGGAGGTGGTCATGGCGGCGGCGGCGGCGGCGGTTACGGTGGCGGCGGCTTCGGAGGCGGCCATGGCGGCGGCGGTGGTGGCGAAATTAAGATTATCAAAGTCATCAGCGAAGGAGGCGGCGGCGGCGGCTACGGTGGTGGCGGCGGCGGTGGTGGCTGGGCTTCCGGCGGCGGCGGCGGTGGCTGGGACTAAGCACACACATCACTCAGCAGCAGTCATGCTCTTGCAGCGCCATCTCTATCCATCTTAATAGACTGAATGTGCAAACATGCGTCGCACACTCGTCCATAGCTTAAGCCACAGTCCACTCCGTGTCCAGCACTCATAGGCCAACTTGCGCCGAGTCATTGCGCAAGCCCCTCCACCACCACCACCTCCACCCACACACCCACCCACACACCCACCCACACCCACTCCACCATTGTGATATGCATACATCCGCATCCCCCTAGCAGCATAAGTGTGAATGTATAATCGAAGTTTTGTTGTACCTGTTGAGCAGCAACGTGTGTTTGTAGACGTTGTTAATGTTGTTATTGTTTTATTGTTACCAAAAAAAGAAAACAAACAAATAAATGAAAGTAAACCAAAATTGTGCGTGTGTCTGTGGCTTTCAGCATTCGAAGCGGCTGCCGGAAGAGCAGCATTCAAATTTGCGGCGTTGCTAAATTCGTTTAGAGTCGCCAAACGTTTTCAAAGTGATTAAAAAACCTCAGCACTTCATCGGCGACAGCTACGAGTACGAGTACTTTCACTTTCACAAAGAAGCGTTGCACGATGTGACGTAAAGTGTTTCATGACTAATATTAAGTGGGAAGAGAGCAATAAAACCCGATGTGATGGGAGATAGTTAAAAAATATGTAGAAACATCTTGCACTCTTTTTTAGTGCTCTTTAAATCTCAAGACAAAAGTTTGGCAAGTAATTTACAATTTCCTTAGTTGGGTGCAATGTTGCTTAGCTGTTCAAAGTTAGGTTAGGTTTTTCACTTTTTGTTTTATTTATTTTGATAACCCAAGCAGATAGTTGGTGGGTTTTGTTTATCAAGAAAGAGATTTGGTTATGTTAATTTACATTTGGTTAGGTTAGATTGTTTCCTTTTCTGTGTAGTGAATTACACAGGACAACAAAATCGCACTTTTTTCTGTTGCATGGAGTTTTTCTACTGTTTTTTACTAACTTGGGTGCGCTGATTTCGAATCTACCTTCAGATTTTTTGTAGCAGCTCTAGTTAGTGAGATATAGGTACCGTGTCATTTTTTCAGTTTTTCCTCTACTTTTTCCATATTTTTGATCGTAATTTCTAAACCAATAAACCGGTTGACATAATTTTCACATTATTGCATTAACAACACCGCGCGGCTTCTTTTTCAATGCAATTTAATTTTATAAGTTTTAAAATTCCGCGGTAATTGGACCTCAAAGTCGGAAAATATGGAATTTTAAGGCGTTTTCTTTGATGGTCAAAAACATACACATTTTTTGTAAATCAATTAACGAGTTAGGTGTATAATGAAAGCCGACACATCAAGCAATACAACACAGCCAAATTATTTTGCGGAATACACATTCGCATCGAAATAATAGCAAAAATGTACCATAGTCATTTTCATCACTTTTTATACTTTTTCCTTAAAAAATTAGGGGCCTCAAAATATGCTCTTTTATATCTTCCATTTATAGTTTGAAATACAAGCAAAAAACAAAAAGATTTGGAATTGCTCGAAACAAAAAAAATTAAAAACTTTGCATATTATGAGGCCACTAATTTTTTAAGGAAAAAGTATGAAAAGTGATGAAAATTACTATGGTACATTTTTGCTATTATTTCGATGCGAATGTATATTCCGCCAAATAATTTGGCTGTGTTGTATTGCTTGATGTTTCTTCTTAAGATATTCTATACTTCGTAACTTGATTTATGAAACTTCTGTACAATTTTCGCCATCAGAAAAAACGCCTTGAAATTCAATATTTTCCCCACTTTGAAACCTTATTACAACGCCAATTTAAAACGCATAAAATTGATTAATATCAGAAAAGATGAAAGTGAAATGTTGTAAGTGCAACGATATAAAAATCATGTTGATAGGATTATTGGTTCGGAAATTACAGTCGAAAATGTTAAAAAAGTCAAGGAAAATTCGAAAAAGTGACACGCCTATTTTTTGCGAAAACTAGAGTTGTTACATAAAAACGGAGTATGGTTTCGAAAACAGCGTGGAAAAACTATTCAGATTCATGTAAAAAACTCCATGCAACAGACATGCTGTTGTGCAGTGTTATTTCAATATTTCAAAAATATAACAATGACTGAATAGAAATGTGCTGCAACCTAATTGAATTTGGTGAGTGCTGTGTCACTACTGAATATTGCTAAATTCTTGCTAGGCTCAGAGTGATGGGCACACGATGATAGAGGAACTTGACCCACATTCACAATGTCCTTCCTCGGCCTTCGGGTATACCGTAGAGACGAATGATTAGCAAACTAACCTCCTAACCTAACTTAACTCAGGTTAACTTCTAACGATTGGGAAAAGATCCCAAGGTCAAGTTGTTATTTTTTTGATAACTATTGTGCTTAGTAAAAAGTAACTCACCAGAGAATTGTGGTCTTAAACCCGAATAGCTAAGAGAGAAATAGTTTTACTTTATAGTTGTTAGAAGAATTTCTGGTTCTTCTCGAATCACGCAAATATAATACGAGTAGCTCGTTTGCTAAGTTTTTATGACAGGATTTGGTTTTCCATGTCATTCGTAGAAGATCAAATATTCCAAGTGTTTCCAACTGTTACTGATTGTTTATTTAGTTTTGAATTTGAATTAATTTCCATTGTTATTAGTTATAAATCTAAAGAATATTTTTGCACAACTTTGCATAAATTTATACTATTGTACACACATAAATATCACAATTATACTATTTTCACACGCGCTTAAATTAGGTGAACCGGTTGTGAATGTCAAATGAAAACAAAATCTTCAAAATAAACAAATCAATGAAAAAAAACCAATTTTGTATTCAGCCTTTCGGTTCAATCTCTCTATACATTTTGAAATTTGCTAATTTGTACATTTGCATGGCATTAAATATGCTAAAAGGAATATCTACGCTCACAGTTATTAACATTAATTTACATAATAATATTTAGTAGAGTAAAAGCGTTATTAATAGTTTTTTGAGTAGAAAAAAATAACAAAATACAATATTGAACAAAATATCTGAATATTATTATTATTAACTCCAATAGAGTAGAATTGCTTAAATATAATTTTTAGTATAAAGAAATTCATTATTTTTGCATCAAGTTAGAGGCTTTAGTAAGCTTAAAATGATCCCATTTAGGTCAAATTTGCTCCGTTTTTGATAACTTGTTACCATTTCTCTCATAGGAACTCTTGTCCCCATTAGCAAAAAAACTGGAGCAGTCGATTTTCAAACGCTTCTCTTGAAGTAAACTTTTTCCCAGCAAAATCATTCTGACGAGTTACTGCCGATGTGTGGATGGAACACAGTTCCTCTTCTATTGGCCAAATCTGCGTGATTTGTTCCATCTGACAGTTCAATTGCTGACAGTACTGGTCCTAGTTAAGAGTTTGGCCATAGAGGAACAGCCCATAGTAGATGATTCCTTGCCAATCCCACCAAACACACAGCAAAACCTTTCCGACCGTCAATCGTGGCTTGACCACTGTTTGCGGCGGCTCACCGTTCTAGCGTTTAACTTAAAGCTGTCATAAGGGTTGTAATTTTCATCACCATAGAAAGGGGAAGATTTTTATTGCAGCGATTCGCATATGGAAATTTTGTCCATGAGGTTTTTTGCGTTAACTCATGTGACACCCATACATGGAGCTTCTTTTTGTATTCAGCCTTATTTAAGTGATTCCAAATGGATTTCTATGCAATGTTCAGCTTCTCAACAATTAAGGCAGTGCTTACAGGATGGTCGGACTCGACGATTTTCATGATTTTTTGACATTTTCGACAATTGGCCTTCCAGAGCGTGGGGCATCTTTGACATAAAAGTTACCGGAACCTGGATTGCGTTTTTGCCTTCATCGAAGAAAAACTGTATAATATTAAGTATTTTTTTTTGCTGTTGTCCGTCCTTGATGCGCGCTCAACCGAAACTGAAAGCAATCACAAAACTGTCTGAGAAGTTTTTTAGTACGAAATCGTATCTTTCTTTCTATTGGAAATATAACACCGTGCGACAAAAATTAAAAAAATTATTCACACCGGAAAAACTCCATATGGGCGTGAAACTAGAGACCAAACATAGTAATACTGCGTACTCAGGTTTTTATTTCTTCATCCTTTGTCCTTTTAAAAGGACTTCAAAATTTTGAAGGGGATAAAAAATACAAAAAATATAAAAAATACTTAACCTCGTTAGAATATGGCGATATGTATATCAAATGAAAGAGGAAAGGCTCAAGAATTTAACTAAAATTGATTTTTTATCTATTTGTAAAAAAGGATATGAAAAAGGTCCTTTGAAAATTTTAATCCTTTATATCCTTGAAAATTTACATTGAATTTTCTTGAAAAGTAAGTATGTTAAAACCCAAAATCTCCCTGATTGCGTGTCAAAATTTCATTATTCTCGCTTCATTGATTTTGTATCTTTTTATTATTTAAAATACTGATACTCAAATAAATTAGAATTTTTGTACTTCATTCGAATTGCAGCTTCCGCCTTTTTTTAATAACTTTCGAACTAATAAAGTTAGAGTAATGAAATTTTGACCCGTGATCAGGGAGATTTGGGGATTTAACATACTTACTTTTCAAGAAAATTCTATGTAAATTTTCAAGGATATAAAGGATTAAAATTTTCAAAGACCTTTTTCATATCATTTTTTTACAAATAGAGAACAAATCAATTTTATTTGAATTCTGGAGCCTTTTCTCTTTCATTTGATATACATATGGCCATATTCTAACGAGGAAAAGTATTTTCTTTTTTTTTATTTTTTATCCCCTTCAAAATTTTGAAGTCCTTTTAAAAGGACAAAGGATGTAGAAATGAAAAACTGAGTACGCAGTATTACTATGTTTGGTATCTAGTTTATGGATTTTTCCCGGTGCGAAAAATGCTGTCGCACGGTGTAATGGGTTTGCTTTTACTACACATTATATATTTACAAATTTGCTATATTCTCAAACTCCAATTTCTTTATAGAAAGACACCTCTGAGGATGAATGAGCAGACCGAACATACTTCAGAACTCCATGCAAAAAGCTCTTTAACTAAAATTTGGGTGGGGATTTCCACAATGCGCTATGTTCCTCACAACACAACTGGTCACTGGATGGGTATTCCCTGCATTTCGGCCCACATACAAAGCAAAAACTATTCACATTAAATATTCATAACTATTAGTATGTTTTATTTATATGTACGTATGTATGTATCTACCATGTTGAGACCGCATAATTATCTACCAATGATGATCGATAGTTTATGGAGTCTATCCATCTGCATACATACATATGTACATACTCGTATATACTCATAGTTTCGCTGAGAATACTCACTAAACGAGTGGAAGACACTTTCAGCGTATCGCCACTTTTGCCATTATTTATATACTATATTGTATTTTAAATGTGAAACTTGTTTTTTGTTGGGTTTATTTAAATTGGATGGTTGAAAATGAAATGCTTTTAAAAAGTAAAAATATATATTATGAAATAGGTGGTGCAACTGGTTTCAGTTGATATGATTATGAATGTGTTCTGAAGGCGAAAACACCATAAAAAAGCTTACAACTTATATTTGGCCCAAAGCCAAAGTGATGTGACACTTTGGCAGTGGCACACAAGAGGCGGCATAAAATGATTTCTGATTATAAAATGATTTCAAAATATTTTGATTCCACTAACAGCAGGCCCGTGCGCAGGGGGGGGGTTTTGGGGGTTCTAACCCCCCCATCGAGAATTTTTCCACATAATTTTCCACTAGCAATAGTCCTTATTCTACGAAAGTCAAACCGACTTGATAATAAATATTTTGTGGTCAATTTTTGTTTCGACATTCTCAACTTTCTCGATCTTGTGCACGTTTTTTTTCGAATTTTCCCGCCTTTTTTACCTCCTATTATCAGTGTCATTGTGAATGCAACCATCGATAGTATCGCTACAACCAAAGAATATGAAATGTATAGAAGGCGCATCTGAGCTCAAGAAGAATCCTGCGCTCAATTGTTTGAACCATACTCTTCAATTTTGCGGGATGATTCCCGTGACATCTGGGTAGACGAAGTCAAACTTTGGCGTCAACGCATCGCCGGAAAGAACGTTAAAAATTCGCTTGAAGCACTCGATGTGTGCAATGGAGATGCGTTTCCAAATGTTCATCAAATGCTTCGCATTTTGGCAGTTCTGCCTGTAACGACAGCGACGAATGAACGCTCCTTTTCAACATTGCGTCGCCTCAAGACTTACCTCAGGTCAACAATGTCTGAAGATCGGCTGAACGGATTAGCCTCGCTCAATATACATCGCGATGTCGAGGTCGATCCGCAAAGAGTTTTGGAGAAGTTTTTTTCTACACCTCGCAGAGTTAATTTATTATATAGGGTTTTCCAACAAGAGGTGTTATTTTGAATCCCCCGGTATTTCGGTAGCTGTCACTTTTGAAGCTTTTATTCTTTGACACTTGACAAGTAGAAACTACGCCATTACTAAAAATGGAACGAGACACGCTTCAACAACGCATTGAAATTATTAAAATTCACTACAAAAATGGTGAAAATCTATTCCAAAAATGTCATTACACCGTATTTTGCATAAAGACTTGGGTCTTAAGGCTTATAAATTTCAGTTAACACAAGAACTCAAGCCGACCGATCATCAAGAACGTCGTGTCTTTGCTGATTGGGTCCTTGAAATGCATGAAAATGATCCGGAATCCCATCGAAAAATCATCTTGACTGATGAGGCCCATTTCCACCTCGGTGGCTACGCCAACAAGCAAAATTGTCGCATCTGGGGCTCGGAAAACCCAAGAGTTATTGTTGAGAAGCCTCTCCATCCTCAACGTGTGACTGTTTGGTGCGGTTTATGGTCCGGCGGGGTCATTGGACCTTACTTTTTCGAAAATGAGGTTGGATCAACAGTTACGGTGAATGGATTGCGCTATCGAGAGATGATTAATGATTTTTTATGGTCGGAGTTGGATGGTATTGATCTGGACAACGTTTACTTTCAACAAGACGGCGCTACGTGCCACACGAGCAACGAAACCATTGCTCTTTTACGGGAAATGTTTCCGGACCGTGTTATCTCTGGAAGAGGTGATCACAATTGGCCACCGAGATCTTGTGATTTAACACATTGCGACTTCTTCCTTTGGGGCCACGTGAAAGATAAGGTGTGCGCCAACAGCCCAGCGTCGATTCAAGACCTCAAAGATAGAATTCGTGAGGCTATCGAGGACATAGGGCAGCCACTTTGCGATTTGGTTATGGAAAATTTCATGAAAAGGATATGGTCCTGTAAGCGTGGTCGTGGTGGCCATTTGGCTGATGTTGTTTTTCATTATTAACGGCATACCTTCTTCTTTATTATTAAATAAACATCCGATCATTTATCTCAAAAAATTGCATTTTTCTTTGAATACCAAAATAACACCTCTTGTTGGAAAACCCTATATAATAACCGAATATCAAGTCAAGACACAATAAAATGTCTTCATTTATAAGAAAAGTTTCTTATTATTTTTTATTAACTTCATAACCTAACATGATACACATATGTCAAAACCCCCCCCATAAACGAATTCTGCGCACGGGCCTGACTAACAGACATTTGGTTGAGTTAGGCTTTTGTTTATGGTCAATAATAAATTTTTTTGAGAATTTGAGTAATATTTTTCCAGAAAGGACATGAATTCTTCTCATGTGTGGATGTTAGTAATTTTTTCATTTTTCTGAAGTTTTTCATTCTCAATATAAAACAAATTTTTTCAGTAACAGAAAACTTCATAAAAGTAAATTTGAAAACAAAGGCCGTTGTAACTTGTTGATAACTACATACAATATTAGTCAGTGCCGAGGGCTCGAAAACCAACTCAACCAAATCCTACTAATGACAGCTTTTTTAAATTTTTATTACCGGACCTTGTTTCTTAGAGTCCTGTCATATGAAAGCTACTACTTACTACTGAATTAAAGTAAAAAGTAAAATTAAAAATCTCACTTACTTTTATTGGTTTATCTTTTTTTACTATGTCAAGATATAGTATTTCAAAAACGTGTGTACTTCTCTTCTTTAAACTTAAACATTAAGTTTATTAATTTCCTATTATTTCTAAAACTTCAAACTATTGTAAGCACTAACAACCACAACAACAAAATTTATTCTTGGACTTATTGAGAGTTTAGACGTCTACAAAGTAGTATGTTGCCATATGGCAACGAAATAGCGAAAGGGTTAAAGTAGATCTGCCCAGCCCAACCGCTGGGAGTTTCTGGGGAATTCAATAGTCAGACCTTGGCATTAAGTTTTTTAGAGACTCTGGATCTATTTTTCTTGAGGTAGATTAGATTAGATTTTAATGGAGTTAGTTGCACTAAAACCAAAAGTGATCTATTGTGCCCCTACAAGTTGTTAGAGAACATTCCCTAGACCCACCGACCTAATGATATTTAGTAAGTCACGGGGGCTAAGGTGCTTGATATCCCCTTCTGCGAGTCAGTACTGGCACTGGTAACGCCTCCTGCTACGACATACCGCATCAGTGTGCAATATGATGTGCTCAGGAGTCTCCTCTGGTGTTCCACAGATTTTACAGACTAACCTTTTCTAAACCGATTGTACGCATATGTTTTCTCAGTCTGCAGTGCCCAGTTAGAAGCCCGATGATCTGTTAAAGCTGGTTTTTTCTCAGTCTGAGGCATTCTTCACCCCGTTTGGAGTTAGATCATCTGATGAAGATTTTCAATTGCCTAGAACTCGAGGCATTAGACCAGTCTCTGCTAGGGCATTCTTGTCCAGCTCAATGAAGGGCTTCGGTCCCAGAAGGACCGTGGTTGCCGCAGTTCTAGCTAGGCTGGTCTTATAGGTAATACGTTACTAAGTTAATAGTTACGTCTCAGTTGAGTTGTGTCCCATCAATTTGGCCTCTTATGCAAATTCTTTTTCTTATTGCCTTTGTTCGGAAGGGATAAAAGGTTTGTACTTTGTTACCTAATTAGTTTGAGCAAAAAATTATCAATTTTTTTTTTAGTTTTTTGGTCAACGGCCTATAGGCCAAAAATTTAAGTGTGGACAGAGTTTTTTGTCAATAACAAAACTATAAACTATAACTAATTTAAACTATGAAACCTGAACAAGTTTTCAACTAAAAACATACTTACTTACGAGTTTTTGTGTTACTAAGTGGGGTTGCTATAGTGGTGAGCGATCTTCTATGGACATTATTTTTAAAAATTTCTTTATGTTTGACTATTTGTAAGAAATTTTCAAGGATCTTTTTTTTCTTACTATTATCTAGAACCTAACAGCCCGTTAGCGAAAAACTTGGTTTCGCTGTTTACAAATTATAGGGTCGTGGCTACAGAAGGCAGAAGGTAACTTGAGCAATACAAGACAGAGACAGACCTATTCTAAGGTTTTCCCTCACGAGGCCTGGAAAAATATCTGTTCCTTAGGGACCATTCTGAACTTATTTCCATTTACGTATGTCGTGTCAAAAAGTCAAGTATAGCAGGCAAGTAGAGTAGAGCCGAGTCCGAGTAGCTGTCATTCCGCGGTGTTTGCACCATATTGGCATTGCTGTAGGGTGTCTGTGCAGCGACAATGCCGACACATACTTTTACTTTTTGTTATTAATTGATCACAGAAAAGCATCTTCGCATGCCGGATCGTCTGTCTGCAAATCTGCTCGTCCGCGTATTTCCAGTTAAAGAGCCTTTCTAACTACGGTACTGATCAGTATGCTAATAGTTGAGTTGTTTGTTTTTTGTTTTTGTTTCTTGTGCGGTTTGCAAATAACCAAAACACGAAGAAACAAGAAATGTTTAAACTTGGCAACTGCAAAATCGATCGCTGTCGCTCGTCGCCAATTAGATCCAGCCTTCTAGATGTTGCACGGCATCGGCATCGACATCGGTAGAGTATAAATTAACGCGTTCTTCCGCTGTAGGAAATTAGTGTGCAAAAATCGTTCCCAGCGGTACGTTTTTCCGGACACAATGAGAGTGAGTTGACGTTGCTTGACGCGACCTCTGAGCGAGGATAAAGTGCACCAATTACAGTGGATTACGGTATTTCGTTGCAGGTCTTTCTGTGCTTATTTGCACTTTCCACAGTGTTGGCCTCGGCCAATGCGGGTTTCCTGCTGAATCTGTTGGGAGGCGGCGGTGGTGGCGGCGGCGGCGGTGGCGGTTATGCCAGCGGCTACAGCCATGGCGGCAGCAGTGGTTATAGCGGCGGTCACGGTGGTGGCTACGATAGCGGCTACAGCGGCGGTCATGGTGGCGGCTACAGCGGCGGCGGTGGCTACGGCGGCGGTGGTGGACACGGCGGTGGTGGTGGTGTTCAAGTCTACAAAATCATAACCTCTGGCGGCGGCGGTGGCGGCTACGGTGGTGGCGGCTACGGTGACAGCGGCGGCTATGCCAGCGGCTACAGCCACGGAGGCGGCGGTTATGGCGGCGGCGGTTATGGCGGCGGCGGTTATGGCGGCGGCGGTCATGGCGGTTACAGCGGCGGCGGCGGTTATGGCGGCGGCGGCGGTGGCGGCCACGGAGGCGGTGGACACGTGCAAGTTTACAAAATCATAACCTCCGGCGGCGGCGGTTATGGCGGCGGCGGCCACGGTGGTTACAGTGGCGGCGGCGGCTACAGTGGTGGCGGCGGTCACGGTGGCGGCTGGGGTGGCTGGTAAACAGCTTCCTCACAGTCGTTGGGAAACATGTGATAGATGTGTATTTCCTTTTTGTGGAAACGATGACGATATAGGAAATTTAAAGTACAATTGCTGTTGATTTAAGGTCACTGGACATGCACAAATAATAAAAATTAAACATAGACCAAATGTTGTGTGTGTGTTTCTTTGAGTTGAGCTTCCGTCTTGCGGTTGCGGTAATTTTTCAATACCGGTCATTTTTCGTTTCCCTCGTCGCGTTCTACTTTGCATGAATTGGTTTTTGTTAAAAGCGAAAACACAACGCGACTTCAAGTCAAGGCCGCCAAGGAAGAGTGGCACTGGTGACGTTCTCAATGAGCGGTTTGTGACGCGGCTATGAGGCCGTGATTTGATTGATTTGGTGGCAGTCGAACGGACTTGTGGGCCGTGGCCAAGCGCCAAGTTCAATGCATTGAATTTAAATTGATGCTTCGACTTGTCAGTTAATCGTTTCGCCAATGCAATATTTTTGCCATACTTCAACGAGTTTGGCAGCCAAGAGCGGTGCCCATCAATGAGCTGTCAATGAAAGTCAATTCAAAGTTCGGTCAAGTCGGTTGGCCGACGTCCGATACGCATCACACTGATTCCGCTTTATCACGTTTTCCGTACGCAGCCACTTCACGCCAACTAATTTACTCATTTAAAACAAATGAAACCAAAATTTCAAAACTACTAAGCCGAGCTGTAAAAGCCATAATGAAAATAAAATCAAAAAAGCATTTGCGAAACAAAACTGCGTTACATGAGCCACAACAACATTTGGTCATTGGTCTGTTGTGGCGAGATCGACAGTAATTTGTTATCACGAATGCCGTTGAAATTTTTGTATACTGTTAAGTATCGAAATTAGCTGCACTGCGGCACATTGGGCCGTTGCCCAATGCGTGGCCCCATGTTTTAGGAGCAGAGCTCAGACGCCGATCGCTGCAGTTGACAGTTTATGGTCGGCGTAGAGTTTGGTGACGGTGACATCAAACACAGAAACTTGAATAGATAACACAAGTGAGTGGTTGACGCACAGCATCTGAAATGCCTTGTATGTAGAATGCATATTGAGGAAACAACAACACTGGGTGGCTCAGGTTCAATAGCAGTAAAACTGACCCACTAATTAACTAGTTTGACGGCCTGCTTAATCAATCAACATGTTTTAAAATCGATTAAATAAAGTCCGCTTTGTGATTAGCGTTAGACCACTTCACATTGTGTCTCGAGGGCTGTTGTTCAATTCGAGCCGAGACATAATTAATTTGAAGTGGTGCGTCGGGTGCGGGCTGCTCATAAGTGCACTTTTATGTGCAAGCTTTGAGTTTGTGGCAAACCTACAATAAAATGAACGTAAGAAGAGTGGGAGTTGTATGAATATTAATTATGTTTGGTGACTTTGCAGAGTAGACAACGTGTTTGGTTTTCAACAAAACTTTGTTTGAATTCATTTTTAAGCTGTTAATATAAATTCAGAAATCAGACCTGAAATATTTAGTTGTTGGCATTTTGCTTGAGTACACTTGAACTTAAATTTACATTTCATATCATATCATATCATATCATATCATATCATATCATATCATATCATATCATATCATATCATATCATATCATATCATATCATATCATATCATATCATATCATATCATATCATATCATATCATATCATATCATATCATATCATATCATATCATATCATATCATATCATATCATATCATATCATATCATATCATATCATATCATATCATATCATATCATATCATATCATATCATATCATATCATATCATATCATATCATATCATATCATATCATATCATATCATATCATATCATATCATATCATATCATATCATATCATATCATATCATATCATATCATATCATATCATATCATATCATATCATATCCGTTGATATCTCGAAAAGCACACATCGGATTTGGCTAATTTTTCACAAAATAAATTTAACCCTTTCGAACCCGAATTTTTCCCTGTGTCTCGATATAACTTTTTGGTATTTAAATCATGAAAAACTTGCCTAAGAAGTGTGCATACGACATTTGAAATCGCCACGCCTCTTTGTTAGAGTTCTAGAACTAGTTTACTTTTGAACAATTTTAGCTTAAAACGGGTTAAATAAATTTTGTATCAATATTTTTTAATTACAGAAAAATTATTTAATATTTATGGAAAAATACAAAATTATCACTTTTTGATTTTATTTAACCATTTTTAAAGAAACAGGGTTTTGGTCAAACGCGCCCAGTTCATAGACTTCAATTACTTAGAACACAAACTTTCCCTGATATCGCTGCAAATGATTGGAAATTATTTTGGGGATAACAGTAAAATTTTTGTATTTTGCTTTGAATTCACTTCTAAAGATATTAATTTGTTGGTGCCTACTAAAATTAAACTCATAAATCAATCGTAGCTTTTGCTATAAGATGACAAATAGGTGAAGTTGCCCTCAGGTAACTTTGGGGTCGAAAGGGTTAAACAAATATATAAAAATTTTCACGATAAAAATAATAATAATAATAAAAGTCACTAAAGCAAAATTTTGTAGAAATACTAGAGAAAATAGAGATATTTCAAAATAAAAAACCGTCAAATTGACCGCAATGGTCTTTTTAGTGTTAAATCGGTGGGCAAAGATCTGACTGACTAGATTTAAAATATAATACAAAAGTAGTACAATGAATTAGATATCATAGAATAAGACTTAAAAATAGAGTTACTTTTATTTTGAAAACATATTTTGGCATTGTAAAAAATTTAATCAGCAGACGTGGTTCAGTAATTAGTATGTTGTACCACAAGTCTGATGATGCTGATGCGATAACGTAAGGGAGCAGTCCATTTGGATAGTTGAGTCATGAAAAGAAATAGAGGCTCTCACTCCCCCTGAACTTCTTTCTTTCTTCCTTCTTTGACCTCATCACACTTAATACATCGCTGACCAATATGTGCTTCCTGCTTCTGGATAAGGCTGGGCAGTGGCAGAAAAATGCTCTTTCCGTTCACGTCCTCCAAGCAGGATTTGCATGTAGAGTCATCGATGATTCGCATGTTCTCTGGCCCATGGATTATGTAATGTGATCGCTCCGATCATTAGTCGCAATTAATTTCTCTTCAGTCTAAGAAGAAAGTCCACTCTATCCTTACTCGATGTTCTCACAAAACACTTTCCGATTCTGCAGTACTCCACTCCGGACCATTTCCCCATATAAGCAAAGCTTGTATGGTTCTTGATCCATTGCTGAACCTCTGTAGCGTTGATGCCGATTATTGGCTCTGGTCCTACTGGATTTCTCGCTAATCCCAGATTGGTCAGTTTATCGGCGATTTCATTGCCAAAAACATCAAATTGTTCAGGAACCTATATAAGGGTTAGCTGTTTATGTTTTGCGACACTTTTCAGCTTTGAACTACATTCGCTTACAATCTTTGAGTAGGGTTTTCTAGGGTCTCAAGTGAAGACCCCTATGCGTTTTCCCTTCGATTTTTGCTCAATGATCCAGGAGGCCACATTCAGGATGCGATAGTCCTTCGTCTAGAAGACCGTAATTGTCGCTACTGTGACGTACGAGTACAAGGATTCTCCATTTAGGTACCATCCAGCTCCAGTTCCTTGAGAGGCTTTGGAGCCATCTGCATAGAGCCTGAGTTCAGGACTCTGGATTGCTCCATTGTTCTCTTCCAGTCTATATCACATATTTCATAATTCCTTTCAAATTGAATATAGAGTACCAGATTGTCCGTTGGAACCAAAACCATTCAAAAAGATCACAAAAAGCTCAGATGTTGGTCCAACATTTAGAGTTTCTTGTCCTTAGGTACCACAACGGCCTAAACTAGGCTATGTGAGTCTCTAGTCGTCAACGTCTAGAACTGCCTCTTTTACCTACTTTCCTACATTCTCAAGTCTTGGAGACTGTAGCCAGCCTCTAAAATCTTTATGTCTCCTCAAACCATTTTGATGTTCAATTCAATTAAAAGTCTGAATTGTAAAAAATATGTTAAAATTTTGAATTTTATTCAATTATCAATATTTTTGCAAAATAAATTTCTTATATGTTATAAAAAACTCCAAGCCATAATTTTGGCTGGCGCTATGATGTGACTTTTAGCTTAATTATTAGGTTTGTGAATACTGAAATCGATCAGCGTATTGCCACATGGGATGTAACAATCGTTTCAGTTTTATTGTTGTATGTGTTGTTGCTATAGCAGAGTTTGTAAGACAAGGTAATAAGGTAATTTATTTGAGAAAAGTGAGACGATTCAGCTGGGAAGATGGATGACCCATCCAACGTAGACAACGCCTGGGGATATTTTTATAACCGGCATTTGTTTAGAATCAAAACAAACCATTTTAGTTTTTTGCTGATGAGTTTAAATTTCTATTAGATGAGATAATATTTGTGGTATTGTGCACTTTAAAGAAATATAAAAATTCACTATGAAATATTAGAGTAATTTCTGCTTAAAATTTATACATTTTTCCGAATGCTTTCAGGGTGCTTTGAAATAGTTTTTTGTTATCTCTTAGTGTTGTTTTTATTTCATTGTCTTTGCGGTTATGAGATGTTCTTCGCTTAAAGAAATCAAACTTGTTTGATGCAAATTTTTCAATGCACGTTTTTTTGTTTATCAGTTCGAGACAATAGATTTTAAAGCTAATAGAGTTGCCGCCGATTTAATCTTCGAAACAATGAAACAAAACAGTAATAGTTGCTGTCGCCTTTGCAAATAACAATTGGAATTATTTTGCATTTGATAACTATTTAAGATGTGATTTTTAATGGACATCAATTAAATGTGACAACACAAAAATTTGAAACAAAAAAAATATTATATGAGATATGCGTTTATAAAATTTGCAATGAAATGGAGCACTTGACTAGGATTGACAACTGTTATGAAGTGAAATACAACAATTTTGTATTGTAGATCAATTGAAGGATTTATGAGATTTTAGTTGTTTTTTACGTTTTGATTAAAGTGCTTTAAATATAAAAAAATGCTTTAAAAATTGATGACTTTGAGGAAGTTTAGTTTTATGCAAATCGATGAAAGTTAAAGCATTGAAACCTGAAATAATTAAAACAATTCAGATCTAAACAAATTTTCATTGATTTAATGCCGTTTATACATTTATTTTATTTTCTTTTTATTTATTTTAGTTTATTTGAATGACATTTAATTAAGAAACCTTCAACCTCAAACAAAAAAAACTCATTTCCTATATTTGTTCATCAATTGTTAATTTAAATTTATTTTCATTTTATTCAAACCATTTATGACAGCTAAAATTACAAAAAAAATAACACAACAGTTTTAAATATTTTTTATTAAATTTTTCATATTTAAACAGACATTTGACGTAAAACTGTAAAAATCACAATCTTTCAAATCACTAATTACTAACTTAATTACTGGTTAAAATGTATAATCGTTAGTTAATGCCAAACATTACATAAATACTTGTTTCTATTTTGCTTTTATGATTATTTCTTTATCGATTTCTTCACTTGTCTCATTCTTATAGTTAAAATTTTTTGCATCTTTTTGTCTTCTCTTTAGGTTTATTTCAAAATTCATAGCTTCTTTCACACTTCCTTACTTTGATGATCTTTTCTGTCAACATGCATAAATTTATTGTGTGCTTTTTGCCCTCAACTCAATATTAATGAACAAAAAACGATAATAATGATCATAAGTATTCATCGTATCGAATACAAAAACCAAAAATTTCTGAGCCCACCCTCAGCAATGCCTTCAAACAAAAAGCTACTTGATTATTTGCTTCTATAAGATTTAAGGGGGGAGTACACTTTGATTTTTCAAAAAAATGTATTTTTTTTTTTTTGGCTTAAAATGTTCCTTGGGATGTATACTTTAATTTAGAAAAGGCTCCAAGTCCGCCAGAATATTCCTTACCGCTTTACGAAGCGATTTCCTAAAACATGTACCGGCGCGCTGAGAGAGCATCTTTATCTTTAACCCATTTTTTACCGCCCCTAGATCCCGTGGACCGATTTTGAAAATTTTCATAACACAGCCTATTTAGAGCCTCCGTATGCCATTTCTGCTTTCAAAAAAATTAAAAAAATTTTTTTTTTGGGCTGGAGCAGATGTGACTTTTAAGACACGCTGGCAAAATACGTAAGCCAAATTCGGAAAATTACACATTTTTCAAGTTTAAGTTACTGTTTCTTTTTAACTACGCATCGAAAGTAGTTGCAACCAAGGAGAAAGTTGAATATAATGCGATTCCCGTGTTTTTAAGGACACACCAAAATATTTCAAGCTAAAACACGCTTAAAACTTTAGAAAACTGAAAGTTTTATAATTTGTATGTCAACTTTGTTTTTTTGGTAAGCAGTATTAAGTGTTTTATTAAAAACAAAAATTCATTTTGTATTAAAAAAAAAAATTTGTTAAAACCCTTAAAAAAGGTGGTCCTGTTTATACCAGTTTTACACTAAGTGAAACCCTAAAATTCGGAAATAGTTGTTCGCAGTTTGAAAGGCAATGAATGTAGCTTTCCGATAATGTAAACATATTTAATATGCGTTAGAAACTGTTATTTTCAGAATTTTTCAAAGTTGCCGTGTCTTTAAAGACACGGCGGTAAAAAATGGGTTAAACGCGTTTATCTCGAAACGGGGCTTTTCAAACTGGCGTGGGAAATAACTCTAACCAGTTATTATTAAATTTGGATATCGCCTAGGTTTTCTTGTTTAGAATTAAATTCTGCTTAGAAATACGTATCCACATTTTCGATTTTGTCAAAAATGGATTTTTAATCCACGATTTTGTAAGCATTTTTAGGGTTAAAAAATGGACTTTTTTTCCTAAGGCCACAACTTTTGAAAACAATTAATTTAAAAAAAATCGGAATACGTATTTCTAACCCGAATTTCATTACTTATCAGGATTTTGTTCGATTTATGTTCCAGGATCACATGGGAAGGAGTATTTTCTCACGCCGTTTTCCGACTTCCGCGCGAGGACGCCCGCGCGACCTGGTGCACCGGCCACGGGGGGACGCCAATCGAGTTCAAAAAAATACAAATTGTAGTTCGAAGGATGAGTAATAAATGGGTTATAACATATTTGCCCTCCCTGAGTGTTTTATTGCTTAAAAAAATTAACGAAAATGCCTTACTTTTTGGACGTTCAAAGTGTACTCCCCCCTTAACTGATTTCATTGTCATCATTTATCAAGTCTAAACATAGAACTGGCTATGCAGTGTTTCTCAAACTATGGTAATAAAGTCTAGATTATGCCAACTGATTGTTTAGTATGAAATTAATAGAATTATTCGTAAGAGTAGAGACAATTAATTCCATAAGCTTGTACAATACGGAATAAACGATTAAAATAGAAAACGGATGGTGTAGGGATTATTTATTGTATGGTAGAGATGTGAATTTTATCTATGAAAAGTATTTCTAGCGTATAGAGATAGGTAGCTTGTAGTGGCTGTCCAGAGGCGAAGTTCGCTTAGGCCATTAATCTTCGCCTTACCAAAGATTTTTAAATACGTCGATTATCAAAACCTGACCGGTTGACCCCTAGCCCTTCCACTGCCATTTTGAATAAAACTCACAATAAAATATTTTGTTTCTGTATCTCAGTATGTGCTCAATAAACTCTCTGGATAGAAATCTTCCAATATTTTCCATAGTCGCAAAATAAATCGTTAAACTTTGGTCTATGTTAGATTCAAGTTTAAACATGAAAAGAACTTTGAAAACTACTTTAGAATTCGTTCAGTGAGTCGATCCTAGCTCGGATCAATACTCTGCCATATATTAAGTAATAAATACCAAAAATACCACCCGGATGGGTATAAGTAAAGCCAAGGATTAAGGCCCATTGTGATACCATAATCAATAGTACCTCAATCAATAAGTTTGCTCACACATTGAACCAGTTTGAACTTTCCAAGAAGCCTAGTATACTGTGAATAGACATTCCCTGTCAAAGAAGTAGTTAAGCAGTTGACTCTTCTTTTCCTAGATTCTTCTTACTCGTCCATACAGCTACGAGAAAAACGCACCGTGCAGAGTTTTTCTTTAGCTGAAGTTTGACATGATTAAACTTCAGCTTTGTCCCACAGTTTCGACATTGAAAATTCTAGGGAACCGTAAACAGGTGACCCATACACTACTGGGCCGTGTAAGTAATGACAAGCATTGTAGAATTTAGACGGGAATTTTTAAATGCAATTCGTTGGCTCTCTTGAGGCCACATCTGGTCCAAGTTTTCTATGAAAAGGTAGTAATTCTTTCTCAACTTTAATTATGCCACATTATGTAGCGAGAAGAGATGTCAGCCTGGAGAAGAGGAAAAAGAAGGTCTCTAGGTAGATCTACTTTCTGAAGTGATGGTAAAGTCCAAGTTAGCCTAAGTAGAATATAAGATAAACTAGTCTTTTTGTAGATCCACTTTCCGAAATCCAGAGGTTATCTGTTATATAGTGGAGATGTCTCTAGTTAAGACCTGACATACGCAAAGCCCGATTCCCCTGCTGAGCCTTTGTTTTATATTGTTTGTATTATAGGGTGACGTAAATCTGTTCAAATCTGATGATAATCTTTGGGATTTCTAAATAATGATGAACAATGTACCATTTAGGCGGAAATTGTTAAAGCATTGTTGGTTCTCTTGGGGTCATATCTGGGTCGAGTTTTCTATGAAAATGTAGTAATTCTTTCTCAACTTTAATTATGACACATTAGGTAGTGAGAAGAGATGTTACCTTATAGAGAGATCTCTGGGTAGATCCACTATCTGAAATTCAGAGGTTATGTTTCATATGGTGAAGTCTGAGGTAGTCTAAGTAGAATATAAGATAAAGTAGTAATTGTTATCATAGATATGGAAGATATTGTTATGGATCCACTTTCTTTTATAGATCCAAGTTCCGAAATCCAGGGGTTATCTGTTATATCTGTGGAGATGTCTCCAGCTAAAACCTGACATACACCAAGAAAAGCCCGAGCCCCCTGTTGATCCTTGGTTTCATAGTATCGGTAGGAGACCCTGAATATTATAGGAAGTCGTAACTCTGTTGGCATTTCGTCAGCTAAATATCCTATGGGATGTCTAAATAACGATTAACATTGTACCATTTAGACGGAAATTGTTAAAGTATTGTTGGTTGTCTCTTCTCTCTCTTCTCTCATATCATATCTGGGCCAAGTTTTCGATGAAAAGGTAGTAATTCTTTCTCAACTTTAATTATGACACATTATGTAGCGAGAAGAGATGTTACCTTATAGAGGGAGAAAAAGAAGATCTCTAGGTAGATCCACTTTTTGAAATTCAGAGGTTATCTTTTATAAGGTGAAGTCTAAAGTAGTCTAAGTGGAATATAAGATAAGTAGAAATTGTTATCATAAAAATATAAGATCTTTTTATGTATTCACTTTCCGAAATCCAGGGATTATCTGTTATATCTGTGGAGATGTCTCTAGCTAAAAGCTGACATACGCAAAGAAAAGCCCGAGCCCCCTGTTGATCCTTTGTTTGATAGAATCGGTAGGAGACCCTGAATAATATAGGAAGTCGTTAATCTGTTCGCATCTGGTCACCTAAGTATGTAACCTATGGGATGTCTAAATAACGATGAACATTGTACCATTTAGACGGAAATTGTTAAAGCATTGGGGTCATATCTGGGTCAAGTTTTCTTTATGTAAATAATCCTTTCTCAACCTTTAATGTGGCACATTAGTTAAAGATAAGAAATGTCACTTTGTATTCACATAATTTTATACATTCATTTAAATATTTTCATATTCATATCAAATATCCAAACCGATTAACCGCACAGTTTGGCTTTTGCCGCTCAGCCATTTATGTTTCACATTTTTTAACCGTTTAATTTCGTTTTGAAGTTTCACGATTTTTTCCCAACGAAACTAATTGTTTTAATAACAGGTTATCAAATTGAGTAATGTATAAAAATGTATGTTTGTCGTCATCTATGTACGATGCCTGCGGCGAAGGTGGCCCCCGCAGTTAGTAGTTCACTACCAATGCCATACAATCCGTGAGCCAGTTGGAGCATTTGCGCCATAAACCATCGATATGATCATCAATAAGCCAATTCAAGCAAAAGCGTTTAGTTGATTGTTCGCAGAACATAAACCGAACAATGCAAAGACGTCCCAAACGAATTCACATCAAAACGAGTGCTCACACTTGAGCGACAGCATAAGGAAATTATAATTAAGTAAATACATGCCAAGTTTTTTCCTTAGCTGTGAAAAATCCAAACACTTCGTTTTTGCTATTTTTTGAAATTTTTTTTAATTTTATTTTTTTATTTATTTTTTTTGTACAGTAGTGTTTTGCGTACTTTACAATTAGCCATTACTATTCATAAATTCGTATAAAAACGGCGTGTCGGCGAACACTGCAAATTATTCTCAGTTTGGTTCTTCGCAGTTCTAGTTGTGGAATTATGAAAGTTGGTCGAATTCAAAGGTCATAAAGTCAAAAGAGTTTACTAATTCGATTTTACAATCTTTCTCAGATCTGTTTGTTGGTGTTGGCAACTCTGGCGGTGGCGCATGCCGGTGGCGGTGGTTATTTACCGCGCGGCGGCGGTGGCGGCGGTGGATTTGGCGGAGGCGGCTTTAGCGCAGCCAGTCGTTATGGTTCGGGCTCGCGCGGCGTGGGCGCCTCGCATTCGTCGTTTGCAGCTGCCAGTGCGCCAGCTGTGTCCTATGGTGCTGGCGGTGGCAGCGGCGGTGGCAGCGGATATGGCAGATCATTTGGAGGCGGTGGCGCTGGAGGATTCGGTGGCAGCTCTCTGCATGGAGGCGGCGCCCGAGCGGGTGGTGTGTACGGCGGCAGCTCCCTTGGATTAGCTCGCGGCAGGTCCTATGGAGGCGGCGGCTCATACGGTGGCGCTGCTAGAGGAGTCGGTTATGGTGCAGGCACCTTTGGCGCCGGTCATGGCGGTTCCTATAGCGGCGGCAGAGGTTTTGGCAGCGGTGCAAGGACTGGCTGGAATGGTGGAGCATCTTTGGGTGGTGGGTATGGTGGCGGCTACGGAGGTAGCAGCGGTGGTTATGGAGGAAGAAGCGGTGGTTACGGAGGTAGCAGGGGCGGCTATGGAGGTAGCAGCGGTGGTTACGGAGGCGCTTCTCTGGGTCGTTCTTACAGTGGTGGCAGCACTGGTGGCCTGTATGGTGCTGGCACTGGTGGCTTTGGCGGTGCCAGTGCTGGCAGTTATGCTGGCGCTCACGCTGGCAGCTCGGCTGGCTGGTGGAATGATAGAAAATGATTTTGTAAAACGAAAATACTCCCAAAACTGTATTCATTGCATAAGAAAATAAAAATTAAATGCTTGATCTCGGCATAGTTTAAATATTTGTCACTTTACTTTCGCTCTTAAATTTCACCCAAACAAAAGCAACATTTTCAAATTATCACAAATGCATTCACATTACAACAATGGTGCAGGCTGCCGCTTATGTAATTCCAGTTGAGAAATGGCCAATGTGCGTTACGGCGAGCAATCAAGGCCATCCGTTTCAGCGGACCAGCTGTGCGGCCTACAAGATTTACAGTGCGGTGTGTGTGTGTGTGTGTGTGTGATATTTGAATCGCAGGTGTTAATTAGATTACAAGCCGAGTATAGAAATGATTTTGATGTCATCATATTGCTGTGGTTGGGAAAGTAAATTGACAGTTTCGAGTGAAGGTTATTTTTGATTGCATATGGAAATTTGATGTAATAATGTGGGATAATCTCTCAAAGAGCTGCAGTTTTCAACAATCCATTACAATTTGTATTGTTTGAGTGGAAACATATTTAAGTTATTTAATAATGAAAATATCTTTTTTGTTACATACTTAAGTTAGTTATTTTATTATTTTATTTTGATTATTACATTTGTCTTGCTTCTCTTTGAAGTATGTAACAGAAGTAAAAGACAAGAATGTAGTTTTCAAGGATAACTTTTCAATTCTAAGACTATATTTCAACGGATCATTTCAACCTAACGTTTCATTTATTAACTTTTTAACCCTTTCGCTATTTTGTTGCCATATGTCAACATGCTACTTTGTGGACTTCTGCATCCTCTATGGTTGCAAGCATACATTTTTTTGTTGGTCTTTAGAATAGTTTAATGTTTTAGGAAAAATACGAAATTAATAAACTGAATATTTAAGTTTAAAGAAGAGAAGAGAGAAGTATACACGTTTTTGTAATGGTATATCTTGACATAGTAAAGGAAGAACAAGCAGAAAAAATTAGAGAACTTTTTAATTTGACGTTTTCTTTCAATTTAGATACTCTTTTTTTTAGTTTTGGCTGAAGTAAATCAAGAAATATTCAAATTTTCGTTATGCGTTAAAAGTTTTATGTTTAAGTAATTATTACAGCCACAACGAAGTGGTTGCCCTCATAGAAAAACACTCTAAAATACAGGGTCCAAGTATAAAAATTAAAAAATTTCTTATGGAATGTTGCTAATATAACCACATAGAAGCCTAAGACGTAAAACTTAAAATTTTAAGTTTCCCCAGTAAAAACCTGTAGCGAAAGGGTTAACAACTCATTGCCGGGTTATGGCCTGCAGCAAAAGTTCTCTCGAGGTATCTCTGCCTCTCTCTTCTCCAGTTTGTCACACCAAAAGATTATAGGGTGTCCTCAACTTGGTCCTTTCATAGAGAGTTCGGTCCACCTTTTCGCCATCGACCTTCAACTGCCCGTGTTACTTCTAAGTTCCATGTTTATGTTAGCATTTCTTAGGTGCAACAGTTTTGAATTCTCTAATCCAAGTTGTTTTACTCTTTTTTTGTACTTTTTTATTTGTATAAGTTAGAATCTTCATGGTTCATTTGGTCGACCTATCGGACCCATTTCTTCTTACACCTCTCCTTGTAAGTTTAAAAAAAATTAAGAGCGTATGGACAAAGGAAACAGAATCGAATACAAACATCTTTTGGAAGCATATCAAATAGATCTTTTTTAAATTTTTTTTTCTATACATTCTTCATCCTTCTGGTGCAGAAGTCTCTATCCAATTTTCTTTGCATGGCTGCGGAGACAATTTTATTATTAACCCTGTGTGATCAGGCATCGATCAGTGTAAAGAATAATCAATCTTTTTTAGCTCTATTAAAAGTTGCAATGTCATCAAGAATGATTTTATTTCAACAAGCTTTGGTGTATAGAAAACCTATAAATACATAAGAAATCAATTCGCAAATCGAGAACGCCAACTAAAGGAAATGCGTCCTGAAAAGGATTTGGTGAGTTTGGTGAGGCTCAGATAATCGACCTCGCGTTTGTGATTCTGAACAAGAATTGGGCTCTTGGAGCTGAGATAATGAGTTGGAATTTTTAGAAAAGATTCTCAACACTTTGAACTTTGATATTACTTACCTATGTATGTAACAAAAAGGTTCCACCAACAACCTTCTTAAAATCTAAAAAATGTGCAGATTATGGCAAAAATAAAAACCGAATTAACGACATCACTTCTTACTTCCATTCTCTGTTATTTGCAACTTCTCAGAATCAATTTATCTTAATCTTTCAATTAACTTCATTAGCTATACTAGTTCCAAGTCCTATGTCTGTATATGTTGGCAATTTGTTAGACTCGGCAGGTCTAAATTCTCCAACCCAAGTTTCCGTTTTCTTCATTTGGCCGTTCAATGTTAGAATTTAAAATTTATTTGGAAGTCTTATGACCTTATCGAGACAGTTTTCTCGTACTGAGTTCTATGGTTAGCTACAGAAAAATATTTAGCTTAAAACTTCCAACACCAACAAATTACTTGGAGTTTTTAAGAAAATTTGCTTAGTATAGAAATTTTTTAACCAAAAAAAAAATTATAATTGTAAAACTAAGTCATTTTAAAGAAGGCTTGGCAGAAGGAAGTTAAAGATCTTGGATCTAAAATGCAGTGTTCTGTATGAGGTTTTTGATTGAAAAGAATAAATTTGTATGTTTTATGATTTTCTAAATTTTTCTTAATTTTTTCTAATTTCTCTCTAGTGGAAGAATAAATTTAAAAATTCATTAAGAGGTGGAAATTGATTAGAAACGAAGACAAGAGTCCTAAAATGTTTACATTAACCCGAATGCGCCGGAAGTTTTGAAGAAAATTTGCTTAGTATGGAAATTTTTTAACCAAAAAAAAAATTGTAATTGCAAAACGAAGTCATTTTAAAGAAGGCTTGGCAGATGGTAGTTGAAGATCTTGGATTTAAAATGCAGTGTTCTGTATGAGGTTTGTGATTGAAACGAATAAATTGGTAGGTTTCATGATTTTTTAAATTGTTTCTTAATTTTTCGAATTTCTCTCTAGTGGAAGAATTAATTTATCTTGTGAAAACCTTTTTTGAACGATTTAACATGAATCATAATTGAAAAATAACATTCTTATATTGAATGTTTAGTGGTCGTGCTAGACGCTACTGAGTTAAGCTGCAGAAAATCTTAAAACGCACATTTCAGGTTAAAAAAAATTAAATTAATAGTTCAGAAATGTGAAGATTATGTTTGATAAAGTCATAAAATTAGCTTTACTTGCATATCTTAGGGTTATTCAATATATTTTACATTTTCAGAACAATGTCATTGCTATTGCTTCTTATTATTTTATCGAAAACAATTTGAACTCAAACATGTTTGAGTAAATTTGTCTGTTCTTGTCAATATATTCACATGATATCTCGATTATAATATATTTACACATATTAATTCCACCGATATTCTTTTTAATTTTCTAAATGATGATTTGAATGTAAATTTCTTCATTAAAGTTTTTTGGTACCAAAATTAAACAATCAAAAACTACTAACTAAATACGTTGCATTCAACTCTAATTTGATCTTTTAACTATTAAATATTAATGTTTGAATTCATTTGAATTTTTCATTAGCAAAGCGCTTCCAGCTGCTCCAATGAATCCTAGATGGCGCTGCCAAGTGGCTGAGCTTCACTATTCAAGTTTTTACCAAAACCAAACAAAAAAACTGGTCTAAAGTTTGTTTTGAATGTGTTAAAGCTTCAACGATTGTAACGGTTTTTAGTGTTGCTTAAGCTTTTGTCATGTTTTGGTTGCCCACCTTAAGGTTACCTAAGTTCAATGTCACATAGTGAAGACGAAAGTGAAGTTGGAGTTGCAAGCACGCCAACAATTTGAGGCGATAATGCGTGACAAACGTGCAAACTTTAAGAAACCGTACACTGAAAAAAATTGTGTAGTTTTTTTATTTTTGTATTATTAAACTTTTTTGCTACTGCACCAAGTTAGGCATTGTTTCTATTATAAACAATGAGAATGTCTTGAAATGTCGGCAAATACATTAACTCACTTTAAACACCGATTAAAGCTCCCACACAGCAAGATTACAATTACGTAAATTACAGCATTTTTAATAATAGAAATGCATTGTAATAACATTTAATTGCATGCGGCGCATTTTTAGTGGTTGAAATTTTCCTAATCAAATTCAAATTGAGAAACTTGTACAAGTACATGATTTGATTTTCTTATTTAAATGACTATCTTTATTGCAGTATCTCTCTGTGTGTGTGTGTGTGTGTGTAGGTATGTCACATGTGTGTTTTGCCAAAAAAGCAAGAATCAAGTAAACAAATTATATTAAAAAAAAGTCGTGAGCCACTCGTCGCAAATTCATTGTTCATTCATCCCCACACCCCAGCATTGGCGCTGCTCGACGCTTGCGAATTGGCATAGGAACCGCCATAGCCGCCGTTGCCATAGCCACCGCTTCCGCCGCAGCCGCTACAGCCGCCGCTCGGATGGCCGCCATAGCCGCCGCCTCCACCTCCGCCCAGACTGCCGGCTGCGCTGTAACTGTTGGAGTTGCTCGCGGCGAATGAGCCACTGACACCATATCCGCCGCCGCCATAGCCACCCTGACCGCCGTAGCCACCGTTGCCACCGTAGCCGCCATATCCGCCATGTCCACCGCCGCCGCCGTAGTAACCATTGCCGCCGCCGCCGCCGTAATATGGCACCTCTTTGACTGCAATTACTTTGACGCCGCCATATCCGCCACTGCCATATCCGCCATTGCCATATCCGCCATTGCCATAGCCACCGTTGTAGCCGCCGCCTCCGTAGCCGCCGTGACCGTAGTTCGAGTATCCACCACCGCCGCCACCGTAGCCGCCATGTGCATAGAGTCCGGCTCCGCCGCCGCCGCCGCCGAACAGCAGCGACTTCTTCAGCGCTTTCAGCTTATGCAGCGTGGGCGTTACACTGCTCACGCCCAGCAGCAGTACCAGCACTACCGTCAAACGTTTCATGCTTGTGTCAAGTGGTTGAGATCGATTCGCGATTGACCGTTAAAACTGCGTTTGAATTCGTTCACGTTAATCCTTTTGGTGACAATCGTCCGGAGCGCACTTTGCGTATTCTTGACACTTGAAACTTTTTTGCGCAACTGATCCGGCTGGATGCGACTCCGATCGCATTTATACTTGGCCAATTGGGAATTAAATTCTGAGCATGTACGGGCCGCTTGGCTGCTACGGACGAGGCGCCGGGGGCAACGGCACGAACGTGCGACAACGATTTGTTCAAAATGCGCTGCGGGTGCGCTGAATGAGGGTCGCGTTGCGGTGCCTCTCTCTGTCATCGACATCCTATTGCTGTGCACTGGTAAATTGCTCAGTGACTCGGAACGAAAACAACGCCCCTGTGCGGTAGTGTGCGCTACAATCGGCCACACGGGCCGGGTTTCAAAAGAAATGTGTCAGGCATGTGTGGGGTTGAAGAAAATTAATTGTTGAGTATAATAATTTATGGAGATATTAGCGTAGGGATCGTTGCGCGAGAGACGAGATCAAAGTACATTTTTGAATATTAGTAAAAACAAATCTTGGTTCCGGAGATTTCATCTTGTCAGCAGAGTCCTGGAAGATCCTCAAGTATTTAATGTTTCTAGTGAGTTTCAATTGACTTTAGGAATTTCAGTATTAGTATAAACAAGTCTTGGTTCCCGAGATTTCATATCGTTAGCAGAGTCCTGGAAAATCCCCAAGTATTTTTTTATTTTTTTAGTGAGTTTCACTTGATTTTAGGAATTTCAGTATTAGTAGGAAGAAGTCTTAGTTCCTGAGATTTCAGCTCGTCAGCAGAGTCCTGGAAAATTCTCAAGTATTTTATGTTTTTAGTGAGATTCAATCGATTTCTGGAATTTTTATGAATGATCCTAACTCTTCCTTAGGCTCACAAGCATCTGTCCATAACAGATAAAAGAAAGACGAGTTCTCTATGGTTTTGATAGTCACTTAGCCATAATATGATCTAAAGACTTTTGGCATCTAGTATGTGAGACCTTCGCTATAATTGCTTTGAATTTATTGGCCAACAGTTCGTTGCTTAGAAGTGCGTCCTTCTCTTCAGTGAATACGAAAGACAAGGAAAAGTTGTCGTATCAGTGCATCAAGCAACAACCAGCTCCCCTTACTCGTCTTAGTTGGGAAAAGATGCCTCATTTTTAAGCCTCCGCCCGAACAACATTTGTTCCTAAAAAAGAAGAAGCTCGCTTTAATAGTTTCGATTTAAACTGGCCTAAGCTGGGCAGAAATGTTCTCTGAAAGATATTTGCCCTTGGCTTCACATACCAGAGGCCCTAGGTTCGATTCCTAGCTCGGTCTGTTGAAACACTCGTCTACTTCTATCGTTATCCACATGAAGCAGATGAGAATAGCCCATATAGAGGCCTAAGTGTGCCTCATACAGAGGCAGCCACTACAACCTACCTACCTACGAGTGAGCTGGAATGAGAAAGTGAGATGGAATGACACGGACACAGTTCGTATTGTCCGAATGGACGAAGCCACTCTTCAGCTCGCATAGAGAACGCCAGGGAAGAGGGCAACTTAAGATGGAAGAACAAAAGAGGCGAACTGGTGAAACTTGAAGCTGCTAACTGGGGTCACCGCCAACAACCGCTAACCATTAGATTGTTGGTAGATACGGTCAAAAACTTTCTCTCTCCAATGACTGCTTAACCCATTAAAGCCGGGTACCAGTTCCACCCATACGATTTTGATAAAATTTCATACACGACCTGGAATTGACCCAAAATGATCAGAAACAAAATTTCAGCTTTCTATCTCTGCACGTTGCTGAGATATTCAATGGGTATTTTCTACCCATTAGACAGCAATGGTAGCTTTTTTTCATACTTTTTAAAGTGATCAGCTAAACACGTGAACAAAAGATGTATTGTTTACAGGTGAGTTCGGAGGCAGATTTTTGTGAGGTTCTGGGCCACTACGTTTCGCCACATTTTCCACCTCCGGAAAATTCACAATTTTTGGAGTCTGGTAACTCTAGCTAGATGGCGGAATTTAAGGGTGACCTCCACTAGACTAAGGTAGTTCCATCTTTACCCCAACCATCCCTATCAATGATTTTGAGATATCTCTACCACGAACTTTTCTGTGATTTTTTTAAAAAGTCAATTTTCATGGGTAAATTTTTACCCATTAGGCAGCAATGGGTTAAGAACAAAAGGACGCTTACTGTGAACTATTTTACGCAATTATAACATTTTAGAACAACTCTGAATCATAAAAAACCATCCAGTCACTCACGATTTATTATGATCTGTACTGATCGCCTCTCGAACTGACAATGCACACCACACCAATTGTAGCGTTCATAGTAAATTTTCACACATATTCCTATCTACTTTACAGAACTCGACTCATCTTCCTCAATTTCATGTTGTACTCAGTATAAATTATTCGTACATGCACATAGACTGGGAAAATCCATGGGAGTCATCAACTCGGCTTTAGCTCATTTTTCAGTTTGTTTTTTTTTAACTTTATTGTTTGTAAAAACCAAACAGTAAGACACGAACAAAGACAGTAATAATAAAATATGGCGCGTAATGGCGATTTTTATTTCTTCAATACATTATTACTTCTTTGCTAGTACTACTACTTCTTCTTCTTCTTCTGCTGTTTATTGTAGAAATATCCATAAACATATTTACGATTTGATCCGCATTGGATTGCAAGCAATAATGTGAGTGAGCTATAAAATACGAATGCGGTATTCACTACTCAGTGGCAACTCTTGTTGGGGAAATCCATACAACAATCGAATATTGGTTCATTGGAATATTGGTCTCATAACAACATTTATTAGCTTTTGTGTGTACTTTTAACCAGTTTAAATACAACTCTGAATGGTTTAAAAAATCAATTCTCTGAGTGTGCTTCCACACCGTCAAATTTACGTTGAGTTTTCTTCTTTTCTGTTGGTTTGGCATCTGTCGCCTATTGTGAATACCGCCAATAAATACTAATGATATTGTAAAACTTGCAGTTGAGTGAATGTGCTGTAAATCAAGTCAATTGATTGCTTAAAATCCAGAAAATCTCTGCTTATTTCATTGCATTCATTCATAAAAGTATCGCTTAATTGCGTTCGCTGCTGGGGGGATTTTCTAGTCGCGCACGAATCTGTCTCTCAGTAATTAAGTACTTAATTGATATAATTAATAAATTTTACTATTTACTTTTCTCATAGATTGCACATTAGAAGTTAGTGTGTAGACATTTCGGAAATAGCAATCATTTTAAGAAATTTTTTATGGACGGGGAAATCTGCTGGAAAAAATGGAATTTAGTACAAGCTGAAAAATAGCAATAAGGATGTTTTCAGCACCTCTTTAACTGAAAGTAGACAAACACTTTTGTGTTTACTTATACATAAAAGTGGTGAGAAATTGTCGTACGGATATTTTTAGGTTTATTTATATTTTTGAATTAAAAACAACCAAACAAAAAACAAATTAGTGGACAACGCAATCGAAAGCGTCTCCAGTTCCGAAACCCATCTAACAAATAACACATGGGAAGCAAAGCACGTAATCTTAGTTTTCGACACCTTCTGAACTTGACACTCCACGCTGCATCAATAAAAATGACTTTAACCTTCACTACGTAGCCTCACTTAGCTGTGCAAACATTTGGAGCATTGAGGTTATGTGTGTTTCTTTTGCATATTCTCGCTCGCACTCAACTAACTACTTATAGAACACAATCACGCCTCTGTTTTAAACATTATTTCATAAACTGATGCTTTACTTATTATTATTCGAGGCTTTGCCATTAGCATCAATTCATATTGCACGTTTTTTTCTAATAAATTTATGGTGGGACCATACTATCGACTACTGAAATATCTCTACATGTAATCATTGATTGCAAATATATGCCAAAAACAATAAAATACGACTACTGCAATTTTGTGCTACATGTTTAAAACTTAGTCAATATCAAAAATACAAAATTTTTATTTGTCTTTTTTGTTATCTTAACAGAAAATGGAAGAGTTGAAAGTGTAAAATTAATCACAGTTCGGAGTCGGCGTAGAACTATAGGTCACTTGTTCCATTTTATTCCTTTTTATCATCTCTCAATGTGGCTGTAGATGGATGGAATGGATTGTCAAGAAATTCATATTGGTTTTGTAATGTGAAATAAAATAATTTTTTTTATACAACGAATGCACTTTAAACAATGACAGACTCACATTTTTCATTTTATCGAAGACCTTTTGCCATCTTTCTGGCAGGATTCTGCTCTCATAGAACTTTTGATTCTTGTCAGCAAAAAAACCTGAACCAAGTTCATCATCATTGCGGTGTAACACCACTCTAGGACTTTGCAAAAATATATTATTTTTGGCTTAAACAATACTTTAGAGTCATTAAAACAATATCCAGCTGTTCCTATAGTAAAAAAAATTTTAAACAGGTTCAATTCTTGATTTTTCCACAGCGCCACGCTCGCAAAGCTTCACACACATTTCTCTCCAAACCAAGTTTGGCAAGCTGGGTGAACAGATTACTTGAACACTTTTGCATAGATCCATTTGAAATTTTGACAGTAGCTTCACAATTGTTGGCTCTAAGATAGTACATAGCCGTTTTTTGATTTGACAGAAACTTTCTTTGTTATAAAAGATTTACTGACAATTTTTTGGTCAAAAATTGATAGGTACTTCTTTTTCAAAAGTACGAAATTTCTACAAAAATTGATTCAGAAAAAATCCTACATGCTACTATAGCCAATGGAACATAGATTATAAAATGTTTTTTGTTTTTTTGAAGGTTTTATAATTTACGAGAAATCCGTCCCCTTGTTTAGGAGTTCAAAAGTAGAGCGATTTCAAAGCAGGAAGCGACATGCTGATAATAATTTTGAATAAAACAATGCATCAATTTGTTTCTGTACCTCAATAAGTTCTCAATAAATCCTCACACTTGTTCCATAGTCGCGAAATAAATCGTCAAAATGAGGCCTTTTTCGGCCGTTTGAGTGTTGTCAGTGGCGGATTCAGGGGGGTTTTGGGGGTTGAAAACTACATACAAATTATAAATATTAAAGGATTACTTTTTGAAACCCCCCCGAAATATTTTTCTGAATCCGCCCCTGAGTGGTGTTACCCCATAATGAATGTTTTACCACTCAAACACTTCTGATGAAAATCTGAGTCAATGTGACATAAATTCCCAACCAAACTCCAATAGCTTTCTACAAGTCACCAAAAATGTGTGAGGTCCTGCATTTTTGTAGCGTAACATGATTTCTTTGCTGTTAGCCAATTATGGTCGTTTATCTTTAACACCTTTCTTCAGTTTCATTAGTTGTTGACAGTAAACATCTTTATTGATCGTTTGATAATAATAAATGATAATAAATAATGATAAATAAATTAATAAATTGGAAGCAGCTTCAGCTATGGTAAGCTTAAAGCTATTGTGAATAGCTTTGTGTGAAATCCCACCAAATTGACAGCATGATAATTTTTTAGTGGAATTCAGGTTTTAATATAGTTTCTGCTGGGGTTCATCTTGCTTGTACAATGATGTCTTTGGTTCAATGTTATTGTAAACGACTCATTTTTCATCGCCAGTGATGATTCGTTTCAAAAAAGGTTCAACTTTATGAAAAATAGATCAAGTTTCGATGCATATTGATTCGTCGTATTAAGTTAATCTCTTTCAATTCGTGCGGAAAACAAAAATCGAACAAGTGGCAAGAATCGTTCGCTTGTAAGATCAATAAAATCTTTTGGCCCAACTTTTCTTTGAGCAAAACCAATGGTATCCTTAGTCTCTTTTGACGGTCCACACCTCTACTGATAGGTATGACAAAAAGTCAGTGTCTCACAGATACCTTCGGGCTGGGTCTAGTCGAGTCAAATATCTGCAAGAACTGATTGAAACCCTGGAAGGAAGAAACGTGCCTGTATTGTTGGTTCGTGCAGTGCCTTTTCGAAACCTCTTTAAAAGATTTATTATCTTTCGAAAATTCTACAAAAGCAATTGGAATGAACTTAGTTCAGAATTGATTGTTATAGAGACAGACATATGCTATAAACTATTATATTACCAACTATCGATCTAGGATCAAATTAAGGGCAATTTTCCTCTAAAGTATGCTAAAAGTGACAGCTATCAAATGTCAAAAGGGAAAAATAATATCGTTGTCAGTCCTTTAAAATAAACCTAACCTAAATAACTTTCTTACCAATCCAATACTTATTTTATGTGCTTTAACATGAGTGTAAGTATAATATTTGTAAAAACGAATTCCAAAGTTTTCTAAACCTTAATTTAATTTAATAATTAATTTAATAATTTAATTTAATAAAAAATAAAAAAGATATCAAGGAAATTCTCTTTGAGATTTTCAACGTTTCCTAAACCTTAGTTTAATTTAATTATGAATTTAATAATTTAATTTAATAAATAATTAAAAATAAGTATATGAAGAAAATTCTCTTTGAGATTTTCAAAACAAAACATTTTGTTCGAAGAAAAAGCTTGTGAGTTTTGTTTTTCAACTCTACGAACAACTGGAAAGATTAAAATCTTTCAACTTGAGATCATACATTTTTTTTAATAATAAAGTTTTTAAGTTTCCTGGTTTTTTTGCTTTAACCCTTTCGCTATTTTGTTGCCATATGGCAACATGCTACTTTGTGGACGTCTGCATCCTCTATGGTTGCAAGAATACAATTTTTGTTGGTCTTTAAAATAGTTTGAAGCTTTAGGAAAAATACGAAATTAATGAACTGAATATTTAAGTTTAAAGAAGAGAAGTATACACGTTTTTTTAATGGTATATCTTGACATAGTAAAGGAAGAAGAAGCAGAAAAAACTTTTTAATTTGACGTTTTCGTTCAATTTAGATATTTTTTTTTTAATTTTGGCTGAAGTAAATGAAGAAATATTCATATTTTCGTTATGCGTAAAAAGTTTTATGTTTAAGTAATTATTACAGCCACAACGATGTGGTTGCTCTCATAGAAAAACACTCTAAAATACAGGGTCCGAGTATACAAATTTAAAAAATTTCTTATGGAATGTTGCTAATATAACCACATAGAAGCCTAAGACGTAAAATTTAAAATTTTTACTTTCCCCAGTAAAAATCTGTATCGAAAGGGTTAAAAACCAAAGTTAGCTTCTTAAGCCTGTCACCACATTTAGTCAGTCTTAACTGATAACTGACACTGTTGCTTTCATTTGCTGCCACTAACCGACTAATATTCACACGTTCACACACATTTACACACACACAAACAAAGACTACATGCTTCGCATGCCGCATTTTGGGCGTGTTTTGTATTCTTTGTATTCCACTTTGTGAGCTCAGCGCCGGTGACTAAAGTCGCAGCCAACATAGACCGAGCTGTTTGTGTGTTTATCTGTTGTCATTGTTACCACTTTTATGAGCCATGAACGCTGAAAAGAATTTGAAATGAAATGTATTTTTAGATTCTTACCGATGTCTGTGGAAATTTCAAAAATTTTAGAATACTATTTCGTGTTTGGTAGATATGACAAAGGATGTGCTAGCCGGACAGAGACGACTCGACTGCGCTCTACCTGAAAATAATTAAAAAATAAAATAAAATAAAATAAAAAACAAAAATTACAAAAATATTCATAACAACGAAGCCAACTAAAAACTAATGCAATTTCTGAAAAATAAAACCATTTGCAAAACAGAAAAAAACTAAAACATCAGCAAGGTACTTGACCGTTGCTTGGGGCAAAAAAATGAACAAAAAATTACAATAAGATTGATCCATTTGATAAAAGCTGGAACGTGCCGAACATTCGGAAAAACGCAACTCTGCCTGTGACTGTCTCTGGCCGTAGGGTATTGTCGTGTCGAGCAAAGACCAAACAAAACAAAAAAAGCTACTTTGGCTGATCGGCCAACGACGCGTCGTTCATTGAGTATTCAGCGTGCGTGTGTTCTCAAAACGCAAAATGCAAATCGCACCTGGCCGGCGTCTAACCAGTTGGCGGATGCGTCGACATTGGCCGCTGCTGCAAATCTAGTCGTGATCCAACAGCGCCGCTGCTGCCGCTAAAGAACATCTAAACATTTGTACATTTCTGTTCAAAGCGCAGCGAACAAAATTACATTCGTCACAATTTCGTAAGTTTGTAGAGGCGAAACTTGAGCGCTGGAAATCGCGTGCACGTAATTGGGCGTCGCTACGTGTCGATCTGTAATTCCGAATTGTTTGAACGCTCCGGTCGGTTTGCTGACGCCATAATTAAAAAAACAACATTTTTTGCCCGATGTTGTTGTTGATTAGCGTCTGAGAATTTCCCACTTATTGGCGTAATTTCCAATTACATTTGGGGGGAAAAAATTGCGGCGCACAAAAACTCCGCATTTTGCAAAAGACAAAACTAGACAAACTGAAGTTTTGTGAAGAGAATTGCAAATGATTGCAAAATGTTGCGTACATTTTTGGAGCACTCTACGTGCGGGCATAGTGGTTAGTGATTGCCAATAGATGATGGATAAACTTTTAGATAGAATAAATTAGTAATTGGCAGTGGATATTGGATATAGTTGTAGAAAGCTTAGATCGATTCGGGCCACATTGATGTAATCGTACAAGTGTTTAATTTTTAAATTTTATTATAAATTATAAATTTAATATAAGTTATTAATTTTGAAAACAATTACACTAATGGTTGGTTTCGAATGCTTCGAACAGAAGATAAGAGGATCTTGTCCTACATGAGGAAAGCGAAAGAGCTTGCCATATCAAAACTACGCGAAACTCTACAATTAATTGCTACATTGATAGCCAAAGACCTATGAAGACAATAGGCATCTCGCTATGAATCTTCCAAAAATGTTCTCAGCTATCGGGCAGTAATGGAAAGACTGCGTATCCAAGGGCGGATTCAGAAAAATATTTCGGGAGGGTTTCAAAAAGTAATTCTTTAATATTCATAAAATGCCTTTTAATTTGTATGTAGTTTTAAAGTCGATCCTAATATTTCGGGGGGGTTTCAACTCCCAACCCCCCCCCCCCCTCCCCCCCTGAATCCGGCACTGTGCGTATCCATTGGGTACCGCTCACGAAAGGACGAAAGAGCAGATGAAATAGCAAAGAATGGAGCCTGTCTCCCGATCGCGCAGACCTTTTACCCGCCAAGGTCCTTGCAGGCAATCTATAAATACTTGGAGAACAAACTAAAAAAGAAGGCACGGTTGAAATTGCTGGATAGATCCTATTCTCCCCATTGGCCAAGAAGCAGGCCCGTTATGATACCATATGCAGCTTTTCCTAAGATTTGGTTGCTATAAACCTAAGCAGGTATTTAATATCTCCGCTAGGATATCTCCGCGAGGTTTCGTAGAAACGGTTGTCCTGTAGTTTGAAACCTCCTTCTACAAAGAGCTGGGCAAACTTAAGGTTTAACATTTGTTAAACCGCAAAAATCATATTTCATACGTACAAAGAGAAGTACACTAGGTAAAACCCATGGTAGAAGTCCATGACCACAGATTAGGTAGGGTGTAAGAGGAACTCTGGAACATATTCTCTGCCTCTCTGGAGAGTAGGGTCTCTGAGGTTTCTGGGGAGTAGGGTGTAAAAGGAACTCTGCAACATTTTCTCTGCCTCTCTGGAGTGTAGGGTCTCTGAGGTCTCTGGGGAATAGGGTGTAAGAGCAACTCTTGAACATATTTTCTGCCTCTCTGGAGAGTAGGGTCTGTGAGGTCTCTGGGGAGTAGGGCGTAAGAGGAACTCTCGAACATTTTCTCTGCCTCTCTGGAGAGTAGGGTCTCTGAGGTCTCTGGGGAGTAGGGTGTAAAAGGAACTCTGCAACATTTTCTCTGCCTCACTGGAGTGTAGGGTCTCTGAGGTCTCTGGGGAGTAGGGTGTAAAAGGAACTCTGCAACATTTTCTCTGCCTCTCTGGAGAGTAGGGTCACTGGGGTCTCTGGGGAGTAGGGTGTAAGAGGAACTCTGGAACATATTCTCTGCTTCTTTGGAGAGTAGGGTCACTGGGGTCTCTGGGGAGTAGGGTGTAAGAGGAACTATGGAACATATTATCTGCCTCTGTTCCGTGCTCTCAAGATTACGATTGAGTCACTTGGGTACACCGTTTATTGAGCGACTGGAAAGGCCAGCGCCCTACTAAGGTTCTCTACAAGAGTAAGTTTATAAATCTTTACGGTTACTCTTAACGTTAAAAACGTCAATCAGGTAACGTTAACCACTCGAACGGCCTAACCTAACCTACTAGCAGAAAACCACTGTGACAAAAATGTCTATTAAATACCAGCAGAAATATTTTAAATTAAGTTATCGTTATAAAAAATTTTATAAGGCTTGAAGGTAATAAGTGTCCAAAATTATTTTTTATTAAAATCGTAGATGATCTTTAATCGAAATGATATTTCATAGAAATAGGTACATTGTCTTTATTCTTTGGCACATTATTTATATAGAGTCGAATCACTGTGGGAAGTCTTGCCTCTGAAGAAGTGGTTCCTCAAATGGTTAGGCTGTATGGCCCACTATACTATGCTGTAGACTCTGGGTGGAGGACTAATAGTAAAGGATCTTCCTTGAGTCCTCTTTGTTGCTTAGTGTTAATAGATAGGCAAGTCCAGAGGTACGGTTTCTTATAATACCCACTGCCAAAGTTGCGTGACAATCGATGGAGAATAACATCTCCGTACTTTAGACGTGGTCGTAGCTCGAAGAAGACTACATGGTTCCCAAGAGATCTCGTCTGTATCTACAAGAAAATCCAACTAATAGGAAAGGACACCGGATCCAAAATGAAGGGAATTACAATGGACCCAACAAGGTCTCCGAGTGCGAGTGCATGCTGCAAACAACCCCTTCTCCCTCTGTAACCTAACCAAACCTTGCTCGAAGAAGACTTCCTGCCATTAAGTTTCTGCTCCTTGCTGACTTTATCAGCTCTTAAAAACGGAATTAAGTAACTTGGCCAGGTTCATTAAGAAATCTAGCTGGTTTTATTTCTAGTTCATCTAGGGAGGTTATCAAAAATTGGTTTTTTAAGACCAAATTCAACCGCAGACTTTAGTGCAGAATATTCCTATGTTGATTCTATGTTTCATTCTTATTTATTTGTTCAATTCTTCTTTTTGGTATTTTGCGATCTCAACATGTCTTTCTTTTACTTTGTAAATTTTTTTATTACCTGCTCAAATCTTAAGGAAGTAATGGGCACCAACAGTTTGTTATTCAGTGTTGCTTTGCTTGCGGTTTCTAACGTCGTCTTCGGGATATATGTAAATGAGTTTGAAAAAACTATTAAATTTGTTCATAGTAGAATACATCCACATATTTTAATATTTGCAGTCAATGAGTTGATTTAAGTATTTCAGTCACGAATTACAAAAAGCGGAAGCTACTTAAACTTGAACTGAGTTTTAACAACATTTTGAACAATTAACTAATTTTGTATACTTAGCACAGTTTTGCTGCTTAACACACATTTGCGTGAACAAACATACAAATATGGCAAATATAAAATGTTAAATAACGAGATTTCTCAACAACTCGTTTACGCACTGCTTTTAGTTTTTTGCGGCACATTTTCAAGCCTATTGGCAATTCGTTAAGATCGAAAATTTCTTATTTTCGCATAAAAACTTGTGTTGGAATAAATTTAAATGTTTACGAGCTGATGCATAAATTAGTAATTTGGTTGGATGCGAGAAGCAAAAAGGTTGTTGAAGAACAAGTCGGAAGCATTCCGTCTAAGTCGGCGACACAGCGTCTCAACATTTGCTTAGTGATTGCGATGCTCGAGTTGAAACCTTGTGCCACGATGATCAAACAATGACCCCAGCACACGTTACACAGGTCAACAAAAAAAATGTAAATTTCAGGTTCTGTCTTTAAAGATGAATTACTTGTTATTTACGATGTTGAAGTTCTTAGAAACCAGATGTGAGTAACTGGTTTTTTAACTTAGGAGATGGAAAATCTTTATAGAAGTTGTCAGTCCCGTATCTATCAGTCTTCCGCATTTTTATAGACTCAAAACCATCGTCTGTGTGGTGATCTGGCAAAGCGGTCCATAAAATGATCTCTTTTCGTCCTTATGAAGTTCCTGTCTAGTCATCTGGAGATCTATCGTAATCTTTGACATTATCTAGAAGATTTCTTTGACTAATGATCCACTCGTTTTATTATAGTTTCGAAGAGTACTTTTCGATGACAAGTACATGTAACGATTAAATACTGCATACATTTCTTATTGAGTACCTTCCGGTACAGATTATAAGTACTCATACTTTTCGATATTGATTAATTTTCGATAGTTAAAAAACCAAATTTTTCATTTGAAACCATTTTTTGAAATCCAGACACAAAATTTTGTATGTTGACCGGTGTTATCTATCGACTCTCTGGTGGCCACTGGTCGACACGTCTGCGTGACCCTTTCGCTCGTTGATGCTGCTTTGTGCATTGGACGCGGCGTCTAAGCAAACAAGCTACACATTCGAAATCAATCAACTAATTCATTAATTAGGCAACTATGCACAAACACACACACACATACATGTCTGTATGTATGTATGCGACATGCAAATATTTGCAATAGATGTCAAAATTTGTCAATGCAACAACAGTCAACAGCTGCGAAGGGCAACTGGCGTACAAAAATCAGAAGCATCAAATAATTATTAATTCACATGCATTATTTTCAATTATAAGACATTTGATTGGATGTATTGTTTAGTCTGCTTGCAGCGTTCGATATCAAAGTGTTGACTGTACTCACAAACAAACGAAGACAAAAAGTTCATTCATATCGGCTAAGACGAAACCAATCAACGATTTCATTCAAAAAAAACCAAAGCAAACGATAAGCTGTCGGATATATTTGTGTGATCAGTGTCTCAATTAGACGCTTTTGATGAGTTCTCTGGTGGAATGACATCGCCGTCATCGGCGACGATGGCTCAACCGTTTCTGGTGTTGACTGCGCATGCGTGCAGAACCGGTTACGAAATACTGACGTTGTACGCGCGCACTTTCATTAACCCACAAACATAAATACAACAACAATGTCGGTGTAAATTTTTTTTTTATACACTCGACTGGTTAGAATCGGTTTAAAAAAAATTAGAAAATTTTTAATGCTTTTGACTGTTGTTGCTGCAGTTTGTTTGGCTGAGTTTTTCAATGCCCATGACACAAATCTGATGCGAAAACCCATAACTCGGAAGTGATAAGAGTTATCACAGCAAATGATGGAAAAATAGAACAATTTACTGTCATTGGAAATAAGGATGAAATTCCAATAGTTAAGAGAAGCATTATGGAGAAAAAATAGTTTGAGTAATTTATTCCCATATAATTTAATCTAATCTAATCTAATCTAATCTAGTCTAGTCGAATCGAATCTAATCTAATCTAATCTAATCTAATCTAATCTAATCTAATCTAATCTAATCTAATCTAATCTAATCTAATCTAATCTAATCTCATCTAATCTAATCTAATCTAATCTAATCTAATCTAATCTAATCTAATCTAATCTAATCTAATCTAATCTAATCTAATCTAATCTAATCTAATCTAATCTAATCTAATCTAATCTAATCTAATCTAATCTAATCTAATCTAATCTAATCTAATCTAATCTAATCTAATCTAATCTAATCTAATCTAATCTAATCTAATCTAATCTAATCTAATCTAATCTAATCTAATCTAATCTAATCTAATCTAATCTAATCTAATCTAATCTAATCTAATCTAATCTAATCTAATCTAATCTAATCTAATCTAATCTAATCTAATCTAATCTAATCTAATCTAATCTAATCTAATCTAATCTAATCTAATCTAATCTAGTCTAATCTAATCTAATCTAATGTAATCCACTGTAATGTAATGTAATGTAATCTAATCTAATCTAATCTAATCTAATCTAATCTAATCGAATCTAATCTAATCTAATCTAATCTAATCTAATCTAATCTAATCTAATCTAATCTAATCTAATCTAATCTAATCTAATCTAATCTAATCTAATCTAATCTAATCTAATCTAATCTAATCTAATCTAATCTAATCTAATCTAATCTAATCTAATCTAATCTAATCTAATCTAATCTAATCTAATCTAATCTAATCTTATCTTATCTTATCTTATCTTATCTTATCTTATCTTATCTTATCTTATCTAATATAATCTAATCTAATATAATCCAAACCAATCTAATGTAATCGAGTCGAGTCTAGTCTAGTCTAGTCTAGTCTAGTCTAGTCTAGTCTAGTCTAGTCTAGTCTAGTCTAGTCTAGTCTAGTCTAGTCTAGTCTAGTCTAGTCTAGTCTAGTCTAGTCTAGTCTAGTCTAGTCTAGTCTAGTCTAGTCTAGTCTAGTCTAGTCTAGTCTAGTCTAGTCTAATCTAATCTAATCTAATCTAATCTAATCTAATCTAATCTAATCCAATCTAATCGAATCGAATCTAGTCTAATCTAGTCTAGTCTAGTCTAGTCTAGTCTAGTCTAGTCTAGTCTAGTCTAGTCTAGTCTAGTCCAATCTAATCTAATCTAATCTAATCTAATCTAATCTAATCTAGTCTAATCTAATCTAATCTAATCTAATCTAATCTAATCTAATCTAATCCAATCTAAGCGAATCGAATCTAGTCTAATCTAGTCTAGTCTAGTCTAGTCTAGTCTAGTCTAGTCTAGTCTAGTCTAGTCTAGTCTAGTCTAGTCTAGTCTAGTCTAGTCTAGTCTAGTCTAGTCTAGTCTAGTCCAATCTAATCTAATCTAATCTAATCTAATCTAATCTAATCTAATCTAATCTAATCTAATCTAATCTAATCTAATCTAATCTAATCTAATCTAATCTAATCTAATCTAATCCAATCTAAGCGAATCGAATCTAGTCTAGTCTAGTCTAGTCTAGTCTAGTCTAGTCTAGTCTAGTCTAGTCTAGTCTAGTCTAGTCTAGTCTAGTCTAGTCTAGTCTAGTCTAGTCTAGTCTAGTCTAGTCTAGTCCAATCTAATCTAATCTAATCTAATCTAATCTAATCTAATCTAATCTAATCTAATCTAATCTAATCTAATCTAATCTAATCTAATCTAATCTAATCTAATCTAATCTAATCTAATCCAATCTAAGCGAATCGAATCTAGTCTAGTCTAGTCTAGTCTAGTCTAGTCTAGTCTGGTCTAGTCTAGTCTAGTCTAGTCTAGTCTAGTCTAGTCTAGTCTAGTCTAGTCTAGTCTAGTCTAGTCTAGTCTAGTCTAGTCTAGTCTAGTCTAGTCTAGTCTAGTCTAATCTAATCTAATCTAATCTAATCTAATTGCACTAACTCGGTTTCAAAAAGGAATCTTCTGATTTAGGTATTTAAATAACCACCTGTCAAAAGTGTCAATGAGTTAGAAGTGTCAGTTTGTCTTTAGAATCCTCTAATATAACAAAAAATAAAACAAATTGTTAATAGTCCCACTAACTCAGATTGAAAACAATGTTCTGATTTGTGTATTACAATTCTCCAGTGTCAGAAATGGCTTCAAAACGTTCATGAGAATTGTACAAGAAAACTGGTTTGTAACCACAGAAATTTTTTAATCTCGTTTGTATAGCAAACTTGTAGGAACTAATCTAATCTGGATCTAATTGTGTATCAGCCGGTTCTGAAACACCGACTAAAAGCAGTTTGGAATATAGGCCTATCCTGTTTTATTTAAAGCAGGGCAGCATTTTAGGAAATGTGGAAATTTTAACATAAAGTGAATTAATTAATTGTCCATACAGCCTAACAAGCAAAGATATAAAGATTAGCAAGAATCGAGGGAGGCTATCATGGATTTTGAGACTACTTAGACCTGAACTACTACTGAACATTTATGCATGAATCAATTGCTCAACATTTCAATTAGCTCAATTCAACTACATTTTACTTCTAATATGCGACTAACATGTTTTGATTCTGGTAAAAAATCGCGTGAGCCAAGAATTTCATATAATATTCATTCAACTTGGGTGCTCATTTCCAATGTCCAATGTGCATGCCATCAACAAGTTGATTGTACGTTAAATTTTGTGTATTGATTGTAAGTTTAAATTTTGATAATTTCACACATTCTGTTCTGTCACAAACTTGCGCCAATATCTCTTGTCAATCTTCAGCATTTTTTTTGTCTTATGTTTGCTGTCTTAAGGCTTTATTTGATATTCACACATCTCTCGCGTTGACTTAAATTTAGTGTGTTTACTTGTACCGCACCAATCTGATCCATTCATCTCAATCGACCATGTCGCCGACACTGGAGAATATCTTCACGTACGCAATGTTCCTCCAACATATGCACAGACATATGTATACACTACATGGATGTACGTGTTGCGTACTTGTTGTACTGTACCTAAGTATGTACATCTGCACACAAGTTTGTGTTCACCATTTGACAAGTCTGTTTATTATACAAGTTTGGTGTAGTCGGTGAGCAATCACTGTTGTTTTTGTTGACTGACAAAAACGTGTAGCAACCGCCTAAATTTTGACTAGTTTCTAATGATTGGAGATGGGCAACGTGACCTTGACGAGTGTTGCGTAAGACACACCCTTCGATTATGTATTTTAATTTGCTTAAATTTGCTTAACAACCAGTTATGAGTACCTTTGCCCTGGGAGCCAAGTTAGGCTCATCCGAAAATTTGTATTCTATTGAGATTTTTCATATAATGGCTTTTAGTTCTTCTTCTATTTAAAAGAAGGAGCATCTCGTTTTGTTGTGCCGCGACAACCACCAACACTTAAATCTCACTTTAAACCTCTCTAAGTAGCAAATGTCACTGTCAATGTGCCATCAATCAGCGCTGTCTCAGCCATCAGTTAAGCGCAAAGTGAGCGCTGATTAAGTCAGCTTTACTAATGGACTCGTACTTATTACACCGTGCGACAAAAAATAAAAAATTTTTTCACACTGCAAAAAATCCATATGGGCGTGAAACTAGAGACCAAGTAATACTACGTACTCAGTTTTTTATTTCTACATCCCTGGTCCTTTTAAAATGACTTCAAAATTTTGAAGGGGATACAAAATAAAAAAAATATAAAAAATACTTGTAATGATGTAATGTAATGATAATGGGTAGGGACACTGCCCTTGCGCACTGCAACCTAGTAGGTTTATTGTGCCCCTTGAATCATCTGGTGTTTTATGTGCTCAGGTATTGAATCAGACCTTTCTGCGATATTTGCATCAGGTCCTCATCACCGAGAATATGTTTCCCTAGAAACTTTGCACGTCTGTGTGCCAGAGCTGGACAGTTTATGATAACGTGTTCCATTGTTTCATCGACCTCATTGCAGTATCTGCATGTTTTGTCGACGACCAAGCCAAGTTTGTGGAGGTGGTAGTTACAGGAATAGTGGCCGGTTAGAGCGCCACATAGGATTTTGAGTTGTCTTCTGCTAAGAAGTATAGCAGATTTAGCTCGTTTTGTGTTAAAGTTTAGGAATCTTTTCGAGTGCCGTAGTCCCTCAATATTATTCCAGTATTTTTGTTTTTGTTTCTGGATCCATTTGTGGATGTCCTGTTTTAGGTCGGTTTTACCGAATCCAAACATCGGGCCCGGCCCTATGAATGGGCTTTCTGCACCATTTTTAGCTTGTGTGTCTGCCCTTTCGTTGCCATCATGGCCCTCATGCCCAGGAATCCAGACGAGCACAACCCTGTTCTGGGTCCCTAGGGCGTTGAGTTCCTTGTGGCATTCAAGCAGGATTTTTGATGTGTAGGAGTAGCTGTCAAGTGCTTTTAGAACAGACAGACTATCCGAAAGTATGGTGAACGTTGTTCCTTGAGGGTGCATTTTAGCAATTGTTCGAACTGCCTCATATATTGCATAGAGTTCAGCTTGAAATATTGAGGTATTGTAGCTCATCGGAAGGGCTAAGTTGACCCCAGGGCCCACTACTCCAGCTCCTACACCACAAGGTGTTTTAGAGCCATCGGTGTACCATTTTTGAGCGTCCTCTTTTAACCATTTCGGGTTGTTGTCCCACTGTTCCCTAGTCGGAAAGTCAACTATATATTTCCTTGTTGGGCTGAAATGGGGTTTCATGAAGTCAAGATATGAGGATTTGTGGAGGGTGTCCTCTATTTGTTTTAAAATTGCCAAGTGGCCCGTTAGGTTGCCCTGTTTAAGTAGGTTATGCCTATATAGCGTGAGTGCACTTAAGATTGCGTCCTCTTGGATGGCTATATGTAGCGGTGTTAGATCGAGTAAGGCTTCCATGCCGGCAGTAGGGGTTGTTTTCATTGCTCCCGTAATGCTAAGGCATGCAAACCTTTGAACTCTGTTTAATCTTTTTATTGTTGTGCTCTGATTGGTTTTGCCCCACCATACTAGAGCACCATATAGTATGATGGGTCTTACCATTTGTGTGTACGCCCAGGATGTCATACGGGGTGAAAGGCCCCAAGATTTACCCAGTAATTGTCTTATGGTCCATAGCGATTTCGTTGCTTTTTTGATGACTGTGTTTAAATGCGGTTCCCAGGTGAGTTTTTGATCTAGGGTAATTCCTAGATATTTGACCTCAGCCTTAACGGGTACAGTTATATTATTTATTTTTAGTGTTGGAAGATCAAGCTTCCGTTTTCTTGTAAATGGAACGATGGTGGTTTTATTGGGGTTAATTGATAGCCCCTCTCTACTGCACCAGTTCCAGGTTTCGTTTAGAGCTTTTTGCATAAGGTCGCGCAATGTGCCTTCATGCGTGCCCTTTGTTATTACTGCTAGGTCATCCGCGAAGCCTATAGTTTTATATCCTTTCGAGTTTAGCAATTTAACTAATTCATCAACCAGTATAGACCATAATAAGGGAGATAAAACCCCACCTTGCGGGCAGCCTTTTACTACGTTGATGCTTAGTACTGCGGGTCCTAAGTTAGCGGTTATTACCCTTTGTTTTAGCATGCTGCATATCCAATTGGTAACCTTGTGGTTTGTCCCTCTATTAGAGAGGGCTAATACCATAGATTGGAAGTTAGCATTATCGAAGGCGCCCTCTATGTCCATAAATGTACATAGGGCTATGCCTTTTGCATCGAGTGCTTTTTCTATATCTGTCACCAAGCAACTCAGTGCTGTGATAGTTGATTTGTTCTTTTGGTATGCAAATTGATATTTATGTAGTGGACTTTGTAATAGTACCTCTTCCCTTATGTAGAGGTCTATAAGCTTTTCCATTGTTTTTAACATAAACGATGAGAGGCTGATGGGCCTGTAGGATTTGGGGGAGTCAGGGGGTTTGTTACCCCCTTTAGGTATAAATATAACCCTTACCTCCCTCCAGACTTTTGGAATATAACTAAGTATAATACTGGCTCTGTAGATTAGAACCATTTTTTGAATTAGTTTATCCGTGCCCCTTGAGAGGAGTGCCGGAAATATGCCATCTGGTCCTGGCGATTTGTAGGGCTTAAATGAGTTGATCGCCCATTTTACCCTGTCAAAGCTAATAATTTTGTTAGCTATAGTATCACCTGGCCTAGGCTGTACAGGTGAGATAATTTCGGGAGTGCATTGACCCCTTTCACGTATTTTGCACTCTGGGAAATGAGTTTTTAAAAGAAGCTCTAGAGTGTCTCCAAATGAGTTTGTTAGGGTACCATTAGCGTCCCTTAGTGTGCCTATCGGATTAGTATGTCCTTTGGACAGGGTACTTTTGATTCTGGCCGTTGCCGGAATGTCCCCCAGATCCTCGCAGAATTTTTTCCAAGATCTTCTTTTGGAATATCTTATTTCTTTATTGTACTTTGTAAGGGCTATCCTATAGTTATCCCAGAAGTTAGTTCTTTTGGCCTTATTGAATAAAAAATACTTAACCTCGTTAGAATATGGCGATGTAAATGAAATTTTGACACGTGATCAAGGAGATTTAGGGTTTTAACATACTTATTTTTCAAGAAAATTCTATGTAAATTTTCAAGGATATAAAGGATTAAAATTTTCAAAGGACCTTTTTCATATCTTTTTTTTACAAATAGATAAAAAATTAATTTTATTTAAATTCTTGAGCCTTTCATTTGATATAGTACATATCGCCATATTTTAATGAGGTTAAGGTTTTTTATATATTTCTTTTATTTTGTATCCCCTTCAAAATTTTGAAGTCCTTTTAAAGGGACAAAGGATGTAGAAATGAAAAACTAAGTACGCAGTATTACTATATTTGGTCTCTAGTTTCACGCACATATGGATTTTTTCCAGTGTGAAAAATGCTGTCGCACGGTGTAAGCGTCTATTGATGGAGACAACGCCGTGTCTGTATCGCCATTTGTCTTGCAAACATTATCAATTACGATTTCCACCAACAACTGCTCATCTGTTGCCCAAATCCGTAAAGCAGTCAGAGAGTCGTTTGAGCACTCAAATCGACGATCATGTCTCGCACTCGTCCGGCGTTGGGTGTACGCGACACGCTCTTGTTCTGCTGTTTGGCCAACAAATACGTTAGCGAAAATGTGGGTTATTAAAATTTGTCGTATGAGCAAACATTAAATGAGAAAATCAAAGCACAAATCGTTTAAATAGTCGAGCTTGCTTGGCAGCTCGTTGGTGCGCATGCGTGCCAGTTGCCTTATCAGCGATCGACGATAGGTTCTATATATAGATTGTGTGTGTGCGTGTGTTTGTGTTTGCGAGAAGAGGGCCGCGGCGCCGTCGACTGATGGACAGTTGTTGGTGCTTTCGATTTCCGATTTTGTTGGCCGACTATAAATGGGTTCGTGCACCGCGCTACCCAACTAGTCTCAGTTAAACGTCTTCTTGGATATCGCAAATCTCGCATTGTTATCGCTATGAGACCGTTCGCTTGTCTCTTGGTCGTACTGGCCGCACTTATTGCCTGTGGCCAGGGCCACAGCATCCAGAAGCGTTCGCTGCTGGGCGGCGGTGGTGGCGGCGGTGGCGGCTGGAACGGCGGTGGCGGCGGTGGCGGTGGCCTGGGTGGCATCGGAGCGCTGATACAGCAGAAGCTGGGTGGCCTGGGTGGAGGTGGCGGCGGCGGCGGTCGTAGCTATGGTGGTGGCGGATATTCTGGCGGCGGCGGTCATGGCGGTGGATACGGAGACGGCGGACATGGCGGCGGTTATGGCGGTGGTGGCCCTAGCAAGATTATCATCGTGAAGGTTGCTTCCGATGGCGGCGGCTATGGCGGTGGCGGCCATGGCGGTGGCGGCTATGGCGGTGGCGGCTGGAACGGCGGTGGCGGCGGCGGCCATGGCGGCTGGAGCGGCGGCGGCGGCGGCTGGTAATTTGCTTCCAAGCAGCCAAATAGTCAAAAGCAACCACAACAGCACAACAACAATCAAACCAACAACTCCACAAAGTCATCAATTAGAATTTGTTAGCCTAAGAAAACGCTCTAGCCGTAAGTTCATCCAAAGAGACAAACTGTAGTACGAAATAGACAAGGAAAAATATAGAAAAAAGCCAAATAAAATATTAAATATTCCAAAACATGTTCTGTCGCATAATTTTCTAATTTGCAAAACCATTTGGCCGGGTCGTAGTTATGGAAATTAACACAAAATGTTCAGCAAGGTTTCTTCTGCCCGAAATTGTTATAGCAGATGTTAGTGTTGTTGTTGTTGCAAATTTTTGATGCTCAATTTGAGCTATTAAATGTTGATAATAACGGACGAAGCGTTTCTTTGATGTTTGAAAGCACGCGCGGCGTGTGCGTTTTGCATAAATTATAACAACAACGAAAGCCAGTTGGCAACCAGCTGCCGGCGACAGCATTCAGCGTAGGTTAAGAATTTTTAATATTAAAAAATAAAAAATTTTTAAAAAAATTAAAAAAAAATTTTCAGATTTTTGCTAATGAGTGTAATTGTTTGTTTTCCGCATTGGCAAATCAGTTGAGCGCTTAAATGATGAATGAAGGTTTAATCTTTTCGACAAAGTGTACAATAAACCGCAGCCGAGTTATTTGTATTGTTCCGCTTCCTGAAGCTAATCAAAGCGATAGGCCAAGGGAACCTGAAAGCTGCCAGCTGTGCTAAATATTTCCTGCGTGGCTTTATTTATGCGAATTAAATTAGTTTTAATATATTAGATTTCAGCTCGAGTATTGCTTGTACACTTCAAAAAATCAACAGTTGCGGATGAAAATATTTCGTATTCAAATATTTATAAATTAAACAAATATTTAATTTTTATTTTAACCCTTTCGACGCCGGTTTTTACCCTGTGTCTCGATATTACTTTTTGGTATTTAAATCATGAAACATTTGCCTAAGAAGTGTGCACACGACTTTTGAAGTAGCCACGACTCTTTGTTAGGGTTCTAGAGCTAGTTTACTTTTGAACAATTTTAGCTTAAAATGGGTTAAAAAAATTTTGTATCAATACTTTTTTATTACAAACAAATTATTCAATATTCATGGAAAAATACAAAATTATTACTTTCTGATTTTATTTAACCATTATTAAAGAAACAGGGTTTTTCATCAAACGTGCCCACTTCGTAGACTTCAATTAGAACACAAACTTTCCCTGATATCGTTGCCAATTATTGGAAATTATTTTGACGATAACAGTAAAATTTTTGTAATTTGCTTAGAATTCACTTTTAAAAATATTAATTTGTTAGAGTTCTAGAGCTAGTTTACTCTTGAACAATTTTAGCTTAAACCGGGTTAAATAAATTTTGTATTAATATTTGTTTATTACAGACAAATTATTTAATATATATGGAAAAATACAAAATTATCACTTTTTGATTTTATTTAGCCATTATTAAAGAAACAGGGTTTTTCATCAAACGCACCCAATTCGTAGACTTCAATTAGAACAGAAACTTTCCCTGATATCGCTGCAAATTATTGGAAATTATTTTGACGATAACAGTAAAATTTTTGTAATTTGCTTAGAATTCACTTCTAAAAATACTAATTTGTTGGTGCCTACTTAACCCATTAAGCCCTGAGCGTTGCGTTTGCGCAACGTTTGGGAATTTCGCTATATTAAGTAATTCATAAAGACAAAAGACTTGAAAATGGGTAGAATTGGATTAGAATTGATCGTTTTAGATTCTGCCATACTCAAATTTCAAAATTATTTAAATATTCATACGTTTTTTTCGATCCAAAGTCAAAGGTTTTTTTTGGGGAATTTTTGAAATTCAATCAAAAATACTTATTCTTCAAACCTATCAAAATCCCTTAGTGGGCTGCATTTTGCAATGCTAAACTATTTAAAAATAAGTTTTGAACATTTTTTTTTTTATTTTTTAAACAAAAAATATGCTTTACGTTTTGTGTTGCGCGAATGCAACGTTGGGCCTAAACACTGCCAATTTTCATACAACGCAACGCGTGAAAATGTCAAAATCCAAGCAGCTGATATTTTATTGGCACATTTTATTTTCCGCAAATGTTTGATTTTGTTTATTTGTGTAATGTTTGCGAAAAACATGACAAAAAAAAAACATGATATGAATGTTTTGCTTGATTTTTTTTCTTGATTAGGTCAATTAATAAGATTGTGTAAAATTTTATGGAAATCGCACAAGCCTTTCTGGGGTCAGGTTTTAATGGGTTAAATTAAACCCATAAATCAATCGTGCTATAAGATGACAAATAGGTGAAGTTGCTCTCAGGCAGCGTTGAATTCGAAAGGGTTAAAACTATTGAAGTTGTTTTATTGTTCTCTTCTTTAGATGCTTAATTTTTACCTCCCTCGTGTGCTTTAAATCATTGCTTCCACTCAGTGGCGCACGCAGGATTTTGTTTCGGGGGGGTTTTGTGTAACTTTTTTGAGAACTTTGAAATAGAATAAAATTTAGATGTATGAATCTACTGCGATCCAAAACATGTATGTTTTTCATACCTGATATATTTTGGTCTCGAACGTTCAAAATAGAAAAATTAGTTAAAAGGAGACAATTTTTCTCTTTCATTTGATGCCCATATCTTCATCATTGCATAACCGCAAATATTTAAAAAAATATTTGAAATGTATATGGCCTTAAAATTTTAAAAAGGACTTTGGGTCAGAAAATGAAAAACTTACTATGCCAGGTTATTATAAATGACCTCTAGTTTCACGTCTGTATCAACATTTGGATGGGTCTCGGCAAAAAATTTGTTTCGCACGGTGTAATAAATGTAAAGTTGGTGTTTTCGCTCAGTGCATCATAACTTTGTCATTTTTCTTTCGATTCTATTGATGTTAGGCTTAACATTTGACCAAATAATATATCTTTCATCTTAGATTTTAATACCAGAGGAGGTAATTTATTGTATCTATAAAAAAATCTTTCGAAAATTCATGATTTTTTAAAATGGTCGAAAAATTCAATATTTTTAAACTTTCACCATCAGTAACTTCACCAAATCTCATCTGATCTGGTCCTTCTATATATCGCTGGAACGGCTAAGGTATTATCTTTTGCACGTATTATCCTCATAACTGAAACAACAGGGAAAAAACTGGTTTTTCAAAGATATTTCGAAAACGCTTCTTAAAAAAATGTTTTGATCTTCAGTTTCGTGTTCAGCGACCCAAAGTTAGTCTAGAAAACACTTATTTTTAGGTGCATTTTTTGTGTCGAGTAGTGTTATTGATGATTGAATATACATATGTGCGACGGTTATAAATTAAATTTCTGTACTAACGTAAAGATATTTCGGGGGTTTAAACCGCAAAAACCCTCCCTGTGTGCGCCACTGCTTCCATTGTTCATTGCTAAAGCCCTTCACCAAATTATGCAAATCTTGGTTTTCAGAAAGGTTTATTGGCCTTACATATGCAAATGAAAGGTTTAAAATCTTTTTTTTAACTATAGTTCAAGTATTTGTCAGTGCTTCCCGCTACGCGTCGCTCGAATATGCTTCGATTGCGTTTTACTTGATAGACTTCATAGGCGCTCGGCTCGCTTGACAAATCTGTTTGATGTTCCACCACACAATGCCGAATACTACCGCTACGTGCGGTCAGCAGATTAACGGTGTCGTGATCCGTCAAAGCGGCCACTGTGGGAATGGCAAATTTGCGCGCTGTCAAGGCCGCCGTTAAGTGACCGTACAAATTGCGCGCAAATGTGTTCAAGTCATTAGCGGCCGCGCCACTGACATCGAGCCAAGGACGCTGTAATGCATGAAAATTGTGGTCAAAGGGCAAACGCGACGGCAGGTTAGACGACAGCGGTGCGCAGCGAACGTAGGCAGCAAACGGCAACAGCGAAGCGAAGTCAGCGTCCGATGCGTCACGATGAGCCGGCGAGATGGAATGGCGTCTGACTTGTGTCAGCGAGCGCAACGAGCTGCAGTGTGGGCAGCATCTGCGGCGAAGCGGGCGCGTACGACACGCGCGTCACTTTGACAGACGTGAGTGTGACGGTGTTGGGCTGGACGTGTGACATTTATACGGTGTCTGCTTGATTGACGGCAGCAACTGTGTGCGATATTTGCAAATCACGGCAGACATTTGTCACCAAATGTTGTTGCAATTGAGGCTCTTCTTCTGGCGTATTTGCAGCTAATGCAATGCAGTCAAATTCAATCTGCAAGTGCTGCAATTTCGTCATGCGCTGCACTGCTGATTGTTAGCATTTTCCATTAAAATTGTCCATTAAAGTCGGTTTGATCGAGTTGAGTTGAGTGAGTGGCAAATTGCAGTGATTATCGCACCTCGAAAGCGAAAGCGAGGCTGCAGTGGGCTTTAAATTTGGCCGCAATTGAACTGGCATTTGACATCGACCGACCGACAGTGCGGTGCAATTTAGCAATGATGAATGCTCCACTTAATGCTCGCAATTAATTTGCTCAAACTTTGAGAGCACTTTGGGTGGAAAAATATATTTCGTCATTCGATATGGTTGTTCGTTTTCGGTTTCCTTACAGTTGCTGGCGCACAATTTTCCGGTATCGACCCAGTGTACAGGCGTACAGGTTCGATAACACTGTGTAACAAAGTAAAAAAAAATAATTTTTTTTTGGTTGAAAAGTTAGGAAATATCACATGTCAATAGTAAATGATCGAATGCTCTGGGAGTTTTCATGATTTGGTAGAGCAGAGAAGAACAGTTAATGTAATTGAATGCTTAAGAATTTTCTATAATTTATATATAATTATTTATAGCCATTTGGAATGACTTCTGCATACCGAGGCCCTAGGTTCGAATCCTAGCTCATCTACTTCTATCGCTATTAACATAAAGCAGATGAGAATTACAAGAATAGCACAAGTGCGCTCTTGGCAGGCAATGGCAAAACCTCCAAAAGTGAAAGAAAAACTGCTAATCGCCGTTCTAATTCCGCGTTAACCCTTTCGCTATTTTGTTGCCATATGGCAACATGCTACTTTGTGGACGTCTGCACCCTCTATGGTTGCAAGAATACATTTTTTTGTTGGTCTTTAGAATAGTTTGAAGTTTTAGGAAAAATACGAAATTAATAAACAGAATATTTAAGTTTAAAGAAGAGAAGTATACACGTTTTTTAATGGTATATCTTGACATAATAAAGGAAGAAGAAGCAGACAAATTAGAGAACTTTTTAATTTGATGTTTTCTTTCAATTTAGATACTTTTTTTTTTAATTTTGGCTGAAGTAAATGAAGAAATATTCAAATTTTCGTTATGCGTAAAAAGTTTAATGTTTAAGTAATTATTACAGCCACAACGATGTGGTTGCTCTCATAGAAAAACACTCTAAAATACAGGGTCCGAGTATAAGAATTAAAAAATTTCTTTTGGAATGTTGCTAATAAACCACATAGAAGCCTAAGACGTAAAATTTAAAATTTTAACTTTCCCCAGTAAAAACCTGTAGCGAAAGGGTTAAACCTGTAGGTGTAGGTCTTCTTTCAGAGGCAGCCACCATAACCTAACCTAACCTAAATGACTTATTCTGCTTCTTAGTCACATTCCTACAATATCAGTTATCATAGGACCAATTTTCAATTGATCTTTAAGCCATCATCATTTTGTGTTGCACAGTGTAATTATTGTTTGTGCTGGGCGAAAAACGCCCTCCTACCATTTCCAGCAAAAAGCGGCCATCAACTAAGGCAGCTAAAGCCAAAGGTTACCGCACGCGCACACTGACGCAATCCAAGCCGCTCCAGAAGCCTTGAGTTGCCTGCACTTTGCTGCGATATTCACCACAATTTCTGACTTAATTAAATACAGTTACAAAGGTGCACCAAAAAGCAAAGCAAAGCAACAAAACCAAACACAAAAAAACAACTAAATTGAATTGTCAGCCACAACGGTTAACAGTCGCCGCCAACTGCAACCGCAACTACGCAACTTCAAGCGGCCAGCGCCAAGCACCGTAACGTAGCTTCAGCTCCAAATTCAACTTCAACTTAGGCTTCAAATTAATGCAACAACACTGCTGGCATCGCACGGTTTTCGTAAATTAAAAGTCATTCTTTTGAATGTGGCCATTAGTATTAAAAGTTGGTTTTTGTTGTAAGCACTACAAAGCAAAACATTAGCAAATCATGGCCCCAAATCAACTCGACTCAAATCGTCGCATCTGCTGTGGCCGCAACAGTGCTGAACGCGTTTACATTGACGCAAATTCTGGCACCTGAATTCAAAATTAACAATGCCGCCCAACAAGGCAGAGCGAATTGCGCGTTGCAATGTGTGCACTCGTTCCCCTTCCACCTTACTTCGATCGGCGTTAACTTGCATGGCGTAGCGATTTTAGTTGATCTCAAAGGTGAAGCTGAAGCTTGTTGGTTAGTGCAGCTTTCTGGCGAGCTTTTTTGAATTAATTATCAATTTAATTTTTGTTTGTTTTGTTCGAAGCTTTGACTTTAAATGTTTGTACAGCTTTAGCAACTTATGACCACATTATAATCGTAGTAAAGCTATCAACTGCATAATTTTGAACAATTTTCCTGTGAATGGCTTCTTAAGAGATCGTTAAGTTTAATTCCATTAACTTTGAAACTTTTAAATTGCTAGATTTGATAACCTTAAACACCTTACACATTGTATGTGAATGCTTTAATGATCATCAGTTTTTGTCTTTGGTGCAATTTAAGACAAAATTTGATTAGGTAAGACTGGGTTGAAGTGCCATCGTTTTATGCGTCATACGTCTTAATGAATTTAGTTTATATTTTTCACCAAAAAAGAAATCATTTCTTATCAAAACTCATTGCAGATTGCAATTAAAAGTATTTGAAGAGCGTAAATGAATGGGGATTCGCTAATACACTTTCATTTTTGCTTCGTGGAAACCCAAAAGTTAATAACCTCACAGCTTTGTTTATATAGGAGGCGTCCTCTGATGGCTGAATTTTTGTACTTTAATTAATTTTGTATTTTTGGCATTGAAGAATTTTGTCTAACGGTGAATGAGTCATTGAAATCGGTTTAGTAGTTTCCGAAAGAAGATGATTTCTCACATTTTTTACCACAAGTGAGAAGCAAATTTCATAGAAAGCGTTCAGTTTTGTATAGTAGCCCCCTTAAGAGTTGAAGATAGAGGGTAGGTTTGTTTGAAAGAAATATTTAGAGGGAAAAATAAATGTTGGTCAGTATTACATTTGACATGTCTGGGGCCCACCTACGAGCAGTGGAAGCCCACTTTATGAAAACAATCATTTTGTATGGGAGCCTCATCAAGGGTTAACGATAGGGCGTAATTATATTCTGAAGAAATGTTCTAAAGAGAAAATTAATGGGGGTCAGTCATAGAAATTAACCCTCTAAGAGCAACTTCTAAACAGCTGTGAAGTAATTTGTTTAGTTTTCAAGAATTTGTTTGTGAACTTTTTTAACTCACTCTAGCCGCTTCACAAGTTCGTGTTTTCATGACACCTAAAAAATTAGAGTTTTTAGAGTATCGTTATTTAAAAAAAAAAATTATGCACTAAATCAGATTTATTGTACATACGAGTACATAACAGCACAGCATTACGAATCTAACGTCCAGCTTTCCGCAACCATTCAAGTTGTGCGTGTGAATTTCTACATAGATCTTATTTTTTTTGCTTTTTTTCCGAATAAACATTTTCAAAAAACTAACGCGTTGGAAGCCAAATTTTCGTGACCCTGATCGATCGGTTTCATTCGAAATCGTTCAATTTCAGTCGATGCCTCTAATAAAGAACGTCTTCGCATAGAATGACCAACAATAAATTCATTTCAAATGAAGCACAAATTTGTCCAATCATTGCAATTACACTGTAAAATATAAACATAAAAACATTTGTATGGCCACTGGTAATTCAGCAATAATTTTCAGTAGTCGCTGGAGTTCAGCCTTTGACGCTGACATGCATGTAAACTTTAAAGCAGAGCTTTTACGCAAAGTTTGAGGACAAGGTGGAAAATTTGCAATTTGATAAATGATCGTTGATCGATGAAGGAGAAGAGACGAATTCAACACTTGGCCTCTTGCGCATATTTTATTGGCCAAGTTAGTAGCGTCATGCATTCTAGGCTTTAAATTTAATTATAATTACACAGCTGTGAGTGCAGTTTTTGTTAGTTTGTAATGTATGAAGACATGGTCATGAAAAATAGAATGCACCTGAATTATAGTGTGGAAGGTTTTGCGGTCATATTTCATTGCAATGTTGCAGCGCTGTGTTAAGCTTCTTCAATATGCACAACGAATTTGAACTCTGAAGCAGTTATGAAGGTTTAAACTTTAGGTTCTCATTTTGAAGCAAACCAAATAATCTTTGTTTGAAAAGTAAAATATAAAGTGAAAAGGAAGTGTTTTAGTGGACTTCAGTGTTGCCAGATCAGGAGATTTACTTCTAGATTTAGGAGATTCTTGGCCCTTTGGGAGGATTTTTAGGAGAAAGAGTTGTTAAGGAGAAAGTTTAGAAGATTTTGATGGTGAGACATTTGACATCATTAGTGGCAGTGAAGCCTTGAATATTGAAAGCTAAAGTGTTTAATTTAATTTAATTAAATTTTGTGCTGTAAAATGTATAATTTATGCAATGACAGTTTACAAAAGCGAATTTCATATCGATTTAATTTTTTTATATGTTTTGTTTGTGTTGAGTTGTTGTTAAACTGAAGCTGAATAAATAAAAGGGCTGCAACAAAAAAACTAAAAATATATTTATATTTTCATGAGAAGTTTAATTCCTTAATTTATTATGACAAAAACTATAAGAAAATTTTTAGGAGATTTTTTAAATTTTTGGGAGGAAATTTAAGTTTTTTTTTTAAGGTTTAGGGGAAAGTAATTTCAGGTATCTGGCAACGACTATTAAGGGGGAAAGCCACTGTGACGGGTCAAAAAATTAGTGATTTTAAACATTTTTTTTGACCGAGTAAATATAGGAATTTTTGGATCGGGTTTTTTTTATTTTATTAAGCAGACATCTAATAATATTTCCACAAATTTTTATTAAAAAATATTAAATAATTTAAACAATAGAGATGATCCCGTAGCGCTTGAAAAAAATTCCCCCTCCATGGCGGCATCGATTTCTCAAAAACCCGTACTCAGAAAAAAAAAATAAAATTTTATTGTAATCTGTATGAATGTAGCTATCTTTGTACGTAGCCGTTTTTTTTTATTTTGATTTTTCACAAAATGGCGACCGATTGAAAATATTTCCATGTTTTCGACCTTGTTTTTTTGGTTTTGAGACAGTTTAAAAAATAGTAAAAAACAAAATTAGAAATCGGTTCATAATTGTTCGAGTTATTGATGCCGCCAGTTCAAAAAAAGTCGTGTCGAGAAAAACGCGTTTAAAGTTTTGAGTCCATTTCTCTCGTAATGAAATCATGTATCTTTTAAAATTTTCAAATCGTTGTAACTTAGTCAATTTTCGAAATTATGACTTGAAATTTTGTACACATATTTGTGAATATATAAGCTTTGATTTAAAACAAAAATTTTTTTACCCGTCACAGTGGCTTTCCCCCTTAAGGACAGAAAACAATAAGACGCCATTTATAAAATCTATTTAGTTCAGAATACTTGCGGACCTTCTTCGCAACTAGTGGGTTAAACATTGCTAATGTGTGAAGACCTGCTGACCACAACACCTGAATGAGCATTGGCTAGTTTACGATCATATGGAGTATTAATGTTCCTCATACCACATGGTGGCCGTTGATAGAAACCGATTTGAATTCAATTTTATGACAACAGCATTGCAAAGAAATATGTCGCCTCTATTTGGATGCGTTGCCTGCCGCAACTCAACGCACAACTCAGATGACGCGTCTCAGCGTCAACTGAGCGTCGGTTTCTCACACGAAATCCAATTAGTCGCACTTAATGCTGAACGGTGGAAGCTTTTAAAACTTACGCGCCAATAAATTTCAAATACCTGCGTCGCGGCATTCTTCTCGCCAATCGGACGGCCAATTGTGCGGCTCGTGCGCAACACCGGCTCGACCTGCCAATTGGCCACTGCTGCATGTGCAGCTGACGGCGGCAAGATCGGAGCAGCGATACGGCACGCAAGCGGACGGATGTGTCGGTGCGCGCATGCGCAGTCATTAGCCGCTTCGCTGCGCCCGTCGCTGGCGCCTTGCCAGCCGCAAATGGTCGGATAGAATTTGTTGGAGGCGGTGTAGTTGGTGGCTGGTAGTTGGTTTCTTGACCTGTTGTTGTTGTTGTTGTTGTTGGCGTTGGTGGTCGGTATTGTACAACACATCGTCCGCTGAAATCGAAAGTCGCTGCACAGCGATGTGCCATTAAAGCCGAGCAGCACTCGTGCCACACTGTCAGCGGTGGCGCAGTGCAGCCGACCTCAGCGCACTCGGCCGGCTCCAGCTGCGCAACGCGTTGTAAGTGCGCCGCCGACAAGATTTGCACCGCAACGCGCAATTGGCGTCAATCGCAATTGTTGTAAGAATAGAATACAATTCAATGAAAATAAAAAAAATAAAATGAATATAATGAAACAACAACAACAACCACAGAGAGAAGTGGCAAGTAATCAGTTTGCTGGATTATGTTGGCGCGTATAAATACGCGATGTCTGCCACTGGAGGAGATTAGTTGTGCCCGAACAACGTCTGGCAGTAGCAAGGCGGTGTCCACAAGATGCAGCGTACGATTTTGTTGTTGCTCAGCATGAGCGCAGTGGCCATGGCTGGCTTTCTTGGCGGTGACGGCGGTGGCGGTGGCGGTGGCTGGAGTTCCGGTGGCGGCGGCGGTGGAGGCTGGTCAGGCGGTGGTAGCAGTGGCAGCAGCATTTTGATTTTGCCCAGCAAATCGTCCTACGGTGGCGGTGGCGGCAGCGGCTGGTCTGGCGGTGGCGGTGGCGGTGGCGGCAGCATTTGGCCTGGCAAATCCAGCACCAGTGGCGGCGGCGGCGGCTGGTCTGGCGGTGGTGGCAGTTCGATTTGGTCAGGCAAGCTTGGCGGTGGCGGCGGCGGCGGCTCCAGTGGTTGGAAGGTGAGCAGCCTTGGCAGCTCCGGTGGATATGGTGGCAGCAGCGGTTGGTCGCTAGGTGGCGGTGGAGGCGGCGGCGGTGGTTGGACGCAAGCATTATCGAGCCTGGGCAGCATCAAGTCAAGTCTGGGCGGCGGTGGCGGCTGGAAATCAGGTGGCGGTGGCGGCAGCCGTGGCTGGAAATCGAGTGGTGGCGGCGGCGGCTGGCGATCAGGAGGCGGCGGTGGCGGTTGGCAGTCCGGAGGCGGCGGTGGCGGCTGGAAGTCCGGTGGTGGCGGTGGCGGCTGGAAGTCCGGTGGTGGTGGTGGCGGCTGGAGCTGGTAAAAGTGATTAATTGTGAATTGTGATTATTGTGCAGTATTTGAAAGTTTGCTGTGCACCAAATGTTTGATTTGTTCTTAACAGTGAAAGAGAGAAAAGGAGTGCAGTGTAAATTTTTTTGTAACTAAAAAATGTAAATAAAATCAAAAGCAAATAACTTATAGTTTTCTCAATTGTTGCTATTTTAAAATTCTCAAGGCCGCATTGACCATTGTGAGATGATGAAATTATGAAACATCAAACCTCTAAGAGTGATGGGATCTTCGACATAAGGATATACTTAGAGGAAAATAATAAATGTGTATCGACCTTATATTACACCGTGTGACAAAAATTAAAAAAATGTTTCACTCCGGAAAAAACCCGTATGGGCGTGAAACTAGAGACAAAACATTGTAATACTGCGTACTCAGTTTTTTATTTCTACATCCTTTGTCCTTTTAAAAGGACTTCAAAATTTTGAAGGGGATAAAAAATAAAAAAAATTTCATTATTCTCGCTTCATTGATTTTGTATCTTTTTATTATTTAAAATACTGATACTCAAATAAATTAGAATTTTTGTATTTCTTTTGTACTTTTTTAATAACTTTCGAACTAATAAAGTTAGAGTAATGAAATTTTGACACTTGATCAAGGAGATTTGGGGTTTTAACATACTTACTTTTCAAGAAAATTCGATGTAAATTTTCAAGGATATAAAGGATTAAAATTTTCAAAGGACCTTTTTCATATCCTTTTTTTACAAATAGATAAAAAATCAATTTTATTTTAATTCTTGAGCCTTTTCTCTTTCAGTTGATATACATATCGCCATATTCTAACGAGGTTAAGTATTTTTTATATTTTTTTTATTTTTTATCCCCTCCAAAATTTTGAAGTCCTTTTAAAAGGAGAAATTATGTAGAAATGAAAAACTGAGTACGCAGTATTACAATATTTTTGGTCTCTATTTTCACGCACATATGGATTTTTCCCAGTGTGAAAAATGCTGTCGCACGTGTTATAGTCCAATCTAGTCTGGTGTAGTTGTAGTTACCCACAACACTTTAGATTTGTTTCACAACGCTCTTAATGCATTCATGAAAACCGTTCAACTCAAAGCTTCTTGTTCAAAATTGTCGCTATAGATTGAACAACCCTTGAGTGAACCTTCCTTTCAATATTTCCTAAAATAAACTACTAGTTCAGTCGAATAGAAAGGTAGAAAATTTATTTTTTGGAACAATCCGACTTGTTATAATTTAAGACATTCCAAACCAATATTGAAAATTTACAAAAACATGAGTCAACCATGGAGCCAGATTTCCTTTACACTTCTAATATTACATAGACCAGTGCGTATAGATAGTTGCGTTTTCAAACTTAAAAAAATCATTTAAAATTAATAAAACAAAACCAATAACTGTTTTCTCTTTTCTTTAGGCAATTAAAAAAATAACAACAACACCTTTTTTTTCAAAACCAATTTGTTTAATTCAGAATAGTCCCCTCCGGGCTCAGTACAAAGATTTCCACTGTCTAAAAGCATGAGGAATGAGTGTTTTAGTTAGTCTTAGCCTTTCGGATAGCTTCTATGCCCTCAAATCGCTTTCCTTTTATTGGCAAATAATTTTTTCCCAAAATGTGAAAGTCTCACGGTGCCAAATCAGGCAAATACGAGAAATGGTTGATGGTTAAATGCGATTTTAAATTAAAAAAAACAGTCACATGTGCCGATCGATAAGATGCCATCAGTCAACTTTTGCATAACAAACCGTGTACACACCTTTTGAAAGCCAAATGTTCTGTTAAAATACAATAAATTGATGCTATTGAGATGCTTGAATACACTTTCAAGAATTTTAATGAAGATTTTGGCTGATGTTTGATGAATTCACGCACCTTTTTGATGGAACTTGCGGTGATCGCGAATTTCAGTTGGTCACTATTTATGTTTCACGACCGTTTTTAATCTTCCATACATTTCATGAACCTTGCCACAGGATAAACAATCATCACCATGAAATTGGTTCATTAATTGAACTACTTCAGTTAAAGTTTTACTAAGTTTAAAACAAAATTTAGTGCAGGCTCATTGTTCGATGCTTCGAACGCAAAAACTCCGCTTCCAGCGAACCAAATATCATGAAATTTTGCCTAGAAATTGGGGAAAATATGTACACCAAGTCACATATAGGTGGCGCCATCATAAAATGTCCTATTTCAAAAAAGTTTAACTCTCTCCCTCCGTGTCCAAAGTCGCCCCCGTTGTCGAGTGATGTGTGAGACGAAAAGGACTTAAAGGATGTTCAATGTTCCAAATATCAATGATACACTGAATAGTTATACACGACTGAAAGTTCTATATGAACGTACATAGTAAATTTTTCTAAAGTACTTCTTAGAGGCTCCTGAAAGTATGTTAACACACAATTGTTTGATTTTTTCTTGATGCTGGCTGAACTGAGGTTCGAATTCCTGACAAATTTTCAGTAATTTCTTGGTACATTTTCCACTTCAGGTGGTTTTTAACATTTCAGAAAGGTATTAAATTTTGTACATCTTAAACTTATAAAGTTAGAAGGACGAAATTCAAGGATGTGGTAGTGTACATATTAGTCCTAAAGATATATTTTTTTCAAAAAAAAACGATTGGAAATTTCCAAGGATATTCTAGGATAAAGTTTTAAAAGGACATTTTCAATACTTCTTCGTCCTTTTGCACCAAAACATTAAATTTTCTAAGATTCTAAGGATTTTTCTCTTTCATTTGATACCCATATTTTTATTCTACAATGCGCTCAATTTTTAAAATAATTTTTTGAAATAAACATGTCCTTGAAATTTCAAAGTCCTTTTAAAAAAATCCTGACGTCAGAGAGAAAAACTAAAAACGCAGTTTTACTACATTTGGCCCCTAGTTTTGCGAGTATATAGATTTTTTCGTGTGTAAAATTTGTTGCCGCACGGTGTAATCATACAAATGCTCAGGTTTTTTTCGTAAGCTCTTTAATTATTTAATTATTTTTTGTGTAAATTTTGCAATGTACAAAAGGGTAAAAAATATTAATTTATGAAAAGGCAGAAAAACACACACTTCACATTTGTTTAACGTTGAATTAGCGTTGAGCATCTTTGAGGCAGTTAATACATTTGCGAGGAGCAACCGGGCCAGTGAAGCACTTTATTTTCCCCATCCGCCGCTGCTCTTGCCGCCACCATAGCCGCCGCCGCCACGACCACCGCCATGTCCGCCCGAGCTGCCACCGCCGTATCCACCTGAGCTGATCTGCCAGCCGCCACCGCCGCCTCCGTAGGATTTACTGCCACCACCACCGCCGCCTCCGTAGGATTTGCCACCTCCACCGCCGCCTCCGTAGGATTTACCACCGCCGCCGCCGCTTTGCCAGCCGCCACCGCCGCCTCCGTAGGATTTCCCACCACCACCACCGCCTCCGTAGGATTTGCCGCCACCACCACCACCGCCTCCGTAGGATTTACCACCGCCGCCGCCGCTTTGCCAGCCGCCACCGCCGCCACCGCCGCCAATACCGCCCTTCCAGCCGCCGCCGCCTCCACCACCGCCGCCTTGTTTCCAGCCTCCGCTGCTTATAGCTCCACCGCGTCCACCACCATAACCGCCACCACCATAACCGCCACCACCTCCGCCGCCACTAAGGTGACCAGCCGATGCAATGGCTGTCAGGCCAAACAGTAGAATAACGGTGCAAGTGCGCATTGTTCTTCTAAGTTTGCTTCAATATTTTATACCGAATTGCGATTTGTATCGTTGCACTGCGTTGTTCGATGTGTGTCGACCAACTTCGATTGTTGGCTGGACTGATGCTGCAACTAATGGCAACAATGCTTTTATATGCGAAAATCGCACAGAACATCGCCAATTGCCATTATTCCCTTTTCGCAATTAGTCAAGTTCAGTCAGTCACTTCGGAGCATAAAGAAGCGAATTGGATTGATGGCTATCAATGCGGCGCAACAGCAACGCAACATCGATGCGCATCGACGACGCGGAGCCCAAGCGGCAGAACGCCGGAGTTGAAAACAAAAGGAGAAAACGCCACATTAATTACACTTCGCGAATGCATGCGGAATGTGGGAGAATGGAGACGGCTCACCGCACCTACCCGCGCACCGCCACCATTGAACAAATCATCAAACATTGCTTAGTAATTAAGCAACTTGAAGTACGTAAATACGCTTTTGAGTTATTGGCAATAAAAAGCTGCTAATGGATTTCATGCTAAAGGCGAATGTGCTGAAGTTTTTTCTATATATTTTTACTACAATCGAATAATTTTACAACTTAATCAATTGACCCTAAAAACATGAAAATTATACATAAATAGTTATTAAAAAAATTATTTTTGTTTATTTCTTTGTTTAAAAAAATCTTTGCTTTTAAGAAAAATAAAACCAAAAAATTTATATGCTACTACAAAATTGTCTGTGGGTAACTTTTATTTGTTTGTATAGTAAACCTTAGAAATTTTAATTAAAAGAACTTAATTTGAAAAAATGTTGTTTTATTATTTTCTTAAAAAATTATCTACCTATTCGAAAAAATATAAAAACCGTAAAAAAGGCGTTTAGCTTATTACATTCTGTGGGATTTGTAATATTCTTAGCCCACCGTGTATACTAGATATGATTTAGTGTACGACTTTTCGATTTCGATGCTCCGTAACCTCTCATTTTTTGTGGTTTGACAAAAAAGTGCATTAGCCAAAATATTGAAGACTCAAGTGGAAAAAATGGTATCGCCTCGAGGTCAAAGCTCACAAAAGTGCGAAAAAACATTAAATTGCTAGCTTATCTAGAATCGCTAAGGGGGTTAAAACCTCTGACAGATCCTCACCAATTTTGTTATTTTTATTATTATTATTATTATTATTTTTATTATTTTATTTTCTTATTTTTTATTTCATTTTTTTTATTTTTTATTTTCTTATTTTATTTATTCTGAATATACTTAACCGTTTTCTCTAATCCTTCATGGGGCTCCCATTCAAAATGATGGTTTTTATAAAACCTACTCTCACTGCTCCCAGTTGGCTCCCAGACGGGTCAATGGGTCAATACCGATCCTGGTTTAAATATAAATATTTCTTTCAAATAAATATTTCTTTCAAACATACCCATCCTTTAAATCTAACTTTTAAGGGCACTGCCATACAAAACTGGCAATTTTCTATGAAAATGGCTTCCCACTTGTTGTAGAAAACATCGTGTCGCGGAAACTACCAAACCGATTTGAATAATTTATTCAAAAATTGGTAATAATCTTCTTGGTTTGGTGATAATCTTCAATGCAAAAAATACAAAATTGATTGAATTTTTAAAATTCACCTCCAGAGGGCGGAATTCTCATGATCGCCAGTGTCGCTAAAGGGGAGTCGAACCATGTCGCTATGGTTTACAATAAGTCTTCTGTTTGTGCTTAAGTGAGTTTTTCCAAAAGAAGGCTGTGATTTCAACCAAACCTAACCTTATCTAAAGAATTATACCATTGCTGTGTTTAGTCACTTTGTTGATGACGATGTCATATAGTAGCTCTTGATTGTTTCAGTGCAACGTTGAATCTTTGCACATGCACATCACTTTATATAACAATATACCATAGCTGATCCGACAAGTATAGATAAACAGATACATAGACATAGATAGATAGACATAAGTAGATAGATAGATATAAATAGATAGACATAAGTAGAAAGATAGACATAGATAGATAGATAGATAGACATAGATACTTGCTTGTAAAGAACTTCCACTTCCCTAATGAACTTTAAACATGAATATATAAAATACACAAAACACAAAATTAATAAATTAATTACAATAATAGCAATAACAATAACACTGTACAACAGCATTTCTGCAACAGAGTAACGATCGTATATTTCTGAAAAAGGACGCCCTGCTGATCATTTTTGCCGAACAAAGTAATAGTCCAGCACGTCTGAGTTTTTTGTAATTTGCGCATAAATGTTAAAGGGGTTCCTATAGACCTTTACACGGAAAGTATAAAAACTTGAAGAGCTAGAGCTTTTATGTCTAAGACAAAGTTGTTTGCATTAAGAGTGTGAATATTTTTTGTACACACATGAACCCCCCCCTCCCCTTTCCTTATCACCCTTTTTCATGTTTTTCGGAAAAATGTTTCATAAAAAGCTTGTATTGAGTAAAATATTGAAAAAATACTATATTGTCTTTTGGGAAAATATTCCTCATTAAAAAATAGGGCGGGTCTTCAAACAGCAAAACTTTCTCAAAACTTCCCCCAAAAAAATAAAAAGCCTTAAACACGAAACCTTCATTTAATCCTTTTTTATAAATTTCTAGCTCTGCTTGAGATGTTGAGAAAAATGTTGAATATTAAAAAAAAGAAATATTTACCATTGGAAAATAGTTCGTGTGGCCTTCAAACAATGAAACCCTAAAAAGTCCGCTCTTAATAAAAGAAACAATTTTTATGACAACTTTAGTATCACTCCTTCAACTCCTTCAGTACCAGTAATTTCGCGTAGGCGGTGATGAAAAATTTTTCCGAAAAACATGAAAATGGGGGGTAAGGAAAGGGGGAGGGGTGTTCATGTGTATACAAAAAATATTCACACTTTTAATGCAAACAACTTTGTCTTAGACATAAAAGCTCTAGCTCTTCAAGTTTTTATACTTTCCGTGTAAAGGTCTATAGGGGCCTCTTTAACCTTTATGCGGAAATTACAAAAAACTCAGACGTGCTGGACTATTACTTTGTTTGGCAAAAATGTTCAGTAGGACGTCCTCTTTCAGAAATATACGGTCGTTACTCTGTTGCACACAAAAAGTTTAATATTGTTGTACTGTGTAATTAATAACAATTTTCCTATTTGCGCAATTTCCCATTTCGCATTAGGCCCAGTGTGACAATGTCAACTGGTGAAATCGGTACCGAATTTATGCGCAGTAAACATTCGGTTCAATGCTCAGAATGCAATTACATGATTTTCGCGTGTGTCAATTGCTTTATTCAATTAAAAATAAAAAGCAAAATTAAATAATTTCAATAACCAAAGCTTTACGAGATTTGTGATTAATGACGGCATCAGCAAATGCGGCGCTTCACGCCGCCGATTTGGCGCATTTCAGAGCCAAACTTTGCCAAAGCAATACTAAAGATTGTTATGTGTGAAAGTTAAAAGTGGCACAGATACGACTTTATCACCTAAAGCATCCAATCTGTGGTCGGAGCGGACGCATGGTCCCATCGGAGCGCGAATGTGCCTTCACTGCGCCGGTTGTGCATGACATAAGCCGCTTTGTGCAAATCCTCCAGCAATTTCGCGTGTTGGCGTTTTTGGGATCAAGTGACGGCACACTGATACACTTCACCTGTGTGGCTCCAAGTGCTTGCGTAATAAAATAAAATATGGACATAAGTAATCACTCAATTTGTATTTGTCGCTTGGCACAGGAGAAGGAAGCCGCAGCAGCGTCGCGGAATGGGAATGCGCGTAAATAATTTGACGGCACTAAAATGCAGTCAACTACGAGGCATTAAAGAAGACAAAAAACAAAAACAACAACAGCAACAAAAAACAATAATGTTGCGTGCATAAACTCGTTAGGATGTTGCAGTGTGACTAGAATAGCACTTGCGCGCCAATCGACTGTGCGGCGAGTCATTAATCATCATAACTCATAAACCGAGTTAGCAGCACGCAAAAGTGCTTAAGAATTGCGCCGAATTCGGTCGCACATCTGGCCTGCACTCGCTCATACTTTACGTGGTGGCATCTGGTCCATTTATGTTTCAATGTCAAGTAGCTGCACTCCTCCTTGACGCTCACACATGCACACACATGGACGTGTGTTTGTGTTTGCGATTTTCCAGTTCCTGCATTGTGCATCGTTGACCTTCGCGCATGTGCCAACTTTTACTCGTCAACTGACAGCCGACCATTGACTTTAAAGCAGCGGCAACAATTGCACGAACTGCAGCAGCAAAATTCTAAATTAATGACTCTAAATCTTTGCTTCTAATTACTATTGTAAACTAAATAAGATTCCCTCGATTTGATGAGAACAATTCTGCATGCAGGTAGATTGGTTGGTAGGCAAACATATTCGTTGATATTCACTTGAAGAAATTTACATGAGAACAACATTAATTCAGTAGAAGTTATTGTTGTTTCACAATCGAATGCGTTTCCATACACTGAGAGTAAATTGAAAGTTTAATTAAAAAAGTGGTAAAAATACTAAAAATGTATTTTTATCAGGGACCGTAAAAAATTATGAGCTAAATATAAAAATCAAAATATAAAACTTATTTTTCGATTTTTATTTTCCGCTAACCGAATAAAACTTATTTGTTAATTTTTTGTTTTGATCAAAAAATGAAAATTATTTGTTGTTTTATTTTTTTTGGGGAAAAATAAAAATTATGCGGTGAGTTTTATTTTTCACTTGCAGAATGAGAATTATTTTTCAGTTTTATTTTTTCATCACAAAATAAAAATTACGCATTCTTGCATTCATTGCTTTAAAGAAAAAGTTTATAATTCATAGTAGAATTTTTATTTCATGATCGAAAAGTATTACTCAGAAAATAATTTTCAGAATACATTTTGAAAAATTGAACTTACCACATGAGGCTTATTTTTGAATCAAAGACAAAAACTCGTCCCGTAATTTTTATTTTGTGATAAAAAAATAAAACTGAAAAATAATTCTCATTCTGCAAGTGAAAAATAAAACTCACCGCATAATTTTTATTTTTCCCCAAAAAAAATAAAACTCAACAAATAATTTTTATTTTCTGATCGAAAAAAAAATCAAAAAATAATTATTATTCGATGAGCGGAAAATAAAAATCGAGAAATGTTGGTTTATTGCTTTTTTGATAACTGCTTTCAAAAACAATCACTTTATTGCACTAAATGATATATCTGCAATGCTTCCTTCATCTTGATTTTTTTGATTAAAAATATTGCGATAATAATTATTTACGGTCCCTGCTAAAATGTATTTTTATGTGAATATTTTTGAGTTTCGTATAGTTTCGGTTCAGTTTTTAGAACAATATCTTCACAACAACAAAAGAATTAATTGAAAAATTGTTTCATATTTTAAGGAATGCTTACATCATTAAAGGAATCATTTCGTACTGTTTTTATGAAAGACTGTATTTATGAAAGATTGGCTATAAATTAGATTAGGTTAACGTAAAAATTTGCGATGCACACTAATTAAATATTCTGCCCAGAAATGGACTGTAGCCACGTTTCATCAGCACAAAAAATTTATCTCTTCCTTCACGGACATGTTGACTTGATTTCATGTTAAACCTGATTTTTGTTCTAATATTTTCTTCGATTTCAATTATATATTTTGCTGACCCGACTCGATATTAATATCGAACAAAATGTCTTCTGGATTTTCAGTGATCTCCGATCTCATTCAACACTTTGAACGTTTTGCTCACTGCACTCTCACTCAATGGGAATGTTTTCCATAACACTTCAATCACTTCAATCAAATGTTTCACTGTGTATTTCATGCACTTCGGTCGCACGCTTAACATGAAATTGAAATCAATTTCGCATTCGCTACTGAGCACTTGTCATAAATTAACAGTTATTGCAACAAATTATGGGTCTGCCAAGCATTCAATATTTCAATCACAAATCGTCGTTTCAATTGCAAAGCAGACAAGTTTGGATTTTGGTTCGAAACAAATGTGTGTGTGTTGGTTTTATTCACAAAAAAATGGCATTTACAACAAATTTTTAACAAAATTAATGTATATACAACAGCATTTTTAGGCAGAAGATGAACGCATTTAACAGATTTGTTGTGGTTTTTCGTTGTAAGATGTTGGCAAAATTGTTGACTCTACCACCAGCCGCCGCCACCGCCGCTCCAGCCACCATGTCCGCCGCCACCGTAGCCGCCACCAAAGCCGCCGCCGCCACCGTAGCCGCCACCATATCCGCCGCCGCCGTGGCCACCGCCGCCCAAACTAATAATTTTGATGATTTTGGGCGACGAGTGGCCGCCGCCGTAACCGCCGCCAAAGCCGCCGCCGCCCAGGCCGCCGCCGCCCCAGCCTCCGTGTCCACCACCATAGCCGCCGCCCAGGCCGCCGCCGCCCCAGCCTCCGTGTCCGCCACCACCGTAGCCGCCACCGCCGCCGTAACCGCCGAGACTGGAACCGCCGCCAATAAATCCTGCGGACGCAGCGGCCACGCACACCAACAACACAACCAGGACTTTCATTGCGTACTGCGGACGAATGGACTCGATCGCTGAAAATGTGCCAAGACGACAAATGTGAAGTGTGGTCGAGTACGCGAAGTTGCGATTGCCGAAATTGAACTGATACCGTCTGGCAGCGAGCCTCGAGTATTTATATTTGAGGTTGTTGGTCTCACAAACGGCCTGCCAGCCTATCGCTGACGGACAGCTGGACGGACGTGTACGTGTTCTGCACGCTTGTAATACCAGCAGCAACAACAACAACAACAGCACCGCAAACCGGCAGTAAAGACAGTCACTCAGCGGATGAACCAATATGAAATCACTGACCAACTACTAACCCCACGGCCAACCACTCCGCGCGGCCGGCATTCTTGTTGTTGTGCGCATCAGCACGTTGTATCTGCGACACTTACGATTGCTTGACTCTCTCCTCTGCCACTCCCTTCCATTGCGTTGAACCCTCAGTCGGGCAGACATGTACATTTTTTTGTGCTTGTGTGCGTGATTCAGACAATCTGCCTGCAACAATTACAATAACAAGAGCAACATCTACTGTCGCTGTCGATCTGCCGAGTTGCCAACATAGTTCAAAAAACCACAACCACTACCAACATTCGAATTGGTAAATTTGCGAAACGAGTTGGGCGTAAATGTCGACCGCTTATCGCCACACAGCGCACTGCAATTGCTGCAAACCGTGGACGGCTGTCATGGGGTCAGTTGCGGCACGCAAACCGGTCATGCCTTCCGCACACCAGAGACACAAAATGCTTTTGCGTAAAAATTTCCCCTCTGTGGGACCAACGACGACAGTGGTGTGACTCATCAGCCGGCCGTCAACAGCGATCGACTACCGAAAGCTGTGGGCAACATTGGCACTTGCCGCACTTACGTGAAGCCCTCACTTTTCGGCGCCGCAATTCCCTTCACAATTGTTGGCGTGCTCAGTCTTTGGAAAAAAATCAAAGAAAAACAAAAGCAGCGCTAAATCTTCAATGAGGGTCATTCGGTTGCACATTTTCCTACAAAAGTACGTACGTACATACATTCATGCATGCATACAAACGTACGTACGAGTAATTCAATAGTAATGAACTGTACAGCGGCGAACCAGACAGCAGTCTGGGGCCCCAAGTCCAAAGGCAGATTTAATTACAACACAAAATTATGCTCGTATGTGTGTTGCGTGTCGACGTAGAAGTGACCGGTGACAATGTGGGCGTTCCTCACGAAGGTCAGAAGCGACTTAGTTAGTGTCGTGTTTTGGGGCATCCCATCTTACGCAGAGAAGAACGTGAGTACTGCGTGGTCTTGAGATAGAATCTTGATTGCCTCAACTTTAACTTGAAAGTCTTTGAATACGATGCAACATTTCATTGTGAAATTTTTCTTAAATGACATTGTCTCGTTTTTTGGCGCCCTTTTGTCTGTTCTGTCGCGAGCGCCTCGCATTTCGGCCCATTGCCATTGTTGTGCTCGTTGTGCTTTGGCCGTTGCAATCTCAATGGCACAGTGGCGGATGTTTATGTTATTTTAATTTTCTGTTTCAAATTTAATTGCAACGCTTAATGAAATTGTTGTACTTATCTTTGTGATTGTTGTTATAGTGTTTGGATTGTAACGTATGTGGTAAGCGAAAACATTCAAACATTTAACACTCATAGACTTTTAAGTTTTATTGCGGCTATATTGTGCTCTATTGTTGCGAAAATGTATGTGGAAAACAATAAAAGAAAATTTTTTTTTTTTTGGTCATTAGTTATGAGAGGAAACCCAGTGCCTGCAATTTTCAATGAAATCCATACTAAAGCCAAGTGTTACAATGGCAGACTATTGCTGTGTGCCCTGTGCAACAATCGGAAGAATTACACCGTGCGACAAAAATTAAAAAAATTTTTCACACCGCAAAAAATCCATATGGGCGTGAAACTAGAGACCAAACATAGTAATACTGCGTACTCAGTTTTTTATTTCTACATCCTTTGTCCTTTTGAAAATTTGTCCCCTTCAAAATTTTGAAGGGGATAGAAAATAAAAAAATATATAAAATACTTAACCTCGTTAGAATATGGCGATATGTATATCAAATGAAAGAGGAAAGGCTCAAGAATTTAAATAAAATAAATTTTTTATCTATTTGTAAATAAAGGATATGAAAAAGGTCCTTTGAAAATTTTAATCCTTTATATCCTTGAAAATTCACATAGAATTTTCTTGAAAAGTAAATATGTTAAAACCCAAAATCTCCTTGATCACGTGTCAAAATTTCATTATTCTCGCTTCATAGATTTTGTATCTTTTTATTATTTAAAATACTGATACTCAAATAAATTAGAATTTTTGTACTTCATAAGAAATGCAGCTTCCGCCTTTTTTTAATAACTTTCGAACTAATAAAGTCAGAGTATTCATTCATTCATTCAAATTTCACAAAAACAGTTTTTTAAAGATTTAATATGAAGCATAATTAATTGAAAAATTCAATTTTTTGAGGTCATGCTAGGCGCTACCGAGTTAAGATCAAAGCACTTAATCCATAACAAACTAAAGAATATGCAACTATCTTAATTTTCTTTGATCAAACTTCAAGTTTCTTAAGTTACAATGGCCATAAATTGGCAAAAACTTGTAAAAATAAAATTTTTTGGCAAATTTTGGATCCATTTCCAACTATTCTAGGACCCAATTAGTAAATATGCGACCATCTTTGTGGCCTTTAAACTTTAGTTCTTATGTCAATTATATTTTAAACAGATGCAGACCCAAGTCTTTTGAAGAATTTGGCAATTTAAGATTACAACTTGCTTTAAACTATGAAAAATTGCAACGTTGCAGTTTTCATGCACACTTTCAGCAAAGGTAGGAAAATTTATTATTGTAAATGGAGCATATTTCTCGAATCATGAGATAATTGTTCTCTCATATTTTAGTTTGTACCATCGTTATAACTTTTAATTTCGATTGCTGGTTGAATCTTTCGGTCTCACGGCTATCCTCATGGCTCAGTGCAGTGTTGCCAGATTAGGGGTTTTCCCCCTAGATTTTGGGTTTATTTGTTTGAATTGGGGGAAATTTTGTGATAAATATTTTAAGGGGAAATATTTTACAGGCATTTTTAATTTACTCTTTTTAAAATATCTGTGGCCAACCAGATTGCATTTTTGGTGCATCAATACCTTGTTCAGATATATTGGCTAGTGGGTCTTTTTTTTATTTCATGTACCAAATAGAATGCGGAATTTTCATGAAATATTCATTTTATGTGTGCATTATAAATTTGGGGGACATTTTAGTTTTTAGGAAGAAATAGACCTCATTTTAGGGGGATTGCTTGAAATCCATCTGGCATCACTGGCTCAGTGATCACTGCGTTGGATCACGAGTCCAGGGGTTGCGGTTTCGAATCTCGACTCAAACCATATCAAACAAAGAAAATAAAAGTTTTGCAAGCAGCTCGAAACATTTTCACATATTTCGAAAGAACTTAGACGAGGGGTGATCTAGTAAAATCAGACATATGCATTAATTTTGTAGACTCATTAAGGCTTTTACACAGTCGTCATAACCTAACCTAATATCTTCCAAACTCTTTTCCCTACTTCGGACAAGATGAAAGAATAATTTAGTACACAATACTCAATTGTTAAAAAAACCCAAAAGCTTAAGAATTCTTGAGTTAAGTAGTCAGCACTAAAAATAACAACACACAATTAGCTTCATGAAATTTTTGAATTTATATATTTCATATTTCTTACAATAGTTGAACAGGAACTTGGCAAACGGTTTCAATCAAAGCTTCAGAAACCACTAAAGTTTTTATGTATTGAATTCATGTTGAGGATGGTTTCTATTGTCTTACAAATTGTTCTAAACAATTTGTAGCTTCGAATGTTGCCAACATTTCTGATGAATCATTAACAATCAACAAAGCAACGTCTAATCGGCATAATGAATGTTTTTATAACACGCACACATCGTCTTCTTCATGTCTTATTTTTTTATGTATGATTGATTGATCGTAGACTTGTTTATTGCTCAGGTATCGCTTAATTCACAAATTGAACTGTATGACTGCGACCACTTCCTGATTTTGAAAGCGATAACACTCGACTGAGCACAACGAAGGGTTTACCTTGAAAGTGTTTCGAAAACATCTACGAGCAAGCAGAGAATAAATGAAAAAATATTGTATACTTACATACACTATGATCAATAAGTACCGGGACTGTGTCAAAAAAACAAAATCGTTTTATTCTTCTGGTAAATTTATTTTATCCCCTTCAAAATAAGCCCCATCTGAAGCAATACACATATGCCAACGCTTAATCCAATCGTCCATGCACTTCTGGTAAGCCGAAGCAGGTATGGCCTTCAGCTCTCGCGTCGTATTTTCTTTTATGACCTCTATGGACTCAAATCTCTTTCCACGAAGCGGTAACTTGAGTCGGGAGAACAGGAAAAAGTCACATGGTGCCATATCTGGAGAATAGGGAGCCTGATCGATGATATTCACACTGTGTTTGTTCAAATAATCGCGAATAATGTGTGCTTTGTGAGACGGCGCATTCAAGTCTTGAGGAACAAGCCGTGCGGCGACGCGTTTCATGCGCAAAATATCGACAACAATGTGTTGTGCGCTTCCATAAGAGATGTTAAGATCGTTAGAAATCTCTCTGAGGCTCACATGACGATTTTCAAGCACGATTTTCTTCACAATTTCAACATTTTGGTCGGTATTCGATGTTGAAGGACGTCCAGAACGAGGAAAGTCTTCGACCACTTCACGACCACTTTTGAACATTTTATACCACTCGAACGCTCTGGTTCTTGATAGAGCAGACTCCCCAAATGCTTTCTGCAACATTTTAAGCGCATTGGCACAAGAAATTTCGTTCTCAAGACAAAATTTCAAACAAATACGTTGATCAACAAAATTATCCATTGTAAAATGCGACGAAGTACAAAAAGTTGACTGACGCTAACAGCTGCCAAACAAAAACTAATGATGCAATCCCGCTCAAAATTTGACACAGATGTCAGTTAAGGTCCTACCGACCTAAACAAAATTTTTTTACCTGCATCGGGCAACGGCGGAAAATTTAAAATACACAGTCCCGGTACTTATTGATCATAGTGTACAATATTTTTTATTTAACCGAGAAGAGAGTAAATGGAAAATATTGTATGTACATATATATTTGTGCTGTAGGCATTTAATGTGGAAAATATGATTGATGAATTTAATGGCTAGATTTATTCATGCATTGGTCAGTGTTGAGTATGAATTTTATTTTGAGCCTAACAGCAATCTTACTGAGCCACTTAACGCCGGAAGCGTAAAGAGCAACCGCCTAATTTTCCGCTAACCATTACTGTATGTACGTTTATATGTAATATTATATAATGTTCACGCCGCAAACCAGTGAATACCACCAACTAAAATCATTAAATGGACAAACTACTTCGAGTTAATGACAAACATCAAAGAAAAATATAACCATAATCCATAGTCAGAGCTGAACAATTGAGCAATTATTATGGCGATTTCGAATTCAAGGCTCAACATACAAAATCTGCACTAAAATTACTATAATTTTTGTAGCTTATTGTAATAAATTTGAGGTTTATTACACTGAGCGACTGCGTTAAATTGAGTGCGTTTCAACGCTTTTAGAAAGAACTCACGGCTCGATGTGGCAGTGACAGCTTGACGATGTGGCTTGACGTGAATTTTAACGGCTGAAGAACACACAACGGCTCGTAAATTTGAAATCTATTGTATGTGGGTACCTGAAGAAGTTAGCTTTTGAAAGCGTTTCGAACTTGTGGTTTGTATAAAAGCCAGATGCTGCTCACCAGTGGTCGCAGTCACTGCTTAATACGTAGCTGCTGCTTACCTACTTATGGCCATAAAATCTTGCAGTGACAGAGTTGCCTCGACTTGATCCTTTCAACGGAGATGCGGCTTCCTATTCTTCTACGTTTCCGGCTTTCAATTGCTGTGTCGAACGTCGTTTTCACCGGTGTTGCGCTACAGTTGGACATAGGGTACTAAAGCCAAAAACAACAACGATTTTTTTTGTAGGCCATCAATGGTCTTTTCTATACCAGCTAATGCTTGCATAAAGTAATTCTCAATTAAGGGGGGTTTCTACCTTGTGCGGTCAAAAAAATCGATTTTTTTTTTCATGCATTTTTGGATTAATACATGATTGTAGAATACGCTCCCAAAATTTGAAGTTGAAATCTTTCGAATTACGGAAGCAATTTATTGAAACAGGTAGCGGTGTCGAGCGCGCCGAGCCGCCGCCAACCACTGAAGCAAAACTTTGAACGCGTTTTTCTCAAAACTACATTTTTTGACCTTGCGGAAGTGATTTAGGCCACACGAGTTGAGCAATAGCTACGAAATTTTAAACAGCCATTTATCAAGGTCTTAGCTATGGCCCGAACTAGAATCTTCAAGAAATAATAATTTTTTTTCATTAAAAATAAAAATTTGTATTGGAAAAAGTAGGTAAAAATTGAGTTTTTTAGACAAAATCGCATTTATCCTTCATTTTTCATTTTTTTTTTAAACCCTAGTTCCTGCCATAGACAAAAGGATACAGAATAAGAAAAAATTTCATTTTTGTATTTCAAGTCATCTCAAACAGCGGCAGGACTTCCGCGAGTAAGGAAGGCGCGCCGCCATTGCTCGATGGCCCCCTCCCCCCCTTTGCATATTTTATCTTGAAACTTTTTTTACTTGTACAATAAACATATACCTACATCTGAAAAAATTTTCCAGTGTTTATCTTAAAAACCTTCCCATCAAAAATTTTTCAAAAAAACATGTTTTCTCGGCCGCACAAGGTAGAAACCCACCTTAAGGCATCCCGACACCCCAAAAGCTTCAAGAACACTTTCTCCAAATGAGTACAACCAAATGCATAAATCCGTTATAAGTGTTTGTGATATTTTAAATCTGTTTTCCATTTTTTCCCCTTGTTCACTCCTCTCTGCGGCATAAGGCCTCCATAAGACTCTTTGCCTTGTGTTGGTTACGTTAATCGGTTGTGTTGTTCTGCCAGGGTAGACGATTAGCCTGCCGCAGGTAGTCCTAAGGCCCAAACTCCATAAAGCGCGTTTCAAGCGTATCGTCGTTTTTCGCGTTTCCCGCGTTTCGAAAAAAAGTAGAATCAGTGTATTTGTATGAAGCCAACTCCATGACTTGACGTCGATAAGCCCGAAACGCGTCAAAACTTGAACTATTTTCAACTTTTCTCACGCGTTTCTCGCTTAACCCATTGCTGCCTAATGGGTGAAATTTTACCCATAAAAATTGATTTAACCCTTATTCTCATACCCAAACTTACTAACGTCGTTTGGCACCCGGGGTACCCGGGTACCCATTTCATGAAATTTTTAAGTTTTCAATATAGAAAACAAAATTTTTTAAATATATGATTTGTTCGCTTTTCACCTAAATAACGAGGATCCGGAAGGTAAAAAAAAAATTTTCATTATTTGTCAGTTTTTTTCACGAAAATACATCGCAGTGGGCACCCGGGTACCCGGGTATGAGAATAAGGGTTAAAAAAAAATCACAAAAAAGTCAATGTTTGAGATCTCTCAAAACCATTGATAGGGATAGTTAGGGTAAAGATGGAACTACCTTAACCTAGTGAAGGTCACCCTAAAATTTCGCCATCTAGCTAGAGTTACCAGACTCCAAAAATCGTGAATTTTCCGGAGGTGGAAAATGTGGCGAAACGTAGTGGCCTTAGAAATTCACAAAAATCTGCCTCCTAACTCACCTGTAAAAAATACAACTTTTGTTCACGTGTTTAGCTGATCACTTCACAAAGTATGGAAAAAAGCTACCATTGCTGCGTAATGGGTACAAAATACCTAATGAATATCTCAGCAACGTGCAGAGATATAAAGCTGAAATTTGGTTTCTGATCATTTTGGGTCACTTCTAGGTCGTGTATGAAATTTTATCAAAATCGTATGGGCGGAACTGGTACCCGGCAGCAATGGGTTAACGACGTCAAACAGCTGACAGAGTTCCTAAAGATGACATAAATTATGTGACGATGGTAAAGTCGATAACAAACTTGTGTTATCGAAAAAGTTGAATGCATTTATTTTACACGAAAGCTATTAAATACAGTTAAGAAACATTTGAAATCCAATATTTTAACATAAAATGTGAAGAAATTCCTACAAATTAGCATAATTCTTTGACAGACGAAACTTAGTTTTCGCTGTATTGGAAATTCGATAGCTTATTCGTTGTATATCGAATTTTGCTCATTCCTGTGAAATAAATTGCTACAAATTGAATTCAACTGAATTTTTTTTTCATTTTCTGCAATGCTCGATATGCATTTATTGTGTTCAAAATGAAATCAGTAAATTCTATAAAGTCTATAACGTCGTATAGCAATTTCATTGCGTTCTTTTTCACAATTTTCCTTGTTTTTCTCACAATTCACAACGAAATCAATCAGCAGTTTGACAATTAAAAATTAGCATCAGCAGACTTAAGAAGAAGAAGCAGACGCGTGAAACGCGTGTTATGGAGCATACAACATTGCGAAGCGAATAACGCGTGAAACGTCATAACGCGACAGAGTCTGAACGCCTGAAACGCGCTTCATGGAGTTTGACCTTAAGTGATGGGGCTGCCATCTAACGCCGCTTAGGAACGTCGCCTCCGTCATTTCGAGCTACCGCTCGTAGCGCCATCTGTTGTGTGAGAAGTTCATAGCAGAATGGTTGGGGACCTCGCTAAATGAATTTGTTGCGGTATTTTTTCGCTATTGTCCGCTTCCCCCTTGCAGGCGTCGCTGGTGCACCGTGTAGCTGTATATTTTTTTTCTTTTTACAGCCGCACAGCGCATAATTGTATGGAACTGAATGGGATAGGAGTAACTTTTGCGTTGGGAATTATTGAACTTGTGTATATTGCAGGGTTAGGAAAATTTAGAGAACAGTAAAAATCGGAAAAGTTGGTTGGAAAAGTGCGGTTACCGTGCACGAGGTGAGAGTTGAACCCACGACCTCTGGGATGACAGTCTAGTACACTCACGCTAGGCTATCGAGGCTGCTATCCATAAGTATATCTGTTTTCCTTATATTGTAGATAAATTTCTCATAACCCTAACCCAGATGCTATAACCATAATTGTAGGCTTTCAAAGCACGAGGCTTATGAGGCAAATGCCTATGGTGGCATATTCGGAGGGGCGCCAAATTTCATAATAATTTTCAATATCGATCGATTTGTATGAAAAAAACTGAATGTAAACAGATCACATTTGGTTGATAATTTTCGTAAGTATTCTAATATAAAAATTTAGGGGCGCCACTCTGGCGATTTGCTACGGGCGGCATATAAGCTTTGTCCGCCACCGGTTGTAGGAATCGATTTTTAACGGCTACCACATCTACGAAGTCGAGTATCTGTAAAATTCTTACCACAGCAACACATTTAATTAAAAATTTATATCTCCGCTGATTTTTAGATTGAAAAAATTGTATGGAACACTGCAATCGTGAGCCACAAAGCAGTCGTAGCAGCTGTAACATTCCAAATGGCCAACTTTATAGTTCGAATCAATTAGTCACACCACAAATCAGACTTGTGCCTTTTATTTTTTACACAGGCCACATTTTTCATAGTACACGAATTGCGTCGGATCTCTCTGTCCGAACGGTGGATTTGGCTTCACGTTAAGAAAATAGTTTCCTTTTATATTTGTTGGCGTCGCGAAGCCCATCGGAACCGGCGAGGTGCGGCATCGGTCCAATTTCGTCAGCGACGTGCATCGCTTGGCCATGTAGCTTTCTTCATTGCCCGGATAAACGGTCTCGGCGAAGTATTCCCAGGCGCGGTCGTGTGCACATGTTATCGTCAAGCATCCGGGCATCAAGGAGACCGCGCCGCCTGGATAAAAGTCCGCATCGCCTATGGACGCGGCCGCGCCCAGCACACCGTAGTTGCTGTGTATGACGTCGACGAATGCCGCATCGCCGCGCTGCAGCCCAAGCACCGCTTCGCCCTCGCTGAAACAAGGATAGGCCGGATCCAAGCCGGTGACGCGCGGCAGCCTGCGGCCCGTGTCCTCGTAAAAGTAACGAGCGGCGGCGCCCATAATGTGCGCGCCCAGGCTGTGCCCAATCAGGTGTACGTGCTCGATCGGTACGACCAGCTCCAGCCGCTGCAAGCCTGTGGCAATGTGCCGGCCGATCACGTCCGTATTAAAGGCGGCCCACGAGTACAACGTATTGACGTAATGCGCGGCGTCGATAGCCTGTAAACGAGAGAGAGAAGGCGGCGGCTCATTTCAGCCTTCGCGGCACAAAGCCACTCTTACTGACCAGAAAATTAGTGTCCTTACGGCAGTTGTACGCCTTGGCCAATATATTAATGTTTTGCGTGGTGTTGACGGTGGTCGTCCAGCCAGACGCGAATATGGCGATCTTCTTCTCCGGATCGAATTCAGGGCAGTCCAAGATCTTTTCGGCTTCCCTCAGAGGGGCGCTGCATATCGAGCAAGCGGTACGAAATTGGAACTGCATTTTGTCAATGTCGGGCGTGAACCGTGACTTTAGTGAATTGGTAGCCTTAAGAGAAGAGCCTAAGAGCGAAAGATGTTTGAAGCATTAGCTTCGGTAATAAATGTGAGTACGTGACATGAACGACACTAAAGATGTCGTCACTTGAGCTGTGTGGCACTTACACATGAAGTTGATAGATGAAAATAGAAGTTGAAATGGCAAACCGGCTATAAGGTGCTTAGGAGCGTTGAAAACCGTTGGGGCATACACAAGAATTTCATTGAATGCACTAGAGATCAAACTCAGAGAGAGCATATGATCTTTCACTTGCTTTTTGGAATGCATTAAAGCGTCAGTCATCGACTCTTTAACGATAAGAGATAAGAACAAATAACTGGTTAGCACAACAGTTCAAAGGATTTCCACGTTCCCGATGCAGATAGTCGATTCGCTTAGGCCCCGTCTTTCAGAAGTGAAACTCAATTACTTCCAGCTGAGCTTAATGGCCACTGTTGATGGTATAACAAACTTACTCAAATTAGTCAACTGATATGAGTCCAACAATGTAGACACTACTGGCAATTTCGATACGTTAAACAAATTAAGTACTTGTGGGGGAATCCGCGTGAAGTTTAGACCAAAGACAGGTAAAAAGCGAGAGTTGTTCAGTTCTAAGCCGTTCGCAACAATCAGATTTCCACCGATAATGGCCAAGAAACAGGCAAATAATTCAAACGGTTTCATTTTGTGCGCGATAGTCCCAAGGTCCGTCGGGGCCAAGTTGTTTAAAAGAAAATTATTAAGAAAAGTCAGCAACATTCTATTTATAGGTGACTAGCAACAGGTCATGGCGTTTATTGTGTAGCAATTTCAATGTTACAGTTAAATGTTTGTGTGAAAATTCAATTTCACTTTTTCTAAATTTATGTATGATAATATTTTTTATTCACTTAAATTATTCACAATTCGTTACACGGTAAAATATGAATTTTGATAACATATTTTGCCTTCAATTAGGGTGCACTGAAAAAAAGAGGTCAGATGTGGCGACTGGCAAAATATGAAACCAATGGTGGTGCCACTTGGAAATTTCGATTTGTGGGTCTGCAAATTTGGTCGCAGAGCCCACTTTATGCGATTTCATTGTCTGTCACTATTGGTCTCAAGGGGTTAAAACAAAATCAAACCTTTAAAACTGATTTGTATGCGAACTATTTATTAGTTCTGCTGCTTCGCACACTGGCCGCATTTTGCATTGGACGCGGAACGCTTTGCGTCATTGTTTTTACCGTACGGCGCCTTGCGATTCACCTCCAAGAAGTAGTTGCCCTTCAAAGTATGCGGCACCGCATAGCCCATGGGAAATCCATTGCCGGGACATTTGTCATCGCGCAAACTCGTCAACGAAGTGCAACGCTTGGCCATGAAATTGAGCTCGCTGCCCGGATAAACGGTCTCGGCGAAGTACTCCCAGGCGCGCGAATGTGCACAGGTCACCGAAATGCAACCGGCGGGCAGGGGATCCAAGCCGCCGGGATAGAAGTCCACATCGCCCAAAGGATCGCGCTTGCCCAGCACACCCGGATTGCTGTGTATGATGTCGATGAAGTCCGCGTCGCCGCGCAGCAGACCGGACAGCTTCTGACCCTCGTTGAAGCAGGGCTTGGCAGGATCGAGGCCGGTAATGCGCGGTATCATTTGGCCCGTTTTATAGTTGAAGTAACGGCCGGCCGCGCCCACAATGTGCGCGCCCAGACTGTGGCCAATCAGATGAATGTTGGCCACGGGCACAATTGCCGACAGCTGCACCAGTCCGTCGGCAATGTAACGGCCAATCTCGTCGGTATTCAGTGCGGACCAAGTGTACAGCGTGTCCACAAAGCGGGCAGCATCGACAGCCTGCGAAAAGTAATCAATATACAAATATTGCAACTTATATATCGGTGGCAATATGGTAGAGTAGCGTAAGTCGAGAATTGAAGTTTGAAAATAATGCTAAATCAAAATATTGCTAAAAGAAACAAAATTGTGTAAAACGCTTGTAAAATCATTTAACCCATTAAAGCCAGGTACCAGTTCCGCCCATACGATTTTGATAAAATTTCATACACGACCTGGAATTTACCCAAATTGATCAGATGAACAAAATTTCAGGTTTCTATCTCTGCACGTTGCTGAGATATTCATTGGGTATTTTTTACCCATTAGGCAGCAATGGTAGCTTTTTTCTATACTTTTTGAAATGATCAGCTAAACACGTGAACAAAAGTTAGAAGGCAGATTTTTGTGAAGTTCTAAGGCCACTACGTTTCGCCACATTTTCCACCTCCGGAAAATTAACAATTTTTGGAGTCTGGTAACTCTAGCTAGATGGCAAAATTTTAGGGTGACCTCTCCTGACCTATGAATGATGTTGAGATATCTCTACCACGAACTTTTCCGTGATTTTTTTAAAAACCCAATTTTGATGGGTAAATTTTTACCCATTAGGCAGCTATGGGTTAAACGCATTGACTTCTATAAAGCTTCCAATACAGTAACTCAATTTTCTTTTATGTCGACTTAGGCTACTCTTCCATATGAACACAGATATAGTCAAGTATTGGTTGCTATGAAAGTCAAAGCTTTCATTATTGTCTACCGACCACAAAATTAACATCGTTACGGCAGCTGTACGCCTTCGCAAACACATCGATGGTGTCCGTCTCGTTGACCGTAGTGGCCCAGCCGGTGGCCAGTATGACAACCTTTTTCTTAATATCAAACTCGGGACTCTTCCACATCTCGTCGGCCTTCAGCAGCGGGAAGCTCTGCTTGTTGCAGGCGGTGCGCAGCTGGAACTGCATTTTATTAATGTCGGGTGTGATTTTAGGCGCTATTGTTTCCGAAGCCAGCGCCGACGAACCTAAGCACAAACAGCAGCGAGTAAGACTCAACAACAACAACAACAGAAAAAAAATCAATTTTATGCTCGTCACACTTACAAATCGCATTCACCGAGGTGGATACAAACTCGAACGGATAGCCGGCGACCAGCTGCTTGCCCGACTCGAAGAGGCCCTGCGGCGTGGGCAGCAGATTGCCCAGATCCTTGGCCACGCCCTTGCCAACGTCGCGTGCCGATGTCAGCACATTGCCAATGCTCAGATCGATGGCCGACGCTTGCGGCCAGCTGGCGATCGCCGCCAATAACAGCGCCGACAGTTGCACGCGATTCATTTTGTGCTGCTCGTATGCTCGCAAGTCCAGTGGTAGGTGAAATTTTATAGTGTCCGCCCAATACAGCTGTCGCTGAAACACTGAGAGGAAATGATTGGGCGACAGTTAATTTATAGAACGCTTAATTGCTCGTCGACGTATGCCGCCAGAATTGCTGATGCAAATATTGCGAATTTGTAATTTATACCTGAGAAACTATCTGTCGTGCTACCTGTCGTTCTGGCGACTGGCGAACAGTTGTGTGCGGCCACACAGAGCACTCGGGCGGACTCAAACAGTGTCTGTATGTATTTGGTGACGGGGGGAACGAGAGAAGAAAGCTAAATGCGAGTATGTCCGGTTGCGTTGACCGCGAACTTGAGCGAGCCTTAAGTTTTTCTTGTCATATTAAACTTTGAGGCGCCACATGGGAGACGCCAGTTTGAAGTTTGTTGCACCAACTGCGTATTCGTATTTAGCGAGCTAGAATTGAAGGTTAGGTTAGGTTAGGTAAGTTGCCCCTATTGGGTCCCTAGCGGTCTCAGTTGGAGCTCCTTAGTGTTGCGTATCGCTGTAAAAGTGATCGGTGAGAATGCGGGTGTTCCTAGCGAAGTTCAGCAGCAACTTGATGTCATGCTTGGGGACTTTCTCTAACCCAGGAAAGAACGAGGCCCCTAAGTAAGTGAGTCGTAGTCTTGAGACAGCCGGCCAGGAGCAGAGAATGTGCTCCAGGGTTTCCTTGGCACCGATTTCTCTGCATTTCCTGCAATCATCGGTGATGCCCATTTTTCGCGCGTGGGACGAGCTGCAATTGAAATGTTTGCGAAACATATATATCGGGTTTTTAACTATAAACTACTAAGAAGTATGATTTTGCTTAAGCATGTGAAAACTACAGCATTCGAGTTAGTTGTTCTTACTTAGTTGAAGAGACAGTTCAGTACGTCATTTCAACTTCATGTCTCACGTTTCAAGTTTCTTAGTTAATCTCTGAACACTTTGCTTATTAAATATTAATTGATCCCTTAATTATCTCAATCATGTCGAGAGTTATTGTTCATACCAGCCGATTGCCCAATCACAAAATTGACCAAATCAATTCTCCTTCGTACACTAATAATCTAATCTATAATCAAAGCTGTAACCTGAAACCTGGGTGTAGGGTATAAAGTTATTGGTTAACACTAACCGCAAAGCAAGCAAACGAGTTTACAGTTACGCTTGCTTTCTTTTCAATTAAATTTTTATCATGTGATAACAAATGTTTTAACAAGTGCAACTTATTTCTTAAATTGTTGCAACTAAAACATTGTTGCAACTACAACATTGTTGCCACAGTAACTTTTGGTCGTATTGCACAGGGTGCATTTTTTTCGGAATCCTATTGTGCAGCTTAAGGAAATGCTTGAAATATTTAAAATTTTCCAGTAGAAATGATTTGTATTTTTTGAGTTTGAGTACTTCAACATTGATCGAGCTCAAACATTCTACAACCCATCATACGAACACTACGTTAGCGTGTCTTTCAGTCTACTTATAAAATAGATCAACTAATCTTGTATAGTTAGTCGCATTATACATATCTAAAATTATTCATTTATGTTATGTAAACAATTTATATTGTTTTTGTAACAATTATCTCATCTATAACAATTTAAATTTTTTTTTTTTGTAACAATTATCTCATTTATATTGCAATCTCACAGTACTGTAAACAAGTTTGAAACCAGTTCACATAAATACTTGTAAGAACATAAAACACTATCCGACTTGCAGTACAGCAAATACAAATCTTACATCAATATTGTCATTGCAATGATTTTCACTTTCAGCGATTAGATAAAAACTAAAAACAAGTTGCCGTATTTGTTGTCATTCCGCTTTGCGATGACAATTCTGGGAAGCTAAACTTGAAAATTTCACTTAAAGGCTTTTGACGACTTATAAAACATAAGCTTGAAGCTTGCTGGAAAAAAGTAAAATGAATAAGTGATGCTGCAGATACAGGGTGCAACTCTTATTATTTAGGGAATGCTTCCTCTTATGAACATAATAAAAAAATATAATTTCTGATTTTATTGTAAGCGAGATCGAACTTTTTGCAACCATCGATAAAGAAAGAGAGAAAGCGAAAGAATTATATCTCTACTGCCACTTATTGAAAGTGACAGCTCTACATACTAATCTCTACTCATCTCTACATCACACTCTCATCTCTACATCACAATCAAAATGCTCTGTACAGAATGAAGTTGTCACTAGAGATGATATCTCACTATCAGAACAACGATAACTTGTCGCACTTAGAGGTTATAGCTCTCTCTATGTTCTTCAGAATGCAGGCAACGAAATTTTTGTATACGTCTTTGTTTATGAGGGGTTGAGTTGAATTGTATTGCATATTGAAACTTCAAGTAACCTTCGAAAAGATCTCTAGACATTTTGTTCCATTAGCTCTAATAAAACATATGGAATAGACTCAAAAATTCTTACAATCATATTTAATTCATGATCACCAAGTACACTGACTTACTAGTTGGTCACACCCAGAGATAATAGGTCGTACTCAGATAGGTCCTTCCACCGAAGACACTATCTCTCTCTCTCTTTTCGCCATTGAACTCCAATTACCGCCTCAAACACCTGTTTCGCATGTCCATATTTTCAAACAGCTCGTACATCTCGTTCGTGTTCGATAATTGTTGCCAATACAAACAAGGCCAAAGATGTAATGTAATGTAATGATAATGGGTAGGGACAATGCCCTTGCGCACTGCAACCTAGTAGGTTTATTGTGCCCCAAGGCCAAAGATACACTTTCAGTACAAATCTATTACACTACTCGACACGAAAAATGCACCTAAAAATAAAAGTGTTTTCTAGACTAACTTTTGGCCACTGAACAGGAAACTGAAAATCAAAAAATTTGTTTAAGGTATCATGGCACGTTAGAAAGGGGAATTTTTAATGATTTAAAAAATTATTTATTTTTCAGTTCCTTTATTATCAATCTTTTTGAAAATTTTTTACAATATACTGAAGGTTTAAGGAACACAAAAAAAATTTCTTTTTTTTTAGCATATTGTCTCTTATATAGGTGGAGCTGAAGTCGCGTAGAAAAAAAACACATCCTCCATTGTGGACACTTAATCTCCGGATTGGCTCGACCGATTTAAAAAAAATTTTTTTAGTTCTTTTTATTAACTTATTTTTTACAAGAATCCACCACAATATTGAAGAAAAATTTTTAATTTAAAGTATTTTTTCTGGGAAAAAAGGTGAAAAACGCAGTCATTTTTTAACACTTTTTTTCAAAAAGCTCCTATCCTTTTATTTTTAGCGTTTTTTTATTTTTCTGGTGAATTCCTGTGTCCGAAAGCTTAATAATTATGAATCTTTTTTCAGATTAGCCGATTCGGAGATTAAGTGTCCGCAATGGAGGATGTGTTTTTTTTTCTACGCGACTTCAGCTCTACCTATGTATATAAGAGACAATATGCTAAAAAAGCAAATTTTTTTTGTGTTCCTTAAACCTTCAATATATTGTAAAAAAAGATTGATGATAAAGGAGCTGAAAAATAAATAATTTTGTAAATCATTAAAAATTCCCCTTTCGAACGTGCCATGATACCTTAAGAAGCATTTTCGAAAAATCTTCGAAAAACCAGTTTTTTCCCTTTTGTTTCAGTTATGAGCACATATCTCGCAAACCAATATATAATAATATATATATATATACTTGTATATATATATGTATATATAATAATTATAAACGGCCATTCCTCCCATCACCACTAAACTCACATCAATAGTCTGAACTTGTCTCGGAGCGATGCGACGATTTGAGAGCTTTTTATTGCCCATTATTTTGTCATATACAGACAACTTGAATGAATGAGCTTCATTTGTGTATATTGTATAAACTTTCAAGAAAATTTGGCAGCTTAGGGTGGCTGAGTCTATATGGGACACACTTAGGCCTATATGGCCCGCTGTGTTCAAGAAGTTGCTCGTATATAGTCTTGCAAGAAGTTATTACTTATTCTTATCTTCCAAACGAATCCTAAGAGCTGCAATAAATTTTATTATTTATTTGATGCTTTGCTCATGTCTTGAGATCTTTCAAAATAATCTTTAACTCGAAATAATGCTACACCCTGTAAGAGAAAACAGTTATGTCGATAGCACTGCATGCAATTTAGCAGTTTTAATTTATTTAATTTTTTGTGCAAGTTGAACACTAAAACAAGTGTTGACTATTGTTTGTAAATAAAATAATGTCTGAACATTTCACTTGGATTATATACAAAATACGTATTCGAATAAAATAGTAGCTGCAGGTGTTAACTGAAGCGTCACTGGACAAAAGCTATCAGACTCGTGCAAGTATTTCCTTTACTTTCCATAAGCAGTCAACACTAAATGCTGCTTTACGCGAAATGGTACACACCGGTTACACCGTGCAACAGCATTTTTCACACCGGGAAAAATCCATATGTGCGTGAAACTAGAGACCAAATATAGTAATACTGCGTACTCAGTTTTCATTTCTACATCCTTTGTCCTTTTAAAAGGACTTCAAAATTTTGAAAGGGATACAAAATAAAAAAAATATAAAATATACTTAACCTCGTTAGAATATGCTGATATGTATATCAAATGAAAGAGGAAAGGCTCAAGAATTTAAATAAAACTGACTTTTTATCTATTTGTAAAAAGGGGATATGAAAAATGTCCTTTGAAAATTTTAATCCTTTATATCCTTGAAAATTTTTATCGAATTTTCTTCAAGTATGTTAGAACCCAAAATCTCCTTGATTACGTGTCAAAATTTCATTACTCTAACTTTATTGGTTCGAAAGTTATTAAAAAAAGGCGGAAGCTGCAATTCTATAGAAGTACAAAAATTCTAATTTATGTGAGTATCAGTATTTTAAATAATAAAAAGATACAAAATCAATGAAGCGAGAATAATGAAATTTTGACACGTGATTAAGGAGATTTGGAGTTACATACCTACTTTTCAAGAAAATTCGATGTAAATTGTCAAGGATATAAAGGATTAAAATTTTCAAAGGACCTTTTACGTATCATTTTTTTTACAAATTGATAAACAATTAATTTTATTTAAATTCTTGAGCCTTTCCTCTGTCATTTGATATACATATCGCCATATTCTAACGAGGTTAAGTATTTTTTATTTTTTATCCCCTTCAAAATTTTGAAGTCCTTGTAAAAGGACAAAGGATGTAGAAATGAAAAACTGAGTATGCAGTATTACTATGTTTGGTCTCTAGTTTCACGCCCATATGGATTTTTTCCGATGTGAAAAATTTTTTTATTTTTGTCGCACGGTTTAATCAATATTGACGTAGGTGGCCAATCTCGATCGTGGGTACACAGCGCAATAGCCAATTGCTTTGTGCAGAAATACTCGTAATTTTTATTATAATTTTCGCCGATGACTAAATCTAGAGATATTAAAATTATTTGCCATGCGAGATCGGTGACACAACTAATAAATGTCATTCGTAAAAGGCGCTTTTCAGCGGCAATTACTGCATTTAAATGAGTCGAGCCGGCACAAGAAAATTAATAAAAACAAAAATTCAATAAAGCGCCAAGCATGCAAATCAGCTGGAAGCTTTTCGTGCACGCAAGCGAATTGTTAATGCGAATTATCACATTATTAGTTCCTATCCAGTTGAATCGTATCAAAGAGAAAACTACAAATTGATCGCGGCACAATAAAGCTTTTAACTTACTCTCATTGTTTTATAGTTGATACGTTTCGCCAAATCGGTTGGACCGTTTGAGAGCGAGTTGGATAGACGATTGTTAAAGGCGTAAAAAAACTAGGAAATGTAACTACCTGACCAATTTTGAATTGGAATAGTGAATTGGAATAGTGATTGGAATTGAACAGTGGCTCACACAGGATTTCATTTTGGGAGAGAGGGGTTTTGTGTACAACTTTTGAGCCGACTGGAGGTTTGAACCCCCAAAACCTTCCCCTGGTTGCGCCACTGCTCGCAGGTTCTAAGGAGCAATGCAGAAAATCTCAGACCCTTTCATCTCCATTGTGATGAAACTTCTGTTTCATAAACTTCCTGTGGTAAAATTTAACGACGAATATTTTCTAAGAATATTTTCTAAGAAGACCTTAACTGACTATCTCTCACCTTTATGAGTAAATTCTTTTCTAAAGTCTTAAACTTAACTTCAAGACAGCAATTTATGATTATAGTCTTCCAAAAAATATTTAGGGTAAATTTTATTAGGGGTCAGCGGAACTCAAAAACCACCAACCAGTTCAAAGAATTGCAATTAAAGTAATTCAAACCAACTAAGTTAATTTATTTACTCTTCAGAGAAGAGGATTTTACAAAGAATCCCATTACAAAATCCTCCTTTTACAAAGAATTCCATTACAAAATCCTCTTAGTCCAGCTTTTCCTCTTTCTCACAGTCGCAGCAATTCGACTCGACGCCGAATTCCGCGTACTCAAACGTTGCATTTGGTTCGTAGAATGCGGCAGCATTCACCGGCGAGATGAAATTACCCTTCAAATCCAGCGGCACCGCATAGCCCATGGCATACTCGGCGCCAATGCATCTGCCCAGACGCAGACGTCGCAGCGAGCTGCAACGCGTTGCCAGGAAATTCTGCTCATTGCCGGGATAAACGGTCTCTGCATAGATGCGCCATGCCAGCTCATGCGAGCACGCAATGTCCAAGCAACCTGACTTAATGGGCTGCATTCCGCCCGCATAGTAGTCCAGATCGCCCACCGGTTCGTACATGCTGAGCACGCCCGGATTGGTGTGTACGATGTCCACAAAGGCAGCATCGCCGCGCGCCAGTGTTGCCAGCTCCTCGCCCTGATTGAAGCACAGTTTGGCCGGATCCAGGCCGGTTACGTGCGGCAACAGTTGACCGGTTAGCTGGCGAAAATGACGCGCCGTGGCGCCCATAATTTGTGCACCCAAACTGTGACCCATCAGGTGCACGTTTTGCAGCGGCACCAGCTCCACCAATTGCGCCACACCAACGGCCAGCAGACGCCCGATTGCGTCCGTATTAAAAGCGGACCACGTGTACAGGGTGTTTATGTAGTTCGCAACGTCCAAAGCCTGCAATTGTGCAATGAGTGCCCAGCAAAGTGGTGATTACTGAAATGAACTCACCACAAAGTTGGTGTCGCCGCGAGCATCGTAGGCTCTGGCCAGTGCAACGATCGAGTCGCTATCGTTCACCGTCGAAGTCCAGCCGGATGAGTAGATGACTACCTTCTTGCTCGGATCGAATATGGCGCTGTGCCACATTTGGTGCGTGTCCAGTAGCGAGTAGCTCTCGTTGCGGCAGCCGGTGCGCAGCTGCAGTTTGATGTCATCAATGTCGGGCGTGAATCGCGGCTGTATGGCGTCCTGTTCCAGCACGGCGGAACCTTTATGATTCGGAGATAGTATTCAGTGAGTAAGTGTGGTTTCTGCCTTCTGATCTCTAACTTACATAAAATATTCAAAATGGTAGACACTGCCACCAAAGGATAAGCCATCACTGCATTCAGCTGCAGTTCGAAGAGCTCTGCAGGCGTTGGCAGCGCTTCAGGAATGCTCTGCACAATGCCTGAAATAATGTCTACTGTCGATGCAGCCAGATCAGTAAGAGAGGCCAGGCCATGGCTCTGTTGTAATAATGCTGGCAAAAATAGCAGAATCAAAAGTCTCATGACTACTCCTTGCAACTACTAACGACAATGCGATTATAGGTTAGGGCGAAATGTATGCTTCCGGCTTAAATACTCGCACTCTTAGGCCGCTGTTCTGTGAGTGAATGAGCAAGAATCGATCAGGTTGTCCAATGAAAATGCCAACCAACTAACACAGAAAACTTGTAGAATTTTATTGCAGTTCTTAGATAATGAATCTGTGCGCGCATTCTTATCTGATGCGTTTGTCTTAGTTTTAAGTGCTACAGGCGGTTTCCTAGAATAATAACTGAGTGACGCAGTAAGGATGAGAAGTTCACAAGTGGGGCTACAAGATCGTAACGAATGTGCTCCTCATCCACTAAAATGTGAAAATGTGTGTGTGTGTGAGCCAAACACATTTATTGTCATCACTGGAGGAGGAGGACGAAAAGCTCTTTCGAAAGTCATACAAAAAACCTCTCGGTCGAGAACTCAAAATTGTGTTTTTCTGGTAGAAATGCACTAAAAAAAAAATCAAAATAGCAGAACATGGCTAATCTGCCAAATATTTGGTTCTTGTCCTCAAGAAAAAGGTCCTTAGAAGATCCACAGAACAAAACATGGCAAATCTGCCACAAATGTATTTGGTTCTTGTTCTCAAAATCTATTCAAGGACCTTAGAAGACAAAAAAACAACATGAAAAATCTACCACTAATAGATTTGGTTCTTCTTCTTATAATATATTTGAGGGCCTTAGAAGACAAAAAGAACAGAACATGACAAATCTATCACCAATGTTTTTGGTTCTTGTCCTGAAAATCTATTCATGGACCTTAGCAGATCAAAAGAACAAAACAAGGCAAATCTGCCACAAATATAGTTGGTTCTTCTTCTTCTTAAAATCTATTCGAGGGCCTTAGAAGATCAAAAAAACAAGGTAAATCTGCCACAAATATATTTGGTTCTTATCCTCAAAATCTATTCAAGGACCTTAGGAGACCAACAGAACAGAGCCAATGAATTTGGTTCTTGTCTATTTAGGCGCCTTAGAAGACTAAAAGAACCGAATATTACAAATCTCGTCCTCAAAATCTATTCAAGAACTTTAAAAGACCAAAAGAACCGAATATTACAAATCTCGTTCTCGATATATTTGATTTTTTCCTCAAAATTTATTCAAGGACCTTGGAAGATTAAAAGAATAAAACATGGCAAATCAGACACCAATGAATTTGGTTCTTGTCTTTAAAAAAATTATTCTTTGAAGGTCCAAAAAATAAAACATGGCAAATATGCCACAAATATATTTGGTTCTTGTGCTCAAAATCTATTCAAGGACCTTGAAACTGCAACATAACCAACAGAAAACGGCAAATCGGCCACTTTTGTATTTGGTTCAAGTCCGGGGCTAATTTTATTCTTTTGCTAAGCCAGTTAACACAAATCGTGAATACCGCCATTGTCATTCTGTGATTTTATAATGCGTGCTAAACAAAGTAAATATTTTCTTTTTGTAATTATGAGTTAATAATCACAAAAATGTGCATCAGAATAAAGTTGTAAACTGGCGCCAGCCTTGACTGAATTAACCAAATGATAATAAAAGTTACCATAAACCATCTATCGTTCATTAACTTATCGCACAGATTACTGCCAGAGGTCACAATATTATTGTGCAAACTATTTACAAATAATTTATGAAGATTTTATTTGTTTGCAAACAAATGTGATTGTTTCAACTAAATCTGTTGAACATTGAACAATAAAATTGCTTGAAAAATAATTTCATAAATGAGAGACGCACCAACTATTTATTCCACAGTAATCAAATAGTTTTGCAATTCGAGCAGATTTCCAGACAGAAATCTTAGTGGAATATAGTAAATTGAAAATTATTAGCTCAACTTTATTCCGTCTTGGTACACAAGAAAATTGCCAGCGTCTGATTTGTTGTGCTGTTGCAAACAGTGGAAACGCTCGAACGCTGTTCGACTCGCCAATTATGAATCGAATCACGCCCGTTCGCGAGCAGCGAGTGCGGGGCGAAGGCGTTGTATGTATGTACATCAAAATTGCATTGCACGCCAGCTGCCAAGTTGTGTCGGTTTTTATTGTTGTGGTCATCGGGTGGCGGCTGCTGTAGTCGTTGGTGCCGCATTGGCTTTGTTGCTGCTTTTATTCGTAGTTATCGCTGAAAATGTGCATCGGGTTTGTTTTTGTAGTAATTGTGTTGTTGTTAATTTTGTTGTCACTGAAATTGCTGTACGAAACACACCTTCCATCAACACCGGCACTTATGGCATTCTGAGCGTAGTCGTTGTTGTTGTTGTTATTTTGATTTTTGCAACACTTGGCAGCAGTGAACGCCGGCACACTGTCTGCAGTAATTATAATTGCACGCGTTAATTTCGCTGGATAAGTTGTTGACACATTGACCAATTTTTCAATATGATTTTCAATTTTCAGCTTTTAATGTTATTACGTTGTTGGTTGTATGAGCCGGTCAATGGCCGCTTGTATGTATGAACACATTTGTGTTTGCAAATTGCTGTGATGCATCACTGTGTTGTGTTGTTGTAGTTGTACAATAACAGGTTTTCTGAGGTGTTATTTAATAGATTTTTTTATTCGAAATTGCACAAGGGAAGCTTTTATCTAAAGGAAATAGAAGTCAAAATACAATCAAAAGACAAAAGTTGTGTAAAATAATCTAAAAGAGTGAAAACTTGTGAAAAAAGGTAGGTAGGTAGGTAGGTGTGGCTGCCCCAAGAGTAGCACAATTCAGCCATGACGGCCCATTGGGATACCAAATACAGTCAGGCCAAAACCGCTCACTCATTGAACCAATTGAAGCTTCTTACAAAGCTTAGTAGACAGCGAATAGTCTCATCAGGTAGATCCGCTAAATTATCGAAGGAGAAGTCCTAAATCGGCATCCTTCTTCTGGAAAAAGCAAGACAGGTGCAAAGTAGGTAAGGTGTATTATCTTCCTCGTCCATGCAGCTGCCACAGAAGTCATTTGAAACCAACCCCAACCTTTTTGCGTAGGTGCCAATTGAGCAGTGACCCGTTAGAACACCGATCATGGTTCTAATTTGGGTTCTGTTTAGTGAGAGGAGTTTTTTAGTACGTCGAAGGTTTAAGGTTGGCAAAATTTGACGTGTAAGGAAATTTCTGTTGCCTTCAGCTCATCTTAAATTAGTGTCGTGTATAGAGCTCGTATGGCTCAAGAGAGGGAAACCAATCGCTGTTATGTCCTGACATAACTGCTCAATTGTATCATGCCGAGCGAGCTCGTATGCTCTACAGTTCCCTGGAATATCCCTATGTCCCGAGACCCAGCATAGGCGAGCTTGAAGCTGCTTGGTAGTCTCATTTAAAGAGATTTGCTGCAGCTGAGGACAGTCTTTGATGTTATGATGACCGCATAAAGAGTCCTAAGAACGGATTGGCGGTTGGTAACTTCGGCTTGAAAGACACTGCAGTAATCTGGCAGCGGGAGCTTTTAGTTTAGATTTAGTTCTTTGCAGTAGATACCACAACGCACACGACCACGCAGTTTCGATCCGTACGTATAAATATTGACATCGTCGCTGGCGCAGGGCTCACCCAGTTCCTATTCGGCTCTTCATGGGATTGAAACTTGATAGTTCTTATCAAAGGATAACCTGAATGTCATGTAATCTACGTTCTAAGATATGCCGTTGAAGAAATTTAAAATTGTAGAGTACCCAAACCAATCTTAGCGAAGTCCCCAACCATCGTGCTGTCACCTCCTTTACACAACAGATGGCGCTATGAGTGGTAGCTCGGAGGTGTCATTCCTAAGCGGCGGTAGATGGCAGCTCCATCACTTAGGACTACCTGTGGCAGGCCAGTCACCTACCCTGGCAGAAAAACACAACTGACAACGTAACCAACACAAGGCAATGTCTTGTGAAGGCCCTATGCCCCCGAGAGGAGTGAACAAGGAAAAAGAAGAGGGCTCATTACGTCCAACTTTCCATTGCGAATATTACATTACATTACAAATATGTTCAAATGTTTCGTTTCGTGTTAATTTCCGTATTACCTTTGTTGCTTAAACTTGGCTTGTATTGCTACCCAGCCGGATAAGTAATTTTGACCTTACTTAATTACTTGCAGATGGATTGGGAGCTTCCGAATTTTGACTGTGACTATGTCGAATCCACTCTCAAACCAGGGAAGATTGGGACACCAACACACAACAACATTGATGGATGTGAAAACCCAGTGAGACTCTTTCCTGATGGGTGTTTTTTTTTGTTTTGGCACACTATCTCTTAGCGGATCGTTTAAACCGCCCAAACATTGCAGCGTGTTTAAAGCCGAGTTTACCCTATAAACCAGGCCACATAAACGATTAAACTGCTGGTCCCATTGCTGACCAATTGGATCATATGGGTGAATAGGCAGACTGCAATGAAGTCTCTAAACTCTGACCTTGTACATCTCTGAGGACAGTCAAAGAATACCACATCAAATGCTTCTGGATGTCTAATCCCTGTGACAAAATAAGCGAATGAACTGGTTTGGATAAATTCGGAGTAAATATGCCGATCGGTATTTATTCGCCACTTCAGAAGCTTAATGCCAATTTCAACCGGAAGGCAATTAAGAGCACCAACGACCAATGCAATGTTCGGCTTAACTGCCGGATCTTCGGCATGCCGAACCAAAGGTCAAGGCCGAATCTGAACCAAAACGAGACACTTTGTCTTTTGAGGTCTGCCCAAGTGAAACTTTGTATTATCATAGGGGCTCTAACGAGACTTGTGCCGCCGGCCTCTGCACGATTTTAAACACCCTGAGGCCGAATCTAAACAAAACAAGAACTCTTTGGCTACCAAAGCAAAACTTTAGGTATTGTGCCATTCGCCTCTTTGCGGATGGACTAGGCCTGCTCAAAGAGACTACTGCCGTGGTTTCAAAGATTCAGAGAAAATTGAGTCTGTGCAGCATCTACTATGGGACTGACCTGCTGCACTTCAAGCTTCAAGCCATATAGGCAGCAGTACGTTTAATGATCTGGGTCTAGTAGGTCTTGTAGCACAGAAGGATATCACAAGATTCATGAGAAGCTCAGACACACTTTCTTCGTGCATCCCAATTGGCCTCAAAACCCTTCAGGTGTACTAGTCGCGCAATCGATTAGTTGCCTGTCTAACCTAACCTTACCTGAGCGTTAAAATTCAAACTTTAAATCTGAAGTATAACACCGTGCGAAAAAAATTAAAAAAATTGTTCACACCGGAAAAAATCCATATGTGCGTGAAACTAGAGACCAAACATAGTAATACTGCGTACTCAGTTTTTTATTTCTACATCCTTTGTCTTTTTAAAAGGACTTCAAAATTTTGAAGGGGATAAACAATTAGAATTAAAATATAAAAAATACTTTACCTCGTTAGAATATGGCGATATGTATATCAAATGAAAGAGGAAAGGCTCAAGAATTTAAATAAAATAAATTGTTTATCAATTTGTAAAAAAATGACGCCTCATAAATTTTAATCCTTTATATCCTTGAAAATTTACATAGCGCGGCTAGCGCGCTGGCTTCTCATACCGAGCGCCCCGGGTTCGATTCCTGGCTTGGGCTGGAAAAAACACTCATCTACTTCTGTCGCTATCCACATGAAGGGAATGAGAATTACAAGAATCGCACAAGTGCGCTCTTGGCAGGCAATGGCAAAACCTCCAAGTGTGAAAGAAAAACTGCCCATCGCCGTTCGGATTCGGCGTTAAACTGTAGGTCCGCTCCCCTCCCTTTCCCCTCCCGTTTGAAATGTGTGGTGTATCACATGTTGAAAAAAACAGTGTTGCATACGCATTTCAAACGGGTGGAATCTGTGGTATCACAACGGGCCCATTAAGAGGCCTAAGTGTGTCTCATACAGAGGCAGCCACCTCAACCTAACCTAACCTAAGTATGTTAAAACCCCAAATCTCCTTGATCGCGTGTCCAAATTTCATTATTCTCGCTTCATTTATTTTGTATCTTCTTATTATTTAAAATACTGATACTCAAATATATTAGAATTTTTGTACTTCATTAGACTTGCAGCTTCCGCCTTTTTTTAATAACTTTCGAACCAATAAAGTTAGAGTAATGAAATTTTGACACGTGATCAAGGAGATTTCGGGTTCTAACATACTTACTTTAAAAGAAAATTCGTTATATATTTTCAAGGATATAAAGGATTAACATTTTTAAAGGATCTTTTTCATATCCTTTTTTTTACAAATAGATACAAAATTATTTTTTTAAATTCTTGAGCCTTTCCTCTTTCATTTGATATACATATCGCCATATTCTAACGAGGTTAAGTATTTTTTATATTTTTTTTATTTTTTATCCCCTTCAAAATTTTGAAGTCCTTTTAAAAGGACAAAGGATGTAGAAATGAAAAACTGAGTACGCAGTATTACTATGTTTGGCTTCTAGTTTCACGCACATATGGATTTTCCCAGTGTGAAAAATGCTGTCGCACGGTGTAACATGTCGAGAGTTGTGCTTTAGAAATGGTTGTACAACTTCAGTGTCAGAAATTCGACATTTCGCGAACCAAGCCATATCATGAAAATCTAATCTCTAACACCTAAACTTTCGACACGACACCTTCAAGGTGAAAACCAGCGCCTAAATGCGTTGCTTCCGCCGCCTATAACAACGAATGTTATCAGCAATGAGCACAGCTGCGATTACATAAAAATGTTGTCAACAGACGATCGTGCGGCGTCTGCAAACATCGGACGGAAACATGGCAAATATTTACTACTTGGCGCATTCATAAAAAAATCAAAAACTTGCCTGACAGTGTTTGCAATGCGCGGGCAATTTGTTGCACATTGCGGGCGTCGTCGCGTCGCTCACCGCGTCCCGCATTGCGACGAGTGTTTTGCCCCAAAGTGTTTTGGTGCTACTGGTTTTGTGGAGCATTGTTGCCGGCTGGCGTACGCCAACAATTGTTGCTGCAACTGCGCCGGTACACATGCACTTGGTCGCTTATTCATTTATGTATGTACGAGTATGTCGATGCGATTATGCCGCATTAATGGCTGAATTGCACGTTTAATTACTGCAATTACGTGCGCACGCTGCACGTTGCTTGCAAGATGGCTGTGCCGGGGGCAGTGTGGGGAATCGAAATGCCTGGAGAGTCGCGCTGATGGTGAATGTTTTGATGCGTGGCCGAATTTTTCAATTGGAAAATGTTGCATTGTGCTGCTGTCAGTGATGCCATAACTTTTATTGCGAAATCGATTCAATTCTATTTGTCTCGCCACTTTCGGTTCGTCGGCACACGCCAGCGTGCTCAGTTGCAGTTGTTGTTGTTATTATTAGCGATTTTTTTCGTGTGTTTGCAAACATAGTTGTAAACATGAGAAATTACCCGAACCGATTTGTGCCAACAGCCATAAATTTGTTTCAGCCCACAATCGATACAACACGCTCGGTGCACCGACTGTTGCCGCTGTCTGTCTGTTCGTCGGTTTCGGTTGCGGTGCTTAACGTGTCTGTGCGATCTGCTGCTGGCTGCATCATAATTAGTCGATCTTCCGCGTATGCGAAACGCGTTAAAAAAAAGCATTAAACTGACTGGCGAATTAGGCTCTGTGATCACCGCAACTGAAGCCTTGCGGACGAACGAAAGGCTGCCAAATGGGTGAGAGCGGTCACAACTTGACTTAACCTAAAGCTGTTGGCTTCCTGTACTTAGCACTTGTTACTCGAATAATTAAGACCTGAGAGCCAAATTTCAATGACCCTGACTAGCTAAATTGGAATGCAATTATTTGCTAATCCACTTAGCAGCGCATCATGGCTGACTTACCTCCTAACCGCAACACTAACACTAACTCGAAACAATTTTATGCAAAATCTGCAGTCTAATGAGTTGCACAAATATGCAAATTACGAAGCAATGATTTTGCCTAGACGGGCATTCACTCAGGCAGTGATTTGAAGAAAATCTATTTAAAGAATTCTAGGATAGGTTTAACTTATTTAAAACGTTTTGATGGGCACCGATGCCGAATTTGTATTGTAAATAACACCCAGGAAATTCGCATTTTTCCAAGATCCGCATCCAAATTGATAATTCGCATTTATATATGAATACATTGAAAGTCTATTTGCTCACAAAGAACACTGTTGTCTGGACCCATTCAAAGGCTGATAGAAGCATGAAACAAGAGATAATATTTCATTAATATTTCATTTACTGATCCGAACACTTACAAGATTCGGTCCCATGAACTACACCACATTTTGTACCGAATACACCCTGCGACAACAAATTTTACACACGAAAAAATTTATATACTCGCGAAACTAGAGGCCAAATGTAGTAAAACTGCATTGTTAGTATTTCTCTCTGACGTCAGGATTTTTTTTAAAAGGACTTTGAAATTTCAAGTATAAATTTAAAAATTGAGCGCATTGTAGAATAACAATATGGGTATCAAATGAAAGAGAAAAAGCCTTAGAATCTTAGAAAATTTTTTGTTTTGGTGCAAAAGGACGAAGAAGTATTGAAAATGTCTTTTTAAAACTTTATCCTTGAATATCCTTGCAAATTTCCAATAATTTTTTTTGAAAAAAATATATCTTAAGGACTACTATGTACGCTACTACATCCTTGAATTTCGTCCTTCTAACTTTATTAGTTTAAGATATAAAAAATTTAATACCAAGCGGGCGTCTCTGCCTTTCTCTTCTCCAGTTGGTCACACGAAGAGATGATAACTTGGTCCTTCCATCAGACACAAGGTTTCCCTCTTCGTATCGATCTCCAACTAACCTGTAACTAATTATTGAACCCTTTATAAACAACATTGGAATTTTAACCCTCTACTGCCCATACGGCCTTAAGGCACGGTCCACAAAAACCTAGAAAAATATTCATTTTTTTTAATGACATTTTTAGGGCATGTTTTAGATAAATTAAGTTGTAATTTCTTTAATGTTGCAAGGCTGTAAGCATCACATGTTTCCCAATATTATCAGTTGAAAGTTGAAAGTGGACCGTGCCTTAAGGCCGTATGGGGCAGTAGAGGGTTAAAATTAGAATAGCCAACTGACAATCAGTTTGTGAACAATAATATCGCCCACCTACATTCACATCCAAGAAGGATTTGGAGCATTGAAAGGTTAATTTGTGCTCTGAGAATCAATTAATTGTCCTTCGAGCATTACAATTCACTCACCCACTACAAAAGTGACACAACTAAAAATTTTTAATTTTTCAGGAAACGCAAAAAAACTGGTTTTGAGCTGAATGAACATTTTTTAATACGTTACAAAGATTTTTTTATTTTACACTAGAAAATCCAAAATTTTTAATAGTGATTTTTTTGATGATATTTCAATTCAATAATTACCGAATTATTTTAAGTTATGTCACTTTTGCTGATTTTAATAGTTATAAATGACAGTCAAAAAGTTGAAATAAACATTTTGAAAATTCGAAATGAATTTCTTTATTTAAAAATTTATATTAAAATTGTCACAACTTTACTTAAAATTAACTTCAACAAACATTTATTTCGTCAAAAGTGTCACAATTTGAATTATGACTCTTTTGCATTGAGCTGCAGCGATCAAATAGCATCAAACTTCTCGACATTAAGAAAGACCTAACTGTATTTTGGCAACAGTTAACAACAACAAATTATACTGAGTTTTTGCTTATTGGTAAATAGATGCATTGTGCACAGTATTAACACATAAACCCGAAAAAAATTTTAACAATAAAAAATTTTTTTTTTTTAATTTTGAGTTGTATCACTTTTGAAGTGGGTGTGTGAATTGATCCGTTCAAGTCAATACTGAGTGTGTCATTCTCATACACGTCCAATGTCATTCAATCAGCTTGTGACCCAATTGGAGCCACCATCGGTTTAGTAAACAAAACCCACTACCCCGGAATTCCTCGAACATGCGCAAATAGTTATCTGCAATGCATAAGTATCGTCCATGTTGCAGTAATGTGCCAAACTGCAAGCATTCATGCTCTGCCGCCTGATAGCTCGGCGCATGCGCACTCAGTGATGATTGGGAAATTCAGCAGAAATGCCTTGGCGAAGACACCTGCGCACAAATTAAAGTTTGGAGAAATGCAACCAATTTGCACACAACAGAAAAACTTGCACTCGAAATAATATTTTCAATTTTCTCTCTGGCATTTTCTCTACCTATATAAACGTTGAATGGACGCTGCTGGAAAATTAGTTGATTTCCAGCATTTCACTGCAGCAGTCAGCACACATCACTCACAACGCATCGTCGACAATAGACGCAGTCAACCGCCAAATCATTAACTCTTCACAATGCTGTCCATGCCAACAACAACAACCAAACTGGCTACTATTATGTTGGCCATGTGCAGCATTGCACACGTGCAGGCAGGCTACGAGAATTATGCCGCAGCGCAGAGTGTAGACGCTTCTTCGTATGGCGATGGCAAATCCATCGGCGAGTCGTACGATTTCAGCGACAGTGACGCGTCCAGCCATTACGAGTCCTTGGGCACGCTGGCCGATCATCTGCAGCAGAGCCACTTCCCCGCCGACTACACCAACAATAAGGAGGCCGACACTGTGGAGTACGCGGAAGCCGAGCCCGAAGCCGAAGCGGCCGCCACCGAGCTGCACGAGCACGCCGCAGTCGAGTTGGATTATGGCGCGCATGCGCAATCGAATCAAATCGATTTGCACGGCGGCTACTACGGTGACTTTCACAGCGAACCGGTCGTGGGCATTGATCATGGCAAAGGCGCCTTCAGCTACAGCACTCTGTACGAGCACAAGCACGAGCAGGCGCCGCAGCACAAGGAGCTGCTCTAAGGCGACAAACAATGGCACTGTGTCACAGCCACTGTCACTAATTGTGACGCAAGCGAGCGAATGCGGTTGCAGTAGGCGCCAAAGACTGGAACGTATGATTGATATTGGATATAAATAAATTCGAAAGTAGGAAATTGTGCATTTGATTTATTGCTTTTTTAGTCTGGACTCCTAAAAATTTGTGTTGCTGCACAGTGATTCGACTCCATACAACCGCGGGACAAAATTAGAAGGAGTGGTGCGTTCTCAATAAAGTTTGTTAGTAAATTTTGTGGTCTGCTGAATTGAAATCTCCACTTTGTTCTTCTTAGACTTTTGCATTTGTGCAGTTTTTTCATTTTTCCTGTTGATTGCATACTTTCAGGGATAAATAAAATATATTTAGTCGAAAAATAGGTGACCAGGGAAAATAGACCACTTTTCTGAGACCGGAATATATCGAAAGATGTGTTTGCATTATTCGACAAAGAAAGAATGCTTCTTAAAATAAACAAAAATGCAGGAACATACTTTCGCATACTTTTTAGATATTTTTCTCTAAACTTGGCCAATTTTAAGGTTTTTATTTTTGAAAAATATTTTTAATTAACCCTAATTCCCAGAAGTGAGCCTCACAGTCTCACTAAAGATTTCAAATGGTGATAAATCGAAAAGATTTTCGATTCCATTATTTTATGCAATCCTTTAATGGAATGTAAGAATTATATTACAATTATATATTTCACATTTTAGACAGTTTTTGTACTTTTTAAACAAATGTTTTCAGTAATTTAGCTCATATAAGCCTGACAGTCTCACTTCTGGGCTTACGTTACTTTTAAAATTCTGGGAATTAGGGTTAAAAGTGAAGTACAAAAAACATTAACAGCGCAAATTCACACATCAATTCTAAATCTATATTGAAGGTTTTAGCAACTTCTTACTAACCATTGATTTTTACGACCTTTTTTTACTCAATAGACTTAGAAAACAGAGAACATGTGCTTAAATTTTTTTGTGAGAAAGTTCCGACTTTGAGCAACTTTTATTATTATTTATTTTTATTGGCGGGGAAAGTGCACTGCGACCTAAGAGATCTATTGTGCCCCCTTCTTGGGCTTCACAGTTCGTCGGTGAGTCCAGTATCCAAGAGGAATCTTAGTATATTTCCTAAGCCTCGGGAAACCCAGTCCGAACCTGGTATAATAAAGTCACCCACGTTCTTTTTTTTGAACAGCTTTTGCACACATACTAATTAATTTTTCTCAAATATTTTCTGGGGTTTTCTTAGTTGGAGTTTTACCTTTTAAATGACATCAAAATCATTAAATTCTGAGACAATAAATATTTTGAATTTAGTCTGTGAAACGAATTACTGTGCGCTGTGTTGTTTAGCTTCTTTCAAGCCTGAGCCTAAGTTTATTGACAGACTTATACGACTACTTTTGTCTTTTTAACATAAACATTATTTCACATATCCTTCACCTGCCGTACGACTTGGTGTGCTTGCTCTGCCTTCCTCTGTCGTCGGCCACATTACTAAAGTCGACATTGTCGCTCTGGTGCAGCACATCGTCGTCGTTGTCGCTGGGCCTTTGCTGCGCGCCCACTGGTTCAAAATGCTGCATGTGTGCATCTGACGAGAAGACGTTGCCACTTTTAGGGGCATGTCCACTGCCAGGCTCGAGTGAGTGGTGTGCATTCATCTCAGCATTCAGCCACACGCTCCGATCGGCCGCCAGCGCCAAGCTTGAGTCTGGCTTCCAACTGCCGCTTTCGATGGGCGCCCGACTAGCATCACCGGCCATTACGCCGCTCAGCTGCAACACGCTGGAAGTTATGAGAATGGGTGGTCCATAGTCTGCAAATAGAAAGCACAATTAAGTCGGCCTCTTAAATCTGTCTTAGCCAGAAGAGAACGAAATCAGCTGCCTACCATTTGCGCCGCTTCCATGTGCGCGTTTCACAATATTGTTGCCGCCCTCCGTTCCTGGTGCCATGTCTGCCTCGTTTCGTATAACATTTGCGCGCAGTCCACCGATCGGTGCTATGAGGAGCAGCGTTAGACAGCGCTGCACGGACCACCACATCTCATTAACTGCAATGTCTGACTGTGAATAAAGTCTGTTGCAATTGTTTTCCATATTTTATAGTTACCGCAGCGTTGAAATTGAAATGTTTGTCACTTTGCTTGAAATTGTTTAAGCTTAGCTTAAGAACGGAAGTCATTTGTTGTGCTTGGCCGCTTATTGAGGACTCTGAGGTCTAATCGTTTTGGCAGTGACATTAAGTGTACTGAACACAGAGACACATACATTTTGTATGAAATGTTTTTGTTAAGTAGAGTTCAAGTCTTAGCGAAAAGCCATTAACACTTTGGCAACATTGGCTATGATCCCTCCATGGTTCCAGGAAACACATTGTTTTTGGTTTGAAGAATAGTTTCAAGTTTTCAGACGGGTTTGAAACAAATACATTTATGCTTCCAACTATTTCTTACGTGGTTTTGGTCACTCAGCCATTCACTTTGTTAGAAGCTGCAGATAAAGAAGAAGACGAGAATATTCTTCATTTTATAGATAGAGGGATTAGAACAAACACTTATTGTGCTAACTACACAATTTTTTAGCCCAATACCAATTGAAACCATATTTGCCACAAAAAGTTATTGCAAAATACAGAAACACGGAATATTTTGAAATTTGGGGTCTAAAAGGGCCAAACGTGGGTTAAGGTGTGGTATGAAGGAACGCGATTTAATGGGCTATTGATTTCAAATTTGGTGAAAACACTATAACAAAAAATAATTCAACACGTATTTTTTATTTTTTCGAAAATCAAAATTTTACCGGGTCAACAAGGGATTTTGGTGCGTATACGGGATGCCTATGCAAAAATCATGAACCGATAGGCCTATTGACCTCAAAGTTGGTGAAAACACCTGAAATCAAAAATAATGTACCGAGTTTTTCATTTTTTTTTAAATCAAAACTTAAAGGGTGACCCACGGGTTAAAAGTTTGTATAAAGAAACATGATGGTGATGGTGCTTTTAATGTGAAATAATTTAATACTTAATTTTTTCGAAAATCAAAATCTGAAGGGTCATCGACGGGTTAAAATTTGGATGGGCTATTGATTTCAAATTTGGTGAAAACACTATAAATACCAAATAATTCGACACGTATTTTTTATTTTTTCGAAAATCAAAATTTTACCAGGTCAACAAAGGATTAAGGTGCGTATACGGGAAAACTACGAAAAAAATCATGAACTGATGGGCCTATGGACCTCACGTGAAAACACCTGAAAAAAAAATAATTTAACGAGTGTTTCTAATTTTTTTTAAATCAAAACTTAAAGGAGTGACCCGAGGGTTAAAAGTTTGTATGAAGAAACATGATGGTGACAGTACTTTAAATGTGAAATAATTTGACACTTGTTTTTTATTTTTTCAAAAATCAAAATCTGACCAAAATCGATGGGTTAAATGTTTATATCGAGAAACTGTGAAAAACATGAATTAGTGGGCCTATTGACTTTAAACTTGGTGAAAGTACTCTTAGTGAGAAATAGTTCGACACGTGTTTGTCATTTTTTCGAAAATCGAAATCTGACGAATCTGGTCAACGATGGGTTAAAAGTTTGTATGGAGAAACTGTGAAAAAACATGAATTAGTGAGCCCATTGACTTCAAACTTGGGGAAAGTACTCTTAGTGAGAAATAATTCGACACGTGTTTGTAATTTTTTCAAAAATCAAAATCTGACGAGGTCAACGATGGGTTAAGAATTTGTATGGAAAAACTGTGAAAAAACATGAATTAGTGGGCCCATTGACTTCAAACTTGGTGAAAGTACTTTAAATGTGAAATAATTTGATACCTTGTTTTTTATTTTTTCAAAAATCAAAATGTGACGGGGTCAATGATGGGTTAAGAGTTTGTGTGAAGAAACTGTGAAAAACATGAATTAATGGGCCTATTGACTTCAAACTTGGTGAAAGTACTTTAAATGTGAAATAATTTGATACCTTGTTTTTTATTTTTTCGAAAATCAAAATTTAACGGGCTCTTCGACGGGTTAATAGTTTATATGTAGAAACGGTGAAAAAACATGAATTAATGGGCCCATTGACTTCAAATTTGGTGAAAGTACTCTTAGTGGGGAAATAATTCGACACGTATTTTTCATTTTTTCGAAAATCTAAATCTGACGGGGTGAACGATGGGTTAAGAGTTTGTATGGAGAAACATGATTTAATGCGCCAATTTACTTTAAATATGATGAAATAATTAGATAAGTATTGTTTCATCAATATCTTACGGGATCAACAAAGGGTTAAGAAGAACTTGATTTATTGGCCTCATTGACTTGAAACTAGCGTGCAGAGCCGCGGGGCCCTGCTAGTTATATATATATGTATATTCTCCACTGTTATAAATACTAAATACAACAACACAACTTCCAGATGGCCACTAAAAATGTCCCATTAATATTTGCTAATATTTTCTTCATAGATTTAACCTTCAAAGCCTCCTGTCTAAACACACTTTGCCGCCGATTTCACTTTTCATTCCTAGCAGAGTTTACTTAAGCATTCAAAACAACGCGGAGATTCTAATTGTCCGGCAAATATGCGTTTAGTGAGTAAACTAAAACCGCAGACAACTGTGTCAAAGTCTGCGCGGCCATAAAATTTTTCAAGTCGTTCGCATGCGTTACCCGGATATTCTCGTTTCGAGCATCGCTTCGCACTTAGTGGCAACACGCTAATTGCCGTCTGCACAGATTCTAATCTGGAATTACCGCAAGTCGAAGTGCAAACAGTACTTCTTCGTTAGAATTTGTTATGTAAGAGCAGAGATGGCAACGGGAGCGAAGTTTCAAAATACTTTTTCCAAGTATTCTTATAAGATTCTACTGGACTGGTGAGCTTTATTCGCAAAACAAACACAAACATGAACACAAGAAATGAAATGTGACAAGTGATCGATTTCAATTTCGTATAAATATTTCCTAGCTAAGCTTAGTGTGAACACTTCAGACTGTGCGGGGACTAGCAGCCGACCTTCTCCCAGACGCCACCGCTCTTGAAGCCGTTGCTCGAAGAACCGCTGTTGGGCCAAGCATTTTGATTCCAGGCGCTGTTCTGCGGTGGGGGGCCGTAGCTCTGGGCAGGCGCGCCGCCATAGCCGCCGCCATAGCTGCTGCCGTAGTTGGCGCCCTGTCCCTCGACGATCAGTTTGATGGTCTTGACCAGCTGTTGCGTCTGCTGTGGTGCCACGGCCACCGGTGCGGGTGGGGGCGGCGAAATTGGCTGCGGTTGGGGCTGCGGCTGCGGCTGCGGCTGGGACACTACCTGCTGCGGTGGTTGCAGTTGAATGGAAGGTGCGGGCTGAGGCGCCGAATATTGCGCGGAGGCGGCATACTGAGCCGACGCGCTGTATTGAGCTGGTTCGGCATATTGAGCGGGTGCCGAATACTGCACGTTGGCGCTGTACGGAACCGGCGCGGAGTACTGAATCGCAGGCACTGAATACTGAATGGGACGCACAACGCTGGGCGTGGCCACCACCTGTGTCGATGCATACGAAGTGCTTGGTACAGGTGCGGGCACAGCCTGAACAATCGTACGCACTGGTGCAGGTGCAGGCGCTGACGCGGCATAGTTGGTCGCATAGGCGCCACCATAGTTCGATGCATAGTCGCTGCCATAGTTGGGCGCCGCATAATTTTGTCCACCGCTGGGCACAATAACTTTGATGATTTTCACCAGTTGACCATTGCCATAACCACTGCCATAACCGCCGCTATAACCACCACTGCCGTATCCACCGCCAGAGCCGCTGCCGCCCGAGTAGACAGGCTGATTCTGTGGGCCATGGTAGTAGCCCCGATTGTAGCCGCCGTTGTAACTGCCGCTGCCATATCCACCGCTGCCATATCCCCCGCTGCCATATCCACCGCTGCCATATCCACCGCTGCCATATCCCCCGCTGCCATAGCCGCCACTTCTGCCACTCAAATTACCGGTCAACGAGCCCAAAAGTGCGCCCAAAAACGCATGTGTCGGCGCGGCCAATGCCACCAGCACACATACAACACCAAACAACAATTTCATCACGTTACCGCTAACTATCCACCGATTCGTTACTGACCGTAACTCACACTCGAGCTCAACTGTTCAAATTTCTTTGGGCAACGCACAAATTTATAGGCTAAATCGGCCACAGTGGGCGATTTTTGTGTGTGTATGTTGTTGTATTTGTACAGCCGAAAGATCGCGTAATTCATCCAAACAACGCCACAGCAATTCTTAAGTACGGCACATCTTCAAATCGGACCCTTACGCCTTGCGTCCCTTTCCCACCACAACACAAGAGAGCGTCGACAATCGACCAAATACCGCAGATCGCTGATGCTGTTTGCTTAATCAATAAATACTTATCCATGCTTCAATAGTGAGCTCAACGCGCCCAACACGCATGCGCACACACACTCCCAGACGCACAAACGCCAAATGCGAAACCCAAACGGCGGCCAACCCCCTCGAGTTGGTAGCATCGCTTAGCCAGGTGGCAAATATAGTAGTGGGACCTCGTTGCTCTCGAGCGGAGCGCAAAACGGTATCCAACTCACGTACAGCAACTGTGGCTGGTGCGGGCCCCACCACAGCCCTCTCCCTTTATGAACGCGTCCCAGTTGAGAAAGCATTGTGTTGGCTTAAAAAGCGTTTGGCAAACGTGAAAAGAAAAATCTCCAGTCAAAAGTGGAGATCGTTAAGGGAGTTCGAGAGAGTAGGGGAGACGTGAAGAATTTTTGCTTAGTTTTGTACTAATTGTCAGATTTGTTGGTTTGCAGGTGTTGCTAATTTCGCTGAGGGCATAAAGCTTTGAGTCCGTTCAAAACTGGTTATTTGAAAAATTTTTTAAATTCTTAGGATATAATTTCATTAGCCTTTCAGACGGTAATATGAGAAGATAGATATAGCACATTGCATTAGTTAAGATAATCTATTATACTATCAGGTGTACAACTTTGCTTCCGCCGTTTTTTTTCCAAAATTAAAAGCTTTATTGCGAAAAAGTGCTTACAGATGTATTATTCAAAGTATTGTCCGTCGCTAGCGACAACTTTCTCCCATCTTTCCGGCAATTTTCGGATCCCGGCTCGAAAAAAGGAATCCTCTTTTGACGCTATCCATGAAGCAATCCATTTTTCCAATTCTTCGAAGGATTGAAAATGTTGATCTGCCAGGCCGTGTGCCATCGAACGGAATAGGTGGAAGTCAGAAGGGGCGACATCTGGGGAATACGGCGGGTGGGGCAAGACTTCCCATTTCAGCGTTTCCAGGTACTTTTTGACCACTTTTGCGACGTGAGGCCGAGCATTGTCGTGTTGGAGGATGACATTGTCATGTCGCTCTTGATATTGTGGCCGCTTTTCTTTTAGCGCGCGACTAAGGCGCATCAGTTGCGTTCGGTAGCGATCTCCTGTGATGGGTTTGGCACGAATCTTCATCAAGCAATGCTTCTAGTTGTTCATCTTTGAAGGTTTTTTCTCTTCCACCACCATGTTTGTCTTCGACATCGAAATCACCATTTTTAAAACGTTGAAACCACTCCCGACACGTTCTTTCACTCAGAGCAGCATCACCGTAAGTTTCTGAGAGCATTCGATGCGCTTCAGCTGCATTTTTTTGCGAATTGTAACAGAAAAGTAAAACTTCCCGCAAATTGCGAGAATTGGGCACATAAACGGACATTTTCGAGCGTGAATAATATGAAAACAAGAACAACTGTCACTGAAACGGCGATGACAATTCGTTAGGCACTGTCCACACTCACTTTAAAGGCATTACCATCTATGTATGTATTTCAACCAGCCTCAGCCGGTACAGCCACCTATCGGAAAACGGCGGAAGCAAAGTTGTACACCTGATAGCAAAATCAAATAGATTTATTTATAAAAGAAAATATTCAATATAAACCAAAGAAAATCCGAGAAAATATAAAAAAAATATTTACAACAATATATTTTTACGGGATGATTTCAAGAGTGACTATTCTTCAGGTTACTTTCAGAAAAGGGAAACTTTAAAATACTGTCGCTAAATAGGCTCCAGGCCAGGACAGAGTAGAGACAATAATCCATGTAAATAAAAAGGAATTAAGACTTTAATTTGTATAAAAGCGTCGATAACAAGTTTTTACCGACTTACAGACGACCTTCAACAATGAGATTTATACGCGGAGTTTGTTCTCGTATTTCTTTGTAAGTTTTGTTTTACATGACATATCCCAAGTCCAGAGCAAAATTCCTTATTCAAAGCACGTCCTTATTTACTCCGTTTGGGCATAGAAGACTTCAACAGGGCAGATGCCTGGTGTTGATTACGTTAATCAATTTCAATTCTGCCAGAGTGGCTGGTTGGTTTATCGCTGTATAAATGTGATTGAATATCGGTGCATATAGTACTTCATTAACAGGGAGATTCCAGATTGCGGGATTAGGTTGCGAAGGGTGTGTGCACTGCGAGTTGCACTTCCACTTGGACCTCTGAAAAAGACCCATTGTGAGTCTATTTAAATAGGGAGTATCCAACAGTCCCTTAACTCGGATTCGGTCAAAACCTATTTGACTTCTTGATAAAGTTTGGTAGGTGGTTTGCTTTCACTGACTCCCAGACCAGACAGATTCCTACACCCTAAAAAACGTCCACGGCTTTCTTTGTTGTTAAAGTTGCCCATACTAGAGAGGATCCTAGGCCCTAAAAACGACTCCCACACCAGACAGATTCCTAGTCCCTACAAAGCATCTACGGCTTTCTTTCCAGATTGTTAAGGTTGCCCATACTAGACAGGATCCTAGGCCCTGAAAAAGACTCCTAGACCAGACAGATTCCTGTACCCTAAAAAACGTCCACGGCTTCCTTTTCAGATTGTTAAGGTTGCCCATACTAGAGAGGATCCTAAGTCCTGAAAATACTACTAGACCAGACAGATTCCTAGACCCTACAAAGCATCTACGGCTTTTTTTCCAGATTGTTAAGGTTGCCCATACTAGACAGGACTATAGGCACTAAAAAGGACCCCAGACCATTCAGACTCCTGTACCCTACAAAGCGTTCACGGCTTCCTTTTCAGATTGTTAAAGTCGCGATGTTTTTGTTAGATTAATAACAATAAGAGCCTACAAGATGCATGTGCGTCAACGAATCGAGATCGGTTCGGAGCTTACAAAGTAGAACTCAGTCAGGAACATGCAGGGGTATGTCATTCTTCAATACCCCATTATTAAATATTTGTTTTTAAATTCATAAAACTTGTTTCTCTGTATACTGTCTGCTAGTCATTTTTACAAACAGGTTTTGGTATATTTTTTTTATTCTTGACATTTCTACTCATATTTTTCTACTTTCTCTGCTTGCTACTTACATTAATTCAAAAAATCATAAAGCTTCATAGTTCATCGAAGTTGAGCCCCCTCTCCCTTATATGTATTTATGTATGTACATATAAATAATAAATACCGGCACATACCAAACACTTGGCATGTAAACAATTTTGTACATAGCAACGTTCGATTGTACAATAGAGTTGAACTTGGCTCAACATTATTTTTACTTGCGCCTTTTTCTTGGCTATTGGTTTTTGTTGTAGTGTAAATATTAAATCATAGTCAATTCACACATTTTTTAAATTCAACTCAAATCTTCCCAGAAATAGTTAGTTTTCGCTCGGTTTGCCATGCTCGGCACGTTCAACTGAACAGATATTTCTGCGGCCTGTTCACCACTCGCCCACCGACCACAACTTCCAACTTGTGCGCTGCTGCCAATTTGTGGTTTCGAAAAAAAACCATTTAAATAAAATATTAAAAAAAAGTCAACTACCAAAGAACGCAACATTTTTGGGCTTGGCTCGTTTGAATCGTTTTTAGCATACACCCTCGAAGTGTTCATGTTCACTCGGTGGCGAGCCAATTGCCAGTGCCGACATGTGTCCGGCGTTCGCGCATGCGCTCTCTTTCGGGCTGAGGCCGCCTGAGCGGGCTTCACTCTCGGTTTCATTGATTGTGCTGTAGCCCACCGAAGGTCACCGTTGTATTTCAGTTCAGCGCGCCAAAGATGCGTTGCGGCTTGTTTTGCCCGGCCGCGGCTGTTGACTTTTATGATTGTCAAAATTAATTAAGTGTGAAATTGTAGTTCCATGTTATAAAATAGTTTTTTGTTTAACGTGCAATTTGTGATTGGCCATTCATTAAGCAATGTGAAATGCGAATATAAATCAGCATACAACACCAGATATGTGTGTGTGTGTGTGTGTGACGAGGGTATTGTACGCGTTTGACACACTCGGATGCTATAAATGCGTCGTTAGTATCAAAGTCAGAGTCATTCATGAAAGTCATTGGCTCCTGTGTATATGCTTCAAAAATCGGAACCAACAACTTGAATGTTGGCTGTGGTGATTGGATGGATGGATGGATGGATGGAGTACAGAAAGCCCCAGTGTGGTTATATTTTTTGTTCTTGATTTAACCAGATTTTTGAAATTAAACCAAAACTATGTATTTCAACACATCAATGCCAATTTGCAGATTCCATTGTAAATTTCTTTTTTAAATTATGGGGAAACTTTATACAATGGCTCAGAGTTAAAATGGAACAAGTCTCTTAACAAAATACAGACTAAAACTATTCAACCATTAATTAAACTTAACCAAATAGTTTTTGAATTGAAAAAACTAAAATCAGTAAATTGGAACTACAAATATTTAATTTTTGAATTTGTAAAAGTTTTTTATTAATTTATACGTGGGAAAATGAGTCGTAAAGTTAGAATAGAACAGAAACAAATTCATATGAATACAATAGGCTATAGAAAAGGCTGTGTAAAAATTTGGTATGTACAAGTGTGGACACTTAGTTCTTATCTCAAAATGAGGATGGCAGATCTTTTCTTGTTCCCTAAGTTAAAAATTGCTCCCAGAATCTGAATTAAGGAAGAGGCTATCACTTTCATAAACGATTATTTTGCAGAGAAGGACCCCACGTACCATTTGGACGGGTTAAATAGATGGGAGCATCTCTGGGAGAAATGTGCAGTACTGAAAAGGAAAAGGAGACTATGTAGAAAAAAAATTTTAAGAAAAAATTTCCCATATGGTCTGAAAAATTGCCTTCCTAACAACTTTTCAGACCACTCTAGTAACTTTCAGCTTTTCTTAAATCAATATTTGCATACCTAACTGGCAGATCTGATTTTTATATAAAATAATCTGGTATTTTTATATCATAGAATATAAACTAACATGAGATGCTTTACAAAGTTTTGGAAAAATTTAACAAATTGCAGTTACCAGTTACAGTTACCAGTTACATATCTCCATAACTTTCGGATCGTGTCGAAGTCGTGTAGCATTACTTAGTAAAACTGCCTAAATTAAGGCAGATTAAATCGATTTTCAGAGAATCCTGATCAAAGATGTGGGCGCATAAGTTTTAAAGATAAATTAGAAAAAACTAATTAAAGAAGAAACTACATTTTTTGTAAGTAAAAAAAATTTTAGAAGAAGAAAAGAAAGAAAGTTTAAGCCCCAACCAAGAGATAAGACCCGGATATATGTTAAGGGGCCATCGTCAATATGTTTTGTGTCATGAATAATCTGAACTATCTACATATCAACCTGAACTATCTACCATAAAAAGTTTCCTTCATTATCAATTTTTTAATTACTTTTTAATATACAAAGTTGTCTATATATATTTTCATTTTCGGAATATTCTATCTTCGATTTATCTTATAAAGATGTAAGTTGCCTGGGGTGATCTACTATCTGTTCCGAGACATTGTCTTAAAGATTTTTTTCTTCTTATTCACTTGAGAGCATAGGGCCTCAACAAAGCTATTGTCTTGTATTGACTACGTTAATCAATTGAAATTCTGGCAGGGTGGGTGATTAATCTATCTCTAGCAGTCCTAAATGATGGGGCTGTCATCTATGGTCCCCCGAAAGAGACGCATTCTGTACGGTGAATGTTTTCGACAAAGCTATATTAACGCCTTCTGTACATCCGTTGGTGACAGGTAGGAGCTGAATAAAGTTATTCTTCGAAGAACGTTGCGTCATTTTCCGTTATACCAAAGACTATAGAACAGGTGTTTTCTAGATTTGATAAGACCGTATTAACACTGCTGGTGGTTTTGTTGTTGCCTTTATACGTTTAATGAAAATTAGGAAGATTATGTCATAAAATTTATATTTTTGTAAATAATCTCAATGCTTAGGCCACGTATTCATAAATCGAATACAGTCAACTACACGTTTTTAACCTACAAATTCTGAGGTTCAACAACGACACTGACTATGCAATGTTTGTTTTCTCTTCGAGTACTTGCGCCAAGCAAATATTACACTATATTTACTCAATAATCCATTGCTGATTATCACATTCAATGTGTCAATTTTCAATTCTTAAAAACCCTAAAAAGAAATACGAAAATCACGCACGCTGCTAATTGCTTGTGCAGACTGCACTACGGCATCACCAAATATAAATACCACTAAATAGTGTGTGATTTATATTGTTGGTGTACTGCTTTCAAGTTTTTTCCAAATTTATTTATTACTACCTCTCAGTTCTCAATTAAACAGTTGCGTTCGAATTTTTTAGTTAACAAATTTGTATTGATCGTTACATAATACTGGAAAAAGTTAACAAGAAATAGCATCGATAATTTGCATTTGCCACTCCAGCAGCGTTCGTCGTATCACATGAGGGAGAGATTTGTGTCTAGCACCAGCCGCCGCCGCCGCCCACAGCGCCATAGCCACCGCCGTAGCCTCCACCGTAGCCGCCCAGTCCGCCGCCATAACCGCCCAATCCACCATAACCGCCGCCATAACCGCCGCCAAAACCCACCGGAGCGGCGACTGCAGTGACCACTGGAGTTACAACGGCCGAGGTAGCAATGCCGCCGCCATATCCACCAGTGTAGCCGCCACCATATCCGCCGCCGTATCCGCCACCGTAACCACCACCGTATCCACCATTGTAGCCGCCGCCATAGCCGCCGCCGGGCACAACAGACACTTTGATCACTTTCACCACACTGTCTCCGCCGCCATAACCGCCGCCGTAACCTCCACCGCCGTAACCTCCACCGCCGTAACCTCCACCGCCATAGCCTCCACCGTAGCCGCCCAGTCCGCCGCCATAGCCGCCCAATCCACCATAACCGCCGCCCAGTCCGCCGCCACCTAGTCCCAGCAGCTTACCGAACGTAGCCTGGCTGGGCGCAACAGCGGCGATGAGCGCCATTGTACAAAGGAAAGCCTTCATTTTGTGTTATCCCTCTCACTAAGTTCCTCTCAGTATCCTCAAGCAATGCTAAGCACGATTAGTAGCGATAGTAGCGTTGCTGATGACGTCCAATGCGACCGGAGTTTACAAATTGACTGATGCTCTCCCTTAGCCGCCGGCGCCAATTTATACGCGGACCCAAAATCACGCGCCCTCCACGCCCGACACAAAGCGCGTATTGTTCTATTTATACGCGGCCACGACCGCAGCCAACTAAACAGTTTGGCCAGTTGTGGTCAACGCGCCGGCCGAAATGTTGCTCGCCAAATAAGAGTCAACAAAACGCACGGCCGGCCGAACGCACGCAGAACAGCAGTTGAACTTGTCTCTTCCTTGCGATGATCATTGCTTTTAAAAAGAATTAACACTTTCGCTGCGCTGCGAGCGAACCCACCGAGTCATCGGCCTATTGTTTGAGCACTTAAGCGCAGCTTTTGAACGGCGGCGAATGATTTCAGTGCAAACACGGACCATGCCGATAGAAGTGCGAACAACTGTAATCGCGCGACATAAAACGTTATTTAATTGAGTTTGAACTATTTTGAAGCAGTTCTTGACTCAAATATTTTACATATGCGAAAATTGTCGCATATACCTATACATATATGCACACATACAAACATATGTACAACTTTGTATATTTGCCCATTGACGAGCTCCAGCGCTAAACTAAAGCAAAAGTCCCCCATAACCTCACTATTTGCACTCTTCGGGTTTTCTTAGTTCACAGAATTCGTGCGCAAACAAATGGAAGTGCACACACTTATCCATAAATATATATTGAAAGTACATAAACATTTGAATAAAGATAGATAAATAAATACAACCCGTCTTGTAAAAATTCCACTTGGCAGCAACCACTTAGAATTCACTTAAATTTGAATTCAGAATTTCAGAATTCACTAAAAGTGTTTCGCAGATTTGTATGTATGTGTCAGATTGTTATTATTTCTTCAAGACTTCAAATAAGTTCATTAGCTCTTGGACTTATAAGTTACGAATTTGTTGGCCTCAGCCCAGTAGAATATTCGGTTAACCCTGTTGTAAGGTTAGGACTAATTAAATTAAATTTAAAAGTTCAAATTACAAAAGTGGTGTCAACAACTGCTTGAAATTATTTTTAGATTTGTTGTAAACTTTTAAACTCCCTCCTATTAAAATAACAACTCTTAAAAGAGCTTTTAGCCTTAATCCTCGAATGCAGGCGGACTAACTTATCGATCAAATTAAACCCCCATATTAGTTTTCGAAACAACAACTAAATCTATAGTTTTTTTTGTGTCAGTATTTAATAGGATTTCTTTCTAAGTGGTTTGCTGCTGGTAAAATAATTCATGCATTTGAGGGTTAAATATGCACTAGTGGGCAAAGTGTTCTAAGGCTTATAATTTTGTAATGCTTTCTGTTATATTCTGTTATTCTTGGGGAAAAATAGTTGGAGAAGATCGATTCTAAGGACTGCGTCGAATAAAATTGTCCGTTACATTTTTCCCCCTACAGTGCTATTGAAAACTTTAAATAAAAAAATTTGTATCTTAGTAGCTCTGAATTAAATGTCAGAAAATATAATGCGTAAGTTAGAGCCAATAAACATTTATTTAACGCGAAAATGGCAAGCTAAGTGGAAGTGCGAAAAAAACATCATTAAAATTAAGCAACCTCAGTGGTCTTTTAAAAAATTGTCAACGAAGTAGGGTCTAACCCTAAAACCATTTCTCGTGTTATTAAACGCTTTAAGGAGGACCTGCGTATTGATCGGAAGAAAGGTTCTGGTAAAAAGAAGGGGTCACATGATCATGAAAAGGCGAAGAACGTTGTGACCATTCTGAAGAAGGATCCAAGCATTTCGGGAAGGAAATTGGCCAGGAAGGCTGACTGCTCAGAATCTTTCGTGCGCAGAACTAAGAAGGAAGCTGGGCTGAAGACGTACAAGGTGCAGAAAGTTCCAGACCGAAACGCAGTCAAGAATGAAACCGCAAAACAACGAGCTAAAAAGCTGGCGCAAGAGTTTGTAAAGAAATTCGAATACTGCATAATGGATGACGAAACTTATGTTTTAGCGGACTTTTCCCAGCTACCTGGGCAGGAATTTTATACAGCCGATTGTAACTACAATCGCTTCATGTAACTACAGCAAAACGGCTTTAGAGTGGTTCCAACGGAATAAAGTGATTTTGGTACCTAGAGAAGCCAATCCACCTAACTGTCCAGACGTACCCTTAGTAAAAAGGGAGATGAACTTAACCAAAAAAGTGGCCAAAGACCTTCAAGACTTTAAGAGAAAGTGGACTTCATCAGCTATGAGGGTGTCGGACACTACCATAAAAACGTTAACATAACAACAAACATAACAATAAAGGTTTCTTACTTTGGTTTTGAAATCTGTAAACAATTTTTGAACAAAAATACTTTAGTTCATAAAAATCGGACTACTGGTTCAAAAGATTTCATCATTTTTGTAACGGACAATTTTATTCGACGCACTCCTTATTAACATTGGCTGCAGTCAACACAGAATGGCATAAAATTATAGAGCCCTTGCTTTCAGAAAGAAAAACCTCATAGAAGTTCCATGCTCTCTAGAAGAATATATACAAAAACATAACCAATTTCCAGGCACTTCAGTTGTAAATATTTGCATTGTTTTGTTTTTCACTGAGAATTCAAACATATATACGTTACGTCTGATAAGAAGACACAAAGAATGCAAATTACAAAAGTATGATGTGTTCCAATTCCATCGTATCGCTTGAAATATAAAGGTGTCTGGGCTGGCCACTCGCTGTACTAAACCGCAGGGTTGCATATTTCAGTTCATTTGTATTGATAATCTTAACCAAAACAACAGCAACATTGGATACGTAACCAATAATAAAAAAGAAGTAATAAGTATTTGCTGCTCGCAACTTGTAACTACAGAATTTACTTTTGATTAATTAGTCCTTACTTTCATTAAATCGCTGCTGAGTTTGCACAGCTAACTCACTTGCAATCAGATCACACCTTTACACTTTTTTGTTGCACCTTAAATGGTTAGTTAATTTGTAAAAATATTTGCCTTTTTTATTGCAAAAAAACACCATACTATTTATGTTCATCAAAAATATTTTTTTTCCCTATGCACATAAATGGGGTTTTCTTTACTAAAATAATGCATCAAATGCAACACTGCATGGAAGACAAAACTTCAAGGAGAACACAAAAGCAAATCAAAGAAAACGTCACACGAAAAATCAGCAGAGAGAAAAAAAAAACATACAAAATATAATTGAATTAAAATAAAAATTAACACGGAAAATACGAGCTAATCATTAAAAATTTTTTATTATTATAAATTTTTTACACCATATCTTGAAAATTCAAAGGGGAACTTCATAAACGAAGTGTATTGGAAATGTGAGTGTTCAACAGCAACGCAGTTCAACAGAAAGAAAATTCTGCGTTGGCTGTGGCAATAAAATTACCAAAAAAAAAACCTTTTGATATCGATACGACCGAGTCGAACCATCTGGACTGGAATCAAACTACTTAATGTGAAATAGCCCAAACACGTAAATTGGCTGCAATAAAGTGCAAACCCAAAGTGCATAGTCACAGGTGGAACGGCTGCTGTTGCGCCACGGGGGCTGGCAGTGCGTGTGCGGTGGTTGATCAGGGCGGGGGCCGAAGTTGGGTACGTGTTACAAGGGTGGCTAGCGCATATAAAATGCTAATTAGCGCGCATGAAATACACGTCAGTGCTGCGGTTCCGACTAAAATCAACAATTTCAAGTTGTTGCTGGGAATTACCAAACTCACAAGCAGCATTAGTTACGTGTTGTCTTAATGCGAGTTGGAGTGGCTGTTCGAAGGCGTTTAGTGGCTATTCGAAAGTGTTTAAAGACGGCGGAGATTCCTATAGAAGAGTTTCTTATCAGTTCTGCGTGTTGTTTAAAAATTGTTCAGCTATCTGTTGAGTACACACCCAGTTGTAAATAAAGTGCACAAGCAACACTTGTGCGGAAAATAATAATAATGGAAATAAGCAGAGATCGAGATAGGGATGCGCTGTGTATGTTTGCATCTTAGTCAGCTAGGCATAGTTTTCCCAGACGGAAGTATTTCGAATCTTAAAAGTAAAATGTTATAGCTCAGGGGAACATTTTTCGAGTCCAAATGGGGTTAGCTTTGCCTTGGTTTAGGAGTAAAACAGCTGAGAGTTCAATCCAAAATGATTAGTGCAGATTTTGCAGGATCGGAGGAGATCACATCATCTTTTAATGTGATAGCGAACAGCAATTAAACCCCGCTCGCCCAAACTCCCTCTTCGATAAAACATAAATTTTATTAGGTGGCGAAGTTAGGGCGACACAGAAACACATGTCACTTGACCTCATCAATGCAATGCCTGACAAAATCTGCAAGTCCAACAACAGCTTGTGAATGACTATTTTAGCGGGGTTAGTGACTTGCAAAGAGTCGCGTACTCAGGCCAATCAAACCGCACACGACAAGAAGTATTGCTCGTCAGATAATTTTAAACGTAGGCTCAAACCGCAAACATATTGAGCGCACTAGTTCGATGTAGTTGTAGGCTTTCGCAGCCAACTAAATTTAACGAGCACTGCTCTTTACGACACCTCAACGCTGTCAGGTGGTGCGCTTCACCCCCTTTCTGCCATTCCCTTTTGGCCATTTTTCGTTGCCCTGCTTTGCACACTTGAAACACAAGTGTCACATGAACATGTTTGTAATAGTTTAAGGTTTGCATCGTTTTGCTTATTGTCAACTAATTGCGCCTTGCATTTGCTCGTATTTTCAGTTTAATTTGGCACCAATTTGACTACAAAAAATAAAAATAAACGCATTCATCGATAATGTCAACTCACACATCGCCTGCACCATCGGCGCCCGAATTGCCAACGACTTCACAGTCGGAAGCCGTCAGCGCACCACCCGCCACCGTCACCTCCGACTGGACGTACTTTGGCAATGTCGGCGATGTGGCAGATAAGCCGAAATCGTCTGCACCGAATGCCGACAGCTTGCCGCCAGATTCGAGCTCCAGCTCCAGCAGTGAACCGAAAGCCACATCTTCCACTGCGTACTCGTTCCCGGGCAGTGCACTTGGCAGCGATTCGACCGCCAATCTGAACGGCAAGTTGGAATCCAACACAGATTCGAGCAGCAAGCCAGCAAACAACGACGACGAAAAGAACGATGACTCCATGTACGAGTGCAACATTTGCCTGGACACTGCCAAGGATGCTGTGGTCAGTTTGTGCGGTCATCTGTTCTGCTGGCCGTGTCTGCACCAGTGGCTGGAGACGCGCCCCAACTGCAAGCTGTGTCCCGTCTGCAAGGCCGCCATTGGCAAGGATAAGGTGATTCCGTTGTACGGTCGCAACAGCACCAAGCAGGAAGATCCCAGGTGCGTTTTGTCAGCAGCAACAACAACATTTCATGCAGTCAACTCGATCAGCTATTGTAATTTTATAATTGTTATTGTAGAAATAAGGTGCCACCACGACCGGCCGGACAACGCACAGAGCCCGAGCCACAGCAAGGTTTCCAGGGTTTCGGCTTCGGCGATGGTTTTCACATGTCGTTCGGTATTGGCGCATTTCCGTTTGGTTATTTCGCTTCGTCGTTTAACTTTGGCGAACCGCGTGCAGCAGGTACGTAGGCCGATATGTGCCACCACGTCGAAATGTCACTAAAACGAAAATTCGTTGTCTTGCAGCGGCCAATCGCGGCACTACACAGTTCGAGGACGAACAGCAGCTATCAAAATTATTCCTGTATTTGGCGTTCTTGTGTATTGCTTGGTTGTTGTTCGCATAGCAATACTAAATCGTTGGTTGCAGCCTTTTAATTTGTTGCTCAGTGCTTGCGAATATTATTAAACGTCTAATTGATTGTACGCAAATTACCATAAATATACAAATATATTAAAATAAAATTACGAAACCATTGACGTAGAAATCATGCAATTCAGAATTGTACAATGTGCTGAAGAAGTGGATTTGGCAAAAGGAAAATGTAGAGACGTAGATAAGGCGAGCGACTGGCAACGGTTTGACAATATCGCTAGTCACGCATCAAATAAAAGAGAAAACTGAATAACAAAGGAAACTGAAGCAAAATAAATAAAAACAAAACTCTATTAGGACGTTAAATTGCAGACGTGAAAGCAAAGCTTTTGTTTTATTTTTTGTTAGCATATTTTAAAATTTAAACTTGGTGTTGTGATTATATAAAATTGTAATTTCAATGGAAACACCATAACCATTGGTTGTTTATACACAATAAAATCCTATATTCCCATCCATCAACTTTTTATTTAATATTATAAAACTATACTAGATGTGATAATCCAATGCTAATGTGCATTATTTCTTTGTATGTAACATGTACGCAAGTATGTACTATACGAGCGCTCTTCGTGAATGAAGACAACCTTTGAAATAATTCGGAAACATTTTGAAAGAATTTTGTTATAATTAAATGAAACTTAAGTCCTGATATTTCTGAGCTCTAAGCTTATTCAAGTAATTTATGAAATGAGATGATCCTAGTCTCGTAAAAATCTGTTTATTACAAACGGTTTGGGTGGCAAAAATGGTTTCAAATGATACTAGGCTCAAAAGTTTTGCAAGGACCTCCTCCCCTCAGAATAAAATCATGTATGAGCGACTAATTTTTCGAAGCTTATTTCTTTTGGCCACTTTCGATGTTTAGCTCATATATAAAATCAAGAAGAACATTTCAAAAATGATTATGTGGACAGCAATGACTTCTTATGAATCAGAAGGAAAGAAAGAGATAGAAGGATCGCAGATTTCTAATCTCAAATACGCAAAAATTTATGATTTTCATGAATCAACGATTTATAGTATTCAGTAATGCCTCCTATTGCAATCAATACCAGTTTTCAAACCAAAATCTCAAAATGTTCTCAATTCCGGTTATTTATTTTTCTATATGTTTATCTCTACTCTATTATATAGTTTTGTGTATTAACCCTAATTCCCAGAATTTTCAAAGTAACGTAAACCCAGAAGTGAGACTGTCAGGTTTATATGAGCTAAATTACTGAAAACAAATTTATAAATGCATTATAGTTCTAACATTCCATTAGAGGATTATATAAAATAATGGAATCGGAAATATTTTGGATTTATCACCATTCGAAATCTTTAGTGAGACTGTGAGGCTCACTTCTGGGAATTAGGGTTAAAAGAGGCCCTCTTTTTTGCCAACATTTTTGTAAGCGTAATATTTTCTCAAATGTTTTCACATGGCTACGTTTCTCTTGAATTGTTTTTTATCTCTGTTAGCTTCTAATGCTAAAAGTCAGATATTAAAAAACCAACATTCATTCTACAAACATATTTCAAATTAAAATTAAAAAAAATGAACCTTTGCGTTAGTTAACTTCACAGTTGTTTGGCAACTCTAGTACAAAACAGCTGTTTGTAGAGCGAAAATTCAAAATATGAATTGGCCAGTGGAAAATGTGCAGAATTTACTATTTGTGCCGTCAGCCGAGGAATATGCTTTGCCAATGCACAGAGTAAGTGTGACCGAAGAAATTCTGCTACAAATCAATTCTTATGACAATGTTTTTATAGTTTTGGCTGAAGTGCGCCAGCGCCGGTGCAACAGTGTTGTTGTTCACGCACAATCAATCGCAGCCGAAGTTTGTGCCGTTGTTGCAAGAATTCGCAATGGATTTCAAGACGGCCAACGAGGTGCTGTCGCGTACGATTATCATGTATGTGCGTATGTAAATATGTGCGATTCTATAAATCATAACGTAACTGCGTTCTTCCCGCAGGCTATGCGCTGACATTGACGATATAACCTGCAAACTGCTCGAGTTGCACGATTGGGTTGTGAAGCCCAGCATTGTTGTGATCGATCTGTGCCCGTTTGTGGCGCTGCATCGGCCGCTTTTGACGGAGCCAATGAACGAGACGTTGGCGCCAGAGCCACTGCTACACTCCATCTGTCACTGTATTGCCAGTCTGTTGAATTATATGGCCGGCGCCGGCGCGGGCAGCTGCGAACAGCCGGTTTCCACTTCAACAACGCAAGCTGTAGCCGCACGCAAAGAATGCCAGCTGTGCAGCGTTGTTGTGCTGCAGCCGCATGACCAAATGCTAACGATGCAACAGTTGGAATTGGTGATGAATTTATATTACTTTAAGAATAATGCTTTAGATGACTTGGAGGAATTGCAAAAGCGAATTTTAGTAAAATCGAAGTAGTAACTTTGATTGTAGACGAAGTGTGCGTACTCGTACAGTTGACTTTAGCAGCTACAATAAATATGTAATGAAAATCTATAAACATTTTTAAAAATTAATATTAAAAAACTAGCATTTAGACAAGTAAATTAGCACTCAAATTTGAGTTTACTTTTCATATGTATTTTTTTAAGTTTTTATTTAATTTCAATTCAAAATGTTGCTATGCTGCTTTGAATTTAGCTTTAACACTTCTGCAAACTTACAAATAACATTAAGCTTAATTTTATAGATGGTGAAAATTCTGCAAAAAGCTTTGTCTCAGCTCTGCCTTTGGTCCTGTGAGCATTGTTGTTCAGTCTTTGCCTCTCTCATTTTCAATTTTGTGCAGATGCTCACTTGTAGCTTCAACTAAGGCATTTGTGTTTGCAGAAACAGAACCGAGCAGCAGTCACATTTTGGCAACATGCGCAAATGCTTGTTTATTGTTAAAGCGTTGAAATTTAACTCCTGACAGCATAATACTTTTGTTCCTAATCTTCACTCTAGATATTCATTTAAAAGTTTACTAACTTCATAATGGATTCATTCATCGTGGACACTGTTAAAGTGTATTAATTAAATTTGTTTGTGTTGAAATTTAAGAATAATTTAATAACTTTCAAAATAATTAAATTTAAATTTAATTAAGAATAATGAATTTTTTGTAACGTGCAGTTCAAGTAAAAAATTGTAAACTAATAGTTAAGTTAATAGCAAGTGAGATAAACAACTTTAATTCCTACTTTGTTCGTCCCATATGGTTAGGCTTGACTCCATACATAATGAACGTCTTTTCAATGTGCTATTTCCTATATTGACATATGCCATGCATAACATTGGCAAGCAATCAATTCAAATTTAAGTGCTGCACATATATCAAATTCAGGTATCGTCAATCAACTGTTTGTGAATGTCGTTGTGGGCACGAAATCACATTCGTCTATAGCATGCATATGCAATCAGTAGTTTTGTTGCTTTAATGATTCTTGGAAGATGTTTAGCTTTGATTGAATGGTTAAGGTTGCACTTTGATTAGGTAGTCGTAGACACAAATGTTCTTGAATACAATTACCAGAGATGATATTGAATGCAACCATGTAAACAAAATGATTTGAACATCTTTGAAACAATGATTTTTAACCATTTTCATTATAATTAAATTTAAATTAAATGCCATTGAATTTGCATTAAATTTCCTAATCCGAAGGAGCAGCAACTGGCTGCTATCCTCTTTCCCGCAAAGTTCTAGCTGCAACACATAAATTTTTGATCATGCGACACTTGACAAATTTAATCGCGAAACCCACCAAAAGTAGGCGACCAAAGTGGCGCGCGCGTCCACACCCACTTGTCTGCGTGACATCTTAATAAATTGCGCTGCTCGTTTATTTCACTGCTGTAAGCAGTTTTTAACATTTTAACGGCCACTGCCATCAGTTTTTTCTGCAACAGCTTTAATATGTAACGACAGTGACGGCTGGAGTTTTGCTTAACGCTGACGGGTTTGCCGTAGCTGATGCGGCTGTTGTGACAAGCATAAAGGCGTACTTTGACGAAAGAAGCAAAATCCAACTGACTGCCGTGCCGGGAATTCATGGGACTCTGATAGTTTAGCTGAGCGTGGCCGTATGAAAAATAGCGCTGTCGCAGCTGGTTGTTTGTGGCTGGTGTTTAAAAATGTGGCAAAGTACTTTTTAAGAGAGAGAAATTGAGCGAGACAGGACAGGACGATGGCGTGGATGCCATAAGCCAAGAAAGTAAGTGCTGTAAGTGAACCAAAGCAAGGTGAGAACAGATTATTTGCATTCAAGTGAAATAAACCAATTCTTAATGCTTTTGGTTTTCCAGACAAAGTTGCAAAAGTTCTGATGAACTAATTGAAGCGTTCTCAGGAAACCACTCCCACTCCAGTTGTTCTGATGCCGCTGCTGTCAATCGGAAATGAAATGCCGATGTCGATAATCCATTACAATCCTATCGGAGTGTTTACTTTTTTATTTTACAAGGCCGACTTGAAGATTAGGTTGAAAAGCATCGTAAAATAAATTTAATTCCCCACTTCTAAGCTGTGCGGAAGGAATATTAAACGTGCTCATATGTACATAAAAACGCAAAATACACAGAGCAACAAAATCGACATTTTTTTTTTTCTGAAATCAAACCATACTTTTCTAAAGGATTTTTGTACGCTGATCACAACTGCGTACTTAGTTTTTTGATTGTTTGAGCGGCTTAGGAAATATTGATGGTTTTCCTTGGAGGGCGTTTTACATGTTTTTTGACCATCATACGCATGCAGCTCCTACAAACTTGAAGTCTAAAATGCCACTTTTTTAACATAGATTACCAATACTCTAGCTATGTATTTAAAAATTAAAACATTAAAATCGGTTCAAATTTGCAAGAGTTATTCATTTGCAAAGTCAAATTTTCAGTTACTTTGCAAGATTGCGAATACACAAAAGAATTTTGCTTCCAAAAAATATATATTGTCATATAGTGAAAGAAGAATATTGGGGCTTTCAACTAAAAAAGAAATTTTTGAAATACGATGTTTGTAATAGAAAATGTGTACAAATATGTAAGTTCTCCATTCATAAATTCAGCAACAAAAGCAAGGATTTACTTTTGAGCTATAATATCGGAGCACAATTTTAGGCAGCAGTATGAAAATGCTCACATTCAACAAATGCCCTCAATTTATACAATTTTCAGCTTTCGAATTTTGAATTTTTTGTGCCCTAAAAATATGTCGCAATGAAGTATGGAAAAACAGCAAGTAGTTTGCTTAGTGTATGTGGTTGAAATTTTTACTTGTGTGATGCAACTCTTTTTAGAATAGCTCCTACAGTAATGAACCAATTAAAATTTTGTTAATGCCCTTGAAAAGACAAATATTGACGCTTGCGAAAATACTTTAGATACTTTCGTCAATGACGCGAAGAGCATTAGAAGATTTCAATACAAACACGTGTTCAGAAGGTGAAGTCGCATTTACACTCTAATGAGTATAGGCCGAGAATGGCACATGCAACATAAAAAATCTGTTCTATAAGTTTAAGTTACAACCTTACACTATACATTGCACACTAACTCCTAGTTGAAAATTGCAATCCCGAATTTAAATGAATTTTTATAAAAAATTCGCGAAAATTGAACTTTGAAGAGCCATAGCCGTGTTAACCCTTGACCAATCGAAATCGACTATGGTCAAAATTATAGCTTGAGGATTCGTTATTGTGTCATAAAAAAATTATTGTGTTTTTCAACATATTATAAATGCAATAAAAATTCAAAGATGAAAAATCGTGGAAAACACCTCCTAGCAAAAACCACCAATAACTTACAAACCGCTCAAACAATCAAAAAACTAAGTACGCAGTTGTGATCAGCGTCCAAAAATCCTTTAGAAAAGGTTTACTAGAACTCGGAAAAATTTTGGCTGTTGCTCAGTGATATTGATGTCACACGCAAAGCGAGAAAAAAAGCAACATGACAATAGCAAAAATGAGCTCGAAAATATTTGCACCGAAGTGTATGATAATGTCATTGGCATAACTCAAGAGCAGGAAAAACCAACCAAAGTGCGCCATTCAGCCAGCAAACCAATCGATCTGTTGTACATATTAAGTGACAAAACATTTGAAGGCATTTCACGTACACAGCAGCTGCCGAGAATTTGCAGCGCAGTAAAGATGCTTTGGCGAAAATTATGCCAAACATATGTGGCATAGTAAACACTTTGTCTGTCCCATTTCGCAGCTATACCAACACACACACGCACACAAATACTTACACGTTTTCAAACAACTCTTTACAGAAGGAAATGGAAAATATTAGGGGTATTCACACCGACCTCGTTACTTTGTTAGTTCGGTACTCGGTAGTTTTTTCGTGTATTTTGGTCTTTGTAAAAGAATCGAACAAAAACAAAATACACGTAGAAAACTACCAAGTACCGAATTAACGAAGTAACGAGCTCGGTGTGAATACCCCTATTATATACAATGGGAGCAACATATTTGTATGTATGTGCATAGGACGTGTGTGTGTATGATTGTGTTGTGCGCAAAAAGGTGGTTGCGCGCATATTTACACAGGTGAAATTTTATGTTGGTCCATTCCATGTTGGCAGTAATGAAAATTTATGCGTAGCAAAATCGTAAAACATAATTTAGGTGTTGAGTTACATTTGGTTTATATTAATATTAAGAAGGCTTTGGAGTTTGCTAGTAGTAGTAGTTAAATTAAAAATAGAAAAAACTTGAAGTTAAAAAAAATTAAATTTAGGCAGCAAAACATGGAAGCTTTTGCAAGTAGTTTTCGTTTTTTTTTCAGTACATATAAACCATAATAAACTGAGAGTTTGGTAAAATTTGTTGTTGTGCATAAAAGTAATCAAACCAACGCATTTATCATCAGTTGATGAATGATTGATATGGCTTCATTGGTGATCCAGTAACGCTGGACATGAACTCTTCTGTATTTATTTTTTATTTTCTACTATTAATATAAAAATAACTATACCAATGTTAGCTACAACAACATTTTTGTTTACATTCATTAGTAGTCTGACTCTCATTTCACTTTAAAAGTTAGTTTCCCACAAATAGCTTCGCCTGGACGCACGCTACCCAAATAAGAAAAAACAAAAACCAAATGCAGTCGAATGTAAGGCAAACTCACTCCAGGTCAAAGCAGTGCAAAGAGCAGAATAGAAAAGCCCAGCAGCGCTAAGCAAACATGCAACAGTTTTTCCCACCGGTTGCGGTACAACGTGGCGTATGCGTACCGGTAACAGATTTGACGGTACTTTTACCTACACCCTGTCGGACCTGAGACAACTGGTTCAAAAATTCATTGGTTTTTCAGCTGTCAGCGAATGCAGAAGTCAGTCAGTTCGCGTCTAATCGTCCACGTTCTGTGTGCGCGTTCAAAGGCGAGAGGAATGCATAAAAATGAGAAAAACGAAACAGAGGTAAGATAAGCAACACAATACCGTTACGTCTGAAGTTTAGCCTATGATATTTTGAATGTTGCATGTTTTGTCTTGGGTGATTTCAGTTGGAATTTAACGTGGTTTGAGGAGCAATGAATTGTGGGAGCAATAGTGGTTGGATTAGAATATTTTTAATTGTTTCAATTCAAAATTAATTAATTTAATTTTTACAAATAAAAGCTGTTCTTTCTTGTAAGGCGGGAAATTAAAAAACATCAGCGGTGTTCTAACGGCTTGAAGACAATTATTTAACGGAATTTTGAAAGGTATTTATTAACTTATTCATTTAACTGTTTATTAATTTCTTGCAGACGAGGTCCATGATGATAAGGAACTGGACATTACATTGCACCAGGCCTTGTTTTGCATATTATTAAGTAATATTTTTTATTAGGTAATTATTTCTCATGTGCAATGATAATTGTTTTTGTTTGTTATTTAATGAAAATGTTAAATAAAATTGTATAATAATTTTAAAAAATTAAACTGTTTTATTTTTCTTTATAAAATTCAACTGGTTAGAGAACTAACCCATAATACACTAGTTTCCAAACTACTCGTTTTGCAACTGGTTTGAAAACTGTTTTACTTAGGACTAACCTTGGACTAGTTGCAAATGGATGCAGACTGGGACAATTGACTGTCGTCTAGGACACCGCCACGTTGAAAGGGTGAGTTTGCTCCAAGGAAACGAGTCGGTTCTGAGGTCAGCTATGACTGTCAAGCAACCAGTTGAAAAACAACATTTGGACCAGTCCGATTTCCTACAGGGCACATACGCGTTACCTACACAAACACACACACACACACCAATACGCAATAACCTGAGTGACGGCGAACAAAGTCAAGCAATTAATTTCGCACGTTTGCCTGAGAGAGGCGCGTACGCGAGCGACTTGAACTACGTGTCGCGCATTTAATGGACTCATTACTGGGCGCCAACCAACCAGTGAAAGAAGTTTCGGTTTGGAGGTTATTGCATGCTTAAAAGCGTTCAATGAATTTAATTTATTTTAATTTATTTACTAAAAATACGAGTAAAATTAAAGAAAAAAAAGTCGAGTACCACTAAAGGCAAAAGTGAAGGAAAATACAGCGCAGCATATTCTTCAATTAAATTAAATTAAATTTCAATGCCGCTGCACTCGAACCACTAAAAAGTATTCATCCGCTGAAATTGCAGTCTGTGTGTACTTTCAATTTGCGAAGCTTTTTGTTATTTTTGGATGCCATTTCCGACACCTTGAACTTTGCGCATTAATCCCTCTGTCTGATGGTGGCTTTGGCCAGCGTGCGGCAGACACACAATAAGTATGCCACATTTAAGCGGATTTCGCTTGGAAACCAAACTGAAATCACAAGTGTGCGCTGTGACAGCTTCGAAGTGATTTCAACAAAATTAAATTGTGGTTTTTGTTTGGTTTTTTACGCCTCGTCAATTATACTTTACAGATTAAAAAAATAAAAATGTCTATTATGAAGATTGAATTAATGCGAATGAACATAATTTGCTGACAAATTGCTTTTCCCACTAAGTTGCTGACTGACCGCAATCCAATAATTAAGCTCGATTCGTCACTTTTTTACTGCTGCAGCGTGAGCACCGATTTTAATAGATTTTCAAGTTTATAAAATCAATATCAATCAATCAATTTAATGGGTGAAAATGTAGTTTTTGCATTAAAATTTCGTTTCTATTAGTATTTCGTGGGATTAGTATTTCCAGGTTGGGAAAGATTGTAGAATTTGTTATGAGATTGCGCTAATTTAACCCTTTCGCTACAGGTTTTTACTGGGGAAAGTTAAAATTTTAAATTTTTCGTCTTAGGCTTCTATGTGGTTTATTTGCAATATTCCATAAGAAAATTTTTAATGTTTATACTCGGACCCCGTATTTTAGAGTGTTTTTCTATGAGAGCAACCACATCGTTGTGGCTGTAATAATTACTTGAACATTAAACTTTTTTAAAAAGTTGTCTAATTTATTGTGCTTCTTCTTCTTCTATGTCAAGATATACCATTAAAAAACGTGTGTACTTCTCTTCTTTAAACTTAAATATTCAGTTTATTAATTTCGTATTTTTCCTAAAACTTCAAACTATTCTAAAGACCAACAAAAAAATGTATTCTTGCAACCATAGAGGATGCAGACGTCCACAAAGTAGCATGTTGCCATATGGCAACAAAATAGCGAAAGGGTTAATGGTTTTGGGACTTTTGCTTTCAAAGCTACAAGTGATTGAAAAATTGGAGCACAAGATTTGTAAATGAAAAATTCGATTGATGTTACATTATCATTATTTTATCTATATTTCTGTGCTATTTTGTACACCTTTGACACAGATAAGCAATTAGAAGCAATTAGTTAAGTAGCTTAAATGGTTTGATAATTTGGATATAAAATTGTAAATTAAATAATTTCATTCAATATATTTTTTTTACATACATATCTTAAATGTTAATTTCTTTTTTCTTTTTTAAAATTTCTGATAGTTGAAAAAATAATTTGGATAGAATGTTGTGGCATTTTAACTAAAGTTTTACAGCTGTCGTCTATGATTGTTCCGATTGTTAAACCTATCCAAAAGAAGAATGCGTTATCATTGTAAAAACAATCGATGAAGCAGTTTCAGTTCATTCCTTTCGTGTCCATAATTCCGTTGCCAACTGATCACCAAGATGAGATTTAACGTCCAGCGATTTCTTTCTTTTGGATTTTGTAAAAAAATCTAAAAATCCAATTCTTGAGCTCAAAGCATAGATTCAATGCGTCATCAGTGAGATAAAGTCACATACATATTTGTCTATATTTTCCAAATATTTTATGTCTTACTTTATGGGAACATGTCTGCTTTACAATGCAATAAAAACATCAATCAATCGCTCAATAAATATGCGTTTTATTTCTTTATTAAATCCTGTAGTAGATACTTCCAACAAATTTTTTTGCTTTACTCAAAACAATAATTTGCAACTTTGTTTTCAGTGTAAAAACGTCCAATCATCATTATTGCAACATAAACTCCCTGAAATGACGTTGGCGTTGTTCATCTGGCAATGCTGACTGCAACCTTGAACTGTGGCACTCACAACAGCACGTAAAATATAAACAATATGTATTCAAATTTCTGTGCGTCTGTATGGATGCCATTTGATTTGGGGTCACAAATTTTGGTAAACAATTTAACAGCTTTTCGGAAATGTCGCCAAACGCAGCTACAAAAAAACACACAGTCAGAAAGACTGAAGCCAGTACATATGTAGCTCGTACATGTGTGGGTGAGTGGGTGAGGAAATATATTTATATATATATGCGAATGGGCCATTTTATGGCACTGTAGATATTTTGAACAATTGCATGAGAATGTGACTTTCCCTTAAGGCTGCCAAGCAAACTAAATTATTTATTAAACTGTGTTTGGCAATGTCGATGCAAAAATATTTGTATGAACCGTTTAGTTAAATAGGCAAGTGGCCATTACATGAATCTATTATTATAAAAAAAGAAAACTTTGGCAATTTTAAACAAAGTAAAACTTAAAAAAACGCATTAAGCTTGTGGAGAATACACAGTTCGACAATTATGTATTAAGACTCGAACCATATCTCAGCGCGCCATCTATATGCGAGCACATGCGTTTTGAAGCTTCAACCTTCCTCTACTAACTATCAAAATTTCATGACATTTGGTTGACATTTAATATTTATTAAAATTCATTTTGCAAAACACGTTTTCGTTTGATGTTGAAATTTTAACATGGAGCAAAGAGCGGTCATTAAATTCCACGCAAAAATTGGTAAAAGTGCATCAGAAACATTCCGAATGACGATGCTTGTTTATCAAGATCAAATGTTTTTTATGGCATAAACGTTTTGTGGATGGCAGAGAGTCGCTGGAAGATGAAATAAAAGAAGGAAGGCCAATTTCAGTGCGGACGCCGGAAATGATCTAGAAAGTTCGTGATTTTATTGCAGAAGACCGCAATGCTTCACTGAAAATGATGGAAGAGGCCTTAAACATCAACAGAGAAACTATCCGACTCATTCTTCTCGAGGATTTGTGCAAAACAAAGGTCTGCGCAAAATTTGTTCCACACACATTGAACGAGGAGCAAAAATTAATGAGAGTCAGTCATTCTACAGATATCGTTGCAGCCGCAGAAAATGATCCAAACTTCCTGAAAAGAATTGTTACGGGTGATGAAACATGGTGTTTCCAATACAATCCAGAAACCAAGCGTCAAAGTGCGGAATGAAAATCAAAAAACTCACCACAAGCCAAAAAAAACACGAAAAGTTCCATCAAAAATCAAAACAATGCTCATCACATTCTTCGATAGCAATGAAATTATCCACAAAGAATTTATTCCAACTGGTCAAACAGTTACTGCCGAATATTACCTCGAATTTTGAACCGTTTGATGGCCAGAAACCGTCGTATTCGACCAGAATACGGCGATCCAAAAAGTTGGTTTCTGTTGCACGATAATGCACCGAGTCACACAGCACTCATTGTTCGTCAATTTTTGGCTCAGAATCAGGTTTGTGTGTTGAATCATCCGCCGTATTCACCTGATTTGGCACCGTGCGACTTCTCTTTGTTCCCGAAACTGAAATTGAAGTTGAAGGGATGCTATTTTGATGACATTCAGACCATACAACGGGCTTCGACGAGGGCACTGGAGGAAATTCCGAAAAATGAGCTGGAACACGCGTTTGAATCACTATTAAATCGATGTAACAAGTGTATTGAATCAGGAGGAGAATATTTCGAATAAATATACCGAAAAATTAGCAGATATTGTGTTTTTATTGTGTTTTCTAGAGGCAGTCTTAATACATAATTGTCGCACTGTGTAGGTGACAAGAAAACCTTACTTTATAGACTGAACGCATTTGAACTCCTATCAAAATTTTTCCTCTTTGTACTAACATTTTACTTTGAGCGCTCTCTCGTAGTGTAGCAAAATGCACACACATTTCCTTCACCTGTGCACACACACACACACGACCCTTCGTTCTCCACAGAACAACAACATCCAGCCAAAAGGGCACAAACAACATCTGCACCGTTGCAAGCACCAATGCAACAAGGCGAACTTTCCCAGCTGTTGGCAGACACTTGAAGCTGCAACACAGCAGCCGATGTGTGTTGTGTGTTGTACCTTTTTAACTGCAAATGTGTGCAATGTTTTTCATGAAATGTCCACCTGTGTGCCACATGTGAACGTCCGAAACTGAGTTCAGCTTCGTTCAGCGCATGAACTTTAATTGAAGTTCAAATTGCAATTCTACTAAAAAAAGATTTTTTTGTTTTAATACCAATGTCAAAAATCAAACGATTGATGAGTGCCAGAATCATCTGGATTCATTTGAAACTAATTACAACTTAAATACAACTATTTTTCTTTTAAATTTAAAATAATTGTGCGTGAAAGTGAATTATTTTCCAATTAAGTGTTCGAGCATACAAATCAGCTAAAGACGCAACCCATTAATCAATTTCGAATGACAAGTTTATTAAATTGCTGGCAGGTGCTGTGTTCGGCAACACTGCTGGCGTGCAGCATGCCGGCCCGTCGCATTTCGTAATGGTTTGACAAATTGCCGCCAGACCAGTAAACTTTCAACGCAACTTTATGCAATGAATGGGCGCACAGTGAGACATAATGAAACCGCGCTGTCATTTCAGGTGTTCAGGTGTTTCTCCCCCTCCAACCCCAGTTGGGGGGAGAGTGGAAAGGTATGTCTGGAAGTTGCGTTGGTAAAACACTAAATTATGTTTTCTAACACAATTTGAGGTGAGACAATGAAGAAGTGTGAAAAGTATGTATTGGCTTTTTACGGATTTGCTTGGTTTAAAGACACAGAGAGGAGTTGGATTTTATAACGAAAAGGAATATTTACTTTAAATGAATGAGTGAATTTGAAATTTAATTGCAATGGAAATTAAATTAAATTGTTCGTCTGGCAATTTGATTGTGAAAACAGATAAGATTAGATTTCAAAGACAGTTGACACCGACACTGGAATCAAATGTTTTATGTGTTTAAAGATGAAATTCTGAAGTTGCAACTGCCAAGTTTGAATAGAGCCGCTAGAGATGTTCACGGTTGCCACTCAACTAAGATTTCTTGTACCAATATTTTTGTAAAAAAGGCCCAAAATGGCAACGAAAGGATCATTTTATGTTTTCGAAAAATTGTTTTTTAACTTTAATTTTTTTTAATTAAAGTAATTTATTTAATTAAATTTAATTTTAAATTTTTATTTTTACCTATTGCCCTCAAACAATTAGTTTTTTATGGTTTGCCTACACATTTTTCCATAAAAAAGGCCCAAAATACACAAAAACAAGCAGCACCAAGGCCCAAGTGAAAGAAAATGGTCATCTCTTGGTCCCAAAGTGGCAACCGTAGTTGCAGTTGCATTCTGAGCTGACAGATTCGACTCTTCCACCATGAAAAATGTTATATTTTGAATACCTTGGGAAAATCTTGTATTGGAGAGGAATACTAAATTTTGGAATAATCACTGGAATAAATGCAAAAAGTAGAATTAATCTAGTTGGGAGCCAGATTCTTCAATGGGCTCGCAGAAATAACTGATGCACAGATTACTGACCAACACAATTTGCTTGCCAATACCAAATGGTTCCCAAAGATTCTGTTTCGATCTGCAGGAAACTCAACAGATAGGGAACCACACTGGATCCGAAATTAAGAGGAAATCACAATTTACTAAACAGGGTCTCCAAGTGGAAGTGAATGCTGCACATACCACTTCTTTAGCATAACCTAACCTAACCTATTGCTCATTTATAATATTTTACCTTAAATTAATAAGAAATAATCTAAATTTTGTAAATAATTCAACTCTGTAAATTAACTAAAGAAATAATTTACATACTTCTCCTGAAAACCCTAACCTAATTTAATGAGAAATGAAATAATAAATTACTCAAAACGCGGGTAGCGTGGAGAGACCACAGCGCACAGTGTTGCGAGTTCATACAGCGGAGTGAGAAAAATAGAAGTCGTACATAAATGAAATTTTGTATACAGCTATTGTATGAGTAAAGAACTTACTGTGCAAAATTTTAAAATCTATGACTGACCCTCACTAATTTTCCCATCTAAATATTTCTTTCGAACATACTTGCCCCATATCTCTAACTCTTAATGAGACTCCCAAAAAAAATCATCGTTTTTATAAAGTGGGCTCCCACTGCTCTCAGGTTGCCCCCAGACGTATCAAATGTAAGACTGACCCCCATTTATTTTCCCTTTCAAATGTTTTTTCTATACACACCTTACCGCTATATTCAACTCTTAAGGGGACTGCCATACCATAAACTAGTAATTTTCAATGGAACTTCAATGGAACCTTAGTTCAGTCAACATCAGAGACTTGCTAGGGTTCATCCACAACACAAATTGGCTTATATAAGATCTCCAACTTGCAGTAAGAGAAATCACTTTCTCCTTGTGGTATCACAAAGGGCCCATTTCGTGGCCTATGTGTGTTTTTCGTCATACCCAGACAGCAAACTTAAACTAACACTAACCTAACCTAATCATGTCTACATATTCATAAATGCCTACGCACATACATATTTATTTATTTTAAATTATATAGAAAAAATATTTGCCTCATATTCTGCATCCTTCCCAGCTGTCAGACTGACAATGCAACTCGATGCGTGCGTAAATATGACAGACAAATACAACAATACAATACGAGTTTTGCCATTGTTTGCTATGTAAGTGTGTAACAAACTTGTACATTGTCTTTGAAAAATTGCTTCACTTCATGAATATATTTTGTTTGTTTTTCTTCATTGAACTGTGGCGCAGTGGAGAGAGCGAAGCATTGTACATAGTAAAGCAATCGTGTACGTGATTTTATTGTTGCAACTTTGTATAACTATGTGAATGCATAAATTATTGATGCACTTTTGTCTGGCTGTGAATTGTTAGCGAATTGTGTTGATTTCACATCGATTTTTGCTATTCTACTTTGCCATATGGCCAGCAAAATGTTACTTGTTGCCTATCTTTAAGCTGTGCTATAAATACGAGTTTGTAAAAAAAATCTAACAAATTATTTATTCGACAATTTGCGGCCAGTGTGCTCCATTGTTTAGCTACTGTACACATTTATACTCCATGTAAATACCATGTATGTGTTTTTATTACCCACAGGTGGTTGCTGGTTCGTATGTTCAACATGCCCAACGCGCATTCCCAGACGATTTCGAAGGGAACAAAGCAATAGATTTCAAAAATAATACAAAAAATTTATTGTTACAATATGAAAACAACTTTAACTTGACTACATGCCCAATGAGGTAATTGGATAAGTTTTATGCCGCTTAAGGGACTCAAACTCTTGGCGAAGCACAAAATATGAGAAAGAATATATGAAATTATTAAAGCACGAAAATTAAATAAAAATTATTTAAATAATATTTAACTAAATTGTATGCATTTATAACTGCGCGAAATAAGTACGTTTTACTGCTTTAAAGTTAAATGTCAGTAAGTAATGTGTGCGTGTGTGTGTGATAGATAATCGTCTTTCCCTGCTGACTGTTGGTTAACGCAAACACACACACACACACACTTATACACGTCGACTGGCACTGTTTTGTGTGATTGCCCAGCACAGATGGGTTGGCAACCTTAGTGCCGTAAAGGGACACGAGGTGGTTAACTTCATAATTGGATGCGGGATATTTGCGATGCATGGAACGGAAATCAAAGCAATAGTTGGGTGGCGTTAGATGGGTTTGGCGTTTGGCATGGTTGAGCACCTCTGATCGGTGAAAATGCTCTTCAGCTTATTGCCATGTTGAATCGTTGCCCAGAAAGGTCAATTTGAGTGGTGTGTTAGTTTGATGGCAGACAAAGTTGTCTGTACATTAGTGGCTGTGCGTGTTGTATGAGTTGAAGTGTAAAGCAGACTGAAGAATTTTATAGCTGATAATTTGATGGGTTGACTGGGTACGTAGAGTCTAGGAATTGACTTTGAACAGGGGGTTTTGTAGGCTTAGGAAAAGGTTAAAATATATCAACTTGTGTTAAATTTAGATGAATTGATTTAACCTTTTCATAAGCCCTTCGGTGTTCTAAGCAGCTTTTGGGTATCATAATTTTCAAAGGAATTGACATATTGAAAGAAAATTTGTGCATAAATATATCTTATTAAAAGATTCTGACTGAGAAGGAAGTAAAAGTGTTAGGTAGGTGTGTAGCGGCGACTGCGAGCTCGTTCAATTGGCACTAACGCTTCCTTGAATATGTCTTCCCTACATGGAAGAGAAACCTCAGTATTGGAGCCAACTCGCATTGCCAAGATAGGTTAGGTCAGGTTGAAGTGGAAGCGCCTTCTACATGAAAGCACAAACAGGCGGCTCATTGTGATACCACAGTTTACAATATGAAGCTGGCTATGTAACTGATGCACAGTGAAAATAGCTCAGTCAAATTGATGAACGACGACGAGCCATGAAACTTAACTCTAATTCTGGCAAGGAAGGGCATTGTCACATAAAGTGGAGGACGGTTTACTCCTCCTGCTCGGAGCCATAACGCCAAGATAAGACTTGATGCTTTTCAGTCTAGTCTCACACAGGTCGCTCTAGAGAACTTACACTGTACAACAAAAAAAAAAACAACAAGGTTCTGACAGCGGATTTTGGTAGAGGGCGCCAAAAAAAATTAACGTGTATCGGCGTTTTGAAAGTTTGAAAGAGTACGAATTTTGATTAAGTACGAAATAAACACTTAAACACATTTTCAGTTTTGGCTTAATTCTGGCGTTCAAGTTAATTTCTGAGCTTTGATGTATTCAGAAACCTATAGTAAAATTTTATGGCGAATATTTTCGTGGTACATTTTGTCCTTAAAAAGTCCTGTTTTACAGGACATTTTTGGCATTTTAGAAAAAAGGGTAAAATTGACCCAAACAAATAGGAGCTACAGGGTTTAAATGCTCCACAAAAATGTTTTTCGTAGTATTTTACATCAAATCGCTGAACACATCATATACCTAAAATGTAAGGTTACATGGTTTTCGTATGCCGATTCACCATAAGAATGTGCAAAAAGGGGAAAACTTTGACCCCCCCTAAAAAAAAATTCAGACGTAAACTTTCAAAACGCCGATACACGTTAATTTTTTTTTGGCGCCCTCTACCAGAATCCGTTGTCAGAACCTTGTTAGTTAAAAAAAAATTTGATTTTGTTGTGCAGTGTTATTAGACTATACGAGTAGTCTAAGGAATTTTGTCTATTCAACGCAGTCGTATAGGAAATGTTCGAGTATTTTCTTCCCTGAAGTTTCTGCAAAAACAATTGTGGGGCATCTCTAATTTAGCTGGTAGGTATACCAGTTGGCCACTGATCCGACAGAGACATTCCTACAAAAATTTAGCAGCTTTGGAAGGTTTGAAAGATTTCGTTGGAAAGATTTCGTTATCTACTGTTCGCTATTCTGACGAAGTAGTCCTGTATGTGTCTAAGCTTAGCGGGTTGAAGGCTTTACTACTCTCTGTTCAGCTTCTGATGCAGATGCCACGTTGGCCATTCATTAGTTTACTCTTTCCCGTGGATGCCCGTGTGACTGGATATTCAGAAGAAGTTGAGATCCACCTGACAGCGCACCAACCTCAGCAAATCCTTACAGTCTCTGACAAATTTGCATTTTAAGAAAAGAATGTAAACATCCCCATGTTGGACGTTTTGCTGTAGGAGATTCCTGCAGGCTTCTCTAATTGCAAAAACTTTCGCTTGAAGACAATAAAGAGAATGGAATGGCTTTTTCTATTACCAGATCAGTAAAGTATTTCACTGCTTGAACCACAACGTCTTCTACTTATGTTATTTTATAATAAATATTTAATCCTTAATTAAATCACTTTTTTCAGCTTATTTTTACTGAGAAAAGTGTTATACTGAAATATGGTTAATAACAGTTTCGTGCTATCGTTTAGAATTATTTCTTAGAATTTGCATAAATCCCTGGAGTGCACTTTCTCTGCGCTCTAAGCATCACAAATGCAAGCTTCAGGTGAAAATTGATTTTTAAATTTGCATAACACTGACATAAACTTTAAACACACCACACATAGCAGCAAAGAATTTGCGCATTTCCCTCTGTTCACCTTCATGCATTCAAATGTTTGTTTGCGTGTGTGTGTGCGTGTGTGTGTGACGCAAGACTTTGCATATTTTTCAATAAAAGCGACTTAGCATTTGACTCTTTTGTCTGACTTAAATTGAAAAACATGCCACGGCCGTTATGTGACTTTCCAATTTCACGATACAATGCAATACAACAACAAAAAACAAACGAAAAGGGCGCCACATACACCTAAATAATAATTATTATTTTTTTCATTTACATTCACCGCTACGCGCGTGTAATACCAGCGACCACATTATTTTTATGTTCTGGTACGTGTAAACGCGTCGGTTGGTCGCATTTGTATGCGTACAATGAAAGTCGCCGACGAAACGGAAGTGACACGAAAGATCCAACTTTATGTGATTCGTGCAAATGGCGTGAAAACCTCTTTGTTTCGTGTCAACATGCGAACGTTAAATAGATTTTTTTGTTACTTTTTTTCGTACTAAGTAACGGGAAATTAATTTTAATCAAAGTTTGTTTATATGTGTGCATTGGTGGCTGGCGAGTGTTGGTGCATTATTAAGCGGCAATTAGTAGAGATCGTGAATACCTTATTGAAGGCGAGAATGTGAGAAGGTATTGTGTGGTTTTTCGTCTATGCAAAAAAGTCAAAATTTATTAGGCAGTATGTGTGCAATCAATATTCTTAGAAATTAAACACAACAAGTTGAATAGCTGTTTTGTTAACTTAACCCTTTCGACCTCGAATTTTACCCTGTGTCTCGATATTACTTTTCGGTATTTAAATCATGAAACACTTTCCTAAGAGGTGTGCACACAACATTTAAAGTCGCCACGCCTCTTTGTTAGAGTTCTAGAGCTAGTTTACTTTTGAAGAATTTTAGCTTAAAACGGGTTAAATAAATTTTTTATCAATATTTTTTAATTACAGAAAAATTATTTAATATTTATGGAAAAATACAAAATTATCACTTTTTGATTTTATTTAACCATTATTAAAGAAACAGGGTTTTAATCAAACGCGCCCAATTAGTAGACTTCAATTAGAACACAAACTTTCATTGATATCGCTGCAAACGATTGGAAATTATTTTGGGGATAACAGTACAATTTTTGTAATTATTTTTTAATTCACTTCTAAAAATATTAATTTCTTGGTGCCTACTTAAATTAAACCCCTAAATAAATCGTAGCTTTTGCTAAAAGATGATAAATAGGTGAAGTTTCTCTCAGGCAACTTTGGGGTCGAAAGGGTGAAAGATCCCACCTGAAACTTCACCCATTAAGGGGTTTACTAATAAAAATAAGTTGAGCCTTAACCTAAAACCATATCTGTGATGTGTTGCCTAATGTCCCATTAAGCCTGATGTCCCATTAAGTGCGTCTTCAGTTGGTGATTAGAGGAACCGTGGAAGTTGAACACAAGAAGTTCAATAGTTGTTTTGAAGAGCCCACTTGAGGGTTTCCTTAAAAAATTAGCTAACCCATAATCAAAAATGATATCTGTGAGGAGTTTGCTGATCTCTCATAGAAAAATTTAGTAACACTCAATCGCCTCTGCTCCTCTTCTGTGTGACTGACCTAGAACAGCCGTCCAGGAAAGCCACCTGAGTGATAATTGAAAAGGTAGCAATTACAGTGACACTCGCAATCTATACTGCTATGTTGGTCTAAGGATTAGTTCCGATAAAAAAATCAAGTAAAGAAGATTGGAGTTGATAAACTTTACTCAGTCAGACAGAAGCTCAGAGCAGGCGTCGGCAGTTTTGAACAGTGAATGAGCTGATTCGCGTCATTATCCAACGTCGTTATTCAGGGCCTACAATGCTAAGCAAAACTTGACTACTTTCAAGAATGGAAGACGCAACCGAACCACAAGAATTGGCAGACAATGAGGTCTCAGAAGTGGTCATAAGGGGTCTGGCTGCGAGCCACTGACATTATTTAGACATTATTTAGGTTGTCTGATGAAACCGAAAAGACGAGGTTTTCGAAATTCTTAGTGCAAGAAGCAGAAGTGAAAGTGGCAGTTTAGAAAAGAGTTCATGGGTGCAGCACATCAGTAAAGTCCATCGACAAAGTAAAGTTGCTGATACGGCTGGTGGGTTTCTTTAAAGAGGAAACCATTTCTCGATTATTATCTAAAATATTGCTTAAGGCAACAGGTTGAATGGACTGCATCAAACTGAAAGAGAAATTAAATTTAAATTTTTGTTGAATTTCTCTTCACATAAAATAGTCAACAATTTCTCAGCACACTGTTACAGTATCACTCAGAACTCATTTAACAATTACTCTCACTCAAAATGCCATTTCAAAGTATTTGGCTCAATCTATCAAGTCACAAGTCTATCAGTCGGTGAGCGAAAAGAGCTGCTTCCATGAATTGCGCTCACTTGCAGCAAAGCTTTTCTAAAAGTTCAGCTACCATATGTTTTTTGTTTACAAAAAAAATGACTACTTTATCAATGCTTATGTATTGGTTTGTGACACTAACACTAACGCAAAGCCACAGCCACCACACAAGCGCACAAAGAACGCGCTTTCTGATTTTCCTCAATGGGTTGTTGTGGTGTGTGTGTGTGTGTGTGAGTGCGCTGGCGCTTGTGAGGGTTGAAGATTTATGTGTGCGGCCGAAGGATACACTTTCCACTGTACTCGTAGCGTACAAAGTGGCATATGCACCATGGCCAGCGTTGTTGTGGCGGAACTAGCTTCGATTGCATGGCGCTAATCAGTTGTGATGAATACCCACCGGTGAACGCTGTGCAACATTGTGCGTTGTAACTAAATAAAGACGCCCCTTTTTATGTTTGTTTTTTGGTGAATTTTAATACTTCAATATTTATGAAGTTTAAATTTAAATTAAATATTTAATTGAAAAGTGTACCAAGTTTGCTTTTAGGCTTTTGAGCAAAACCAATTTTGCTTTGTTTACTTTTGCTCGAAGTAATTAAATGTGGCTTGTTAAGGTTACCGCTGGCGAGAGCTGAGTGCCGCCACAATTGACCTTGAACTTTAATTTTAAGTTGAGCTCAGCTGCCGCGTTGCTGCTGCTGCTGCCAGCTTTTCAATGTTGCCGTCTCGTCGTGTCGAAATGTTCATTCTACCGCACACCAACCGACCTGAGCGCCATAAAATTTGAGCCTTTTCCGCTTAGACATCACCTGAGCCATGGCTATTGCTGGCCATAACAAATCTAACGGATTTTTATTTTCTCACTAACCTCAAACCTCATAATTTGGCAGCGCAATTTGTGCGGTCGCAGACGCAAGGCTGACGGGACGAGTGCCAGCGTGTGGGTGGCGAATCATTTGTGAGTTCGATGCAAAGTGTGCCGTTTGAATTTTATTGCCAAACAAGACAGATTTTATTGCTGATCCGGCTAGCCAACGCATACTCGCTCGTAGGAGACGGCGACAGATGCGCAATGTGTAAATATCTCGAATGTTCGGGGTTATGGCCACTGTTTGAGAATTTATGTGCCAAAGCGGTGTTCCATGGCCGCTTCAACGATGGCCGAACGCGGCTGGAGGTAATTTTTTGGGCACACTGGCTTGGACTGACTGCTTGGGAGGGTTTCACAATGCATCCAAATGGCCCACGGGCTACTAAGGATTTTATTGTTGTAGCATTTTAATTAGGCTTTCGAAAGCTGTTGTAAAAAATATGCTGATTTTATTGCTAGAATAGCAAAGAAAAATAACAAAATTCCCTTCATAAAGTTGTTCACGCTCGAACGCACCAAATGTGCGTTTCAATGAATGCGCCACACTGAACTTACACACCTGCAGTGAGATTTTATAATCTTTAATTTTTTATTTCACTTTTTAATTTCAGACGCGCAGCGTGCAACCACGCGGACACTGTCGCACGCATTAATTTATGAATTTAATTAGAGCGTAAACGCTTTTAATTGCCGCCGCTCGCCACTTCAACGCCTTCTGAGCTCCTCACTTTGAGCGACAGCCGGCAATGCTTTGTGAGTTTCTTTGGCTGCTCGTGTCTTTTGTGCATCTTTTCCGCTTTTACTGTTTACTATACACAAAAGTAAAAAAGAAAAACGCTAAAGCAGAAAATGAAAATTTGAATCGCAACAAGGACTTGTTGGCTGACGCGTATGACAAGTGCGCGCTTGTCGGCTGCGAAGCATTGAGATTTCAGTTCGCTGTGGCGACGCCATTGCGGACAGTTGGTTTTATGCTGAATAACCGCTGAATACTTCAGAAATGGGCAGCGGCGGCATACAGTGAATTGTCGCAAATTGTGTTTTCCTTAAAAAAGTCTTTGAAAAATGTCCTTAAAATGGAACAGAAATTGAGTTAATCTTAAAGGTGAAATAGCTGAAATTTGTCTAGTCCAATCTAGTCCTTATAATATTTTAAGGTAAATTTGGTGGTATGCAAGAACTCTGCCCTCAGAGAAGAGCAGCAAAGTGCATCATAAACTGAGGTAGTGAATGTCTTTTCGAATTTAGTAACGTTCTAAGTTAGAGTAGGTTAGATTACTGTTGGGTGACAGCTTAGGGAGCTCACGTAGGCCACAAATAGGGCAGTATGACCTTGAAATATGCAATCTTTGGTTAGAAATTATAAGCATTTGCAACGCATAAGATAAGCTAAGATTAGAATGACAGCTAAGGGAGTACACATAGGTCAGTATTAGCTTGTTGTGTTACCACAAAAAGGAAAGAAAGATCCTAGACTGCACAACCTTCGGCTAGAAATAAGAAGCCATTGCAATGTTAATGTCATTGATTGATAACACCGTGCGACAAAAATTAAAAAAAATTTTCACACCGGATAAAATCCATATGGGCGTGAAACTAGAGACCAAATATAGTAATACTGCGTACTCAGTTTTTCATTTCTACATGCTTTGTCCTTTTAAAAGGACTTAAAAATTTTGAAGGGGATAAAAAATTAAAAAAAATATGAAATATACTTAACCTCTTTAGAATATAGCGATATGTATATCAAATGAAAGAGGAAAGGCTCAAGAATCTAAATAAAATTTACTTTTTATCTATTTGTAAAAAAGGGATATGAAAAAGGTCCTTTGAAAATTTTAATCCTTTATATCCTTGAAAATATATAAGGAATTTTCTTGAAAAGTAAATATGTTAGAACTCGAAATCTCCTTGATCACGTGCCAAAATTGCATTACTCTAACTTTATTGGTTCGAAAGTTATTAAAAAAAAGGTGGAAGCTGCAATTCAAATGAAGTACAAAAATTCAAATTTATTTGTATGCCAGTATTTTAAATAATAAAAAGACACAAAATCAATGAAGCGAGAATAATGAAATTTGGACACGTGATCAAGGAGATTTTGGGTTTTCACATACTTTCTTTTTAAGAAAATTCTATGTAAATTTTCAAGGATATAAACGATTAAAATTTTCAAAGGACCTTTTTCATATCCTTTTTTTGACAACTAGATAAAAAACAATTTTTTTTTAATATCTTGAGCCTTTCCTCTTTCATTTGATATACTTATCGCCATATTCTAACGAGGATAAGTATTTTTAAATTTTTTTATTTTTTATCCCCTTCAAAATTTTGAAGTCCTTTTAAAAGGACAAAGGATGTAGAAATGAAAAACTGAGTACGCAGTATTACTATGTTTGGTCTCTAGTTTCACGCCCATATGGATTTTTTCCGGTGTGAAACATTTTTTTAAATTTTTGTCGCACGGTGTAATGTAGTTAGATCAACTAAATAACAGACCCAAAGTGATATATTCCTCTTTGAGTTAATGTCGCACTAAGTTTCCTAAAATATTGGCTTGAGTTTGCCCACTTTTCACAAGCAAAAAGATACCTCCAGAGAACTCCACTTACGCTTACTTTTTGTTAATTTTTTGGGCCAAATTTGCCATCAATGTTCTCGTTTCTAATAAATTTCCATCTTTGCTCTTTAGCCTTTTTCCCGATATATTTTATTCTTTTTGGCTTGCTGGGAAAATTTCATTTGCCTAAAAAGACAACAAAAACATTGCCCCAATGGACGCTTTCGCCTTCTTCGGTATTTGTATTGTCTAGTTTGATTTTATTGCCGTTCGATTTTATTTGAAAAAAGGGCTTTGTAAGTAAATATCAGCAAATCCGCCAGTGCGGTCAAGTGGCTTCAAGTGGCTGTTGAAGTGCTTTTGTCGCGTATTCAGTTGATTTCAATGGTTTTGGGCAGCCAATATGCCACTTAACAACTACGAGAAATTCTTAAAGCTATCAAACTTCAATAGCTTTCAAGTGGTGACCCAATTGCATATTGAGACATTAACAATAAATGTTACTTATACGCACTGTGGCAGTGAAGGCAAATTTATGCGCTTATCCTTGATCCTTCATTCTCCATCAGTGTGGTTATTTATTATTCTTTGGCATACCAATACAAGGCTTGAATATTCGATTAGGCTATGAATTGGCCCACTTAATTGGCAAAGCTTTGCTGAGAGCGAACTTGCAAATATGCGAACTATTTCAATTTATGGCTGTGCACAGCTGTGTTTATATTAGGTACAAAAATACTTTTCTACTTGCATATTTATGCCTTCATACTTATTGTATATTAGGTGGTTAGGAGATTTGCATTATTTGCAATAATTGCTTCATAAATATTCAGACACATTGCGTTCTGATGATAACACACATAAATATGTGAATGTAGTAAAGTAAAATTGAATTGAATTGGTTAAAGTAGAGACCAAGTTCAAGGATAACTAGCATGCACGAATTTACGACTAAGAATTAATGCAATAGTATGATTACTGAATTAAGATGTTTGTTGTCTGCTTGAGTGGTTGCTACCACAGCTAGGTTGCACAATTAGTACTTAAAGTGCCGTTTTGGTGCCAAATTCTCAATTTCTGTTGTTATTGATTGGTAGTTTGAATCCACTTTGTGAAAACCAAGAAAGTGAAGATACTTTCTGATCTATATAGCTGAAATAGTTCTGGGTCTTCTAGGGCTTCCGGTCCACCGAAACTGCCTGAGTGTTTTCCTCTGATCCTTCTCCCCACAACTGCAACAATGATTTTTGAATGGTATTTGCAACTTGCTGCGTGTTCTCCATCGGTCAATGATGCGAAAGAGCTGCAATGTTTCCAAGATTTCAGCTGCACCTTCAATTTTACTATTTAAGTTTGTTTGAATCCAGGAGTCTGCAATTGTCTACTTCAGCTTTATACTGTATTCAGCTACATTCTTATTTATTTATTTATTTATTTATTTATCGAGTCTACGAAGAAAACCTTACAGACCATAGGAGTGACAGAATTCATAAGCAATGTACATTAAAGTCTTAGCACTAAGGATTAAGAGCTAAGTAGCCTTTCAAGGCATTGCGAAAAATGTTCCTGGTAGACGAGATATCTAAGTCTAAAGAATTAAGAATGAGGTTAAACTCAGCCAACACTCTATTAATAGGAGCATTCAAGCCAAACAGAGTTTTGCTGAAACCAACATTAAACAAAACGGAGCGGCGTAGAATTCTGCCCGGAACGTAGAAGTTAATTTTACTAAGAAGGGCGGGGCAATCCACCCTCCCATTAATAACATCAAAAATAAAAGAAATGGACAAGAACGTCCTTCTATTGCGCAACGACATAAGGTTAAGTAACTGACAGCGAGAGCTATATGAAGGTAAAGGTTCGGCAAAATTTAGCGAACGAAGAGCATGTCGAATAAACACTTTCTGAACCGACTCAAGACGATGTATATGAATTAAATGATAAGGCCTCCAAATAAATGTAGCGTACTCCAAATTCGATCGCACAAAAGCAGAGTAAAGAGTTTTGAAAGTAAATGGGTCTGTGAAAGCCGAGCTATTACGGCGTACAAAAGCAAGCATGGAAAATGATTTAGAGATAGTGTAGTTAATATGAGGGACAAAAGTAAGCTTTGAGTCAAAGTACACCCCTAAGTCCTTAACTTCATTTCGAGACTCTAGCACAGTTCCAGCAATGTTGTAAGACGTATGTATAGGATTAGACAATCTTGAAAAAGTAATATGATGACACTTTTTAACGTTTAGGAAAAGTCTGTTTCTAGAGCACCATAAAGACAAATTATCTAGCTCAGCTTGCAGAAACCGCGAATCACTAGAACCATTAATTTAATAGCTCTGCGATCTGTTTTTGTTTTATGTTGATCAAAGTGATTTGCTGACTTTGCAGGATTCCATTCTCTGCTACCTACTGTTCGCTTTAGCAAAGAAATAAATTCTTCACTCATGGTTGAGCCCAGTGGGGCATGAACAATCAGCGCTTCAGTCTCACCAAAAACGGAGCCTTTTCAAAAAACTTCATAGGCTCGCTTGTTGTCGTCAATGTGATTGTGCCCTGGCACCCAGATCAGTTTAACTTTGAACCATTAAACTAGCTTCGCAAGGACCTCCCTGCAGTCAAACACTACTTTTGAGATAAGAGTGTCGAATTATAGTAATGCACCTCGTGTAGGATTTGTCTGCCAGAGCCATCCTGCATGCTTTATCAAACTTGGAACCAAAACCATAACCATGTGTGATATGTGTTCATGACATTCTTTAAATGCTGGCCAATCTCATACAATATTCAAGAAAATTCTATGTAAATTTTCAAGGATATAAAGGATTACAATTTTCAAAGGACCTTTTTCATATCCTTTTTTACAAATAGATAAAAAATTAATTTTATTTAAATTCTTGAGCCTTTCCTCTTTCATTTGATATACATATCGCCATATTTTAGCGAGGTTAAGTATTTTTTATATTTCTTTTCTTTTTTATCCCCTTCAAAATTTTGAAGTCCTTTTAAAAGGACAAAGTATGTAGAAATAAAAACTGAGTACGCAGTATTACTATGTTTGGTCTCTAGTTTCACGCCCATATGGATTTTTGCCGGTGTGAAAATTTTTTTTTAATTTTTGTCGCACGGTGTAATAGAAATAGTAAAGAATAGAAGAATAGAATAAATAGAATAGTAGTAATAGAAAGTCCCAAAAAACATTTAGTAAATTAAGCTAAAATCGAAAGTTATAAAAATTAACTACTTAAATTAACTATTAGTATTTGGTGATAGTTTGCTCCACATAAATTTCACATTTTTTGCCAGCGTTTCCTATTTTTCGCCCATCTACTGGTTGAACAAACTTTTGGCAAACTCTACTTATTAATAACTTGATTAACTTTTGCCATATTCCGTTACAATTGGCAGTTACTTGAGTGTCCTTGCTGCAAAACACAACAACTTGTAAGCATTATTAAATTCCGTTTGGCGCCTCACGCTGCTCAGTTGCGGCCAACCAAACGTGCATAGTAAAACTTATCAAACGGTAAGAAATGTTTCGAATGTGTACTCAGCAAGTGTTGGAAACTATTTAAAGAAATTGCTGCTTGCCACAAGTTTTGCCAGTTGGTCACTGGGGAGCCATAGTGCGAAAAGTTGGAAGCGCTCGTTTGTGGTGGTCATGGTTGGCCATAACGGAAGCAATATGTCAAAAATACCAAATAAATATTTATTACAATTTTATTGAAGTGAAATAAAGATGGCCATAAAGCATTATTGGCCATATGGCTTAAATATGCATCAAGTGCAATGAACGAAGTACTTGAAAATTAATAAAATTATGTGCGATTGCGAGTTGTGTGAGGCAAATAACCTCAACTTGATGCAAAAAGCCAACGTTCTTGTGGCAAGCAGCTGGTGGAAAAGCAATGAAAATGGCAATAAAACAACAACGACGCATACGACAAATGAGCAAACAACGTGCAGGCGAAAGCAATTAAAATGGTCGTTTCCTTAGTGATGCAATAATTGCTTGTGTGTATGTGTGTGTGTGTGAGAAACATACAAGCAATTGTATGCACATATGTATGGATTTGTGTGGGTGCGAACAACAGCGTCAACACAGACAAGCCGCAGACAATGACAGCGTGTTTGTGTGGAATGGCGCCAATTGTGCGGTTGCCGCTTGCAAAATTTACTGTACAGCGTAACTTAATTTAAATGTCTACATTCGATGATTTTAATTAAACAATTAAATTGTGCCGAGTTGAGGTCAATAAAAGTTCACAGTTTTCAATTACAATGGATAATTGATTTTTGCCACTGTAGGCTGTAGGCATTTCACCTACATTGCGACGTTAATTACGGCCAGCGGGGCGTATGAGTTATTTGCAATTTGTTTGCATCAATCGGCCAACGTTTGTCATCATGTAATTTTACTTATAGTCCGAGAGCCGCACCTAAGCCAACATAGCTACAAAGTCGTCCTGCTAAGCTAAGCAAGGTGGGGGGGGGGGGGGGGGGCATCGCTCGGAGTGGCGGGCGGCAATTTGCGTGAGTGCTGCCGCTTGTTGTGCTCGAAGTGGACAAAAGTGTACTTGTGTTGGTCTGTCGTGCTGTTAAAGTGATTTGTGGTTATTAAGGACACAAAAGAAAATCGAATAATATGACGGCCAACATGTACAACAAAGCAGCTGCAACAACAACAAGAAAAGGAAAAATTCAATACACTTGTGAGATTTAGTTCTTTTTTTGTTTTTTGTTTTTTGCGCCTTTGTCAAGGAAACTGCTGACAATTGCTGCTATGTAGTTGCGTCCTGCTATCCCCCGTGGAGTGTGCCACAAGTTTTACGAGTTGAGTGCACTCTGGCGAATAGCACAAAAAGGGCGTATCAGCAGTTTCGTGTGCTTCCACGTTGCTATGGCAATGCTGCTGTGGCAACAAAATGTTACGCACACTTCAAGACTTTGAGTTTTGCAATGCAAGTACGGAGCAAGCGATGAGATGATTGAAACGTGCGGAAATGAAAGGACATTGTATAGACTTGGCTTGAGTTGAGTTCATTTGAGCTCTGTGCATCATTAGGCAGCAGTCAATGAATCAATTTTCATCAGAGAGGAACCCTTTGTCTTTATGGACGAGAATTTGGCTGTTTTGAAGTATGTTCAGGATTAAGGAACAGCTTGCAAAGAAGAAATAATATTTGTCGGTATTCTAACTGAGCGTTGCCGACTAAGGAATCACTTGAATCATCTGGATTAACAACAGAAAATGAACTTTAGGTTCTAAAGAGAAACGAAGATGATCAAGTGATATGCAATTCCACTGGGATAACTAATCGGGGTTCTGAAGAGGAATGAAGACCACTTCAAATAATATGAACTTCCACTGTGATACTATTTGTGTCTTGTAGTCTACGACGATGTCTGGTTTAATGTTAACTCGGAAAAGCGTTGAAGGTCATGGTACATTATCTGCTAACAAACTGATATTGTAATGTAATGTAATGATCAGGAAAAGGAATTTGAGGACCTAAAAACCTATAAAAAAGGCAAAATAAAATAGCAAAAAGGCACGAAAAGGCACTAAAAACTGCCTAAAAAGGCAAAATAGGGCATTAAAAACTGTTAAAAAGGCAAAAACAGGCATTTAAAAATAAGAAAAAAATGTATTGTATGTATGTATGTATGTATGTATTGTATGGTATGTATTTTTAAAAAATTTTATTTCATCTGACGTATGCAACATACAACATTTATACTTCGTTTTTTGTAAAAGAAAAGGAACATTAAGGTTTTCAAGGTTTTAGGTTTCCGCTAACCGAACTTTTTGATTTTGGCATGTTTTTTCTTTAAATTTTCCACTGCACAACAAAAAATAACGGCTTAGGAATGATCAAATCAATGTAAAAACATCGATAAATTAACGAACTTGCAATGTTGGCATTTCATTTTTTTTTTAGTTTCAAGGTATTTTTGCGAAACAAAAGGGGGAAAATAATAAAAACGAAAGAAAAATAAAAAGGCGCTCGACAAATCTTGAAAAAGGCATTTTGTGGCATTTATAGGTAAAATAGGCACTAAAAAAAGGCATTTATGGGTGAGAAAGGCAAACTGCCTTTTTAAGGCAAAAAAAGGCAACATAAAAGTGGTATATTTCTAATCAGGAGGACCTAATTCGTGCTCATTTTCAATCAGAAATGCTCTATCTAGCAGCAAACAAAAAAGGCAATTTCAACAAAATCCTTTCCCTGGTAATGATTATGGGATACTGATATTAAATTCAGGATGTTGCAATAACAATTAAAAATTCTTTAATGGATTTCCGTCACTGTCAGACATGTTCACCATGTAACAAAATTTATGAGACATGTAAATTTTAAAATGACTTAATTGAAACCAACTGTTAACTGTTGCAATGTTACAAAAATTAAGTCATTTCATGTCTTATAAAATAATTTTGCTTGTTTTATATGGTTTTGTTTTTTTCGGAAACCAATGTTCAGTGAAGCCTCCCATATTTCTTAATTTCATTGCATTTTTAAAAGCAAAATTTATGTCTTATTCTATTTTCTTTCCTAATTGACTGTAAAATTTCTTCTTCTGCTCAAAACATTGCAAACTTCTAACCAAAACGAACTGCCTGGCACCAGTCTGCACCAAAAAAAATCTTACTTAACACTACCGAATAATCACCGCAAAATTGTCCCTTTCCATTTGAATTGCAACCAAGCTTGATAAATGTTTATTTATTTATTTATGTGCCCGAAATTAACATTCATTAATATTCTGCGAATGCTTTCATTTCACTGATGCCCATCGAGTCTGCCAATGTCACTAACTAACGCCTTAATTGCAGCATTTCGTTAGCCAGTTGCGAATTCGTTGGCGACGCACAGCATAATTTATGCGGCTTTTTACGGACGGTTAAACCGGAAAACTGCGCTGATGACTCATCATCATTCATGGCAGACATTGGGCGCGCATTGCGTATACGCCACGCTGTGCGGCACACTTCAACTGTGGGCTGTGTCCTTGCTTGTTAAAGCAAAGCATAATTGAATTGCTCAATTTTATATTTAAACCTAAATTGAATGAAATAAACAAACAGTCCGAAGCACAGACAGACAAAAGTAAACTCCATTGAAGCGAAAGTGCTTTAAAATTCATTCGATCACGTTTACATTTATTTAATTTTTAGTATGTGCTATGTAATTTTCTTGAAGAAAACGCACCGCTTTCAATTTATTCAATGTTCACGTCTCAGTTGTTTACGTTTTTCTCTCACTCTACGTTGTCGCTGTGCAAAATTGAAGAACACCTTTGTGTGCCAGCAAATTCGATATCCGTTTATTTGACCCCAAACCGTAAAATGTCAACAGTCCGCTTGACAGTGGCGCATATTGATGAGGTATTTCGTTTTTTATGCTCCAATTTTTTTGAATGGCCAGACGAATTTTAACATTTGAATGGCAGGTAAAAGGACATTACAATAGTCAGCAGGAAATTTTATTAGCATAAGAAATGCAAATTTTCTTTCAAAGTTCTACTTAAAGTTTGCTTTTGCTGATTTCGATCAGTTTTTATTAAACACTTCAAAGTTATGCAAATATTTTATTTATGTTCATTGCAGGATTTGCTGCAAAGTGCATTAGCAGAATTGAATTATGCGTCAACGTGCCACATCCATTCAGGTAATGTTGCGGCTTGCGCATCGAAATCACGCTTGACTGCTGCAAAATTGAATTTGCAATGCAGATAAATTGAAAAAAAATATTCACGGAAGTGAAAATGCAACGGATTTAAGAGATCCTGTCATCGATTGCAAAGCGTTGTACATTTAAAAATTTGATGTATTTGAATTTAAGATAAAGTTTGTTCATTTGAATAAATATGGAAAAACATAGAAACGTTGAGCTTGAAACTTGTATGGAAATTTGTGATAGTGTCATACATTTTTAAATTTGATGAAATCGATTTTAGGTTAATGTTGACTAGTTTAAATAAAGCAAATATGGTTTTAAACATGAACATAATTCCTTGAAAATATTTATGTTTCCATGAGGTTAAGTTAAAAACAAGAAAAAGAGGAAAGAAAAAGAAAAATTGGTAAATTGATTGATTAATTCACAAAAATATATATATATATGTATATATATATAAAATATATTTATAAAATCTATAAGAAATATATATAAAATATATACAAAAATATATATAACAAAGCAGCAAAATCAGGTCCACAAAAAGCGTTAATGTTGATAAAAAGAAACCCACCAGGTGGCCTACTTGGGCTAATCTTCAAACAAGAGAATTTGGGGGTATAAAAAAGTTTTGAGGGACCTACAAATGATGCCATAACTAGCATTAAATGCCATCAGACATCCTGTAACTGTATTTATGTATTCAAATCATTAAAGTGAAAGTGTTGTACAGGATTTCGAAGTGTAAGGATCTCAACAAATTTATTTCATGGCGCGTTCCAAAGAAAACACGATTTTTGAAATTGGAAATTTTTTAAGTGGCGGCTGCATAACTTGAAAGCTACATCCTTTTCAATTTTCAGTCCTGAATTTTGGTTCACTGAAAGCAAAGTTATTGCATCTGAAGCGACAGTATGTTTTTGTCATCGGTATAAAAAAGAACATTGAACAAAGAGCCACTATTAGGTTTTGTTTTAAAAAAAAAAACATTACCGAAACATTTCAAATGACAAACCAAGTTTAAGGTGGTGATTGTTCATACTGTGGCAAAGCTCATAAGTGATATAGTCGCTTTAAGAACTGTTTTTAGAACATAAATGATGACCAACATGTTGATCAATCCGCGATCCAAGGAAAGCGTTTTGTGGTCAAAGAAGCCATTCAAAAGGCTTGTAGAGAAATTTTGAAGGACACTCTGGCTGATGATCTGTAACAGTCATCTAATTTTTGAATTACATTTAAAAAAGATAACTAAAACTATTCTGTTTTTTTTAACATTTTTGTGCTGAAACCATGTCAACCTTTGTGCTAATCCAACACAATTTGTGAGAAGCGCTGATCTTTTTGCACGAAAATGCGTGGGCACATGTTGCAAAAGTCTTCAAAGAAACTTTGGAGGAGGGATGTACTAACACATCCGCCTTACTGACTCCTCCATTAGTCCTTTCCACTGCCACTTGTTTCGGGTCGATGTCTCATGGCCTGGTCTTCTTACGAAGAAGCCAAAAACTGGGTCGATTCGTGGAGAGCCTCAAAAGACAATTAACCTTTTCATCGCCGAATCCATATGCTGTCTGAATAATGAGGAAAGTTCTAGCTAACGTTGGATAATATAATACTTTGAATAAAGAACATTGATGCAAATTTTTCGAATAAAGCTTCAAAGTTACAAACAGTATTCCTCTAAACTTATTTGTAATAATTTTGTATACTGATGAAAATTGTTTCATTGGTACAATGACCACTTAAGTTTCCTTCAAAAAATTAAAAAAATTCATCAAATAAAGCACTTATTTTAGTAAAAATTTGAAGTAGTAGTTTTAAAAAATTATTACATAAAATTCATAAAACATAAAGAACTACAAACAAGTTCATCCATCAGAGTCTGGAGGTCTTAAAAGAGTATTAAAACTCTTTATGACTATTCAAAATAATGTCATGGATTATGAGGACATGATGGCATGAAATAAAAAAATCAATAAATATTTGATAGCCAATGCTTTTACAGAATCAAAAGTAAAAAAATGTATGGCATATTTTTGCTGGAAATTTGTTCCAAAAAATCGAAATTTTCCTTTTTGCTACAGTTTGTATTTTTTGTAAGTAATACAACACAACATTACTTTGTTTCAGCATTGCGAAAGTCTGTAAGGACGACGCTCTGGACTCTTTTGGGCTCTGGACGACATGGCACAGAAATAAATGAAATCGACTCAGTAGCTTCAAAAGATCGGAAAAGAGCAGAATGCACTTGAAATCAGTAACTAAAACTTAAATATTAATTCTGCAAGAATTTCTTGTTGTGCAAAGTGAATTTACTATACCCTGGTACTGCTCTGGGCACTGGATGACACGGCCATTCAAGCCTCATAAAAATATACGAATTCTAACCGACATGGCTTCTTGTGTCTTTTTTTCCTATAGCCATGATTCGAGTTATCAGTTTTCGGAAAGAGTTTTGAAGCGATTAGGGCTATGAAGGAGAATTTGAAGGCGATTCCAAAATCAGACTATGAAAGATTAGTTTAGAAAGTTGTAGTTTAGAAAGATGTAGTTTCAAGATTAAAGGAATTGTTGGAATATGTGTATTGCTTGCAAAAGAAATAACTTTGAAGTAAGCAAAATTAATATCAATGAACAATCAAACTGTTTTCCTATTATTGCAGAAATCCAGACACTTTTTGATCAAAAGATACTCAATATTATGAAAAATAAAAAGAAAGCAGAATGTAGTTGAAATCTGTTACTAAAACAAAATTATTAATTGATTTTTTGTTGTTGTTTGAAGTAAATTTGTTTTATGGCCAGAGCAGTGGATTGTGAATACCGCCATTGAATTTATTGCATGTCAAATGCCATAACAGTTGAAGCATCAAATGCTAAAAATGGCCTGCAGCGAGTACAAAATTTTGATGCTAATTAAGTATTCTGGAAATGCGGAAAAATTTCGCGTATATCAAATTTGAATGCGAAGCGCATGAAAGATTTCCTAGTAAAACAATAAATTCTTAGCTAAATATCTCTGAATAAATATGTAAACGTAAATATTTATGTTATCTTATATATTTATGTATGCACATATTGTATGAAAATACATACATTATACTCGGATATGTTACGAGTAAAATGTTCAAGAATTTGGTTCTTTGAAATTATTTAGAATACTTGTCCGCATACTTTGTACAAATTGCCAAAGAATGCCAGAAGCACAAATGAAATCAAATTGATGCCTGGTGAAGACAGCAGCTGTGCTTTTTGTTGTTGTAACATGAAAATGCAGGCATGTACATTTGAACGTAAATACTTGTATGTAAGTGTTTATGTATCGCTCAGTTGAAGAAAATGTTGCTGAAATTCCTTGAGCCTGACTCTGCTTCGGGCTGCATTCGAGCTGAACTCGGAAAATTCTGTGCTGCTGTAATTTGCTTCTTGGTGTCTGCATGTTTCCAAATATTTTGTAAGCAAACACCGCTCGCTGTGCTGCTGCGCAAAAATTACAAATTCATTAACCTAAATGGATGAATATTGCCTTTCTTTGTCTGGAAAAAAAATCAAATTCCGTGCATAATTTGCTTAACACAGAAAAATTTTCAAACTCGTTATGACTTCAATGTTCATTGTTGAATTTGCTGACATTATTGTTTGGAAAATAAAATTGTAATAAATTCAGAGAATTTGTAATGCTGTTGCTGCCGGCAAATAGTTAGCAATTTGCATTCTGTATTTGTACATCGGATTTCGCGGCGGCTAACAACTAGAAGGCAGCAATTATTTTCGCATCTATTGTATGCCAAGAATAATGAATTAATTGAAATTACGTTGCGCAGTAGACAGAAAAAGAATAAGAAAGAGGTAGAGAAATATCAACAATGAAAACGAGAGCGAAAGTTGGGTTTGACTGAGGGATTTACACACTCGGTCCCTCGGGGCGTATGCAGCTAGACAGCAGTCACACACACACACACACACACACACACATATATATAACTCATTCTGTGTATGTAATGTGTCTGTGAGCTGAAAATAAATACATAAACCGGTGTTTTAATTTAATGAGAATTTAAACGTTTGTCAACTTAGCGTTAATTTGAATTTAAATGGGAATTTTTGCGCGTAGACGTGGTTTTATCATTTTTCTGCCGGGCACATATGTGTATGTACATAAATACCAGAGACCTAAAATAATAATTATCCATATTTTTAGGAATAAAAAAATTGCCCAAATTTAAGAAATTTCTATAATTATTGCTTTATAATAACACTGTACAACAGCATTTCTGCAACAGAGTAACGACCATATATTTCTGAAAGAGGACATCATACTGATCATTTTTGCCAAACAAAGTAATAGTCCAGCACGTCTGAGTTTTTTGTAATTTGCACATAAAGGTTAAAGGGAGTGCAGATTTGGAAGCATTCTTCAAAACTTTTGATGAATTAGTGTACTGCGACAATATTGAGCAAATAATGCGCTACTTGGACCTGCCGAACTCCAAAGTACAAAAAATACGGTTCTTCAATGTTTTTTGATATTTGTCTTCTGCTTTGCTGGTGTGTGAAATGTCCGCAAACAAAACAAAACAAATTTTTCAGCTTGCAATCCATTTGTTGCATTTTTGTCAAAACAAAATACAATTATTTAATCACTTTACTTCACTTTTTTCACTGAACTTGCACACTGTTTCGAATTACACGGTCGAATTCAAAATTTTTACTGGAATAAGCTGATGGACTAATCACCGCCTACGCGAAATTACTGGTACTGAAGGAGTTGAAGCAGTGATACTTGTGATACTTAAGTTGTAATAAAAATTGTTTCTTTTATTAAGAGCGGACTTTTAGTTAGAAGAACTATTTTCCAGTGGAAAATATATTTTTTTTTTAATATTCAACATTTTTCTCAACACCTCAAGCAGAGCTAGCAATTTATGAAAAAAATATTAAATGAAGGTTTTGTGTTTAAGGCTTTTTATTTGGTTGGGGGGAGTTTTGAGAAAGTTTTGGTGTTTGAAGACCCCCCCTATTTTTTAATGAAGAATATTTTCCCAAAAGACAATATGGTATTTTTTTCAATATTTTATTCAATACAAGCCTCTTATGAAAAATTTTTCTGAAAAACATGAAAAAGGGGGGTAAGGAAAGGGGGAGGGGGTTCATGTGTACCCAAAAAATATTCACATTTTTAATGCAAACAACTTTGTCCTAGACATCAAAGCTCTAGCTCTTCAAGTTTTTATACTTTCCGTGTAAAAGTCTATAGGGACCCCTTTAACCTTTATGTGCAAATTACAAAAAACTCAGACGTGCTGGACTATTACTTTGTTCGGCAAAAATGATCAGTATGATGTCCTCTTTCAGAAATATATGGTCGTTACTCTGTTGCACACAATAAGTTTAAAATTGTTGTACTGTGTAATTATTCCCAATAAGAAATTTTTTACGTCGCCTGTAACTATTATCATGCAATAAATATTTTTGAGTTGCATAATAACTCTTATAAGTAACAAGTATATTTTTCGTTGTCGATAATTATTATTTTGGAATTTTTGTTTTTTACATTGCTTCTTAACTTTTATTTATGTCTTTTTTAATTTACGTTACCGATAACTATTATTTTGAGACATTTTGTTTACGTTGCTTCATAACTTTTATTTATGATTTTTTTCATTTACGTTACCGATAACTATTATTTTGTAAAAAAATATTTTTTACATTGAATTACCACATTTTGGATATGAATTAATTTTTAATTGTTTTAAATTGACAAACGCAAATTAAGTGCTGAAACCTAATTGCCACTAACAACTAAACAATTAAAAATCAATTCATACTCAAAATGTGGTAAGGCAACGTAAAAAAAGAAATTTCTTTCATAAAAGTTATGAAGCAACGTAAAAAAAATCTTCATTCAAATAAAAGTTATCGGTAACGTAAATAACAAAAAATCATAAATAAAAGTTATGAAGCAACGTAAACAAAAAAAATCCCAAAATAATAATTATCGAGAACGAAAAAAAATGTGTTTCTCATAACAGTTATTAGGCAACGTAAAAATTAATTGTTGCAAATAAACAAACAAATAGCGACTGAAATCGCATGTCAACGTTGCAGCATCCAGCATACTTTTGATGACTTCGCAGCATAGGCGGCTAAAACGTAAAACAGTGTCAGACCTAATGGAGCTCGAGTAGCCGATATTTTATTTATATGTTATATGTTAGCATGTACATAAAATACTTTACGCTTTTCTTTTAATTTGCTTAATTTACTCGAACAAAATTGCTAGTTAGTATTACTTCTATATACTAGGTGCAATTATAAAACGTGTCTGTATATTGATTAAGATTCGTTAATAAAAAAAAAAAAAAAAAAAAAAAAAATAATAATTATAATCAACAAATACAATTTATGTTGCATTATAATAGTTACATTGCAATTATTTTCTTAAAAAACTTAACTATTATAAGTTTTAAGTCCCTGGTATATACAAATATATATAAATATATATAAATAAGTATATAACCTGCATTGTTGACTATGAATTTTAATTAAGTTGTCGTCTGTTTCTTTCGTAATTTTTGCTGTTGTCTCTGAAACAATGTTGGCATGAAAATTGCAATATCTTTACATACAATTTGTTGTTGTTATAAGCCTTTTTCTGAGTTTGTGTTGACACTTGAAATGAATGCCAAAGGTTGCTGACAAAAATTTAGCCTCATACCAAACATTTCAGCAATGGGTCGGTGCGCAGTAGTAAAACTTTTAATTGGCCAAATAAAAAGGGAGAAAAGGAGAACACTTTGTATAATGAGTTAATGGCTGTGAATTATTAAAACGTTGTCTAGACATGTGAGCCTTGTATTCAAAAACATTTCAAGGATAGCATGAAATAAATCAAGGACACACATGAGTCGAAACTTTAAAGTCGGTTGGAGCATTCAAGCAAACAAGTATAAACAAATTTAAAACCTTTAACTATGTTGTTGTGCGTGTTGTTTATCCAAAAACTGTGCTACTCATTCTACGAAACTCTTAAAAAAATTTGTTTTATGATATGAAATACAACTTGTTGCATAATTTCTATTAGCTTTGTTTATTCTACACTCGAAGACGACACCAGGGAAATGCGCACCAATCAGCTTTGATCTGAGTATTTCATTACTGTGTCACTTCCTTTGGTGCAGTCTGTGTGTACCTTAACGCCGCCTACATTTATTACTCTGCGCATGACTTCACAATTGACTTGATTATTTGTTTGTCTGCCGACACCTACACACATGCAACAAAAAACGCTTTGAGCTCTCACATCAATGACTCCCTCGGACAATGTGATGCAATTTGCCTGAAATTGTTGTGTCAATATTTGCAGCAAGCAAATTTCAGTATAGAAGGAAGAGAATGAATGAATGAATGAATGAAGAAGGTTTTCAAACGGTCAGTAAGTAAGTGATTGAATTTTAGGAACTGAACTTGAATTAAATTTGATTTAATTGAATTGAATTTAATAGAATTGAGTTTACACTGCTGGCCAGCTACCAAAAATTTACTTAGTAACACCTTCTTCCCACTCTTTTGTAGCAACTTTTAAATTATCGAAATTAATTTTTTGACTTTGCACAAATAGTAAAATTTGTCCTAAAAAGGCAGCTGCACGCTGCAGCAATGATTTCCATACACTTAACTATCCACAGGCTAACTGAAGCATGACTACAGCCGATTACTTCTCCTCCACTGTTGTGGAAAACTATGGTCGCCAGATGGTGACATGGCTGGCGTTGGGGTGCGAAAACTGGTTTAGTGGCTGCATTATATTTACTTGTATTCTTGTTTTTACATGTACTTTTTTTTGGGTCACTTAGACGATTACAGAATAAGTTGACATTGAAAAATCACCTTGAGTTGCACTTTTCCAAAAAAGTTTTAACTTCATTCAATTGTAGCCCATGCGTAGTCTAACATGAAGTGCACTGAAGTCCCATCCTAGAGGTCGTGTTTTCAATTTCCATCTGACTTGGTCCAGCAATTTTCTAAATTTCCAATTTTTCCATCTTTCTTTCTAGTTGTTTCCCATCTCTTCAGCGTTACATAGTCAAATTCTTTACCTTTGTACAAACTTCTATCATTCTTACTCCAATCAGTTGTAATGAGCAGTGCGAGATTTAGAAGATTGTAGATTTTCATATACAGTGGTCGTAGTCACATCACATCACATCACATTACATCACATCACATCACGTCACATCACATCACATTACATCATATCACATTACATCACATCACATCACATCACATCACATTATATCACATCACATCACATCACACCATATCACATCACATGACATGACATCACATCACATCACATCACATGACATGACATGACATGACATGACATGACATGACATGACATGACATCACATCACATCACATCACATCACATCACATCACATCACATCACATTACATCACATCACATCACATCACATTATATCACATCACATCACATCACCACACCATTAGTGCCACGAGTAGTGTCATTTCGGTCTAACGGGAATATATCACAGCAACTCATCATAGACACCAACCTTATAGACAACACCTTCTACGCAGCAGCAACAGATGCACAGAGGGCGTTCTACACAACCCAGTAATAAACTTTCTCATTCTGAGGCAGTCTGTGCAACAGACTCACGATTGCCACTTGACCAAAATTTTTTTAGCCAGATTTTTCAAGAAATGTAACCAAAATGTAGCCATATAAAAATAAATCAAAGTTTCGGCCGATCTTCATTTCCTCATGTGACAAAGATTTATTTTTGTTGAGCGAAAATGTATAAGAAAAAACCCTAACAATCATGACGAAAACAAAAAAGTTTACATTGATCACATGGCGATATGTGATGCATAAAATTTTTCTTCGAGTCAAAGCATGCGAGTCAAAACAAAAAATAGTCTTCACAAGTTACTTTATACAACATTATGTATTACACTAGAATTCTTTTCCAAAAAGTCCTCAAACACAAATAAAAGGAACTAAGTACAAAACAATTGACCTATTTTTGTTTAAATTAACCGAGTGTGGGCCTCGCTAGTCCATACCGGGCATACCGAGGCCCTAGGTTCGATTCCCAGCTATCCACATAAAGCAGATGAGAGTTACAAGAATCGCAGAAGTAAGTTCTTGGCAGGCAATGGAAAAACCAGAGATATCACTCTTCTCAAAAAATAAAAACTGTGGCAACCGTGGAGCCATCCCCGACTCCGACTCTTAAAACTGCAGGCCATACTGGCAAAACTTCAATCGATTTATGTTACCAAACCAAGGCATTAGTCTATAATCCTCCCCTATGATTTCTGTTTGGTTGCAACTATGGTTTAAAGTGTTTTTGAAACGGCCCTTCCAAATGAAATCCTGTGTGCGCCACTGACCGGGTGTCTAAATATTTTTGTACTACATCGTGTTTGTAGGCTTTTCCATAACAAACTTAAGTTGCATACAAAATTAAAATTTTAACTATCTAACCATGAGAAGTTTTTATAAGTTTTTGTATTATTGAAAAAGTTCTACAGATTATTCTTCAATATTTTCTCTTGCTCACAGAAGTTGCGCGTAAGAAGCCTCAGTCTCCTAAAATGGATTACTATGCAATGACCTGTGCAAAGTTTAAAGGATTAATTGTAAAATTTCATTCCACTAACTGCAAATCGAACAGTTTTATCTGATCCTAAGACTTTTTTGAACCACAAGCTTTTAGAACACAAATCTATGCTTAACAGAGCTTTTGAACTGTTAGCATAAGGCAACAGCTTTTGCAGGAATACATTTAAAACTTATATCTAACAATCAACTGCTAGGATTGTTGCAACATGTTTGACTGCTTTGAAAAGCTCAGTGTTAACAGCTTCTGCTGGCTAAGCAGAGTTGCCAAAAAGTTTTTAAAAAACATGAAACCTCAACCTCTCCTCATATAAGATCCTTAAGATTGGCTTTGAATCACCTTTGGGCTGAATCATTTAACGGGTAACTTTTTCGAATATGTTTCTGAAGGAATAAGCATTTTCCAATCATGAGTGCCGGATGCTAAAACTTAACAAAACTCGAAATAAGAAATATAATAGAACTACGTGCCTCTTTCACTCATTATTGTGTTGGCTCTAGATTGACTGTCATGCTAGGAGGGATATGAAATTAACATAGATTGATTTAATGTGACTAAATAAGTGCTGTGTTTAGTGATCTGCCAATCCCAACTCTAATTCCATCCTTTTCTTCTCTTTCAGTACTTATGTTCCCCTGTTTCTGCTTCCCAGCCTTGACAGTTGTTATGTTCAATATTTATTGTTCATACTTTGTAACATTCGTAAATCAACTTTTGGCGAATAAAAGATACATCACCCAAAAATTATCAGCGTTTTATTCATCCAATAAAACGAGTGATTTATAATGATTTAGATTTCTTTATATTTCTTACTATTTCTTAGTATTGTTGATCAATGAAGCAGATCACAGATTATTCAATGAATAAATTTATAAATCGCAGTAATTAACTACTAACTAACCACTTTCTTAGAGACAACGTAAATACATCAATTTTTCAAAGATTTCGTCTTACTTTCATTTCAATTAAATCGCCACACTTGAAGTAGATAGAGTTCGCAGATGGCAAGAAGACAAACCAAAATAATTGTTCGCTTTTCTCAGTCTCTTCCTTTAAGCTGCGCGGCATTCTATGTTTTGCTAAGCATTTTCATCCACTCCACAGCGGATTATGGCGTCAGGCACGTGACGCAAAAGCTTTTCTCTTAAAATTTTGTGCTGGCGAGAGCCGTTCGAAGCAAAGAATGCGACAAAAGAAAAGCTCCACCCCAGAATCAGGTAAATAGACAAAAGTGCTACGGCACCAACCAGCCGTTGCCAAGTAACTGCTGTGGCTCAGTGCTGCTGCAACATTTGCTGCTTACACATCACAATCTGCTACCAGAGTTGGCTTTTAGCTGCGGTTTTAAGTGTGTTACGAGATTTTTGTTTAAATATCTCAAAGTAAAAAAAAATGTGTGGGGCATTTTCTACCTAAAAATGAACTAAAATTAAAGTTCCCTTTTAAATTGAAAAACAAATCAATCTTCAAATTAAATTTGTGCAACACTATTTGCTGCACCAGACACACCTACACTAAATTTTTCTGCTTTGATTTATTTCTCAATTTGCTGCTCATTTCGCCAAAAACTAAAATTTCTGCCATCCCCTGAATTTTTCCGTCATTCCCAGCTGGCCTCGAATTATCCGGCATTTGTTATGCCGAACTTTATCTGTGCTGACGGTGAGTGCCGACAGCATCTACCCGCACTCACCCACACTGCTGAGCCAGCGTGGACGCCTTTCACTTGTGGCCATCTGGCTGGCGCGCAGCGACGTGGATTGCGGCCGCTGTGTGTTGTTCGCGAGCCCGTTTAATTTGTTCGCACTCGGCTGTTGCGTATAATAAATAGCCAACCAAATAGGTAGCAGCATAGTCTAGCGCCCCAAAGTATGCTACGTTGCCTTAATTTTCGTTTTATTTTTGTTTTATTCGCAGTGCTTGGTTCTTGCTTGGTTATGCTTTGAATTTTGATGCTGTTGCTAGTCGCCATCATCATAGTCTTCTTCTCTAATCGTTGCTTGCCAACTCACACACACACACCCTCACACAGACACACGCAGATTGCGTTGGAAGATACCTTCGTGTCAGTTTTTTGTCCATTCAGTAGCAGCCAATGCAAACATTCGACCAGCGAGACAGCGCGACTGGCATCGCTGCATATTTCGTTGGCGAGGTGGCTAAGAGTCGCGCATTAGCATAACTACGAGTAGTTGAAATAATCATTGGCTGGGATAGCTAGCTGGCTGCTTATTTCAGATTCCGTATCATTTGTTGTTCTTGTTATGGGACGTGATTCTCACACAGTTCGCGTACAGCGACTGGAGTTGCCAGGCGATTTGCAATTTCAGGTTCTGTGCTCAACATTAAAACAACTTTAAATTGAACTGCGCAAAGTGGCCTTAGACGTTCTTGCTGCATTTTCCTGACCGAGTTCAATTGAGTGGGTGAAATTGTTTTCGCATTGCCATTTGAAGCACTCTGGGTCGATAAAATCAGAGCGTTTTAAAATTTTTTAATTGTGTGTGTGTGTCTACTTTTTGCGTTCGTTCTTTCACATAACGATTTGGCGCACAAGCGTTTTTATGGCGCAAAAACCAGATTTCAAATAGCAGCTCAATTGGTAGTTGTCTTAAAAAAAATTGTACGAGCACTGCCCTATTTGCTAACACTGCAGTTGTGCAAAAAAGTGAGTTTCTCTTATATCCTTTGGTCTTAGGTTAGGTTAGGTAGGGAAGGGTGTGTGCGGCAGGACCGCACTTCCACTCGGAGGCCAGGATGGCCCATTGTGAATCCCTTCTTATTGTGTTCTGGAGCTGACCAATAGTCTCAATCAAGGGGAAACCAGTTCGACCTCTTAATGAAGGAGAGCAGATTCGAGATTTCGACTTTCGCCGCGCAAGCCAGGTCTGTTAGGAACCTTGACCCCAAGGTGCGGAGTCGGCGTTCCTGCAGAGCCGGGCAGTGGCACAGGAAGTGTTGTATCGTTTCTACTTCTTCTTCATCTCCACAGCTACGGCAGACATCACCGGACGAGAGGCGCCATTTGGTAAGCATAGATCCAATAGCGCAATGTCCGGTGATGACTCCAACGAGCTGCCGAATGGAGGTACGACTCAGGGACAGTACGAATCGTGTTTTCGTCAAGGAGAGGGAGGGCCACAGTGTCCGGCAGGTGCCGCAATCGGTCCTGGTACGCCACGACGACTCAATTTCCTTTTTGGTCAACCTGTCAATATACATGTACAGGGCAGATATCGGAGGAAACACAGAGGTATCCACTTCGGTAGATATCGGAGGAAACACAGAGGTATCCACTTCGGTGGCAGGCAAGGCAACCCCCTTTTTTGCCATCTCGTCCGCTGCTTCGTTCCCAGCCACTCCTGAGTGTCCCGGAACCCAACAGAGAGTGACCTGGTGGTGCCCAATGCCTTGAAGTGCGGTGCGACACCTCTGCACTACCTTTGATTTCACAACAACTGATTCCAGCGCTTTAAGTGCCGCCTGGCTATCCACGAAAATTGTGACATCTGTGGGTGGTAGCCCACTGCCACGGATAAGTTCGGCAGCCTTCCAAATTGCATAGATCTCTGCTTGGAAAATACTGCAGAGGTCCGGCAGTCTGAATGACATGTGGGTCTGCAGTACATCGGAGTAGAGTCCAGCTCCAGTACCCTCCTCCATTTTTGAGCCATCGGTGAAAACGGTGATGGAGGCGTCTCTCGTCGCACCTGTCAGCTCCCATTCCTCCCTTGTGGGATATGAGGCTAGTGCGCGCGTGTCAAAATCCAGATATGGGATCAGATAGTCCGTGCGGGAATCCAACTGATATCCGATATCTGGTTTCGCGAATAGATTTAAAATTTCAGAATGTCCATAAGCGTGTTGCCTCCACAAGTTGGCCTCCCTCAGTCTGAGAGCGCCTTTAGCGGCGCAACATTTAATGAACTGTTCAATGGGATGGAGGTGCAAGATCACATCCAGCCCAGCCTGGGGGGTGCTTTTGACAGTGCCTGCTATTCCCATAGCCGCTAGTCTCTGCACCTTCGTCAGTTGCGTTACCAGGGTCTTGGTGCCCGTAGCCGGCCACCAGACAATGGCTCCGTAACTTAAGATCGGCCGTATGATCGCAGTATACATCCAGTGAACGATAGTCGGCTTCAATCCCCACTTTTTCCCGAAAGCCCTTTTACAAATGTAAAAAGCATTCAGGCTCTTTTTCACCCGCTCTTCCACATTGCGCTTCCAAGAGAGCTTGGAGTCGAGTATGGTGCCGAGGTATTTTGCCTCGGGTGATAGGGTGAGAGTAGTTTCGCCGAGTTTAGGCAGCCTAAACTTCGGTATTTTGTATTTCCGGGTGAACAGTACCAAGACAGTCTTCGAGGGATTAACCCCTAGACCATTCAGCTCTGCCCACCTGGAAAGTTCCTTTAGAGCAGACTCCATGAGATCGCTGATTGTGGACAGGAATCGTCCAGGGATCAGGATAGTGACGTCGTCTGCATATGCTACTACTCGCAGCCTCCTGGTTTCGAAGATCTCGAGGATGCTATTCACTACAAGGAGCCACAGCAGAGGCGAAAGAACACCCCCTTGTGGTGTGCCTCTTGTAGTTAATTTCCTCACCGAGCACAGGCCTAGGTTAGAGTGGACCCTTCTGCTGCTGAGCATGTCACTGGTCCACTTTACCACCTTCTCATGAACTTCGAACTTTCTAAGTGCATTGATTATAGCCTCCAAGGTAACGTTATTGAAGGCCCCCTCGATATCGAGGAAAGCGGCTAACGTATACTCCTTGACGTTTAGCGATCTTTCGATCGTCTGAACAGCCTCATGCAGGGCGCTGTCAACAGATTTTCCCCTGCAATACGCATGTTGCGCATTGCAGAGTCCTCTGGACTGTGCCACTTCTCTAATATAGACGTCTACCAGCCGTTCAAGAGTCTTAAGTAAGAACGATGAAAGGCTGATCGGTCTGTAATCTTTTGCTGATAGGTGGTTCACTTTCCCCGCTTTGGGAATGAACACCACCCTAACCTCCTTCCAGGCACGCGGGACATATCCTTGTTGGAGAGATCCACGAAAGATTCTCGTCAGGACCCCGACCACCGCCTCCTTAGACCATTGTAGCATAGCAGGAATGACACCATCAGGGCCCGGGGATTTATACGGGCTGAAAGAGTCAACCGCCCATGCTACCTTGGCTTCGCTAATTATCCTCTGAACTAGACCATCCGGTCGCGATGTTTGTTGCCTATGCGACGTGGTCGCCTCAGCAACATCCGTGCATCCAGGAAAGTGAGTGTTCATGAGGATCTCAAGAAGTTCCTCCCTCGACTCCGTCCATGATCCATCAGATTTCCTGATGCTGGCAGGAGTGTGTGAAACCCCAGCGAGCACCTTGCGGAGTCTGGCGGCCTCGTTAACATTGTCGAGGGATTCACAGTAATTTCTCCAATCGTCCCGCTTGGCTGCCCTCGTAGTTTTCTTAAACTTATTAAAGCTAGCCTTGTAGGCTCCCCAGTCTTCCTCAGTTCGGCTAAGTTTAGCCTTGTTGAAGAGACGCCTAGTATCTGTCCTAAGTTGTCTTAGCTCTGGGGTCCACCAAACTGCGTTGGTTTTCCGCGGAGCTCGACTTTTTGGACACGATTTCTTGAAAGAATTATTAAGAACTTTCGTTAAAAGACTAACTGACCTGTCAATGTTGTTTCCTTCAAAGATAGCTGTCGCCTTGCGCGACGCCAGTTTTTCGGAAACTAATGCACTGAATTTAGGCCAGTTAGTCTTTCTCGGATTCCTATAGGCTGGTGGACTCCCCACCTCCATAGCCACGGAAAACACTATCCGGTTGTGGTCCGAAAACGAACATTCCGTTAGTACCCTCCAGTCGGCTACGGAGATAGTACTCGAGTCGGTAGCCAAGGTTATATCTATAACTTCTTCCCTAACCCTGTTATGGAAGGTTGGCGTATTGCCCCTATTACATAGCATAAGGTTAGAGTTGAGAAGAAACTCAAAAATGGACTCACCCCTGCTGTTGGTGCCGGAACTTCCCCACTTCCTTTGGTCTTAATCCTCACACACATTTCGCACTTTGCAAGATGAGCTGTTCCATTTTAATTGCAGAACGTGATTAAAGCACAGCAAAGTCCGGTGTATCTGCAATGTGCGGACATATTCGTACATACATACATAACGTACATACGGCACACAACCATACACAAAGAAAATCTCATAGAAAATCTCATACGGAATGTGTTTTAGCTAGAAAAAGAAAGGACAAAGAGCAAAGGATTAGAAGGTTTTGTAATCGCGTTGAAAGTATTAAATAACAAAATAAGACAGGTTTTAAAGTGGTATTAGCAGGTTTTAATGGGCTTAACGGCTAACGTTTGTCTACAACTCAAAGGGTTTGAATCTCTGCTAAACCAGCACTAATCAAAGTAATTGTTTTTGCAAGAGAGACAAAATTGTTTCGCACATTGAATGGTTAGAGGAAACTGCAGCTAAGCATAGGAGAGAATATGTGAAAAAGTCGAACTTTAATCTGCTTTTAACAGGTATTAATGGGTTAAGTGCACTGATCTACCACTCAGAAGGTTTGAATCTCTGCTAAACTAGTATCAATCATATAAATGGTTTTTGTAATAGCTTCCAGTACCACACAAAGATTACATAAACTCGTTTTGAACAATGAATTATAATTAATTAATTATAATTAACCCTGATATGCCGAAGATCCTATATGAAACTAAATCTACATTTCAGGGTATCGGTTAGCAAATTTAAAGCTCAGTTACCGCAGCACCTTTAAGCAGGTGTACTATGTGTAGTACGGTCGGCATATCTGGGATAAAATTACCTAAGCCTTGTAGAGAAAGTGAGAAATATTTTGTTTAATATGTTATATCGAAATAAATCGAGCTTTATCCTGGTATTAACAGGTTGAAGGGGATACAAAATTTTGAAGGGGATACAAAAATAAAAAAATAGAAAAAATACTTAATCTCGTTAGAATATGGCAATATGCATTTCAAATGAAAGAGGAAAGTATCAAGAATTTAAATAAAATTGATTTTTTATCGATCTTTTTCATATCCTTTTTTGCGAATTGATAAAAAATCGCGAATTGATAAAAAATCAATTTTATTTAAATTCTTGAGCCTTTCCTCTTTCATTTGATATACATATCGCCATATTCTAACGAGGTTAAGTATTTTTTATATTTTTTATCCCCTTCAAAATTTTGAAGTCCTTTTTAAAGGACAAAGGATGTAGAAATAAAAAACTGAGTACGCAGTATTACTATGTATGGTCTCTAGTTTCACGTCCATATGGATTTTTTCCGGTGTGAAAATTTTTTTAATTTTTGTCGCACGGTGTTTTATGAAAAAAAAATATTAGAGAAAAGAAAGTGTAAAGGCGAGTTTATTTTGAACCATGAATGATTACTGGAACTTGCGACTAAGCCTAACAGCAATGAATGTACAATTTTTTTAATATACTTTTTAGTTGTTTTACTTTCCTAACCCTCACTCTCTGGCCTCGATAGTTCACGGGTAGTATGCTTTCCTGTCATACCAGGTTAAACATTCGTCTACATTTAACGGTATCTACGTAAGGTAGAGGGTAATTATAGGAAGAAAATGTGCCTATTTTTGTAGTTATTTTAAATGCCTTGAGGTGCTTTTACTCGATGGAGCGATCGGTTATGTGAGTTGCATCAAAAGTAAAAAAGTTTTTACTGGAACTGAAACGCTTTGATCAATTTGTGTTTTCTTTTTTTATTTCTTATTGAGACGCTTTCTAAGCACTGAGCAGAGACTGTATACATTTTCCTGTTCATGGTATGGCAACCTGTTATAGACCGAAAAAGCCTCGCTGCAGGGTAACTCAATAAAACACATAATTTTTTTTAAATTTCAAACATTCGAGAGGGTCACAATCACGCCCGCAGCATTGGGTGATCAAAAATTCTCTCCACTGTCACAGCCTGATGTGGGTGGCAAGGCAATTGCAAAGGTAGTCCTGCACCAGCAGAATGTCAAGTTGAACAATGTACCAAATAAATACCAAAAATCAATTCGGTATATTGTGTTGTTTACTGATGACAGTCTCTATGAGAAGCACGTATTTGTCTTGTTTTCACTGTCATATCCTTCATTGCCTTCCTTCAAGTCCTTAAAATGCCCCTCCAGATGAGCAGCTCATCGTGCCAGTTAAATACAAAGAGCTACCTCAAACAACTCTGCGTGACTGTTCACTTTTATTACACTTTCAACTAATTAGCCTTTCTACCAATGCATACGAAACGCACTAAAGTACCAAACATTTACTATACATTTGCCAGTAAAAGTTTCACTCGGCATCCAAAGCCCTGAACTCTGAGCTCAAAGAGCGCCATCGGCCATTGTTTAAATTTTATCCCAACCGCCTTCGCTCGCAATCGCAGCAAAGTCTGCACATAACGCCCGGTGACTCCAATCGTGACTGAAAAAACTTTTAATTAGGATTTCCATTGCCGCCAGGCGTTCTTCTCTCTAGTTGGCCTCCGCGCAGTAGCCACTCGTGCGCTTCTTTATGTGGCGTGTAGCATAAATTAGCTGCAAAGTGCGCCATGAAAGGCGTTTGAGCGCGGCACATGTGTTCAATGTGGCAATATTGCAGACTACTTTTGGCCAGCCGTACGGCACTTGGCCCATAAAATTCGCACTTTTCTTTGCCAGTGTTAAATTTTAAGTGAATTTATGCTTGCCTGACTGTTGCCTAAGGCGCGTTAAATTTTTGCTTATCTGCCGACATGGCTTTTGACCGTGAAATAGGAGCAATTTATTTTTTTAGAAGCAATTTATTGTTGCGCACTGCTTACGGTTGGAACGTGGCAAAATTGAATGAATTTAAGTTGATAATTTGTGCGCGATAAAAAGTGGTTTGGCATTTTAAAGCGAAATAAGGAAACCTTGAGGGAAAATAGGAAATAAAATTCATATTGAATGGTGCTCGTTGTAGAGGTGGAAGGTACTCGTACTTGTGGGAAAAGTTTAAATATGTTGATAGGTGTAATTTTCTGGCCACACATAGACCCTTATTGAGTCCTTAGCAATACCAGTTAAAGATCCGTTTTGGAGTTGTAGTAGCGATCCATTAGAATGGATGTCACTTCACCTAGTCCGGTGAACTCATTTACCCTCAAGATTGCTGAGCGTTGTCCTGAGATTGCAGGCCAAAAGCTGAGGAAATGTCCTAAAGTCTTCAAAGCTTCATGCTGCAACTTTTACTGCCTGTCAAACCTGTTCTATGCGCTTAAGCCGTTAGAATAAAAGATTAAATAAAAAAATAATAGTAATAGTAATAGTAATAGTAACAGTAATAGTAATAGTAATAGTAATAGTAATAGTAATAGTAATAGTAATAGTAATAGTAATAGTAATAGTAATAGTAATAGTAATAGTAATAGTAATAGTAATAGTAATAGTAATAGTAATAGTAATAGTAATAGTAATAGTAATAGTAATAGTAATAGTAATAGTAATAGTAATAGTAATAGTAATAGTAATAGTAATAGTAATAGTAATAGTAATAGTAATAGTAATAGTAATAGTAATAGTAATAGTAATAGTAATAGTAATAGTAATAGTAATAGTAATAGTAATAGTAATAGTAATAGTAATAGTAATAGTAATAGTAATAGTAATAGTAATAGTAATAGTAATAGTAATAGTAATAGTAATAGTAATAGTAATAGTAATAGTAATAGTAATAGTAATAGTAATAGTAATAGTAATAGTAATAGTAATAGTAATAGTAATAGTAATAGTAATAGTAATAGTAATAGTAATAGTAATAGTAATAGTAATAGTAATAGTAATAGTAATAGTAATAGTAATATCAGGTGTACAAGTAGAAAACCGCCGTTTTCCACTGGGTGGTGCCACCTTTGGAAATCGGTGAGAGAATTCCGATCAGAAACATCACATGGCAAGCTAAGATATCGGTTAACAACTCCACATCATCTCGCTTGTTTATTCTTATTGTCCATTTTTTTGTTGGTGCGTGAAGATGTCGAAATTTGAACCGAATAAGCGTCATTTGCGGGAGATTTTGCTTTTCGCGTTTCATTCGAAAAAATCTGCAGCTGAAGCGCGTCGAATGATTGTAGCAACTTATAGTGAGTCGTGTATCAGTGAAAGAACGTGTCGAGAATGGTTCGTGAAATTCAAAAATGGTGATTATGACGTGAAAGACAAGGATCGGCCGGGTCCCGTGAAAAAGTTTGAAGATGCAGCTTTGGAGACTCTGTTGGATGAAGATTCTTGTCAGACGCAACAAGAAATATTTAGAATGGAAAATATTTTGAATAATCAGTATGTAGCTATTTATACGCAATAAAGCCTCAAATTATGAAAAAAACGGCGGTTTTCTACTTGTACACCCAATAGTAATAGTAATAGTAATAGTAATAGTAATAGTAATAGTAATAGTAATAGTAATAGTAATAGTAATAGTAATAGTAATAGTAATAGTAATAGTAATAGTAATAGTAATAGTAATAGTAATAGTAATAGTAATAGTAATAGTAATAGTAATAGTAATAGTAATAGTAATAGTAATAGTAATAGTAATAGTAATAGTAATAGTAATAGTAATAGTAATAGTAATAGTAATAGTAATAGTAATAGTAATAGTAATAGTAATAGTAATAGTAATAGTAATAGTAATAGTAATAGTAATAGTAATAGTAATAGTAATAGTAATAGTAATAGTAATAGTAATAGTAATAGTAATAGTAATAGTAATAGTAATAGTAATAGTAATAGTAATAGTAATAGTAATAGTAATAGTAATAGTAATAGTAATAGTAATAGTAATAGTAATAGTAATAGTAATAGTAATAGTAATAGTAATAGTAATAGTAATAGTAATAGTAATAGTAATAGTAATAGTAATAGTAATAGTAATAGTAATAGTAATAGTAATAGTAATAGTAATAGTAATAGTAATAGTAATAGTAATAGTAATAGTAATAGTAATAGTAATAGTAATAGTAATAGTAATAGTAATAGTAATAGTAATAGTAATAGTAATAGTAATAGTAATAGTAATAGTAATAGTAATAGTAATAGTAATAGTAATAGTAATAGTAATAGTAATAGTAATAGTAATAGTAATAGTAATAGTAATAGTAATAGTAATAGTAATAGTAATAGTAATAGTAATAGTAATAGTAATAGTAATAGTAATAGTAATAGTAATAGTAATAGTAATAGTAATAGTAATAGTAATAGTAATAGTAATAGTAATAGTAATAGTAATAGTAATAGTAATAGTAATAGTAATAGTAATAGTAATAGTAATAGTAATAGTAATAGTAATAGTAATAGTAATAGTAATAGTAATAGTAATAGTAATAGTAATAGTAATAGTAATAGTAATAGTAATAGTAATAGTAATAGTAATAGTAATAGTAATAGTAATAGTAATAGTAATAGTAATAGTAATAGTAATAGTAATAGTAATAGTAATAGTAATAGTAATAGTAATAGTAATAGTAATAGTAATAGTAATAGTAATAGTAATAGTAATAGTAATAGTAATAGTAATAGTAATAGTAATAGTAATAGTAATAGTAATAGTAATAGTAATAGTAATAGTAATAGTAATAGTAATAGTAATAGTAATAGTAATAGTAATAGTAATAGTAATAGTAATAGTAATAGTAATAGTAATAGTAATAGTAATAGTAATAGTAATAGTAATAGTAATAGTAATAGTAATAGTAATAGTAATAGTAATAGTAATAGTAATAGTAATAGTAATAGTAATAGTAATAGTAATAGTAATAGTAATAGTAATAGTAATAGTAATAGTAATAGTAATAGTAATAGTAATAGTAATAGTAATAGTAATAGTAATAGTAATAGTAATAGTAATAGTAATAGTAATAGTAATAGTAATAGTAATAGTAATAGTAATAGTAATAGTAATAGTAATAGTAATAGTAATAGTAATAGTAATAGTAATAGTAATAGTAATAGTAATAGTAATAGTAATAGTAATAGTAATAGTAATAGTAATAGTAATAGTAATAGTAATAGTAATAGTAATAGTAATAGTAATAGTAATAGTAATAGTAATAGTAATAGTAATAGTAATAGTAATAGTAATAGTAATAGTAATAGTAATAGTAATAGTAATAGTAATAGTAATAGTAATAGTAATAGTAATAGTAATAGTAATAGTAATAGTAATAGTAATAGTAATAGTAATAGTAATAGTAATAGTAATAGTAATAGTAATAGTAATAGTAATAGTAATAGTAATAGTAATAGTAATAGTAATAGTAATAGTAATAGTAATAGTAATAGTAATAGTAATAGTAATAGTAATAGTAATAGTAATAGTAATAGTAATAGTAATAGTAATAGTAATAGTAATAGTAATAGTAATAGTAATAGTAATAGTAATAGTAATAGTAATAGTAATAGTAATAGTAATAGTAATAGTAATAGTAATAGTAATAGTAATAGTAATAGTAATAGTAATAGTAATAGTAATAGTAATAGTAATAGTAATAGTAATAGTAATAGTAATAGTAATAGTAATAGTAATAGTAATAGTAATAGTAATAGTAATAGTAATAGTAATAGTAATAGTAATAGTAATAGTAATAGTAATAGTAATAGTAATAGTAATAGTAATAGTAATAGTAATAGTAATAGTAATAGTAATAGTAATAGTAATAGTAATAGTAATAGTAATAGTAATAGTAATAGTAATAGTAATAGTAATAGTAATAGTAATAGTAATAGTAATAGTAATAGTAATAGTAATAGTAATAGTAATAGTAATAGTAATAGTAATAGTAATAGTAATAGTAATAGTAATAGTAATAGTAATAGTAATAGTAATAGTAATAGTAATAGTAATAGTAATAGTAATAGTAATAGTAATAGTAATAGTAATAGTAATAGTAATAGTAATAGTAATAGTAATAGTAATAGTAATAGTAATAGTAATAGTAATAGTAATAGTAATAGTAATAGTAATAGTAATAGTAATAGTATTGATTCTAAAACTTTAATTGTTCATTAAAAGTTTTCTATTTAAATTCTTTTTTTAATTTATATTTGTAAAAAATTGTAAATGTAGCAAACAAATCAAAAACACATTCAAATACAATAACCCAACTCACGCTTTAAATTAAACGCTTCAGTTTAATTATTTACACATGTTTTGTGGTAAATCAATGCATTGTTATACCAACAAAAACATGTTGACAAACAAATTGACAAAATTCTTGGCTTAAATTTTTCACTACAGTTTTTTGTTATTAATTGTTTTTTCCGAATGCCTGCGTTCAATTTAAAATTTAATGAATTCAAGCTGTGGTATTCTGTATTGTTTGCAATAACCACAAAATTCCAATGAAAACAATTCATGAAATTCGTGTCAATATGTCACCACAGACCACAAACTGAGCCGTTGAACTGATTAGCGGTCAGCGTGCAGATATCAACGAAAGCCTGACAATAGTTTAAATACAGTTAAATATGAGAGATTAGAATTTGAAAATGTAAACTTAATACAACATTATTTTTAATTCTTTAATGCTATTCGTTTGCATCAAAGTTCGTACTGAAGGCCAACAATAAATGATTTAATTGCACAACGTAAACAGTTTGGCAAAAGTTGCCAAAGTTGCCTTGAGCGCTTTCACCTTGCACTCAGCTAAATGAACACAAGTGTGTATAAACCATATTTTACCGACGCCTTCACTTCAGACACTCGCTAAAAGTTTGACTTAACGTCAGCGCCGCTGCCATAAGTCTTGTGTTGTGCAATTTGGCTCGCTTGTTGGCAAGATTTCCGGTCTTTCGAGGCGAGTCATAGGTAGCTACCAATGTTGTGTTGTTTATTGTTGTTGCGGTGCACATTCGAAACTTGTTAACATTTCATTTTTACAGCGGCGCTTAACACTGGCACGCCTGTGGTTTTCAACGCTCACCTTGACCTATTACACTCTCTGGTGGCGTTTTCTCTCTTTCCTTTTGTGGGTAACAGCATTTTTTTGCTGTTGTATGTTTGCTCATAAAAATTTTTATGCATTTGCGGGCAACAAGTAGAGTCGTGGTTGGTACGAATAAAGTATGGCAACAACTTTTAAAAAAGTGTTTCATTAGTTGACGTTAACCCCAACCGCAGTGAAATGTTTTTTAAATAAACAAAACAAATCGAAGAAGTGTAGCAGCGTTGAAGTGTCGATGTATGTGTGTGTGTGTGTGTGTGTATTTATGTGCGTGAAAGTTTTTGCTGTGCTGATAAAATTTTTCGGGCACATTGAATAAATTAGTGTCACATTTATGGAATTTTTTGCACCATTTGCAAAACAAAATGCTTGTTATGAAGTGCTGAAAATATTGTTGAATGTGCAATTGAGCAGAAAAGGCACCAAATATGTTGATGGGTTTTTGTTTTCTCTAAACAATGGTCACATATTTGCTCGTATATGAATTGTAAGCGATTTTTTGCTTGAGGAGAAAAGGGAAAATAAAGTTGGAAAATATTTATAAAGTTTATAAAGTAAAGTAATTCACTGCAAATTGGCCATTAAAGTAAAGAATTAAATAAAAAGTAAGGTTAGGATGGTCGTAGTTTCAGTTTGACTTTTAGCTTTCAGCTACAGAAAGAGAGAGAAAATAAGCAGGGGGAAATATTTATAAATAGTTTAGTGAACTAAGTTGGTCATTGGAGTAAATAGTAGAATTGAAGTTGTTAGGATGGTTGAAATTTAAGTATGAATTTTAGTTCGCGAAAGAGAGAAAATAAGGATGGGAAAATATTTTTAAAATTATTGGTGTATTAAGTTGGCCTTTGGAGTAAAGAGAGTGTGGTTGTAATTTCGGTATGAATTCTAGTTTGAGAAAGTGAGGGAAGATATAAATTAATCAAAATTTGTTAAAAATCTTTATGTGCCATTGCACAGTGATTCGTTCCATAGAAAAAATTCAAAAAATTTATAGTCTCAGAATTTCACGATTTTGATGTCATTTGAAAGGTAAAACTCCAACTAAGAAAACCTCAAAAAATCTGTGCAAAAAATCAATTAGTGTCTGTGCAAAAGCGGCTCAAAGTTGAAACTTTATTCACAAAAACATGTAAACACATATTTTCTGTTTTTTAGTCTGTTGAGTAAAAAAAATTTTACAAATACATGATTATCAAGAAGTTACTAAAACTTTTAATATAGATTAAGAAATTATGTGGCCATTTTCGCTTTTAATGTTTTCTCAAAATATGTAAAGCTGAGGCTTTTACTTCACTTCACTTTTAATTTAAAATATTTTTCTAAATTAAAAATCTGAAAATTGGCAAAACTTAGAGGCAAATATCTAAAAAGTATGTAAAAGTATGTTCCTGGATTTTTTTAATTTTAAGAAGCATTCTTTCTTTGTCGGATAATGTAATTACATCCACCGATATCTTCCGATCTCAGAAAATAATTCAATTTGAAAAGTGGTCTAAACACCTATTTTTCGTCAAAATTTATTTAATTTATCCCTAAAAGTATGCAATCAATATGAAAAATTGAGAAAACTGAAAAAAAAGCAAAAGATACGTCCATTATTATCATTTTTATTGCAAAAATAAAGGGTCCTAAGACAATTTATGTTAATCTTTGCTATTACGAATGTTGACGTTACCGATTAAATGTAAAATCTGAAAAATCTAGCCAACACGCTTTTAGCTCTCCAAAAATGTCGAAATTTGCAAATTTAAGTCTCAGGCATTGCCAAACTACAAAAATTTTAGAAAAACAAAATAGAGTTTCAATTCAGCAGACCATGATTAACCAGTATACCAAATTTTATGGAGAACGGACCGCTCCTTCTAAGTAAAGAGAACAATTAGAAAGTAAAGCTAGAATTAAGAAATGTTAGGTTATGTTGAAAACAAATAAAGTTCAGCTACAACTGACTTTAAGCTCAAGAAAAAGAGAGAAAATGAAAAGGAAAACTATTTATAAAATTTTTGTTGAATTGGAGTAGAGTAAAATTGAAAATTTGGTTAGGATGGTCGTAATTCTAATCTGAAGGAAAGGAAAGTCATAAGTATAGCAAAGAAGGATCAAAATTAATTAAAATGTTTTGTTATTTAAGTTGTAGTAAAGAGTTAGAGAAAAAGTTATTTAGGTTAGGTTGAAAACAGTACGTTTTCGCTTTGAATTTATTGATAAATGACTTTTACCTCGAGAAAGATAAAGAAAATAAAGATGGAAAAATGGTTATACAATTTTTCGAGGACTAGGTTGGGCACATTTTCAGTCCAATTGTATATTTCCACACATATTTTAACTCATATCGTTTTGCTCGTTACATTCCTGCAACATCAATTAACCCTGAAATTTCACACATACACTCACACATATTCCTTCCCCATCGTAAAAATACTTCCAAAACTACTAACAAATTAAAATCGTAAAACGTTTTTTAAGCGAGAGATTTGAATTGCAAATGCCAGACGGGTTTTTTGGTCCACTGGCTATAAGTTATTATGACCGTTGTACAACAAACATATTCAGCATTTTTATGGCATTCAGCAAACGCAGAAAATTGTTTAATGCGCGCAGTATTCATGTGGCTCCCACGCAGGTAGTCCGACAGCATCGGATAAGGCAAACGGACAGACGAGCAGACGGCAGTCAGAAGTTGGCGGTAAGCAGGCCTCGACCGGAAGTTTGACTGACAACTTGTTAACCGCAATTCTGTGCGGCTGCGGCGGCCGGGTGCGCGGCAACGAAGACGCCGCATGCGGCACGTTAACACTTTTTATTGCCAACTTTTATTGGCCTCTATAAATCCTTTAAAACGTTTACAACGCCACTACGTGTGGTAGTGAGTGCTTGTGAGTAGTGCTTGTGTGTGTGTGTGCGGGTGTGTTTTTGTGTGTATGTCAAGTAGAGTAAAACATCGGTATGCGAGCAGTTAAGGCATTCAGACGTTTTGCCTTTCGTGCGCCTTTGTGTTGATGAAATCTCTGGTGGCTCGTGTCGATAAAAGCGCCGGAGAGTATGCAACAATTTGCTATGGTAAAGTGGCCTATTGTTCTTCAAGTCGCCTGTACTCTACACGAATAATGGGTTTCTCTTCTCGTTTGTTTTGTTGTGATGAGCTGCTCTGCTGTTTCGCAATTTAATATTCATTGCATATGGGTGTGGCTGTGTGCGTTTGTGTGTGTATGCTAAGTGGAAATTTTAATGGAATGAAGATTAAAAAAAAATCAAAATAAGAAAAGGCGAAATTGCCCTTAAAAACCCCGTAGCCAAGAATTTAATGGTTATGCGGCGAAAATCGATTTGTTGCTGTCACTCACACACACACACACACACACACACACTGCGATTACAATGTATCAGTCGATATATCCGCAGTGGCACCAATGCACAAAAAAAGTTGAAACTTTCTTTTAACTTTTCTTAGTCCAAGCGACAAGTCGATGAGAGACAAAGCCTGCATGATAGATCAAGTCAAACAGCTTGTAAGAGAATTTCTCTTAAGAGACTAACTCCTCCCTGCCACTGTTGCTGAGGGACTTTGTGTGCTGAATTCACTGCTGTTTTGGTTCAATTTGAGTTGCAAAACTTGTACGCAGTGTTGTTGCAAAGTGAGTTGATACAAAAACTTTGATAACTCTTTGAGCATATTTTTGATGAGCTTTAAGATTTTTTAGACAAATGCGCTGTTATTGAATTTTAGAATTCGGATTTTATTGGTTTCAAGGCTCACTTTTAGGTTGCTTAGTTAAGAATTGAAATTGTTTGAAGTTATTAAAATTGTTTAAAAGGTGGAAATGGTGGAAGTTACCTTTAAAACCGACTAAGTCATTTCCAGCTTTCAGATGAATGGTACGAAATGTCAAAATACATTCTGATAAAAATTAATACAGTCAAGAAAATAAAAGAAATATTAAGTTAAGAAAGTAATTAAAGAAAGTAATTAAAATAAAATAAAATAAAATAAAATAAAATAAGATAAAATAAATTTAAATAAAATAAAATAAAATAAAATAAAATAAAATAAAATAAAATAAAATAAAATAAAATAAAATAAAATAAAATACAATAAAATAAAATAAAATAATAAAATAAAATAAAATAAAATAAAATAAAATAAAATAAAATAAAATAAAATAAAATAAAATAAAATAAAACTAAAATAAAATAAAATAAAATTAAATAAATTGAAAAATAAAATTAAATTAAAAAAATTAAAAAGGAAGCCAATTTTAAAATCAAAAATTACAAATTATTATATTAAAAATTACTAATTTACATATATTTAAATTTAAAAAATTATAGATTTCAGCCGAAATGTGTACAAATTTTTATTGTTGGGAGCCGAAATGTTTATTTTTGGTATTCAAATTTAATTAAAATATTTGCTTTTTTAATGATGAAATCACTGAAGTAAAAGAAAATTTATAAGAGATTAAGAAAGTTATAAATTAACTAAAAGAAAAAAATTATAAAATCAAAAATTACAAATTATTATTTTAAAAATTATTATTTGATATACAAATCAAAAACATTATAAATTTCAGCCGAAATGTCTACAATTTATTATTGTTGCGATCCGAAACGGTTAGAATTTTGTATTGAATTATTATTTTATTAATATTAATATTAATATTTTATTAAATTTAATTTAATTAAAATATTTGATTTTTAACACATTAAACAGATTTGTGAGTCATAATGCCATATAAACATATTTTAAGCTGCCAAACGAACATAACAAATTATTAATGACATCATTGAGTAAAAAAATCAAGTAACATTTTTTGTAAATTATTATAAAACGAATTTAAATAAAACCAATCATTATTAATGAGATTATTGACGTTGTTGCATGATTGACAACTTTTTTATTTTGCGAAAACAAAGCAAAAAACACTGATTGCATATAATTTGTTGTTGTTTTTAACATCGTAGTGTGTTTGCATAATAAATCCATTTTTTTTGTGTAAAGACTACCTACTAGTGAAACTTTTTAATAAGAACAGCAAATTTTGCATTTATATAGCTTTTCAAATAAATTGAACTAGGTATAATTTTTTAGAAAATTTCTTTGTGTTCAGTCTTTGGCTGCTTTGGTCAGAAGAATTGATGGAATTTGTTTAATGCTTGAATGAAAGTTTTTGATGGATACAGGCAGACCTGAGAAATACGGTTTTTAAGAGTTTTTCTTGGGTTACTTCTAGTTATCTGCGTACCTACTCGGGCCAGGGACTTTTGAGAGAACCCATTTCATAGTTTGATGTAACTTTTTTCGTTCAAGGATTGTTTTAGAAAAAAGGTCTAATGAAAAGATAAGTGTGATGGTCAACATTCAGAAGAAGGGGAAAGTATCAGGGACCCAAAATAACAGTTATGAATTTTTTAAAATTCGAAAACGTTGCCCATTTTTAAGAGATATTTATAAATGTTGGACAATAATTATTATGAGGGGAAAAATACTTTTTTCACCATTTCGTAACTATTATTCGTGACAAATATTTGTTTCTGTTGCCTAATAACTATTACACTACTCGACACGAAAAATGCTCCTAAAAATAAAAGTATTTTTTAGACTAATTTTCGGCTGCTGAACACGAAACTGAAAATCAAAAAATTTTCTTAAGAAGCGTTTTCGAAAAATCTTCGAAAAACACTTTTTCCCCTCTTATTTCAGTTATGAGCACATATCTCGTAAACTAACCATCCGACTAACACAAGTGGCCCGTCGTTCGGAAGGTAATTAAATAACCTTTCCAACGATATATAGATTTCCAAATCAGATTTGGATTTGGGGAAGTTACTGTTGATGAAAGTTGTAAAAAAGTGAATTTTTCGACCAATTTCAAAAATCATAAATTTTCGAATACTTTTTTTATAGATAAAATAAATTATCTCCTCTGGTTTTAAAATCTAAGATGAAAGATATATTATTTAATCAAATATTAAGCCTAACATCAATTGAATTGAGAGAAAAATAACAAAGTTATGATGCACGGAGTGAAAACACTAACTTTTCATTTATTACACCGTGGAAACAATTTTTTATTTTTCCGAGACCCATCCAAATGTTGATATAGACGTGAAACTAGAGGTAATTTATAGTATCTTGGCATAGTCAGTTTTTCATTTTCTAACCCAAAAACCTTCTTAAAGGACATTAAAATTTTAAGGACATACACATTTCAAATATTTTTTTAAATATTTGCGGTTGTGCAATGATGAAGATATGGGTATCAATGAAAGAGCAAAATTGTCTCCTTTTAACTAAATTTTCTATTTTGAACTTTTACGGTTTACGAGATATGTGCTCATAACTGAAATAAGAGGGGAAAAACGTGTTTTTCGAAGATTTTTCGAAAACGCTTCTTAAGAAAATTTTTTGATTTTCAGTTTCGTGTTCAGCAGCCGAAAATTAGTCTAAAAAATACTCTTGTTTTTAGGAGCACTCGATGAACCCATTTTTTGTCGAGTAGTGTTATCAGCAAGAAATATTTTTTCCATTGCTCGGTAACGTTTATTTTTTGAAAAATATTTTTTCCGTCATCGCATAACTGTTATGAGAGAAAAATATTTTTTACGTTGCTCGGTAACGTTTATTTTGTGAAAAATATTTTTTACGTTGCTCGGTAACGTTTATTTTGTGAGAAATATTTTTTCCGTTGCCAGTAACTATTGTGAATGGGACATATTTTTTTTACGTTGACTGATAATTATTATTTTGCAATATATATTTTTTACGTTGAAAATACCGGCACACAAAAGAAACAAATGTCTGATCGGTGAATGTGATTATAAATTTTCTATGGAATTAGGTGCGCTGAGCATGAATTCGATGTCAGAGTTGGGTATCCATCACATTTAAGGACTTCCCTAAGCTTTACGCCTTCTAGCGGGACGGGTACTGGACAAGGGACTGGCACCCACCACCTACCACCCACACAATACAAATTTTAATCATTGATTCGATTTTAGATTCGAGAATTTTCCAAAAGTGGGGTGTTAGTCTGGCATCAAATTCATATATATTTGTTACAGTGAAACAGTTATTTTCTAACTTTTTTTTCTAAAAACGTTATAACTGTTATGTCCCTGAAAAGTGTAGGTGATGCTTTGGCTCCCGAGAGGTAAAGGAAAAGTTAATTTTTTAAAAGTTAAATTTTTAAAATGTCTAAATTTTTCTGCAAATGTTTCGCAAAAACTTCCTGCGGAAATTAAATCAGTTAAGTTTACTTTTAGACTACAGACCTCATAGAAAATTTGTTGGTAAAGATAAAAAGCAAACTCACAAAACAAACAATTGGTGTTATTTTAAGCTAATGGCGCATTTTATGCCAACATTTCCATAAAATATAATAAATTTATATTTCTTTGACGTCATGCAATTACTGCATATAATTTCTTGTAAAGTTTAAAAAAAAATTCCAAGCATCATCATAATTCTTTATCTAAAACATCCAACCACTTTGCTGACACTTAACCTTAAGATTTGTATGGCTTTAGTATTGTTAAATGAAAAAAACCCACTAAGTGCCCTTGAATTGTTTAGCGCAAATAAAAATCAAATCAAAATAACATTGCACGGAATTGAAAAGGAAATGTCAACACAAAGCTCACATCCGACACGCAGATTGCATGACGTGGCAGCGGAAGCAAATTGCTTTCAGCGTCACATGCTGCCCGCCACATATCGACAGCGTCGAATCGTTGGGCTTTTGTTGTTTTAGCTGATGTCATAAAATTAATTTCGTTGCCTATTTTTAACATGCGCCGCCCCACCCACGTGACGTGTCCGTGTCCGCGTTGGCGCCGCATAATTGGCGGCGGCAGTGAGGCAGTGACGTGGCACGTGTCACTTGAATACGAATTTAATTTGCGGTAGTGGCGAAATCGCAGCGCTGTTACTTAATGTGGTGTTGCATGATTTTAGGCGCACGCACCTTGAACGTTATGTTGCCGAATTAATGCAAACACATTTGAATAAATTCCGTTAACAGTGAACAAAAGATGGCAGCATGGGCCGACACAATGTTGCGCGAAATTATTTTTTGGCCACTCGGTAAAGTTGCGGCGCACATGTTGGCACAAGCAGGCAGCAAAGGCATTGAATGTAATTTTGTGTTTTGCATACATTTAGATGCGGCAAGTTTTGGTAAACTTTGCCACTGCCATGACGAAGAGTTGCGGTGGTGGGAGTTGATGAGTTGGGGTCGCCAAGAATACAAGTGGCGCGTGCTGCTGCTTGGTGCTGAGTGCAAAAGTTGTGGTGTAAGTTTGTTTTTGTTTTGGGGTTGAAAAGTGTGGGAAACTTGTGTAATTTCAGCTTGTGGTGCATAGAATTTCAGAGACTTGGCTAATCTGGCAAAATTATGCCAACTTAATGCGCCACAATGGAAATAAGCAACGCCGAATTGCTGCTCAGCACTTCGTTCGAGCAATTAAAAGCTGTCAACGACAATGATGCCAACAATTCGCACAATAAAGACTGGTAACAAGAGGAAAACAAGCGCAACCATAACAATGCAAAACATGGCAAATTGCAAGCGAGCTGGTTGCAAACAAATGGAGAAACGCATTGCGTTGGCTGAAGTGAAAGTCTGCCAAAACTTGGCACTTTGAGGATACTTTTGCTAAACATTGCTAAGTTGAGGTTCGTTCTTCATTTGATTAAATTTTTAAGAAATATTATTGTGTTTGGTTTTTATCAATTTAGAAATGTATATAGCATGGGTTGAAGTTGCATTTACTAAAACAAAATTTCGATTATATTTGGACAAAATTACTTAGGTTAGTATCTCACTTAGGCTCCCATCCGTTTGAAAAACAACATTCGATATTAATGGGATTTATTACACTGCGACCAAAAATGATCTATTGTGCCCCAAAAAAAAACATTGTGGCATACACAAACGAGTGTATTTGATTCATTCTACCAAAAGTTAACACCAAAAAAATTAACAAAAACAAAACATTAACCAAAAATAAATTTTGATAATTATTATACTTAACAAAAGACTCTCTAGAAGTAAGCATTAAAGAGCAAATTCATAATCTCAATAAAATCAAACCGTAAGAAATTATGTCGCAGCCTAAAAAATAAGAAATATTTACAAAAAAATTTCTGTAATAATGAAAAAAAACTAATTATAAATTAGTTAACTAGTTAAATTAGTTAGAGAAACTTTAAGTGGCAAAAAGCATCTTTTTTCAGAACATTTGACAGAAATGTAGCTCCTCATTTAACCCCACTGCACAGTAATTCATTCCATAGACAATATTCAAAAAATTTTTAGTCTCAGAATTTAACGATTTTGATGTCATTTGAAAGGTAAAAATCCTACTAAGAAAGTACCAAAAAATCTGTGCAAAAAATTAATTAGTGTGTGTGCAAAAGCTGCTCAAAGTCGGACCTTTTTTCACAAAAAAGTGAAAAAAGGCCCTTTCGCTATTTTGTTGCCATATGGCAACATGCTAATTTGTGGACGTCTGCATCCTCCATGGTTGCAAGAAGACATTTTTTGTTGGTCTTTAGAATAGTTTGAAGTTTTAGGAAAAATACGAAATTAATAAACTGAATATTTAAGTTTAAAGAAGAGAAGTATACACGTTTTTTAATGGTATAACTTGACATAGTAAAGGAAGAAGAAGCAGACAAAATTAGAAAACTTTATAATTTGACGTTTTCTTTCAATTTAGATACTTTTTTTTTTTAATTTTGGCTGAAGTAAATGAAGAAATATTCAAATTTTCGTTATGCGTAAAAATTTTTATGTTTAAGTAATTATTACAGCCACAACTATGTGGTTGCTCGCATAGAAAAACACTCTAAAATACAGGGTCCGAGTATAAAAATTAAAAAATTTCTTATGGAATATTGTTATTATAACCACATAGAAGCCTAAGACGTAAAATTTAAAATTTTAACTTTTCCCAGTAAAAACCTGTAGCGAAAGGGTAAACACATATTTTCTGTTTGTTAGCCTATTGAGAAAAAAAATAGTGTAAGAAAACATGGTTACCAAGAAGTTGCTAAAACTTTCAATATAGATTAAGAATTGATGTGGGCATTTTTGTTTTTAATTCACTTTAATTTTAAAATATTTTTCTAAATAAAAAATTTAAAAATTGGCAAAACTTATAGGAAAATATCTAAAAAGTATGTGAAAGTATGTTCCTGGATTTGTTTTGTATTTTAAGAAGCTTCTTTCTTTGTCTAAAATTTTTTCCCTCGGTTGTATGGGGTCGAACCACTGTGCGCTGGGGTAAGTCCTCCTCCACTTCTTCCTGCAAGTTTTTCAACCATTCACACTTCGGTCCTTACGACAGTAAATTTGCAAATTATCAAAGTTGGACCTTATAGGCCTCAGTTTGTGTCATACGGAAGCAGCCGCACTTATCAGTAAATAAAATATGAAAATAAAAATTTGCGCTAAGCTATCAACTGTGGAAGATTGGCAAGAAATCAATTCGATGCCTTAACGAACCAAGTTAGAAAAATTTGGCTGTTAAGACAAATACACTTTCATTGTTCTTCCACTGGATCTCATTGGCTTTTCGACACTGGTATGCAAAGCTTTCTGTTTCCAGTTGATGCTTGTTTTATGAAAAAAGGCGGGGAAACACATCTTTTTTCTGTTTTACCTTACAGCCAAATCTTCCTAACACCTATTCACTTTTAACCGACAGCAGCAATCTTTGCAGTCTTAATTGATCGAAAGATCAGTAGGATTCATTGGAAGAAGAAGAAAAGCGCTGTTGGTAACAGTTGAACGCATAGCACTGCTAGACTGAGTCTGCTTAGTGGCTCCCGCTTAGAATAGTTTGGAAGGTCAATGAGTGCGGCAGACCTCCGGATGACTCCGGATGGCACGAACTTCATAGATACAGAAAGGAACCCATTGTGTGATTCGCTATTTCAAATCTCCAAACTAAAGTTGGTTTTTAGGCGTAAAAAGTTTCTATGAAAATTTTTCACTTTCTGCGTTAAAAAACACGATTTTTGCTTTACTAGTTATGTCTTAGCTACAGTTAAATCTTATATTCCATCTCTATATAACGCAATGTCTTCATACAACACATCGTCAAAGCGTTTCAGCCTTGCCATGGCTTCATAAAACCAAGAAAGAATGCCCCCAACTCACTGTGACCAACCTTTGTTGCAGCACCTAAAGTGCTTCTTACTTTCCCCATAATTCAATTGTTCACTGTAAAGCCCCCATAATGAATATTTAGGTGTGTCAATAATTCTCAATAATGTTAAGTTTCTAAGTCAACTTTCATACTTGTCTCTGTAGCTATGTTATACAACTAAATACACAGGTTCAACACTATGTATCAAGTAATACAAAATTATGGAGGGAAGAACATTGACTTGAATACATAATTCGGCTTTTGACTTGGTAGACAGTGGCGCATTGTTCAATTCAGAAGCCTCAAACCCACACTTTAACGAGGTTATTGTTTTCGCGCTGCGGCTTGAACGTGTCCGCCATTAATTACGCGCTGTGTCATACGTTGACGCGTCGTTAATTTTGCCTCATCAGCCATAAGTAGACAAATACACACACACACACACATTGTACATAAATATTTGCATCAATTAGGATTTCAACTTCAACTGCCAATGAAAATGTCTGTTGGTTCGCAATTAAAAGCATCAATGAAAGTAAATAATGATGCAGAGAACGAGATGCAATGATGAATAAAAATGTCAGTGAACGTCTGCCGACATGGCACTTGACAAATTGAAATTGATTAAAATTGTGGAAAATTTCATGCGAAAGATTATGCAGGAGTCAATTGACTGTTAACACCGTGCGACAAAAATAAAAAAATTGTTCACACCGGAAAAAACCCACATGGGCGTGAAACTAGAGACCAAACATAGTAATACTGGGTACTCAGTTTTTTATTTCTACATCCTTTGTCCTTTTAAAAGGACTTCAAAATTTTGAAGGGGATAAAAAATAAAAAAATTATAAAAAATACTTAACTTCGTTAGAATATGGCGATATGTATATCAAATGAAAGAGATAAGGCTCAAGAATTTAAATAAAATTAATTTTTCATCTATTTGTAAGAAAAGGATATGAAAAAGGTCCTTTGAAAATTTTAATCCTTTATATCCTTGACAATTTATATAGAATTTTCTTGAAAACGTGTCGTTCTTGATCACGTGTCAAAATTTTATTATTCTCGCCTCAATGATTTTGCGTCTTTTTATTATTTAAAATACTTACTGATACTCAAATAAATTAGAATTTTTGTACTTCATTAGAATTGCAGCTTCCGCTTTTTTTCAATAACTTTCGAACCAATAAAGTTAGAGTAATGAATTTTTGACACGAGATCAAGAAGATTTTGGGTTTTAACATACTTACTTTTCAAGAAAATTCGTTAGAAATTTTCAAGGATATAAAGGATTAAAATTTTCAAAGGATCTTTTTCATATACTTTTTTTACAAATCGATAAAACGTCAGTTTCATTTAAATTTTTGAGCCTTTCCTCCTTCATCTGATATACATATCGCCATATTCTAACTAGGTTAAGTATTTTTATATTTTTTTAATTTTTTATCCCCTTCAAAATTTTGAAGTCTTTTTAAAAGGACAAAGGATGTAGAAATGAAAAACTGAGTACGCAGTATTACTATGTTTGGTCTCTAGTTTCACGCCCATGTGGGTTTTTTCCGGTGTGAAAAATTCTGTCGCACGGTGTAATCGTCTTGGCTCAGTTGGTTAGTGTTGGTTTGTCGAAGCTCAGGTTTGAACATTGGCAGCTTTCAACAGCAAAATAAATAAATAATTAATTTCGTTTTGGCGGCGTAGAAAATGGAAAGCGGTTGAGATAATATTTGCTAAAAAAAGATAACAATTTGTCGTTTGGAATTGGATAAAATTAAACTTTTTCATTCCTCTGAAACTTTACATTAAAAATTTATAGTTAAAGTTAATAGTTAAAGTGTCTTTTAAAGTTATATCAATATTTTATTAATTGAAACAACTTTTGTTCAAATGGCTATAAAAATATGACTAACATGAGAGTAAATAGCTAAAATGGTTCACTTCTGGTGCGCGTTGTTTGCCAAAGGGTTAATTTAAACACGACTACAACGTCATATTTTAATGAATAATCATTCAACAAAACCAAGAATACTCACGTTTACCTGAGTTGCTCATTCGTGTGAGTTTTTTTTTGAGCTCTTTTGAAATTTATGTTAATTAATTACAGACCTACCAAGCTGCAACACTTTGCACATTTGGAAATACTTAGTATTCATTGGAATTTCAAATGAAATTCACAAGTGAGTGAAAAGCAGCTGCCTCCACATACACACATACATACATATTTATTCAGCTTCAAGCAAATAAATAATACAAGGATACGTACGCATAACTGTTGACAATGCAATGCATAGTGAATTTCTATGTGAAAGCTTTGTGTGTGAGTGAGCACTGTGAAGCTTAGAGAAACATTACTTCATACACGTACAATTGAAGTGTATTATTTTTTCAGTTATACCCTCAGACAGCCAGCTAAATTTCGCAATTAAGGCATTCTCTCAATTTATTTTCAATTTAGCTCTAAATGGAATTCAATTTGTCATACAATAATCTCAATTTAGCTAATTGCAATTAGGGCCAAATTGATCATAACTTGAGTTAAATTTTTCTTACAACCCTGTGTCGTGCTGTTATCGATAAACAGATTCATTCACAATAGACGGAACTAAAATAAAAATGTGAAATTAACAGCAGCGAAAGACGTTTGTTAACATTTGTTTGCTTTGAAAAATCGCTTAACCCTAACTCGCAGAAGTGAGCCTCACAGTCTCACTCATGATTTCAAATGGTCATAAATCTAAAAGATTTTCGATTCCATTATTTTATCTAATCCTCTAATGAAATGTTAGAATTATATTGCTTTCATAAATTTAACATTTTAAACAAATGTTTTCAGTAATTTCGCTCAATTTCAGTAATTTCGCCTGACAGTCTCACTTCTGAGTTTACGTTACTTTTAAAATTCTGGGAATTAGGGTTAAAAGCAGGGACCGTAAAAATTATAAGCTAAATATAAAAATCAAAATATAAAACTTATTTTTCGATTTTTACTTTGCGCTCACCGAATAAAAATTATTTGTTGATTTTTTGTTTTTGATCAGAAAATAAAAATTATTTGTTGAGTTTTATTTTTTGGGGGAAAAGACACCAATCCAAAAAAAAATACATTTAAACTGTGTAATTACGATATGTGCATTTTTTTGCGCAGCGCTACGTGGCGTATGAGTGTCATTTAATTATAATTAACACTCATATAATTGACACTCATACGCCGCGTTGCGCCGCGCTCAAAAATGCACATATCGCAATTACACAGTTTAAATGTATTTTTTTTGGATTGGTGTCTTAAGCAAATTTATTGGTCGTTAAAATATCTACAAACTTGCCGAAGACAGTAAAGCGATATTCGGAACGATTTAGGACCTATTAGCATTTAAACGTTCGAAGACTTAAGCGACGAACTCGACAAACTTCAAAGACGGATTTCTCTTAAACTAGAGCCAATCCAGCCAAACGGCTGGTGGATCTCAACTCAGTATACCTATAGAAAAGTCGCTCCGTAGGTCCCCCCATGTCTAAATTCTTTAGGGTCAACTTCATGCACAGTGTAATTATTTACGGTCCCTGCTTAAAAGTTTTGTTCACCAGTAGAGATGTTGAATAAATATGATTTAATGTTCAATAAATGTTTTTAAGAACTTCTTTACATAAACATAAGAAAATCTTTCTTCCGTCAAAACAAAAACCTGTTCGATAACATTTTCGATAGCAGCTAAATTGAGGTGTGGGAACAGCAAAAGCGATAAATGCAATTCAGAACTAAATTGTCTGAATTTATTTGACTGTCTAAACAGAAAATTAGGAGGAGGTAAAAGAACCGGTATACAAATTTATCAGTTACAAGAAGATGGAAGAAACAGACTTATTTATATGGACTTGTTTAAGTTTAAGTTATTCGCCACTTCACAAATTTCACAAATTGTTGCTGTCAGTTAGCTGTTATTCCAGTCATCGAGTCTGTTGGCTCAATTATTCAAAAAATTTATTAAAAGCCAATAAATCGCAAGTAATAATATTCAATATTCCTCATGCAGCAACCCATAAACATTTCAACCAGTTAAGCCTCACACATTTGCTTGCATCAACTTTACTAATGTCCAAAGCCAAGTGTGATCCCCTTTTCATGTTGCATTGACTGTAAAATAGTTGCTCGTTAAAATGCTTAAATTCTGTTGTGTGTTGTCGTTGCAACAATCAGTTATCGCACTGTGCCAGTCGGTCGTTCTCGTGCGGCACACTTGCTGCGTACTTTTTATGAGCTGCCAGCGTTGTTACTTTCTGCACTGACGCCATCGGATACTTGGGATATTTATTGTCATGTAAGTGCAGTAAGCATGTTGCACAATGGCGCAACATGATGCGCTGACAACCGACCAGGCTGCCATAACAACAGCGGCGCGTTTGTTTTATAAAATGTGTGTGTGTGTGTCAGGGGCGTAGCCAGAACTTGGTCATGGGGGGGGTTTTAAAAAAAATTGTTTGCCAGTTTAGTATTACATGTTTTTTAAAGTAAAGTGCACTTTCCAAATAGGGAATTTTGTTGTGGCTTATGTGGCACGCATTAAAAACTAAATTTTTTCCCTGATTTTTAGTAAAAATTTCATGAAATTTGGTGGACTGAAAGCGAAGTTATTGCATCTGAAGTGGAACTATGTTTGTGTCATCGTACAAAAATGTGCACCGAACAAAAATCCAATATTAACTATTGTTTTAAAAATGTTTAAACTTTAACCGAAGCATTTAAATTGATGGACCAAGTTTATGGTGATTTTTGTTTATATCGTGGTGGAGTTCATAAGTGGTAAAAGCGATTTAAAAACGATTGTCAGAACATAAATGATGACCAAAGTGTTAGCCAACTGAATCCGCGATCACCGTAGATCAAAATTGGGCGGTAATTCATAAAAGATTAGCCAAAATCTTCATTGAAATTCTTGAAATTGGATTTAACCTTCGCTTTACTTATACCCACCCGGGTGATCTTTTTAATATTCATGTTTAATAATATATCTGCACAAATTTTAAGGTAATTTTCAATAACATGAAAAAATATTTTTTTTTTAATTTTGTTCATGTTTAAACTTGAATTTTGTCATTTTTTATACAAATGTACCTGGGTGATCCCAGGCGCTTTCGCTACCATTTTGATTAAAACTCACGATAAATTTTTTTTGCGTACCTCATTATGTGTTCAATAAACCCTCTGGAAAGAAATCTTCTAATATTTTCATAGTCTCAAAATAAATCATTAAAGTTAGGCCTTTTTTCGAAATACGAACTATCGCCAGAGAAAGATACTAAATACTGAAGTATGAAAAAGATTTATAAATTATTATATATTTATTGTGAGTTTACTCAAAATAGCAGCGGAAGTGCCTGGGATCATCTTTAGTAAGGCGAAGGTTAATCATCTCAATAGCATAAATTTATTACATTTTAACTGAACATTTGGCTATCGAAGGATGCCATCCCATCTATTGACACTTGTTTTGACTCTTTTTTTGTTTTCACATGATGTGGCACCGTTCGAATTTCACCTTTTCAAAGAATGCATTTGCCGATAAAAAAAAGCGTTTTGAGAACGTAGAAACCATCCAAAAGGCTTGTACCGACATCCTGAAGGACATTCCGGTCGACGAACTAAACTACTCTTTAGACATGTTTTTAGAACATGCAAATCGCTGCATTAAGCCTAAACGTGACTATTAAAAAAACAAATTAGTTTCGGTACAAAAAGGGTTTTGTTAATATTCTTTTAAATATTTAAAGATGAAAAGACCTTTTGCTAATGTGGGAACGTACATACGATGCATAGTGATTGAAAATGTTGACAAATTATAGGCTATGGGGGGGGGTTCTGACACCCTAAACCCCTCCCTTGGCTACGCCCCTGGTGTGTGTGTTTTATATGTGTGTGTATTTTTTATGTGTGTGTTTTTTATGTGTGTGTGTGTTTGATAAATGATGCCACGTACACGCTGCGTAAATATAGTTTGGTTGAAAAATGTGCTGACAAATAAGCAGTGACATTAACCCATTACTACCGCATGGGTATTAAAACTTTAGAAAACAGACTCATGTTGACCCATAATCCTACTTTAAATAACAAAATCTGTTCTAAAACCCTTTTTTACTGTCTAAATCTAAATAATTCAAATTTTATTAAAATTATTTATTTAGTAATTTATTTATTAATTAATTATTTTATGTTATAAAATGTTAAAAAAAGGCTCAAAGAACACCCCATATTTTTTTAAGTTAAAAGGTTTTATAGTTTTGAAATTATAGACTTGATCGTCTATATCCAATATCAGGATCCAATTTTTCCAAAGTGTTCCTGATAATTGAAAAAATAGCTCTCCGAAGATAAATAACCATAAGAAAAGGTCTGATTTCAAGACTTATTCGAGATGTCATGGCCCAAACACATTCAAGACGACAGCAGCGACGCGGCCACACTACTTCAAGATGGCTTCAACTTTGAGCGTCGCCGCTGCATGACTACAATGAAAGCGGCAGCAATGTCATCACAATCATATTTTTGATCTCTTAAACAAAAATTGTAAAGTGCCTCCGCACTTCCTTCATAAAGCAGTCGTCTATAAGTATACATTTTACTGTTGTACAGTAATAATTTTTAGAATTTTTGTTGTATAATAATTTTTAGAACTATTCAATTTTAACTGAAATACTAACAAATTTGTAATTGTTGCTCAAAGCACACCGAAAAAGTAAGAAAACGTCCATTGAAAATATCTGTTTTGAAACAGTGATGCCAATTGCTTTGCAATCGCTATATTTTAATGAGGTTAAGTATTTTTTATTATTTTTTTAATGTTTATCCCCTTCAAAATTTTGAAGTCCTTTTAAAAGGACAAAGGATGTAGAAATGAAAAACTGAGTACGCAGTATTACTATATTTGGTCTCTTGTTTCACGCACATATGGATTTTTCCCGGTGCGAAAAATGCTGTCGCACGGTGTAATCAGTAATTTTTGGACACCTAGAATTAGAAATGAAATCGATTTATTAGATGAAACAATTTTTGGGAATTGTTTGCCTGAACTCATACAACTAAAAAGTGGTTTGATTTGTTGGATAAGCATTTTTATTTACATAGCTTTAGAACCTGGATTTTTTAAGGGTTCAAAAACGCTATGCAGATCTCTTGTATGCTGAAAATTACAAATCTAATGCTTTTCAGTGCAAAAGAAAGATCACATAGTGTTCTCTATGGGCATGAATGGGTTAAAGTAGCGGTGTACAGCCCAAAGGAAGCGCATCAAGGTTTACAATGTGCGTAATTGAGCAACTCTGTGTAAGAAAAAGTAGTCAAAGCGAACCACATACTTCATTTTTAGATACAATTTAAAGGTATTTATAGTAACTTAATAAAAAAAAGAAGAAGGCACTTGTACAATTGATATATGGTGAAACATTCGTTGAGCAATGGTTGGTATTTTCCACTCACTTGCTTTGCTATTGACATGTTTACGTCAAACGAAAATCGAAGATGTGCTTGGAGCATCGAAGCGTGTTTTGCAAAGAGATGAATTGTGTGCCGCGATGGCTGCAACGCTTCCAATTGCACTTCAAGTTAATTAACAGCATCAGTGAAATATTGCTGCTTACTTTTGTTTTTGCATTGGCATAGGAGAGAAAAAGCTGGCGCTACATTGTCCACGTAAGGTATTTTTAAATGGATATAAATTTAGTTAAGTCCAAAAGACAAATAGAGTGAAGAATGAACTTTGGCTGAGAAGTTATGAATGTTCGTCAATATTTTAGTATCTGATACTGAATTTTGAAGTATTTTGTAATATTTTTTTTAATTATAGCATCCGTTAAGTTGGTTTAGTTGGTGTATATATAATTTTTTGTGTTGGCATAGGAGAGAAAAAGCTGGCGCTACATTGTCTGCGGAAGGTATTTTTAAATGGATATAAATTTAGTTAAGTCCAAAAGACAAATAGAGTGACTAATAAATGGAGTTTTTGAACGTTGGCTCAGAAGTTATGAATGTTCGTCTATATTTTAGTGTCGGACACTGAATTTTGAAGTATTTTGTAATATTTTTTTAATTTAGAGCTTCCATTAAGTCGGTTCAATTGGTGTATACCATACATGTTATGTTGTAATATTATGCAGACCTACACATATGGCAACATGGCAGCTCTAAAAAGAATTTTGTTAGATAGATTAGGTTAGGTTAGGTTAGGTATGCTGGTACGGCGAACGTCAAGAAAGACCCAAATCTGACATGACTGTAATGGCCGTAATGGAAATCGCTACAGTGCACAGTGATTCAATTAAAAAAATTTATAGTCTCAGAATTTAACGATTTTGATGTCATTTGAAAGCAAAAACTCTAACTAAGAGAACCCCAAAAAATCTGTGCTAAAAATTAATTAGTGTGTGTGCAAAAGCGGCTCAAAGTCGAAACTTTTTTCACTTTTTTTTAGCCTATTGAGTACACAAATTCGTAAAAATACATGGTTACCAAGAAGTTCCTAAAACTTTCAATATGGATTACGAAATAATGTGGTCATTTTCGCTTTTAATGTTTTCTCAAAATTTGCAAAGCTGAGGCTTTTACTTCCCTTTTAATTTAAAATATTTTTCTAAATTAAAAATTTGAAAATTGGCAAAATTTAGAGGAAAATATCTAAAAAGTATTTGAAAGTATGTTCCTGGATTTTTTTTGATTTTAAGAATCATTCTTTCTTTGTCGGATAGTGTAATTATATCTTCCGATATCTACCGAGCTCAGAAAATAATTAAATTTGAAAAGTGGTCTAAACACCTATTTTTCGTCAAAATTTATTTTATTTATCCCTAAAAGTATGCAATCTGCATGCAAACTTGAAAAAACTGCATAAATGCAAAACATACGTCTACTATTATCATATTTTTTGCAAAAATAAAGGGTCCTAAGACAATTTCTGTTACTCTTTGCAATTATCAATGTTGACGTTACCGATTAAATGTAAAATCTGAAAAATATAGCCAGCACACTTGGTGCTATAGCTCCAAAAATTACGAAAATTACAAGTTTAAGTCTCAGGCATTGCCAAATTGCAAAAGTTTAAGAAAAGAAAAATGGAGATTTAAATTCAGGCAATTCGGCCATGTCCCTAGAAGAAGGTTGAAGAATTATCTATCCAGATAGACTAGAAGAACTAAGTTGTATAAATTTTTTAATTCAAAAACGTTGAAATTTTCAAGCAGATAAACAAAATAGTCATCGTTCTGGTGCAGAGTATGAACAAGTGAGAAAGGACCAACTCGAAGTAAACGCACTTGTTTTGACTTTAACTGACAATGCACTTTTTCACTTTCAGCCCCACTGCTCCAGTTAGTACAACCTGCAGCAGCACCAATTGAGTTACTTCCGCTGGCAGTTTTGGCTCAAGCACGCGAATTGCCTGATTGAGGAGCGCACGTTAAGCATCTAAACAAGAGAAGTGTTGAACCTTCCAAGTGCTTTCGCGACTGCTGCAAAATTCGATCATCAGCAACAAATTTTCCCCAAGAACAATCAATTGCAATTTGTGCAGCATAGACGTTGTTGGCATTGTTGATGCCGCATGGAATCGATACTGTCTTCAAATTGCTGCCATTCATCGGCAGCCAATCGCATTTGGGCACACACGCACACACACACTGCCACACAAATGCACTAACGTACGTGCGCCTTGTGCAGTGTTTGCCATTGCAGCTTAATCGATTCGAGGCGCCGAATGGTGAATGGTGTGCCACTTTATTGCCGGATATTTGATGCATAGGTTGAAAATTTGCACATTGAATTGATGCATCGTTAACGATGATGCAGCGTTGGCAGCACTGGTTGCGAAAATAGCATGGCTGCCAATCATGAATATGCAGTCTTGAGTGGTTTTAAAGATGCACTTTGCGCAAATATGCGCAGATCTTGAACGGGGAACAAAGGCCTTGCTGGCATTTTTGTGGAAAATATTTTGCGGTTTTTATATTGAAAATAGTTAGTGAAAATGAAATGCTTGTCAGTGGAATTAGTTCATTTATGTGTTATGCAAAAAAGGTATATAAAAAAGTAAAAGTGTTTAAGTTGAGCTGGAGCTACTTAGTTACTTGTATAATGAGGCCACTTCACTTCGGGTCATATTTACCAGACATTGCTCCTTCCGACTACCAATTGTTCCCATTGATTGACTCAAGGCTTGGCTGAACATCATTTCACTTCTTACGAAGGAGCCCAAATTTGAGTCAGTTTTTGGACCGCCGCAAAAGACAAAAGACGAGGAATTTTTTTGAAATGCGGATGACGATGCTTGACAGATGCCTTCCGAAGGATGGAAGGAGTCTTAGCGAACGATGAACAATAATGTGTATAAAAAAGATTTGGTTTTTAATTTTTCGGAATAAAACTTCACATCAGGGACGGTAACAGTTATAAGTTTTATTATAAAAATTAATGTTTAAGAGTTATTTTTTTTTTACTTTTATTTTTTATTATTTTTTTTTTTATATTAGTTTATTTATTTTATTTTTATTTTTATTTTTTATTTTATAATTTTATTTATATTTTAAAAATCTTATTATAACAATTATTTTTGATTTTTTCTTATTAGTCTACAAATAACAGTTTTATTCGATTTTTATTTTAGGTGTCCTGTGATAGCAATTATTGGTGACTTTTATTTAAAAACGTCATCAATAAAAATCAGTCGGTGACTTTTATTTTTTAAGTCATCAATAAAAATCAGTCAGTGACTCTTATTTTTTAAGTCATCAATAAAAATCAGTAAACGACTTTTATTTATAAAAGTCATCAATAAAAATCAGTAAGTAACTTTTATTTATAAAAGTCATCAATAAAAATCAGTAAGCGACTTTTATTTATAAAAGTCATCAATAAAAATCAGTAAGCGACTTTTACTTATAAAAGTCATCAAAAAAATCATTCAATGACTTTTATTTTTTAAGTCATCAATAAAAATCATTCAGTGACTTTTATTTATAAAAGTCATCAATAAAAATCAGTAGGTAACTTTTATTTATAAAAGTAAAAAAAAAAATCATTCAATGACTTTTATTTTTAAGTCGCAATATAAAAGTCATTTTCATTAATCACAGCACTGGATTCATTAAATATCAAAATGTATATATATTCTTGATCGACTCAACAAGACCTGACTTGACAATTCTGTTTTCTGGATGAATCATAACTTTTGCATGCATTAATGAAAATGTCTTTTATATTGCGACTTAAAAAATAAAAGTCATTGAATGATTTTTATTGATGACTTTTATAAATAAAAGTCACTGAATGAATTGTAAAATATAAATAAAAAATAATTCTTATTTTTTAATTTTTCCATAAAAATTACAAAAAAAATTGTATTCCCAAGTTTGATTCTCCGTGCAAAAAAAATGTATTGGTATATTTCATTTATTTGTATGACCTTTCCTTCAAAATAATTTTTTCAAAAATAGTTTTCATAAATAACTGTTATTTCCGGACCCTGCATTAAAACTTATTTGAACCCCAAAATGTTGTAAAATTGTAAAATTACAACAATAAAAATTCTCAAGACATGGTTTTCATGCTGTTTTAACTAAGTTTGGCTCGAAAGTCATTTGGCGGTTGCGGGTGCAAGGCCCATCCTTCATTTTTATTTTATTTATTAATTCAGTCTATGAACAACAATTCTTACAGACTATAACAATGTCCTTACATACTAAGGCGCTATAAGCTAAAATAAAAGCCTCTAAGGGAAATTCAAATATGAATTGAGCTATCAATTAATATAAGATACCTTTGGCAGGCTGGTCAAAAAATTATTGTTTCAGGCAATTACTGTATACGCCTACAGATACAAGCATACAGTCAGGGTTAGTGCCCTTAATTAGGTCAGCATAAATTTTTGCCTACATTTAATAACTATGAAATGACCCAATTGTGAGTGAACATGTTTCAATTCTTGCAATACATCAAACAATTGTTTACCTGTATACGTTCACAAAAGTGAAGTGAAGTGGCCGAATACATCAAAAGCGTCACCCATCTCTGTAGCACAGACACACACATATAGTACACACAAATAACACCATATGTCTTCTTAATCAAATCAGTTGTGATTTTGGCCTTTCGCAGCGCTCAACATATGAACGGCCGCTCCCCACTCGAGGCTGAGTCGCTCGCTCGACATCATAATCAATGCTAAATTATGAGGTGGTCAGGCACATAGGTCACACAGGCACACGGTCAAACAATAGGCCATACACACATATATAGTACAGGCACACACACACACACACACACACACATACAAGCGTATGCTGGCAGTAGCACGTGAAAGCATGCAGGCAATTGGCGTCAGCTGCGTTTGACTGTTATGGCGTTCAGCGTTGAGGCGGGCTCGATGGCTGTTTGTCTCTTTGTTTGTGCGAAATTGATGATGGCGGCGACACACATAAACACGCACGCACGCACACACAAACACACGCACTCACTGGTTGTGTGCGATATGAAATGGATTTGAATATTATATTTCCGACCAGCATGCAATAAATATGCGCACAATGCACATGTGACAGGAATTTATTAAGTGATTATTTATCTTGTCGCGCACGTGGGCACTCGTGTTGTTGAGTTGAAGCGGCACTGCTCTCGTTTGTTTGCTTTTTTTGCTTTGTTTGACGAGAGAGAAACGCCAACATGTGCCAATATTTTGAAAATGAATTACATACTTTAAGTTCGTTAGTCATTTGAGCAACATTGAGTTAAAGTTGATCGGTGCCTTGAATTTTGCAAATTTCACAAATTTTATACACTTCGCCTTTTATTCAATATTTCGCGTATCGATACGTAGATATGTGTGTGTGGGTACATGTGGCTGTGTGCTCGTGCTGCACTCCATTAGCAAGTCAACAGCAATTAACATAATAGTACATACGTTCAATTGAGTGAGTATGTATGTGTGTGTGTGCGTGTTTTTTTATAGAGATGAAAAGCATCGAAATCCACAAACTCGTCAGTGTGGGACTTTAACTTAACTAAAGCCATCTCTCTCATGTTCGGGGGGTAACCCCGATACTATCATGTTTTTTTTTTGCGTAGGAAGTGGATATCCTAGGAAGACATTAGAGGACTCGTGTCCCGTATCGTGGCAGATTACATCGTGCGACAACAAATTTTACACACGAAAAAAAGAATCTATATACTCGCAAAACTAGGGGCCAAATATGGTAAAACTGCGTTTTTACTTTTTCTCTCTGACGTCAGGATTTTAAGGATATATTAAATTTTTATATCTTAAACTAATAAAGTTAGAAGGACGAAATTCAAGGATGTAGTAGTGTACATATTAGTCCTCAACATATATTTTTTCCAAAAAAAATTATTGAGAATTTGCAAGGATATTCAAGGATAAAGTTTTAAAAGGACATTTTCAATACCTCTTCGTCCTTTTGCATCAAAACATTAAATTGTTTAAGATTCTAAGGATTTTTCTCTTTCATTTGATACCCATTTTGTTATTCTGCAATGCGCTCAATTTTTAAAATAATTTTTTGAAATAAACATGTCCTTGAAATTTCAAAGTCCTTTAAAAAAAATTCCTGACGTCAGAGAGAAAAACTAGAAACGCAGTTTTACTACATTTGGACCCTAGTTCTGCGAATTTATCGAAATTTTCCTGTGTTTTGAAATTGTTTGATTTTTGTCGCACGGTGTTATCGGCCTAAAACTAACTCCCTTCATCACCTGCCCTAAATAAACCCCAAAGAAGCACCCATGAAAGCTATGACGACTTGTGGCAGGAAGACCAATTTACGTCGTTTGTCAAGTCATAAGTACTGCACGTCTGGATTGTATGTCATCCGTCCTTAGTCGGAGCATTATTAATGCCATGAGTCGGCAGCATGCATCGCACTGCTTGAGCGAGTTGACCATGCAGTCCATCGGTCCATTAAGTGTAATTGTCCGTTTCATAATTTGCTGAAGGGACAATCTCACGTCAGTGAATCCGCTGCTCACAAGGAAAACGTGTTCTGCGTTCTCGATTTGTCCACTACAGAAGCGACACTGAGGGTCCTTCACAAGCTTATATTTGTCTAAATACTCCCTGAAGCAGCCGTGACCAGATAGGAACTGCATCAAAAAGAAATTTACGTGTCCGTAGGGTCCATCTGTCCATTTCTGTATGCCTGGAATCATGGGTCGCGTCCAGCTTCCTTTGGTCAATGAATCTCACGGGTACGGCACGGCACTACCGTATGTGTGTGTGTGTGTCCTTCTCACACACACCCGCAAATGTTGTGTGCTGTTTTACGCATTTTTAAGCACAAAAAACTGTGCAGGGACCTACCAGCCTTAAATTGTTTAAATGGAATCGTAAATATTTGTACGAAAACTTCATGCATGCTTTTACATTTAGCTTTGTTTTTGATCATTTTTGTATATCAGACAGATCAGAAGAATGAATGAATGAAAAGAAGCATTTCCTGTAAACTGTGCAAAATATTTTTATCAATGTCAACAAAACTGCACTTAACTCATTTAAAAGTAAAAAGTTAATCATAAAGTAAACTCAGCCCAAAAGTATGCCAAGTTAAACGCATATCCTGCCATACCAGCCATGATGGCATTTTGTCAAGTAGTCCTCACTATGGTCTACTTTTAGGGAGTCAGATTATCGAACTTATTTCACTGTTATGTCACCTTTAACCACATTTTAATTGAGCAATTTTTGTCTCATAAAAAATGACACACCCCCAATAAACTCTCTAGTAGTATCAAAGCTAAGTGACACTTTATACAATTTTTTGCAACAACCATTAAGGAAACACGCATAAAATGTCGCCTATTAAAGCAAATTCAATTATCCCATTTCCACGACAGGAGATGCTCAATAAAATGCACATTACCAGCACATGGCGAGCAGCGTTGGGTGAAAACATCAGCGCACAGATGCGGGCAACGCATCGTAAAATTTTATAGCGAACAAAAAATTATACACAATATGACACAAAAAACAATGCAAAAGACAACGAACGAAAGCGAATCACAATAAACCGAAGCAAGGTGAATGTGTAGTAAGAAAGAAAATGCGCACGAACATTTTCTACTTGCAGCTGAATACCGTTGCCAGTGTGACTACTGGGAAGTTATAATAAGAAGAAAGAAGATAATAAAAAGCAAAAAGTAGGAAGTAGTGCATGATGTGTGTAGCAAGTCGTAAAGGAGAGAAGGGACATGGGATGTGGCAATCACAATATTGAAATTATGATGTGGTCATGATGAGCAGACATCAGAAGATTCTCAAGCGATTTGAAGGCAGTTGATGTGGGGGATCCATTATAGAAGAGAGCATAGGTGATTGTAACAAACATATTAATGAGCAAACAGAAGCATATGTAGGAGATAGACACCATGGGTGTCATTACACAGATCCTGTGCGAGCAGGATTTTGTGTTGCTCTTTGTGTTGAGCAAGAAATTGTATGCATATAAGAAATCATAGAGAACAACGATTTCCATGAATATTTTGAATGGCGAATTGGTATCTCTGCCATGGGTACTTTTTATGTTTTAGTCTGAGAAGTTTGCTATTGGCTGAGAGCAGGGGCGTAGCCAGAACTTGGTCATGGAGGGGGTTTTAAAAAATTTTTTTGCCAGTTTAGTATTACATGTTTTTTAAAGTAAAGTGCACTTTCCAAATAGGGCATTTTGTTGGGCCTTATGTGACTTAATGCATTAAAAACTAAATTTTTTCCCTGATTTTTAGTAAAAATTTCATGAAATTTGGTGGACTGAAAGCGAAGTTATTGCATCTGAAGTGGAAGTATGTTTGTGTCATCGTACAAAAATGTGAATCGAACAAAGATCCAATATTAACTATTGTTTTAAAAATGTTAAAACTTTAACCGAAGCACTTAAATTGATGGACCAAGTTTATGGTGATTTTTGTTTATACCGTGGTGGAGTTCATAAGTGGTAAAAGCGATTTAAAAACGATTGTCAGAACATAAATGATGACTAACGTGCTAGCCAACTGAATCCGCGATCACCGTAGATCAAAACTGGGCGGTAATTCACAAAATATTAGCCAAAATCTTCATTGAAATTCTTGAAATTGGATTTAATCTTCCCTTTACTTATACCCACCCGCGTGATCTTTTTCATATTCATGTTTAATATCTGCACAAATTTTAAGGTAATTTTCAATAACATGAAAAAATATTTTTTTTAGAAATTTTGTTCATGTTTAAACTTGAATTTTGTCATTTTTAATACAAATGTACCTGGGTGATCCCAGGCGCTTTCGCTACCATTTTGATTAAAACTCACGATAATTTTTTTTTTGCGTACCTCATTATGTGTTCAATAAACCCTCTGGAAAGAAATCTTCTAATATTTTCCATAGTCTCAAAATAAATCATTAAAGTTAGGCCTTTTTTTCCAAATACGAACTATCGCCAGAGGAAGATACTATATACTAAAGTAAGAAAAAATTTATAAATTATTATATACTTATTTATTGTGTTTTACTCAAAATAGCAGCGGAATTGCCTGGGGTCATCTTTAGTAAGGCGAAGGTTAAGCATCTCAATAGCATAAATTTATTGCATTTTAACTGAACATTTGGCTATCGAAGGATGCCATCCCATCTATTGACACTTGTTTTGACTGTTTTTTATTTACTAAAAGTCGAATTTTAACCATCAACCACTCCCCGTTTTCACATGATGTGGCACCGTTCGAATTTCACCTTTTCAAAGAATGCATTTGCCGATGAAAAAAGGCATTTTGAGAACGTAGAAACCACCCAAAAGGCTTGCACCGACATCCTGAAGGACATTCCGGTCGACAAACTAAACTACTCTTTAGACATGTTTTTAGAACATGCAAATCTCTGCATTAAGCCTAAACGTGACTATTAAAAAAACAAATTAGTTTCGGTAAAAAAACGGTTTTGTTAATATTCTTTTAAATATTTAAAGATAAAAAGACCTTTTTGCTAATGTGGGAACGTACATACGTTGCATAGTGATTGAAAATGTTGACAAATTATAGGCTATGGGGGGGGTTCTGACACCCTAAACCCCCCCCTTGGCTACGCCCCTGGCTGAGAGCATAGATTAGATTAAGCTAGCTGAACGGTTTGGCCACTCATAGAACCTGTTTTTTTCCTTGATCACTCCTCTCGGGAACATAGGGCCTCCACAAGACCTTGTCTTGTGTTGGTTACGTTAATCGGTTGTATTTTTCCGCCAGGGTAGATGATTAGCTTGCCACAGGTAGTCCTAAGTGATGGGGCTGCCATCTATCGTCGCTTAGGAATGACGCCTCCGAGCTACCACTCATAGCGCCATCTGTTGTGTAAGGAGGCGACAGTAGGCTGGTTGGGGACTTTGCTAAGGTCGGTTTGGTGCGCTGTTTTTCGCTAATGCCCGTTTCCACTTAGAGGTATTGCTGGTGCACCGTCTAGCTGTAAATTGTAATATTGTATGGGAGTGAGTGGGAAAGGATCATCTGAGCGTGGGAATTTTTTAAACTGGGGTATGTTGCTGGGATAAGGAAAATATTTAGAGACAGAAAAAATTTGAATAGTGCGGGACCATGCACCAGGTAGGAGTCGAACCCACGAGGAATGATAGGCTAGTGTACTCATGCAAAGCTATAGAACCTGTTGAGTCCCCACCAATCCCTCATGGACCCCATTTGCTGAAGGAAGATAGGCAGAAGGAAATATGTTTTACTTTTTTCCTTGATTGGGAATTTAAATTTGTGGTTCAATGAGAGTGCATGAGTCTTAGATTAGGTTAGGTTATAGTTAGGTTAGGTTAAAAAAGGGCAGTTCGTGGTATGCACTTCCGCACAGAGACCCCATTGGGTCCACTGTGAATGCCTTCGTTCTTAAATTCGGTATCCTACCCTAACTGCTGGGGTTCTGTAGATCAAAACGGGATGGACCTCACAAGGGGAAGGAAAATTTGTTTATATCAGAAATCTGTGCATCAACTATTTCCGCAAGTCCATCGAAGAACCTGGCCCCAAGGGTCTGGATCCGTCATTCCTGCAATGGGTGACAGTGGCATAACAGGTGCTCGATTGATTCCACTGCATTCTCGTCTTCGCAGTTTCTGCATAAATCATCGGTCGCCAGTCGCTAACTGCATAACATTAGGTTAGGTTATACTGGCTGCCAAAAAAGCTACGCCTAGACCCTGTTGCAGTGGCATACAGTTTTCATTCATTTATTCTTTTGAGTCAAATACTATTTGAAAATTATTGTAACAAACAGATATTTTGGGGGTTTGAACCCACTATTGTTGCATCCTTACCGATGCGAGACTGAGTTCAATTCAATATTTTACAAATTGCCAAATTGTGCTTCTAATTCTTCCTTTCTCTCCCCCTCCCTCAGATAATCAGCTTAATCCTTAGCAAATCAAACAAGTTCTAGAGATGGCGGCACAGAATCATTGTAGATTTTTTATGGATACGATCTAAGTAAAGTCTTTTAAATTACTTTGGCTATCGAAGGTAGTAACCCTTTTTTTACTTTAGTGTCAAAATTACTAAAAACTTATTACAAAAATATTATTAAATACTCACGGCTTTGCGTAGCAATATTACTCAGTCGACAGAGAGCCAAGCCAAGCCTAGTATTCGTAAACCAAGAGAGGGCCCACAAGTATGAAAAGCTTCCGCTTTCTGAGCTCAACACAGCATGACGCAAACCATTTCGAGCGTTACGAGTCCGCTGATTCCGGTAGATGACAAAGGAAATGGTCTGTGTACTCATTATTCCTGCCACTGACTGAATTTCCCTTAACGTATAAAAATACCTCGCTTCCACCACTCCTAACAGTCTCCTTTCAAAAACATTAGGAAGACCAACTATCGATCCAATTAATTGGTCAGCTTAATTGCATTCCATCCGTATCTTGTCTCATTCTACCAAGTACACTTTTGGGTTGAGGTATCATCCCACTTCACTGCTGCAGAACTGCTAACTGCTTGAGTAATCTTTATCTAATCTGAAATTTTGCTTGCCTCACAAAACCTTACCTTTGCATCCATAAAAATGAATGGCCATATTTTAATTACATTCGCGAGCAAATTTGGAACATTAAAGTTTGAATGGCGACCATTAATACAGGCAAACGCCGTCTATCGACAGTTGTGCTGGCGCACAAAGTAAAACCGCCGTAAAAATGCCAATGTGCCATCATTTAGGCGCTGCCTCGCAGTATCGGCGGTCATTCGTTGGTCAACACACATGCCGGTCATTCCGCAGAGCATTTAGTACTCGGAAATCGCGCGGTCAGCTCCCCCTGCACACCAGTCACAACCGGAACGAGTGGCATTTGTGTGTGTGTGTGTGTGTCACTTTTATTGTGTTGACCTTGTTGCCGCTTGTGTGCTCTGCGCCGATTTTTACATTTGGCATTTTTTAAATGTGAATTTTGAATTTCGATTAGGCTTTTTGGTTGTACTGTTCTATATTTATTGCTTTATTTTATTGCTTTCGAAACCAAATTCCGACTGAAAATTTGCATTTGCTATGCGAATGCTCATCACAAATTCTAAAACTGTGCAAAAATGGGCAGCTGTTATTATTATTTATGTTTGCATTGGGCACAGGACGCAAGGAAATCAATGAAAATCGTTGTGGTTTTTTGGATGGATTTATGTCGAAATGTAAAAATATGAATTGAAAGTTTCACTATAAAGTTTATTTAGTTTTTGACCAGTGAACAAATTTTTAAAAACCTTTTTTAAAACCGGTAAATTGGTAGAAAACTGGATGTATTGATGGTTAGACAAACTGAATATGGATGGAGAGAAAACCATGTGATTGGAGATGGATGGGCTCACCGACAGATGGGCAATAATACTGATGGACGGACGGATGAACGAAATGATTGGAGATGGATGGATGAACGAAATGATCAGAGATGGATTGACAACCCGGACGTACCAACAAGTGAAGGAAATGATTGGAGATGGATGGATGAATGAAATGATTGGTGATGGATAGAGGAAATGATCAGAGATGGACAGACGACCCAGACGTATCAACAAATGGGCGATAATACCAATGGATGGACGGATGAATGAAATGCTCTGAAATGGATAGATGGACGAAATGATCAGAGATGTACGAACGACCCAGACGTACCAACGGATGAGCGATAATACCGATGGAAGTACGGATGAACGAAAGGATTGAAGATGGATGGATGAACGAAATGATCTGAGATGGATGGACAACCCGGACGTACCAACAAGTGAACGAAATAAGTGGAGATGGATGGATTAACGAAATGATTGGTGATGGATGGATGGACGGACGACCCAGACGTATCAACAAATGGGCGATAATACCAATGGATGGTCGGATTAATGAAATGATCGGAAATGAACAGATGGACGAAATGATCTGAGATGTACGAACGACCCAGACGTACCAACGGATGAGCGATAATACCGATGGGCGGATGGATGAACAAAATGATTGAAGATGGACAGAAAAATCTAGTGATTGTAGATGGATGTATGGATGAAATGATCGAAAGTCGACGGACAACCCAGACGTACAACAAATGGGAAATAATACCGATGAATGGACGTATGAATAAAATTATTAGATATGGACGAATGAAAGAAAATATTGGCGATGTGCAAATAATCGAAATGATCAGAGATGGACGTACGACTCAGATATACTATCGGTGACCATAATGAAGGATGAACGAAAACAGGAAGTACGGGCAGGTTGACGAACGAACTCAACATATGATTATTTTATGCAGAGGCGGTCATAGGGAAAATATAATAGAAATAGAAACCAAATAGCAAAAATATGAACGGATGGCTTTACCAATATGGATGATCAGATGGATGAACAGATGGACGAATGAGTGGGACCACCTACGAGCGGATGACTTAAACAAGTGAAGGGATGCACAGACGAATCAGTAAGACGAACGTTCATTCTTTATGAATATGATTTTAGAAAATAAAGTCACTGAACTTACTTACTTTCTACTCTATAAAATAGGCTCTACTCTGTACATTTGGTTGGGCTCAGCACTCGGCTATAGACAATCTTACTATTGTCATCAATATGCTTTACTTAGTGTAGCTATAAAGTAGTGTTCCATAAATTGGGCCCCAATTCCTAATAAAACCATAAAATAATCGTCTTTATGTAAATAATTCGAAATGAATAGAAACGAGCTTTCATTGTGGAATATTTGTTCTATAAAATGTTTGTTTCGATAGCTAATTTCTCATAGTTAATATTCCACAACATGAAAGAGAAAGTTTTTCCAGCCTTTCTTTTCCAGTAAAGTGTATACGTCCAGCAGAAAAGCTTTCATGTGTCTGTAACAACTCATTGAATGTCCGCCAGATATCTTTGAACTGTGCTCAGTAATTCTTCACCTCTGCAAGGCAAAGGATGTCTTTGTGACCGACCGGGATCAGACTTTATGCATCTATTTGTGTTGTTGGTACACATTCTGTAAATATTGACGTATTTAAATTTGACTTGATTTCAAATGTAATTTTGTCTCTTCTCAATCAAAGAGGAGGAAAGAAATAAAAATTAAAAGAAGTTCTTTTAATAAAATAAAATTTTCTTTCAATAGAGTAAAATTTTACTAAAAGTTAATCTAATGCTAAACTGAAAAGTGAATTTGTAATTAAAATTAAATTATAATTTAAAATATATTCAAAATTAAACAAAAATTGTTTTTAACTTAATAACATCGAATTATCAGAAAAAGTCTACAAGTAGTAGAATACAAGTCTACAAGTAGTAGAATATAAGAAAATATTAAAAAAAAAATTCATTAAAAAATTACAAAAATTTTCGGATGATTGAAAGGGCAGAATATAAGAAAATTTTGAGAACAAAAATGCATTAAAAAATTAAAAATTCCAAAATTTTCGGATGATTAGAGGGTAGACTATATTTTTTAGAACGCAGTATTTTGTTGGCCAAATTTGATACAATTTTTTTCAGCAACCCATCATTGAGAACACCAAAGCTTTCAAAAGCGTTGCGCTTTTTTCTTTGCAAATCTTGTCTTGTTTAAGTTTCGAAAGCACTGCAATACCGACAGACTAAAGCTTAAAAAAACTTTATTCAGTTTCGCATTTAAATATACTTTCTGACTGAATTACTGGATGGCGTTGTTTTATGCTCTTGTAGGTTTTGGCCTACGTTTTTATTTCACAACACAACTGTTCATTACAAGCTCAACAACAAGAATCATACAGTAAAAACATGTCACCGCCTGCTGGCGTTCTAACCGCTCGTTCGCATTCAAAAGTTCGAAGTCGAATGCCGAACAGCTGTGTAAAAAGTCTTCACCACTAGGTGGCTAGTGTGTTCCCACATGGCACCCCCCCGAGTGTAACGTTTGCCGGAGGTTGCTCGCCGCTTGCGGGCCTTGACTTCCTCGAGTATGTCCGAAGTTGGGTGGGTGGCTGAGACAGTCCTTGCCTAATGGGTGCGTCATCCGTTGCATGTGGCGCTGCTCGTAGAGGGCTCGGGGCGGGGTCAAACACGTCGTCGGCAGCGAGATGGGCTGGCTTCGAGAATGCCGCTGCCGGACCGCGAACGTGCCGTCCGACCTTCGAACGTTGGCAGGGTAGGCACTCGCGGGCCCAACGAGTGATGTCTCTGTTCATGGACGGCCAGACATAGCGTTGGGCGATTACAGTGTGCGTGGCACGGCCGCTGGGGTGCGAGATGCTGTGGAATACATCGAACACTCTACGTCGAAGCGCTAGTGGGACGAATGGTCTGATGTTAGAGGTGGACACGTCACAATATACGTCAAGTTGCTGCGGCCACTGCCTCAGCTTCTGGAATGTAAGAGGAGTATTATTGTTGCTGAGAATTTCTGAAAACTCATGATCTGTGGATTGCGCTTGAGCGAGTTCATCGAAATCTATGGTTGAGGGTGTGACGATGGCGTCAACGCGCGACAGTGCGTCCGCGACGTTGTTCTCAGTGCCGGTGATGTACTGCAGATTGGTAGTGAATTGACTGATGAAACCCAACTGCCTGATTTGTCTCGGAGATGCTTTGTCAGCACGCTGTTGGAACGCGTACGTGAGTGGCTTGTGGTCTGTTCTGATGAAAAAATCTCTGCCTTCGACCCAGGACCGAAAGTACTTCACAGCCTCGTAGACTGCCGTTAGCTCTCTGTCGTATGTGCTGTAGTTTCGTTGTGCCGATGACAGCTTGCTTGAGTAGAATCCCAGCGGCTCCCAAACTTGATGCACGAGCTGCTCCAGAACCGCGCCGACCGCAGTGCTCGAAGCGTCGGTGGTAAGGCGAAGCTTCATATTGGGGACTGGGTGTGACAATAATGCTGCCCCAGCAACTTGTTTCTTAACCAATTCAAAAGCTGCCTCAGTTTCAGTGCTCCATGGAACCGGTCGTCTGTCATTCTTCTTGGAATCTTTCAATAGGTCGTTGAGAGGCGCTTGCGCGCCTGACGCTCCCTTGATGTGTCGCCTGTAAAAGTTGATGGACCCGATAAATCTCCTCAGCTCCACTATTGTCTGCGGCTTTGGGAAGTCGAGTAGGGCTTGGATGCGATTGGGCAATGGCGTCGAACCCTGCGAGGTGATATGGTAGCCCAAGAAATCGACAGCGCTTGCTCCAAACGTGCACTTGTCGACATTGACACAAAGTCCGTACTCGCTGAGGCGTGCGAAAAGTTGACGAAGGTGAATTTCGTGTTCCTCGTGGGTGGCAGACGCCACTAGCAGATCATCGATGTAAGCGTACACAAAATCAAAGCCAGCGAGCACTTCGTTAATGAATCGCTGGAATGATTGTGCAGCATTTCGCAGGCCGAAGGGCATACTGACAAACTCAAAGAGACCGAACGGGGTGATGACGGCCGTCTTCGGTATGTCTTCCTCGGCTACTGGAATGTGGTAGAATGCGCGTCGAAGGTCGATGGTAGAGAAGACCTGCTTGCCTGCAGCAAGTGCTGTGTAGTCATGGAGAAGGGAAATCGGGTAGCGGTCGGGTAGGGTTTGCGCATTCAACTTGCGATAGTCCCCACACGGGCGCCAGTCTCCGTTTTTCTTCTTAGCCAAGTGAAGTGGGCTAGACCATGGGCTGTTAGATGGTCTGATGTGGCCCAAATCGATCATCGACTGAAATTCGTTTTTGGCGAGTTTAAGCCGCTCGGGACAAAGTGGTCTGACGCGTTGTGCACACGGCGGTCCTGATGTTTGGATGTAGTGACGAATATTGTGTTTTGCTGGTGACTGGTTGGAAGGATGTCCTAAAAGCAGCGGGAAATCTTTGAGGATGTGGTGGTACCTTGTGTCGTTGGTTAAGGCGCTGATAGCTGTGATTGGTGCTGCTGCGAGGATGCCGATTGTTTTGCAACCAGTGGTAGTCTCGGTAAGACAGTGGCTCTTTAAGTCAACCAACAAACCATGTTTGTGTAAAAAGTCTGCTCCTATAATGGCGTAAGGAACGTTGGCGATGCAAAAGACCCAGTGGACAGGACGGCTTAACCCAATATGGAGAGTGAGAGCCCGGTCGCCGTAGGTGTTGATTTTGCTTCCATTCGCCGCGTAGAGTTGGTAGTCGGAAGACCTCCTCTTGTCCGCTGGAGTTGCAGGAAAAACAGAAATATCCGCGCCGGTGTCGACGAGGAATTTCGTTCCGGTGATGCGATCATAGATAAAGAGTCGGCGAGGACGTGCGACGCCACCAGTAGCCGCCGAGTCTACTAGCAGTCGCCTCTGTTTCCCTGGTTTTGCTGGCCACGTGCATGGCTCTGTGCACTTCTTGGCCTTGTCGCCAAATCTACGGTGGTAGTAGCATACTGCATCCGGCAACGTCGTAGTAGTGCTGGGCCTGCTGTTGTGTGAGTCGTGTCGCCCACGAACGGCGTCGCCGAGTTGCGGAGCAGCGTCGTTGGCCACGAAACTGTTCAACTTTTGAGTAAGTTTCTCGACCATTTTCACCAGGTCGTCAACCCGCTTGGCTAAACCATAACTTCCAGGTGCGCGTGAAATTGGCATCACACATCCGTCATCTGCAGGGCGCTGTATGTCAGAAATTTTGTCGGCGAGCTCGGCCAGACTGTGGTTGTCGAGCGCGTCCACTGCCGCCAAAGCGACCTGAATGCTCTGCGGAAGTTTATCCAGCCATAGCGTGCGGATAAATTTGTCGTCCAGCAAGTCGCCGCCGAGTCTGTACATCTCTTTAAGTAGCGCAGATGGCTGTTTGTCCGCCAGCTCCACCCCGTAGATGAGCGTCTTGAACTTGCGCTCCTGTGAAACCGAAAAGTGCTTCAGTAATGCATTTTTGATGCATGCATACTTATCGTTTGCTGGTGGCCTTGCCACGATGTGTTCGATAACAGCCAACGTGTCTTGATCCAAACGGGCTACGATGGCGTTGTATTTAGTCGCATCAGCCGTGATTCTGCGTGACTCGAACTGGGCCTCGACCGATGTGAACCACAGTTGTGGCCTCTGGTTCCAGAAAGCAGGCAGTTCCACGCGTTCGATGCGGTCAACCAGAAGGGCTGATTGCTGCTGGTCGGTGGCGATTGTGCTGTGTTGAGCCGCGGAGCCTGTCGGGTGCTCCTGTTGCGGAGATCGTGCATCCTCGTTTGTGGCTGCTTTGATCTCGGGCGGAATGAGCGGCATGACGGCGTGTAATTGTTAGAATTATGTTGCAAACAATGCGGGGTCACCAATTGTAGGTTTTGGCCTACGTTTTTATTTCACAACACAACTGTTCATTACAAGCTCAACAACAAGAATCATACAGTAAAAACATGTCACCGCCTGCTGGCGTTCTAACCGCTCGTTCGCATTCAAAAGTTCGAAGTCGAATGCCGAACAGCTGTGTAAAAAGTCTTCACCACTAGGTGGCTAGTGTGTTCCCACACTCTAATATTCAAATTTACTAACGGCTCATCAATGGAAAATTGTTGCAACAAACTTAACTCATGCAAAATTTTGTGTACTCATAAGACAACTAAAGCAAAGCACCAAATAAAAGTCATCGATGGGCTGTTCAAATGTGGTAAACAACCGACTAGTGGCATGGCAAACACCACTTGTAGAAGAATTTTTTAATTTTTTAATTTTTTAAATTCGGCAAACTGAAGCAGGAGCACAGCAACAAGCGGCGGCCGACAATTTCTCTTGTTAAAGTGAACAATTGCATCTTCTTGCCGACTACCGACATGAAGCACAATGCGAACGAGTCAAGGCGGTAACACAAAAATACTGGCATACTGCTGCAATAGCAACAACAAAATAAGGATTATGCAGTTTGCTAGCAAGTAAAGCAAAAAACTACGAAAACTTGTGAATTTTGAATTTTGCTCACTTGTGCGTAAGTGTGTGTGTGAACGTGTGACTCTGTGTTTGTGTGTGTGTGTGCACCGCATGCCAATGAGAGCTGGGCTCATGGAGCGCATAAGGCATGCAGCCAGCAGGTGATCAACTTTTGCGCCAACACAACAACTGCGCCTGCAGCGTATGCAACAAGTTTTTATTGCCACCAGCAAGCGTCGGCTACGAATCAAATGTGATTTCGTGTGTGTGTATGGGTGTGTGTCGTTTTCATTGTTGCGGTTTGCTACACATAGTTGTTGTTGGTTTTTGTTTAATATGATATCTATGGTTTATTTGCATTGAATGTACCAGCCAGAATGCAAATATTTGCGTGCAATAGTTTGCATTTTGCATTTGAGCTGCGGTCGTTGCAGTTTGATTGAAATTTTCCACAGTTGCGTGATGCGCAAAACGTGCCACAAAGCATTAGACGCATTAGGGCGGGTAAATATTTACATGTCACTTCGTTTCATATGTGCCGCAAATCATGTTCAATGCGAGACGTGTGAAACATAGATGAAATGAATTTTGAATTTAAAAGGTAACATGGTATTTGTTCACTAAATATTTCTTTTGGGGTATTTGTATTGGTATATAAAAAGGTTTATAGTTTTAAAGGCTTTTAGGTTTAACTGTGGTATTCCAAAAAAAAGATCAAAATGCTCAACAGTGCGTATGAGTAATGGAAATTGGAAATGAATATAAGGTTCGTTCATGCATTGAATTCCTAATGGAATTGTGTTGACTGGGAAATGCTAATTCAATAATAGTGCACATGAATTTTCAGTCGAATACGAAATTTGAAATAAATCATAAATACTTTAGACTAGTTTAAAGTTCATGGCTGACTAATAAAATTGATTCACAAACGTTAATCAATGTAGGCAGCAGTGGTGCATACAAATTACATATTTACATATTTTGAAACCATATTTTGTACCAGAAAGTTTTGATTTTAGAGGGGTTGAATCCTCAAAACCCCTCTGTGTGCGCCACTGGTAGACAGGCAGATAGGAGTGGCTGCCTCAAGGCGTAGCCCACCTAAGCCATGAAGACTAATTTTGATACCACAATGAATCGAACCAAAGTCCGCTCATTGAGCCAGTTTGAGTTTCTAACAAAGTCAGTAGAGAGAATTTCACAGGCTACAACATGGTAACAAACTTATTGCACCTTTATTATGGATTTTTTCGAGAAAAAAATCCGTTTTAAAAATATTTTTATAAATTTTTTTTTTTGCTTAAACCTTTTTATTAGTGCATTTTTTGTTTCTAATGTTGTACATTAGTAGAAAGGTATGAAAAAGACCTTTCGTTTGATACCCATATCGTGTAAACCAGTTGGAGATTAATTGAGTTTTTTTGATAAAAACTTTTAACTTTGATCCCGAGCCACGCCTTTTGTTGGCGTTTCCTCGGCAAAATTTTTAGTTTGTTAGATGCAGAAGCCAACCCTCTATATAAAAGAATACTCATTTATTTTTTTCACGAGGGTTCGCTATACTGATTTATGCCAAACCTTGTGTAGCTTCAGTTCATCTTGAGATAGTTTCTTGTATGAAGTTTGCATGAGTTTTAATCGATATAATATATCGATTATATATATATATATTATATATAATATGTACAACAAAAATGAAATGTGTTCATAGAGTTCATCACTTAGTAAAACTCTTAATTATTGTCAACTCTTCAAAGCGTTCATCAGTGCGTATGATAAACAAAAGTTAGAGGAAATTGTTCCAGTTAATATGTGGAGATGAATTTTTAAACCACTTCTATTTATGACTTAATTCAATATATAGGTATTCATTCATTCATTTTATTTATTTATTTATTTATTTATTTCAAAAATAGCCTAGAATTAATTAACAATTCATACAGACTAACCAAAAATTAAATACTTATACTATAAGTCTTTTTAACAAATTCTTGACTACATTTTTAGGAATTGAAAAATCTAAAGAATTTGAGAATAAGTTAGCCTCGGTCAAAGCACGCACAATTGGGGCATTAAGAGAATAATTAGTTTTGCACCGAGGAATAAGAAACATATTTTAGTTTAACTCTTCTAAAAAATATAGTAAATTCCAATCGACAAGTATTGGTAACATAAAAAAGAAGTAAATGTGAGGTTGATTCTTTGAATTTTGAATTGATTTATTTTGAATTAATTTTTAAATTTATTGATTTCTACTCACAATTTGGTTTTGTTTGGTTTATTAAAATTCATCGACTAATGTTGATTGATTTTTTCACATTTAAAAATATTTGCAGGGACGTAACGTAGTAACGTCAATGAAATGTCAATGTGAAATCCACTAATTAATTGAATTTTTATTTTATTTAGTTGTTTAGTAGTTAATTCTTACCATAAAACTATGCTCTTCATTTCAACTTATCAAAAAAAAACACTAAAAAATTGTTAGTTTAACTTAAACTTTTGTAAAGGGTCAACGGTGCGTATGAGTAACGCACCAGTGAAGCGCGTTTCAACAGCTTTTGCAGCGAGAGCCTTACAGCTTCTATAGCTTTTGTGCGTCGAACGCTCCACAAATAACTGTAAATTAATTTTCTGCAAAACGCTCTCTCACTCTCAGTCGCACTGCTGCAACGCTCTCACTGCAAAGCGGCAGTTTGCCACTTGAGGAATGTTTTTGCGCTCGACTTTTGCGAGCGCATCCTTGTTTACCGTTGACGCTGCAACGGCAACTTGGCGCTTGGCAGCTTTGTAAAAAAATAACAGCGCCGCGTACACCAACAAGTAGTAGTTACGTTTCGACTACGCAAGCGAACGTTTCGCAGTCTGACCGGTGTCGTTTACATAATTCGCGTTGCGGTGCGCGGCAACATTTTCAAATTCAACGTATTCGTCGTGTACGTGGTTCGTTCGGCGTTTGTATTTGTCGCGCGGTGCAGCTGCATTGGCGGCAGTCACGTGCGTTCAACGCTGGCGGTGTTTGCATGTTGATGGCAAATCCGAAGCGAAAATTGCGCAAATAAATTAAATTACTGACTGCGCTGAAAGCGGATGTTTGCTGCAATCTGGTTACGGGTAGATTTAATTTCGAGTCTTTCTGCTGCTGCTGGCTGACAGTGCAGCAGTTGCGATGTGTTGTTACTGCAGTGGTTGCTTTCTTTTTTTGTTTTGTTTGTTGCTGCTGCTTGCGCTCTGATTGAAACTGGCTAAAGAATGCAGATGTCAGGACTTTTAGTCGCACTCTACACTTTATTTCAATTTATTTGCGTGCACAAAGGACAAAGGCCTTTTTTCAAGCTGCTGCCAAGTGGAGACGAGGTGTAGGTAACATACAGCCTTAGTGGCTTATTTGTTGGGAAAGGAATGCAATGGGGTTATGAAAAGCGTAATTTAGTCATACTTGGAGAGGAGAAAGTCATAAAGACACGATTTTATTAACGGATGGGCAAACATAAAGTGAGAGACTGTGCAATTAATTAATGCTGGACTGTTTTCTATAAAACAAATTGGAAGGTATGAAAAATAAAAAATATGTAAATGAAGAAAAAAGGACTTTAATAACAAAATAAATTAAAGTTGTTGATTAATTCAATTTATTATGCAAGTATAGAAAAATTTCTAAAATTATTTTTTAGCAAAAAAGTTTGTTAAATTGGGGAAATTAGCTGAAGAAGTTTGTTGTAATTGCTCTGAATTTTATAGCAAAGAATTTAAAAAAAAATCACATACACTGGCAATTTAAGGATTCATTTGTTAGGTCATCTAAATGAAAGATTAAAAAAATGTTAAAAAAATGACATACAGTCAAAAGTGAAATTATGGGAAAGATTTCGCCTATAATTTTTGATAAACAGCAACTTGGGATTAGGATAAAAGTTATGATACTAAAAGATGTTTGTATAGAATTTAATTGAACTAACATTCCCGAACATAGACCTTAACATTTCCCTAAATACATAAATGTACTTCGAATAACAAAATCTTTTTCTAAGTTTTATATGTGAGCTGTAAATGCGTACAACTTTTTGTTGTACGATTCAGATATTATGGGGACCGGTTATAGGGGCAAAAAAAATGACTGATTGACTTTTGTTGATTCCCAGCATAAAGTAAATGCATTCAGATGAAAACTAGTGTCATTACTTTCTGATGGCTGCCACACGATCTGTTTAACACTAGAATGCCCCCCAATTGAACCTTCTTTAAATCCTAAATGGAATTACATATGTTACAAAATAGGAGTAAATTAAAATTGGTAATGGCGGCGCTCACATAAACTCAATTGTCCATAATTCTACTGCATACGTCTCTCCTACGTAAAGATCACATAAAGTCTGAACTAAATCCATTCCTATTGCCTCTGTAGAATTTTAAAAAGATAATCGATCTTTCAAGGGCATTTCTGCACAGTCGTGCATTCGAACGCATAAAGACACTTCCCAAGATTCTCATTCTGCGCCTTGAAAGGGCTGGGCAGTGACACAGGACGAATTCTATCCAAGCAGTGCTTGCTTATATTTGACTCGACTAGCTCCGGTCGGAAGGAATGTTCGTCTATTTCCCAGTGAGTTGTTCCCAAACCTATCAGCAATCATGTGAACCGTCAAGAGAGACTCAGGATATAATTGGTTTTGCTCAGAGAGAAGTTAAGCCAATAAATTTTAATGATACTACAAGTTCCAAAAAGTTCTACAAGACAAGGAAAACATATTATGAAATAATATTTTCCAAATTTATATAAAATTTTTTATTACTATTTAATTATTTATTATAACTAACATTACCTTTTTTTTGGCTTTAAAAATAGTAAAAGTCACGAATAATTGGCTTTCTTTTTGTCGAATCTGTCAACGAATATTTATTGCCAACTTACTCTGATTACTCACAGACGAGCGCCTAAAAGGGCTAAGAATTCACCTTCCAGCACCCAAAACTAGCCACTTATCCTCATCTTGACTATTTACACAGATATTTCGGATTTTTATTTTTTCTAGCATACTTTTAGGGAGCATTTCACACTTAAAACTGCTCATCCTTAAATTCTCAATTCATCACATATTAGAATTGGTAATGAAGTATTTGTGATCTTTTAATTCAACCCTTTAATACAGCTTAAAGCCCATTTAAACATATGGAATGCTTAGACTTTGTGCATTTTCTGCTACCCCTTGAAGTGTGCTATAAATTTTCAGCAATTTCATTACTTTTTATTCAACTTTTATTTCGAAATTTTCCATTGCTATTATTTTAGCGCTTCTCATAACGAATTCATATTTTACGTAGAATATTGTTTGACTTTCAAATTGATCACAAGCAACGTAAAAATATACACAAAAAATATTAAAAATAACTGCACGAATAGCAGTTAAAATATTTCAAGCATCTATGCAAATGAGAGAATTGCTAAAATTTTTTTCACTTTCCCTGCAAAGTTTGCGCTCAGTTGCTTTACTAGGCGCTGGTAGCATTCTTTTTCACACTTGAGCATGAATTTTGAATGAAAAGCAATACGAACGTGTTTGAAGTTTGTTTAAGTTTTATTAACTTTCAGATTAGTTAGTTTAAAAAATATAATTATTTACTCGACTTCTCTTCTTAACCCTTTCGCTACAGGTTTTTACTGGGGAAAGTTACATTTTTAAATTTTACGTCTTAAGCTTCTATGTGATTATATTAGAAACATTCCATGCAATTTTTTAATTTTTTACACTCGGACCCTGTATTTTAGAGTGTTTTTCCATGAGAGCAACCACATCGTTATGGCTGTAATAATTACTTAGACATAAAACTTTTTACGCATAACGAAAATTTGCATATTTCTTCATTAACTTTAGCCAAAATTAAAAAAAAAAGTATCTAAATTGAAAGAAAACGTCAAATCAAAAAGTTCTCTAAGTTTTTCTGCTTCTTCTTCCTTTACTATGTCAAGATATACCATTAAAAAAACGTGTATACTTCTCTTCTTTCAACTTTAATATTCGGTTTATTAATTTCGTATTTTTCCTAAAACTTCAAACTATTCTAAAGATCAACAAAAAAATATATTCTTATAACCATAGAGGATGCAGACGTCCACAAAGTAGCATGTTGCCATATGACAACAAAATAGCGAAACGGTTGATGTAAGAGTAGTGATTGATTTTTTTCATATTAAAGCACAGATGGGCACGCTGCTACTCGAGAGTAGCAGCGACGCCTACTCGCGTATACGAATACAAAGCAGCGAAGTTCCGAGCGCAGCTTCAGTGTCGTGTCAGACTTCATGTAAGTAGGTTCATGTTCGTTTGCGGCTCGCATATTGCGAATATTTACGTTTTTATGTACACTGAGTATTTACGCAAATCAGAAAATGTTTAAGGTTGAATGGGAGATACAAATTTTTTTTTCTTTAAACGCTTCTAATAAAGCGCAATGCTTATTTTGCAGGCGTACGATTGCTGGTAATCGTTTTTTTTAATTTTCAAAGACATTACAAATCATGGCAAGGGGAATTTGAAAATTATCAGGGAAATATTAGAGCTAAAAAAATGTACGCCTTAATTTTGTGCAGTGTTTTTCACGCATACATTGCCAAAATGCGTGGTTGTGTTAGTGCCCATCACTGTATTAAAGACTAATTTTTAAATAAAAAAATCAACATATTATTGAAGCTAAGTAAATTGAAATTTTTGTTTTTTCAATATTTCTATTAAATTTATGAAAAAGTTTCTACATTAAAATTTTTCTTTTTAATTATTAATTTTTAGTGTCCGACCGAAACCACTTTTTTGGGCCGAAACCGAATATTCGGTTTTTTTTAATATTCGGCCGAAACCGAAACCGAAACTTTCTAGTTGAAATAAAAATCACCATATCAAGCACTTTTTTCAACAAACGAATTTTACATTAAGTAAATAAAGAACAAACAAACAAACATAGCATAAATAAATAAATACTTACTTATTAAAAAAAACAATTTATTAATTTTTTAAAAACGTAAACATTAAAAAATCACCCTTTCGTACCTTACTCGCTAATATTCAAAATTAAATAATTTAATATTATATGCTAAAAAAAGAAGTTTATTTACATTGGTGGCATCTAAATTATTCCTTCTTTCACTATATATCTGCTACACAATAAAATGTAAAAAATATTCTAGAAAGTTTCGGTTTCGGCTATTCGGCCATTTTTTGGCCGAAACTGAAACCGAAACCACTTATTTGGGCCGAAACCGAAACCGAATATTCGGTCGGACACTATTAATTTTCTAATGCTTTTAATTTTTTCACTCCTCAAAAATTTTGCAATTTGTCTTAATTTACTTACTCCAGTGTGCGTGGGTTTCGTGAGTAATTAGCCAATTTAATTGCAGCGTCTGATACTCCAAAAATGTCCCTACAGACAGCTGGATAAGAAATGGGAAACCTTCACTGCACACACTTTCACAGCGCCATCTACACTCACACACTTGCACTCTCCATGCCAACGCTTTCGCTTTCTTACCCTTTCTTGCACATTAAAAATGCTGCTGGCACTTGTCGCCAACAGCAACAACAACAATACATACACATATGTCAGTCACACTTGTGCTTGTGTCAGACACACACACATACAGATTCGTATCTATGTACGATTCGATGTAAGACTTGTAATTACATATGAATGAAAATTTTAATAAATTATAAAACCGCAAACATGAAACAGCAGCAGCAGCACTGTGGGCGCGGCAGAGCAGCCTTTGCAGAGAAAATAAAACAAATTAATTTAAAAAAGAAAACTACAAATTAAATAAGGAAGGCCATAAAGCAGCACACAAACACACAAAGCCGCGTACGGCGGCAATTTTCCAGCGCGCACTGTGAAAGCGAAACTCGGCGCATAATAAGGCGAGGACACCGGGCCGCAGCATGCAGCCAGCCGCAGCCAGCAGCAGCGTCCGTGCCACTTAGCCGTGCAGCCTGCATAGACAAGTGGCGTTCGTGCTTGCGGCGCGGCGCGGCTTCGAGTGTGCCGCAAGCCGAAAAGTGAAAGCCGACATAAAAATAACTCATAATAATAAAATGCGCAACAGCAGTGCGACACGCTGAGTTTCGGCATTCGACAATCTGCTGTCATTTATCTTTGTTCTCTTTCATTTTGACGCGCACACAAACAACACGAAAATTGCACAGTCGCGACGGGCGGCAAAGCGTGTCGAGCGGCCGAGTGTGTGGCTGGCAATTTTAGAACCCACAACAACAAAAACAACAATTTACAACCCACCTAAGACCGATCACGAGACAAAGAGGACACCAGAGAAAGTCGCCAATATGCCGCCGAGCCGAAAGTGTGAATAACATTGCCGGCCTCGCTGGTTGGTTGTGATTTATAGAAAATTTTAAATAAAGTTAGCAGCAGCGGCAGTAAAGTGTGCGAGCTTAGTTTACAAAATACGCCAAAGCATAAGTTGGACTACAATGGAAAATACAAAACAAAACTGCTAGAATACAATAACAAAATATATAAAAAGTACCAACAATATAAACCAACCAACAGTGGCAATAAAATAAAAGAAAAGTGCTATAATAAAAAATTGTGCTAAATCCCAACAAGAATTCAGAGCAGAAATCGGCCCAAAACTTTTATGCGACTTTTGGCTTAGTTAGATATATCTAATGACGGCCTATTTACAACAACACTCCCCAGCGTGTTGTGCGCGCGTAATGGGACGCAAAGCGTGCGTGGCTTAGCAGAAGCGGCACCAACAACCGGAAGCGAGTGATTTCTGTGGAACGACTCCGGAACCGAATTCACAGGTTTGTCAAATATGTATTGCGGCGTTGTTGTTTTCGAGGCTTTGTTCCAAGCGCCAACACATTAAATTAAGTTCGGTTCTCTCTCTCTCTCTCATAAACCGTGTTGCGGTTTCAAATTCTTTACCGCTGATATTTGTTGTTTGCTCTTTGGCGCTGTGATGAGTTGGGCGCAATTGCAGGTTGCGGCAATAATGTTGGTGTCAAATATTTACAGTTAGTTAAGCAGGCCAGCATAAAGGCAAATGCGGTAACATTTCTCAGAAATTTGTATGTTTAATATGTTTTATAAAATGCCGAGAATAATTTTTTTAAATTGCAGCAATTTATAAAAATTTGTATGTTTAATATGTTTTATAAAATGCCGAGAATAATTTTTATAAATTGCTAAAATTTATAAAAATTGTATATATTATAAATTGTACAATTGCTACAATTTATAAAAATTATTCTCGGCATTTTATAAAACATATTAAACATACAAATTTCTGAGAAATGTTACCGCATTTGCCAGCACAAATTGTCTTTTAATTTAGGAAATTATTTGTACAAATTTTATACCAAATTTATATGAAAAGTTTTCTATGAAAAAATATTTCATTATTTTAATTTTAAATTCAAACAATTCCACTTTAATCTGAAAATGTTACAACAAAAAGTTATTGGCTTTTAAAAGTTCCATTTAAAAACAAAACTCTTGTGTACAACTACGATTCGCTTTTGCTGTAGAGTCGAAATGTAGATTGTGCTCGAGGCGCGTGTTAGCCATACGGCAGGAATTATGCCTTAACGCTTGAATGAATTTCTGCGCTTGTCACAGCAGTTGTGACTGCCAGACAGAAAATAGGTACACGACAAGTTGTGTTGCCCTCTGGCTCAGCGCTTCACAATTTGTACAGCAATTTCCTGAGGGAAGCACTGTTAACATTTACTTTGCTTAATTTCAGTCACTCGAAAAAGGGCGTTCATGTCTTAACCCATTTAAACCCGATGTTCTGAAAAAGGTTTCATTTTAAAATTTTATTTAAAATTTTTTAGGAGGAAGGAATTAGGTGAAAAATGGCACCGAAAATGAGTTTGAACAAAATCGATGATGGCATTCCTCATCGCAAATTAAAATTTGTAGCCATGTTCAGAACTGTACATATTTTATTGTAATGCAAAATTATAAATTTGTCTTTCAAATCATTGTGTCTGTGTTTTTCACAAGTCTAGTTATTTTTAGTAATAATTTAATAATTGACTGGCACGACAGCCCGCTTACGCGAGACTAAAGCCTAGCTTCCCGCAACCACTCGTGTTGTGCGTGTGAATTTGTACGCGGGTGGAAGGGACCTACAGTTTTATGCCGGTTCCGAACGGCGAGTTGGGAGCTTTTTTATAAGCAATTTTTACTCTCAGAGGTTTGCCATTTCCAACTGAGAGGACAGCCACCGAAAGAGAAAACGAGTTTTCCCGTTATTTTTTTTTTTAGGTTTTATTACAGGCAGTATTTGAACCTGCGGTTACTGCCTTCGACTCGCGGTCCAACACACTATTATTATTAGTACTTTATTATTACTTTGTTATTTTTAGTACTTTTAAAAAATTTCAGAAAAAAGTCATAATTTGAGATTTTTTCGATGTCCGCCCATCTTTAATAGAGAAGGCGTGGCATGGCAAATAATTATTTGATTAGAAAGCCAAGTATATAAGTAGAATATAAAAAACATGAACATAAGATAAGTCGATAGCATTTTTTATCGTAATAAAAAAACTACAAACATTACTCATTTCTATGATTCGTTAAGGAACCAAAGTTACAAAATGGGTTATTCCTATGGAAATATTCATTTAATTCAATTATAACAATTCATTAGGTTTTGTTGTTTTGTTGTTATTTGATGTGTAAATTAAACATCATCCTAAATTTATGCTAACATACACAGTTCTTTGCAAATAGAGGAAAGAGCGATTACATCAATATTTCTTAGCATACATTTAGGCCGAACAGTGGTTCGATAAGGTGTCTCAATAAAAATGTACGATTTAATTTAAAAATCAAACACAAGTGTTGCTTTACCCCAGCGGTAATGAATTGGATCTGGGCCTCGAGCTCAGCAAGTGTTGAACAAATCCCCAAAGAAACAATTCGCACGATCTGATGACCAGTTGGCATTTAAATGTCGGAAAATGGTTCGGTCTGGAAATCGTTACTCCAATAAATAGATTTTTCTCACAATGAGAGGAGTCTTCTTCCTTTATTTAGGGCTCCATTTTAATAATCGTAAAAGTCGTAGAACCACAACTGTCAAGTTGCAGAGCTGCCACTTGTATAGAAGTAAAATTCCGCATTTTTATTGGGACACTGATGAGTACAGCAAATGCGGTATGCTTATGGGGAATATTTATTTATTTATTTCAGGGTTAGAAATTATATAAGTACAGTGGACGTCCAGTATAATAAACTTTCCATTTGACGAATTTTCGATTTAACGTACGGCCAAATTTTTTCCATTGATGGTTCTATATTACGAACGAAAGTGAAATTTACAATTCGATATAACGAATATTTACGTTGTTTTTCACCCTTCGAATTGTTTTTATTTGAGCATTCACATTCTTTACAATAACAATGAATGTTTGGTTTCGTCAAGTGAACGGTACCTCAATTGTTTTTGTTTTTGTTACATTAAAACTTTCAAATTTACGTCAAGTTACCAACATTTTCAAATTCTGTTTGTATGCATTGCTGATCATTTTCAAAGGATTTGTTTTTGCTTTTTTCTTTTAAAAATTAAAATTTCAACAATTAATCAAGAGAAATTGCCATACAGAAAAGTTTACTTGCGGTAAAGAGGCAATCGCACATCGAAGACTTTTTCGTGTACAGTGAAACATAGCCATATTTGAATTTTGAAAATGCTGGAATAAAACAAGATATTTGTTTGAAAACTGAATATGTGAGACTTATTTCTTTAAGAAGGATGGTTTAAAACAAAAAAATTTTGATCGATTTAACGAATTTTTCGATTTAACAAAATGGGGGTACAACATAAGATTCGTTGTATTGGAGGTCCACTGTACATAAATATGCACCTACAATACTAATGATATATTAGTTACAATTCGACAAGTGTGATACCTGATTTTGAGAATGCTAGACTGCAACTGTTTTCCTTCTTATTCACTTTAATTGGGAGCACACATTGCCTCAACAAAGCAATTGATTATGGTAGTCCATTAAAATTCTGCCAGGATAATGATGATGGTGATGGGAATGGGGGTGGGGCTGCCATCAGGGTCTCTTCGGAGAGACGTTTCCGTATGGTGTAACTCGTATGATAAATCGACCAAGTTGCTGATAGATAGGAGGTGGAAAACGCAGATGGTTGGTATCGTCGATGAGCGCTGGGTTATTTTTCATTAGTCTCTACTGGTACTGCTGCTGGTGTTGTTGTTGCGCCTGTACGACGAAATCATCATCATCATCATCATTCATCTACTGAACCGATTGTGAAGGATAGAAGCTTGTCCCAAGGTAAATGATTTGACTAGAAAATGCGTATGGAATGAGAAACAAGTAGAAAGAAAAAAAGTTTTTAAACTTGGAAAATGGCAAAGCCACGTTTTAGGTGGAACCCCTAGCATAATAATCTAGTAAACTTCATGCTTAGCTATTGAGGCGGTTTGAACCCACGATCTCTGGAATGGGAACCCACTGTACTTTCCTCTTTACTGCAGAGGCGGTGGGATTACAAAATATTGATTTTTTAGGTAGTTGTACAGTTTTTTATGCCAAAAATAAAACTTTTCTTGTCTCAAAGACCCAATTTAGTTGTGCGTGCGTGTCTGTGTTTATGTCTATTTGTTCTATTCTCTTCACCACTCACCTCAATATTGTTATGAAAATTAGTTTTGCTGCCTCAACACTGGCGTAATTCGTTTCTCAGGATTGTGCTAAAAATAAAATACACAAAAATTGTTTAACGCAATTCGCCACAAAGTCACGAATTCATAATTGGATTGTGCGCATATTTTTTAAAATATTTAAATCGCATTTTGTGAGAGATGATGTTATTTGCTCAGAGTGCATTATTGCACAGTTGCTCAGCCCTTAATTGTAGAGAAGCTTATTTTATACCATAAATATTTTTTTCTGTATAAAAAGCATACATGTCTATTTTTTCCTCTCGTTGCCAACAGAATTTGCCAAAATTCCAGCCACAACAATTCGTAATATAGCGTCAACATTTATTTGTGTGTGAGTGTCTGTGTGTATATGTGTATCCGGTAGTATGTGACATTATGTATGCACTGGTGTAGCTAGAACTACCTTATCAGAGGAAACCCTAGTTATTAAAAAATATTTTTGGTATTCAAATATGGAAAATAATTGTAGCCAATTCTTGTGAAAACTTTCGTTTTCATGGTTAAAAAAGTAGTTCTTCATTTATAATTTTTTAACACTCAAATCTCCCTTTTTTTACCTACCTAACTACCTTATCAGAGGAAACCCTAGTTATTCAAAAATATTTTTTTTTATTCATATATGGAAAATAATTGTATCCAATTTTTGTGAAAACTTTAGTATTTATGGTTAAAAAAGTAGTTCTTCTTTTATAATTCTTTAACACTCAAATCTCCCTTTTTTTACCTACCTAACTACCTTATCAGAGGAAACCCTAGTTATTCAAAAATATTTTTTGTATTAAAATATGGAAAATAATTGTACCCAATTTTTGCGAAAACTTTCGTTTTTCTGGTTAAAAAAGTAGTTCTTCTTTTATAATTCTTTAACACTCAAATCTCCCAATTTTTAACTACCTACCTACCTTATCAGAGGAAACCCTAGTTATTAAAAAATATTTTTTGTATTCAAATATGGAAAATAATTGTACCCAATTTTTGTGAAAACTTTCGTTTTTACGGTTAAAAAAGTAGTTCTTCCTTTATAATTTTGTAACACTCAAATCCCCTTTTATTATCTACCTACCTACCTAATCAGAGGAAACCCTAATTACTAAAAAATATTTTGTGCATTGAAATATGGAAAATAATTGTACCCAATTCTTGTGAAAACTTTCATTTTTATGGTTAAAAAGGTAGTTCTTCATTTATAATTCTTTAACACTCAAATCCCCTTTTATTTCTCCGTTGCGCCCCTGAATGTTGTATGTATTTGTATACATATAAACAACAACAACTGCACCAAACAAATACGCAGTTGTCCTTTTGAAAAATTTTTGACATTTCGCTGCAGAAACTTTCCACAGCACTCGAGGCATGACACCAAAAAAAAAACCGTGCGCGCCAAAAAGTAATACAGAAACACATACAGAATTACAAATAGCAAAAGTTCAAGCCATGGCACGCATACAGACATGTGTGTGTATGTGTGAGTGCCAAATTCACTTTAACGATACACTCGCAAAAATGATTTACTTTAAAGTGCCGCTTGAAGTTGAAGTTTGCACTCAATGCAAACTTTAAATTCGACTTAAATTGTTGCAATGCAAATTTTGTACAAACATTTTGGCGCAAATCGTTTTCTTGCAACACATTGTCGTTGCCAATACGGATGCGGCCTACAGTTACTTCTATGCAACACAAACAATTTGGTATAGAAAAATAACAAAGTGCTGCCCTTTCCTTCACTTTCGAACTACATATATTATATGCCATTTATTTGCATTCTTCTTCACGTTCGATTTACATTATAAGCAATAAATCCGCAGTGATTTTAAAGCTATTCCCAGCATACAACAACCTGCAGCAGCCGAGAGCGGAGAAACACAAAAAGCATTTGGCACCATTAGGCAATCATGTTCAAGGTCAGACATCAATAGGCATTCGCTATTGTTGCTACCTGAATTTATGCTTCGCCCTAGTGCCATAAACTCTAAAAATTCTCAATTTTGCACCCTTTCGGAGATTTATGGCCCTCGAGAGGCGGCAGCACCGATATGGCAAATGGCGCTGATAACAGCAGCCGTTACAACGACAATTGGCACAGTTACTTGTCGCTCAAAGGCAATTTTTTTTATTTTTATTTTTTTTGTAGATATGCATGAACACATTCACACATACATACATATGTATATGCATACATATTTACATTGTGTATAAATTTGCTTGTAGTCCTTCATTCATGCGGTGTTTGCTATTCTTTTAGTCGCATTTGCGTTGGTGTTGACACTTATCTTTGCATTTGCTTCTGTTTATTTGTGTTGTTGACATATATCTTTGAATTTCTAAGTTAATCCTCTTAGGCTGCAATAATCCGCCACAGGTTTATTGCATTTTCATAAGCCCCATTAAATCTTAATGGTGTCGCTTTTGGGCTTTGTAGGTTTAAATGTTCGCTCTTGATTAACTTTTACTGAATTAAAAAGCAACTTGCATTTAAAACTATTGAACAATAAATTTGAAAAAAAAACCAAGGGAGAAAGGTTAAACCATTTAGGAAAAGAAAGAGAGAGATTTGTTGCAGTAAAAGCCAATGTTTGGACAGTTACTTATAAAATTATACAAACAGAAGATTTTTGGAAAAAAAAAGTTTAATAAAAATAAATAACAATAATAAAAAAGTGTATGGCTTTTTATTACGTTGCAGTGATGTTTCGTTGTATATACATTTTATTATTAAGATTTTAGTTAGATGAGATTTGGGGAAGTTACTGACGATGAAAGTTGTAAAAAAGTGAATTTTTCGACTAATTTCAAAAATCATAAATTTTCGAATACTTTTTTTATAGATAAAATAAATGATCTCTGGTTTTAAAATCTAAGATGAAAGATATATTATTTGATGAAATATTAAGCCTAACATCAATAAAATTGAAAGAAAAATAACAAAGTTATGATGCACGGAGTGAAAACACCAACTTTTCATTTATTACACCGTGCGAAACCATTTTTTTATTTTTCCGAGACCCATCCAAATGTTGATATAGACGTGAAACTATAGGTAATTTATAGTATCTTGGCATAATCAGTTTTTCATTTTCTGACCCAAAAACCTTCTTAAAGGACTTTAAAATTTTAAGGATATACACATTGCAAATATTTTTTTAAATATTTGCGGTTGTGCAATGATGAAGATATGGCTATCAAATGAAAGAGACAAATTGTCTCCTCTTAACTAAATTTTCTATTTTGAACTTTCAGGACCAAAATATGTCAGGTATGCAAAACATAAATGTTTTGGATCTCAGTCTGTAGATTCATACATCTAAATTTTTTTCTATTTCAAAGTTCTGAATATATCGTATATCGAATGAAGGTTAGTTAATTACCTTCCGAACGACGGGCCACTTGTGTTAGTCGGATGATTGGTTTACGAGATATGTGCTCATAACTGAAATAAGAGGGGGAAAACGTGTTTTTCGAAGATTTTTCGAAAACGCTTCTTAAGAAAATGTTTTGATTTTCAGTTTCGTGTTCAGCAGCCGAAGGTTAGTCTAAAAAATACTTTTGTTTTTAGGAGCACTCGATGAACCCATTTTTTGTCGAGTAGTGATATCGATTCGTAAATCGCTCTTTTTTTGGATGGAAAATCATGCGAAGAAATAAAAGCAAAGTTGGATACTGTCTATGGGGACCCTAAACCATCTATGACAACCGTAAGATATTGGTTCAACGAATTTAAACGTGGTCGTACATCTGTTTTGGTTGAGGAGCCCTCAGGCCGCCCAGCAGACGTGGTTAACGAGGAAATCGTTGAAAAGATCCACGATATGATTCTCGCTGATCGCCGAATGAAAGTGTGCCAAGTAGCAAAGGACGTAGACGTGTCATACGGAGCGGCAATTAATATTTTTGATGATAAGTTAAGCATGAGAAAGGTGTCGGTGCAATGGGTGCCGCGATTGCTATACAACAAGCGGATACGTCAATGTCGAAGCAGTGTTTGGACCTCTTTAACCGAAATTTGCAGAAGGTTTTGCATCGAATTGTCACCGTTGATGAAATCTGGATTCATTATTATACGCCAGAGACCAAGCTTTAGTCAAAACCATGGATTTTTCGGGGTGAATCTGCTCCGAAGAAGACAAAGGCGGTCCCATCAGCCGGAAAGGTCATGGTCACATTTTTTTGGGATTCCAAGAAAATAATCCTCATGGAATTTTTGCAGAAAGAACAATCACGGAGCAGTACTACAGTGAATTATTGGACTGATTCGAAACTAAATTGAAGAAGACACGGCCCCGTTTGGCTTAAAAAAAGTGCTGTTTCACCACGATACCGCACCAGCACATTTCAGCACAACTGTCGCGGCGAAATTGCATGAACTGCACTACGAATTGCTGCCGCACCCACCGTACGTTCCCTTCAACTTATTTCTGTTACCCACATGAAAATGTGAAAAAAATTCAGCTCAACCGAGGAGATTATCGTCGAGACAGAAGCATATTTTAAAGAGTTTAACAAATCTAATTTTTTTGAGGGGTTAAAGAAATGGAAGTAACGTTGGAAAAGTGTAAGGAGATTACTTTGGAAAAAAAATATATATATAATTTTTTAAATCTGCCTCTTTTTTCCGAAAACGGGTACTTATTGATCTTCACTTGTAGTGATTTTCCTAACATATATCTCAAATAGCTGGGAGGCACGACAACTTCGAAGACAAAGGAATGTCATATGACGTGATATAAATGATTCAACGGTTGGGGCGGGGGGGGGGGGGGGGGTGTTAGAAGTTGTCCTTTAACCCCTTCCGGTTAATTTCCACATTTCTTGAGATAAAAATTTTTCCTTCAAAATATTGACTCTTATTGAACATTTTAGCATTTTAAAAATACAAAAAAATTTCAAAAAAATCATTTTGGATGAGCATTTCAGTTTCATCAATTTTGTACGATATATCGTACAGTGGTCCGCAAAGGAGTAAAAATTCATGAATTTTTGGTTTCGGTTTTTTAAGTTTTATGAACAATTAATTGATTTTTTTGATAGAAAACAAAAATTATAACAACAAAAAATCAAAACGTGATTTCATTTTGATCGAAAGTTATATAAATTATATATATAAACAATTGATTCACATTTATTCGGCCTTATATAACCGTTATTTTTGTTGCAAAGCTCTTTTCCTCTCAATAAAACACAGAATCAATTAAAATTCATATAGTTTTACAGAAAGATACTTAATATAGCCGATTCCTTTTATCGTAGTGGGAGTGGCAAGTACGCATTTCTAACCTTACATAACCCGTGTCTGCCTAACACAAAATCGTCTAGTAATTCTTATTTTTAATCGAAAATTGCCGAATAGTCGAATTTTATTAGCCACGTGGTTTACAGATGGGCGTGGCAGGCATACAAACGCAAAAAATCTGTTACCAAACCTATAACTTAAAAAAATGTAAGCACAACTTGCAACCTTTGCTTTCCATTTGTACGATATATCGTACAAAGCTTTGCAACCCTTGTGGTCATTTGTACAATATATCGTAAATTTTTTTTAAAGACTCGGGAAAAATATTTAGACGCAAAAAATGTTAAATTTAGTAAGTTCTATAAATCAACTGAGATTCAAACTTTGAAATTGTTTCGCATTTTGGTACCAAAAAGTATTACATATTTAAAAATTCCTCCGCAGAAGCTCCATCATTTGCCGATTTTTCAAATTCTTGCAAAAAGCTGCTTACAAAACGCACTCATACTGTGTAGCCAAGGCTATTATGATTTATACTACTTTATACTACTACTATACCTACTTAATGAAAATTAAAAAGCTGTTCCATAAAAAGTGAGTTCGCTGTCAAATAAAAAATCGTCGAAAAAATCGTACGATATATCGTACAAATTTCCGGAAAGGGTTAAAATGTATCATCTTTTGGAGGCTGCCATCTGCCGTCGCCTAGGAGATACACTTACGTATGTCACAGTTTATTACTGGCGTGTTAGAGCGCATCCAATGATTTTTGGTAGCACCTGTTGTTGAAAAGCATAGAGGTTGGTGTCAATGATGAGTTTATTTTGGTTGATATATGCGCTGTGATATTTCTGTTAGGCACTACTGGTGGTGTTGTTATATGGCACGAGATATCGAAATAAATGGGAAGGATAGAAGAAAAGATAATACAATCTTAGAGGCTTGGAACAAGTATTTCTATTATCTTTGATAGAAGCTTGTTCAAAGGATTTAATTGGATAATGCTGAAGGCATGGGAAATCATTAACCCTTTCGCTACAGGTTTTTACTGGGCAAAGTTAAAATTTTTAATTTTACGTCTTTGGCTTCTATGTGGTTATATTAGCAACATTCCATAAGAAATTTTTTTAATTTTTATACTCGGACCCTGTATTTTAGAGTGTTTTTCTATGAGAGAAACCACATCGTTGTGGCTGTAATAATTACTTAAACATAAAACTTTTTACGAATAACGAAAATTTTAATATTTCTTCATTTACTTCAGCCAAAATTAAAAAAAAGGTATCTAAATTGAAAGAAAACGTTAAATTAAAAAGTTCTCAAATTTTTTCTGCTTCTTCTTCCTTTACTATGTCAAGATATACCATTAAAAAACGTGTATACTTCTCTTCTTTAAACTTAAATATTCAGTTTATTAATTTCGTATTTTTCCTAAAACTTCAAACTATTCTAAAGACCAACAAAAAAATGTATTCTTGCAACCATAGAGGATGCAGACGTCCACAAAGTAGCATGTTGCCATATGGTAACAAAATAGCGAAAGAGTTAAAGAGTATTTACAAAAATTAAACATTTAGGAAAGTCAGAACCCAGTCAGCTAAGAATAGAACCCACGGCCCCAGGGATGGGAGCCAAGTGCACTTAACGCTGGGTTATCGAGACGGCACCAAGTTGGTTGTATTTATATATAAATAAGACTTCAGCATTGTTGCATGCTTTAGTGATCCTTCTTGCTTGTTTAAAATTCCATGAAAAAGAAATATCGAAATAAATTTGTAATAACCGCAACTTGAAGACAATCAGAGCGCAGCACTGCAAAGTATACACATTCCATTATCTAAATAAACAATCAATCCAACCGAAAAGCAAACAGACTGATACGAGTATCTCCGCCAGACAGACAATGATGCCGGAATTTTACTGCGCAGCGTCGACTTGAAGCATTGCATGCTTCAATTTCCGCGCAAATAAATAAGTAAACATTTAATGCTCGCGCAAATTGAAAGTATTCGCTGCCGCTTCCTGTGCAACACTCTGTGTGTGCGAGTCCTTTGCACGTCCTGCTCCTGAAACGGTATTGCCCCCCCACAATCTTGGCTCGTTGTTGCAGCTCGATTGCGGCGTTATAAAAGGCGCCGCAAATACACCGTTTCGCATTAAAAACAAATAGCAAAGCAATAAAATTGGAAATTCTTCAGTTTATTTTTGTTGCCGCTGTAAATGCGTTGCCAGCCACGGCAACGGCTGCAACTGACTGTTGCCGGTGCGACGATGAAATGCTGCCGCATGGGCATTGCAATGCGGCGTGAAGTTATCAAATTGCAATTATAGACACAACAAGGGATAAGCAGATGAAGACGATGAATATGAAGAAGAAGAATGAGAAGAAAAAATGGGTGTCCTGTATTACTTGGTCGCAGGGGACCAAATGACACGTTATTGTGTTATTAAAAAAGAAGGCAATAAAACGGAAACAAATCAGTGTGGCACTGCTCGTATCAGTGTCGCAGTGCTGTTGGCCACACGACAAACAGGTCGACAACAGCGCCGCGCTTTGCTGTTCGCATGGCTGCGTGCGACATGTTTTTCAGTTGTTTGTTGCATTGGAGTGTGTCGACATTGCTACACACACACATACGCAAGTTACATTAAACGCGAACAGCCACAATCAACTCATGCGCCAAAGATGGGGCAAATGCCGGCCCCCATTACACTGCACAACAAAATCAAATTTTGTTTTAAATAACAAGGTTCTGACAACGGATTCTGGTAGAGGGGGCAAAAAAAAAATATACGTGTATCGGCGTTTCGAAAGTTTACGTCTGAATTGTTTTTTAGGGTGGTCAAAGTTTTCCCCTTTTTGCACATTCTTATGGTGAATCGGCATTCGAAAACCATTTTTTTTCTATTTATGTATATATATTATATCTAGACCTTTCTTTTGTATGGTGACTTATAGTAAAATTTTGCGTTAAAAATTTTTTCCATACACACTAACCCTCAAAAATCAAGTTTTGTAGGAGATTTTAGTACCAATTTTGATTGAGTACGAAATAAACACTTAAACACATTTTCAGTTTTGGCTTAATTCTGGCCTTCAAGTTAATTTCTGAGCTTTGATTTATTCAGCGACCTATAGTAGAATTGTATGGCGAATATTTTCGTGGTGCATTTTGTCCTTAAAAAGTCCCGTTTTGCAGGACATTTTTGGCATTTTAGAAAAAAGGGTCAAATTGACCCATACAAATAGGAGCTACAGGGTTAAAATGCTCCAAAAAAATGTTCTTCGTAGTATTTTACATCAAATTGCTGAACACATCATATACCTAAAATGTGAGGTTACATGGTTTTCGTATGCCGATTCACCATAAGAATGTGCAAAAAGGGTAAAAGTTTAACCCCCCTAAAAAAAATTCAGACGTAAACTTTCAAAACGCCGATACACGTATATTTTTTTTGGCCCCCTCTACCAGAATCCGTTGTCAGAACCTTGTTATTTTTTTTGTGTTGTACAGTGTTATTGTTGTTGTTTTTGTGTTATGTTGTGATTGCTTGGCAATAAACAAAATACAAAGAACACAAACACCAATAAGTGATGGGCTGTGCGTTAATAAGATTTTCAATGGACCAGGTGCGCACAGAAAATGGACAACATGGCAGCAGATGGAATAACCATAAAAAAAGTAAAAAAGAACAAAGCAATCATGCAAAATTTCTTCGATGGACAATATTTTTATTCTTTTATGATAAGAAATAATTTCACGCCATAGAAAGTTGACAAATCAATCAATCAATCAATCAATCGTTGCTTGGTTGGCTGGTTGGTTGACTAGTTGCTACCACAGCAACGTCAAGCAATTAGCACATAAAATGTTGTTGTGATACCACATTCTCACTTTTCTTTGGTATTAGCTGTTATTTTAACCCTTTCCGGAAATTTGTAAGATATATCGTAAAATTTTTTCGAAAATTTTTTATGTGACAGCGAATGCACTTTTTATGGAACGGAACTTTTTAATTTTCATAGTTTCAATTCAATTAAATTCATTCAATTCATTGCAATTTTCATTTCATTGTGTTTAAAAATATAAATCATAGCAGCTACAAAGTACGAGTAAGTTTTCTAAGCAGCTCCTTTCAAGAATTTGAAAAACCAGCAAGTGACGGTGCTTCTGCGGAGGAATTTTTAAATATAAAATAAGTTTTGGTAGCCAAGAGCTAAACAATTTCAAAGTTTGAATCTCTGTTGATTCATGAAACTTAATAAATTAACAATTTTTTGCGTTTAACCCTTTTGCTGTTTTGTTGCCATATGGCAATATGCTATTTTGTGGACGTCTGCATCCTCTATGGTTGCAAGAATACACTTTTTTGTTGGTCTTTAGAATAGTTTGAAGTTTTAGGAAAAATACGAAATTAATAAACTGAATATTTAAGTTTTAAGAAGAGAAGTATACACTTTTTTAATGGTATATCTTGACATAGTAAAAGAAGAAGAAGCAGAAAAAATTAGAGAACTTTTTAATTTGACGAATTGAATTTTCTTTCAATTTAGATACCTTTTTTTTTTTAATTTTGGCTGAAGTAAATGAAGAAATATTAAAATTTTCGTTATGTGTAAAAAGTTTAATGTTTAAGTAATTATTACAGCCACAACGATGTGGTTGCTCGCATAGAAAAACACTCTAAAATACAGGGTCCGAGTATAAAAATTAAAAAATTTCTTATGGAATGTTGCTAATATAACCGCAAAGAAGCCTAAGACGTAAAAATTAAAATTTTAACTTTCCCCAGTAAAAACGTGTAGCGAAAGGGTTAAATATTTTTCCCGAGTCTTTATTAAAGTTGTACGATATAACGTACAAATGGAAGGCAAAGGTTGCGAGTTATGTTTGCATTTTTTTAAGTTATGGGTTTGGTAATAGAATTTTTGAATTTGTATGCCTGCCACGCCCATCTGTAAACCAGTTGACTAATAAAATTCGACTATTAGGCAATTTTCGATTAAAAAAAAAACTACTAGACGATTTTGTATTTTACTGGGCAGACACAGATTATGTAAGGTTAGACATGCCACTCCCACTACGATAATAAGAATTGGCTATATTAAGTATCTTTCTGTAAAACTATATGAATTTTAATTGATTCTGTGTTTTATTGAGGGAAAAAGGGCTTTGCAACAACAACAACAACGGTTATGTAAGGCCGAATAAATGTGACTCTATTGTTTATATATATAATTTATATAGGTTTCGATGAAAATGAAATCACGTTTTGATTTTTTGTTGTTATATTTTATGTTTTCTATCAAAAAAGTCAATGAGTTGTTCATAAAACTTAAAAAAGCGAAACAAAAATTGTATGCATTTTTACTCCTTTGCGGACCATTGCACGATATATCGTACAAAATTGATGAAGCTGTAATTCTCAACCAAAAAGATTTTTTTGACATTTTTTTTTATTTTATTGCTAAAATGTTCAATAAGAGACAATATTTTGAAGGAAAAATTTTTATCTCAAGAAATGTGGAAATTGACCGCAAAGGGTTAATTGATTCTGTGTTTTATTGAGGGGGAAAAAGGCTTTGCAACAACAACAACGGTTACAGAAGGCCGAATAAATGTGAATCAATTGTTTATATATATAATTTATATAAGTTTCGATCAATATGAAATGATGTTTTCTATCAAACAAGTCAATGTGTTGTTCATAAAACTTAAAAAAACGAAACAAAAATTTCATGCATTTTACTCCTTTGCGGACCATTGTACAATATATCGTACAAAATTGATTGAGCTGTAATTCCCAACCTAAATGATTTTTTTTATATTTTCTTGTATTTAATTGCTAAAATGTTCAATGAGAGTCAATATTTTGAAAGAAAAATTTGTATCTTAAGAAATGCGGAAATTGACCGGAAAGGGTTAAATGTACTTCAGAAAGCTTCTCCTCAACTCCGTGGTTGAAATTGTTCTAATGTCTTTCGGGAAAGGAGTTCGAAGTGAGCGCAGCCTGCTCCTTGCTAAACCCATCCATGTACACAGAAAATGGCTCAATGTCTTCTCAATTGTTACTTGCACTTGTTCAAACCACAGTTGTTGCACAAATCGTAGAGTCTACATACAAATTTTGTCATCAGGTCTCCAAACAATTCTCTCTACGTCCATGTTTTCCAAATCTCATTCACAATACAACATTTATATTGGTTCAATTTGTTTTCCTATGTAAGCAATTTTCTGAAATTTTTGCAAACAACGTAAATATATTCTCTATGTGTGTGCGTGTGTGGGCGTGTTAGTGCACACTTCATACAAATTTGCTGTTTTTCTGCAGCCAGTGCACATGTCGCATGCGTCCGAACGCTGATCGAGTTTTCGTTTACGTTCGCTGTACACAATAAGCTGTCTGTCACCCGCTTAAGCTGCAGTCAAATGTTCATAAAATCTTTTTTTACGATAATTGCCTGCTATACGCACAAACACCCCACACACACACACACTCATACACACAGACCGACACAAACACAAAGAGCTATTCAATACTTAGCCAAGCTGCGTGTCGCAGTTTTAACGTCATTCATTTGGCTTTAATGCTTGGCATTTCGTTTGTCATTTACTCTTCGTTCGTTTGCCAATTTGTTGCGCCTTGTTGCATGGTTTTCGTAACGGAAATAAGAAAATTTTGTTAGCAACACAAAAACGCACCAAAGCGAAAAATGTGCGATTAAAAGAGCAAATGAGAAAAACCAGCACCACTGCAGCGGGCACGCAATAACACTATGAAACAGCATTAAAGAGATAAAACAGAAACAAAATCTAATAAGTTGCGTTTAGAGGAATTAGGGTTTGGAATGGATGGAATTTGTGGAGTCAGCCATCATAACCTGCGCACCATTGCACAGTGATTCGTTCCATAGACAAAATTCAAAATATTTATGGTCTCAGAATTTAACGATTTTGATGTCATTTGAAAGGTTAAACTCCAACTAAGAAAACCCCAAAAAATCTGCGCTAAAAATTAATTAGTGTGTGTACAAGAGCTGCTCAAAGTCAGAATTTTTTCACAAAAAAATTTAACACATGTTTGGTCTCTTGAGTAAAAAAATTGTAAAAATTCATGGATGGCAAAAACTTGCTAAAACTTTCAATATAGATTAAGAACTGATGTGTCCATTTTCGTTTTCAATGTTTTCTCAAGATTTATAAAGCTGAGGCTTCTACTTTACTTTTAATTAAAAATATTTTTCAAAATTATAAACCTTAAAATTGGCAAAACTTAGAGGAAAATATCTAAAAAATATGTGAAAGTATGTTCCTGGATTTTTTTTTATATTTTAAGAAGCATTCTTTCTTTGTAGAATAATGTAATTACATCCTCCGATATCTTCCGGGCTCAGAAAATAATTCAATTTGAAAAGTGGCCTAAACACCTATTTTTCGACAAAATTAATTTTTTTCATCCCTACAAGTATGCAAGCAGCATGAAAAATGGAAAAAACATAAATGCAAAACATACATCTTTATTTAATATTACTTTACTTTACTTTATTTTCATTTTTATTGCAAAACTTAAGGGTCCCGATACAATTTATTTTACTCTTTGCAATTATTAATGTTGACGTAACTGATTAAATGTAAAATCTGAAAAATCTAGCCTACATACTTGTTGCTATAGCTCACCAAAAATGACGAAAATTGCAACTTAAGTCTTCGCCATTGCCAAACTACAAAAATTTAAGAAAAAAAAGGGAGATTTCAATTCAGCAGACCAGTATACCAAATTTAATGAAGAACGGACCACTCCTTCTAATTTTGTCCCGCGGTTGTATGGAGTCGAATCACTGTGCATTGTTCAGAATTCTGGCATAAATCAATATTTGACGAAATATTTCTCGAATATTGATTACAAAATTATTTATAAAATTTTACGATTAATAGGGGTATTCACACCGAGCTCGTTACTTTGTTAGTTCGGTACTCGGTAGTTTTGTTCGTGTATTTTGTTCGTGTATTTTGTTCGTGTGTGTTCGTGTTCGTGAATCGAACAAAAACAAAATACACGTAGAAAACTACCAAGTACCGAATTAACGAAGTAACGAGCTCGGTGTGAATACCCCTAATGTTTTCTTAAAACATTTCATGCCTGTACCTCCAATTCTTATGGGTCTATTCGAATTTTATTTTAATACTAGAAAGACTAAAGGACTATCAATAACTCCACTTGCCGGCCTCGATAGTGCAGGGGGAAGCGCGTTGGTTTCTCATATTGAAGTCTTAGTTTCGATTCCTATCACGGGCTGGTGAAACACTCGTCTATTTCTATCGCTATCCACATAGTTAAGGCAGATGAGAATTGTAAGAATCGGCAAAACTTCCAAGACTTGAAAGAAAAAACTGCCAACCGCCGCGGCGCGCCGTTCGGATTCGATGTTCAACTGTAGGTCCCCTACCTGCCTTCCCTCATTTGCTTCAAATGTGTGTTCTAATACATGTTCGAGGCATCAGCAGCCATAATGAGGAGGAAGAAGAGACTATTGTCACCTTCTCTGTTACTGCCCGGTTCTCTCTAGACGAAGATGGAAATCTCTAGGCTCTCCCTTCTTCGACAACTTGAATGAACTTAGCTCCGTCAACATCAGACACTTGCTAGAGACTTGCTTCATTCACAATTCAAATTGGCTCAATTAGGTTATTCGATATGCAGTAAGTCAGACCCGCTCCCTGTGGTATCACAATGGTCTCATTTCGCCGCCTCAGTCTTTCTTATGGCAAGTCCCATGCCCAGATAGCCGCCTTAAACTAACTAAACATAACATATGTTGGGAAAAAACAGTATTGCATACACATTTCAAAAGACCCGTGAAATATGTGGTATCGGTATGGCCCTTTCAGGCCTCCGAATCTGTCCTTTACAGAGGCTGACACCATAACCTAAATTAACCTAACTCCACTAAGGTCGTTTATTATTTTTTTCATGGCTTTCTAAAAGAAAATATTTCATAAATTTAATATTTTCCAAGCCAAATTGAATACAAAAACTGAAAATATTTTTAAAATAATATTTGGGCACTTAAGGAAGAATGCATTGGCTGGCCATTGTCTCTTTGAAAATCTGCACCGAAAGGCATCGAGCAGCATTTTTTTTTGCAGTATTTTGGTTGCACTGCATAATGAAAGCAATGCAAGTCACCATCGCCTACAACACATTCGTTTCGTCTAATTAAAAATTCGGCGCACACTTTTCGCAGCAATTTCCTTCCTTAATTACACACTTCCCAAATGCCAACTGCGCAGCGCAAAGTGCCGAAAAGTGGTGAACAAACGCGCTGGTCGGTGCAATGCAATGAAGTCGACCACTCTCGTTCGGAAGGTTGTCGTTGTCGTTGCCGATTGCGTTTGCGGCTCGGCGGTCAGCAATGCAGCTGAAAGCGCGGTTGCCGCAATTAATGGCCATGGCCAGCGCGTGCTGCTAGCAAATCTCGAGCAATTTTTTAATTTTTAAATGTTGCTTAAATTGCTGGAACTTTCGACATTCATAAAAACGCACAATGGCGTCACTATGCCAAATAGCTTTACAAAGCCTTTGTTCTCTTCATCCTGACCCCTGAGCCCCTCCCCCCCGGAGGTTGGGCATTGACTTGGCAATGTGATTGTGATTATGTGATTGCGTGCTCGTTCAGAATGTGGACGCTGCTGTGGTCATGTGGCGTACTCACTTACCGCCCTAAATGTGGAGAATGCGTATGGGTGTGTGTGTGGGTGTGATTGTTGTGTTGGTGTTGGTGGTTATTCACCACATAAACTTCTTCCTCTTTGCGCTTCAAACGTAATTTCTTTGCTAAACTATAAACTACTATTCTACTAGTTTTTGTTCGTTGTGGTTGTTGTTTGGTTTGGTCATGCGCTCGTTAAGTGCTTTTGATTTCTTCACTTCAAGTACGGCGGCCAGCTGACAATGGCTGCCCGACAAACTGGGTTTCAATATGCTGACAATGTTTGTCAGCGGCGGCATTGTGTGTCACCAGTTTGCTTGAGTGTTGACTGCAATGCTGCTTAGGCATGCACAGCTAGAAAACTTGATTTTATTATGTTGCGAGCAACGTAAGTGTGCACAAACAAATAACTGAAATATGTGTAGCGCAGAAAATTACACGCAGATATGTCGAGCATTGAAACAAATAGGGAACTCAATACAGAGTTCTTTTTTACGACTTAGCAAGACGACACTTTGCATACTTACAGGAGTCCTAACAGGGCAATGCGCATTGGTATTTCTGCACAAATAAGGAAGAAAAGCATAGGGAGAACATATAACACCGTTCAACAGCCGATTTTTCACACGAGAAAATCTATATAATTGCAAGACTAGAGCCCAAATAGGGAAAAACTGCGTTTTTAGTTTCCTCTCTGGCTTCAGAATTTTTTTTAGAAGGAAATTTCAAGGAAATAAATATTAAAAAAATATTTAATAAATTTAGCACAATGTATATTAGTATATTTTTATGGGTTTGAGATAAAAGAGAAAATTCCCTAGAAATAAAAACAAATTTATTTTTTGGTGTAAAAGAATCAATAGGTATTAAAAATGGCCTCTTGACACTTTATGCTTGAATATTCTTGAAAATTTCCAATAGTTTTTTTTTTAATATGTCTGAAGTACTAATATGTACACTACCACATTCTTGAATTTCATCCTTCTAACTTTATTTATTTAGGATAATTTAGGCCTACACTCACTTCAGCCATCATATTACAATGAGCTTTTTGAGGCTTTCGAATTTTTTGCTGAGAAACCAGTAAGTTGCCTGTCTTACATAACCTAACCTACTTTGAGCATACCAAAATTCTTTTGATGGCTGTATAAGGTTTATAAATTATGAGATAAGTTGCAACTTCAGTTATCTGAATGTCAATTGCAGAGTTATGCCGAATATGTCTGTGATTTACATTCAATTAAGCCAGCTTCGATAGTCCAGTGTACAACGCGCTGACTTTCCACACCAGCGGGTTGCATAAACATTACTCTACTTCTATTGCTTTCAATATGAGGTAAATTAGAATTGTAAGAAATGGCAGAACCTTCAAATTTTTAAGAAAAAACTGCCAATAGCCAACTGCCGTCGTCGTTTACCAAATACCCATTTGGGTGATCCCAGCCGCTTTGAATAAAGCTCACAATAAAAATTTGTTTTTCCCAACTCAGTACGTGTTCAATAAATCCTCTGGAATACGAATATTCAATATATATATCAAAAATGCCTATGGCCTACTAACTAAGTATTGTTGCAAGTCAAAGTACCCATTAGAATAACTAATTTTATACCAACAAAACACAAAACAAAATTAATATTAATAAATTAAGGAATATAATTAATTCTTAGTTATGAATGGAAACATATTTTTGTTACTCTAAACCAATAAAAAAATAATAATAAAAATTAGGGGTATGATACCACAGTCAATCGTCAAAAACATATATTTGTTCCTTACCTTACTGACATATTTTGGTTCTGAAAGTTTGAAATAGAAAATTTTCTCAAAAGGCGGAATTTTTCTTCTTTTATTTGATATTCATATCTTCATTATTTCATAAGCGCAAATATTTAAATAAATTCCTTGAATTGTGCATTATATGTCTTTCAAATTTTAAAGTCCTTTTAAAAGGACTTCGGATCAGAAAATGCAAAACTGAGTAAGCAAAGCTACCATGAATGATTTCTAGTTTCAAGCCTATTTCAACATTTAGATGGGTCTCAAAAAAAGTGTTTTTTTGTCGCACGGTGTTCTCAATCAATCAATCATTATTTGGGAACATATCTTCTATTATGACGAGCAATTTGTAGTCTAGCTTCTGGCATCATCTAAGCAAACGAAATAATCAAAATGGGGTTTTAAGTAAGTACAAGAAAATCAAAATGTCAAATTATGGCTTTGGAAAACCATTTATATTGCTGGCATTTCAGTTCTAATGATCTTATTTGAATGGACATTATTACAAGTTCGAAAAAACGTTCATACAATTCTCTTGACTTTGTTTGCAAAAGCGACATTATTAAAGCTTGGCACACTTTGATCACTGAGCGCTGTTACCTACATTGAATTTGCATTGCAGATACTTTAACAGTAGAATGCTCGACCAATTCAATCTTCCTTGAATGCCTATGAGAAATCTTCTTACAAAATACAACTTTTTAAGGAAGGTTTTAACTGTTTTCATTTAATTTTAAATTAAAAAAAAATAGCAAAACTCATGGAAGATTTTCTTTTAGATAGTCATTCAATCAAATAATGGAAGACCTTATTGGAGTAATTCCTACTTTCTAAGTTATTCTAAGCCTTCATTAAGTATCTGCAACTAAAATAGTTTACGTTGTATCCAAAAGTTTAAATCATGAAAAGGACATTATTGAAACTTGGTCTACTTCGATCATTGAGTTATTTTATCGACTGAACATTTTCATTGCTGGGTATTTAACCCTTTCGCTATTTTGTTGCCATATGGCAACATGCTACTTTGTGAACGTCTGCATCCTCTATGGTTGCAAGAATACATTTTTTTGTTGGTCTTTAGAATAGTTTTAAGTTTTAGGAAAAATATGAAATTAATAAACTGAATATTTAATTTTAAAGAAGAGAAGTATACACTTTTTTATGGTATATCTTGACATAGTAAAGGAAGAAGAAGCAGAAAAAATTAGAGAGCTTTTTAATTTGACGTTTTCTTTCAATTTAGATACTTTTTTTATTTAATTTTGGCTGAAGTAAATGAAGCATTATTCAAATTTTCGTAATGCGTAAAAAGTTTTATGTTTAAGTAATTATTACAGCCACAGCGATATGGCTTCTCTCATAGAAAAACACTCTAAAATACAGGGTCCGAGTATAAAAATTAAAAAATTTCTTATGTAATATTGCTAATATAACCACATAGAAGCCTAAGACGTAAAATTTAAAATTTTAACTTTCCCCAATAAAAACCTGTAGCGAAAGGATTAACTAAGTCTTTACTAGGTTTTTGTGTGATCAAAGAACCAAGAGTGGACTCGACATTTGTGATATAAAAGTCACAAACAGCTAAATATCTGTGGTCTTATGAAAGAGTAGCTTGAGGCAAAAATTTAAGATTGCAAACCATGTTGTTTTAAAAGACTTCAACTAATGAATGAATGAACATCTAAGCGCCCTGACTCCCAACACAACAATAACACAATAACTCAATTCTCTTATGTCCACATAAGCTATTCTTCCATATGGGCACAGATACACGAATAGATCAAAAAGTACATAAATATAAACAATATTTTCAGATTAGTTTCTACGTGAAATATTCATTCATTCATTTATGTATTTTTTTCTCAACTGCTTAAAGTGAAATGCAAAATTTCGCCCATACAATTTTTCTTCTCAGTGCATGACAAAACGTGCCGTGCCGCTACAAAAGTGTGTTGTGAATAATTCTCAAGGAAATAAAAATAAAGTCAGTAGGGCATTAAAATAAATTGTATTGTTTAAAAAATACTCTCCTTTCATTAACTTTCATTTTATTTTCAACTTAATATGAAAACTGGGACAAACATTGCCAATGGTTAATATGTGAGTTGGTAAGTTAGCCATAAGTTTGATGACCTTTCGCGCTGTTCGAAACATAAATTTATTCATTAAAAACAAAACAACACACAATTGTTACAGACGCTTTTGTGGCGTTTTGTGGCGTTGTGATGTGCATTAATCATGGCTTGTCGCACTTGTGCCATGCGAGTATTAGCAACATGACGCGCCGCTTCCGCACACACGCTCACTGCAAATCTAATTTCCGCTCGTCATTGTTGAAATGTTGTGTCATGTCGCCAGGCATTAAATCTAAATCACATTGTAGAAAATAATGGCCAAGTGCCAAAATTGCCAGATATCCATTAATCATGATGTTCGAACCCCCCCTTGGTCGCCTAAGGACAGATTTGAACCACTGCCTGTTTGTTGGCCGCTCATGCAAATCAGCAATGCTTGACCAGCTATTCCCAGTTGCCAATGCATTAGAATTGTTGCCAAAATTATGTCTATGCGTGTGTGTGTTTGCGGTTGGGCTATTGTGCAGTTCAAATAATTTAATAATTTGCTTGTCGATTTGGTTTGTGCATTTGGCCGCTTTTGTGTTTGGAGCTCATCATTGTTTTGATGCAATTATGGAATTGTTAGTTTTATGCTTATTTCAGATATTCACATATTTTGTGTTATAATTGTTTAGGGTCAATGTGGTTTTGACAACATTGATTTTGTGTAATTATTTGCAAGTGTTTCAGTTGTGTACTGTTGACAGTCACAAATGCAGTGAGGTTTCTACAAACAATAATCCTAAATATGTGTCAGCTGTTTAGGTTGTGGTTTGAAAGGGTAATATGTGGTTAGGAATAGAACTTTTGCTCACAAATCGCACAAAACTGAGCCTGCTGAAAGGCTGAATTTTGCGAGTTATGGTTTTTATTGCCATAAACTATGGGAAGTGTTATAATAATTTCATCGGCTAAGGGCAGGTTTTCTTCAGTTCTATCCAGATGTCTCTGCTTTGTGCACCAAGAGTTCATAGAGCATCCTCATATTGGTCCTTCTATCGCAGACATAATCTGCTTCTTCGCGTCCAACACCTTTCCGTCTGAGTGTTATTGCCCATACGAGAGTCAGCGTAGACGCTGAATGTTGATTCGGTTTCCTGCATCCATGTCTTCAAACAGCTCATACAGCTCATGTTCAATCGTATTCAATAGTCGTTGCCATTTGTCGTTGTATACATTTCACAGAAATATGCAAAATCGCACATCACTCATACGCCACGTGCGCCCATATAAAGCAGGGACCGTAACAGTTATAAGTTTTATTATAAAAACCAATGTTTAAGAGTTATTTTTTTACTTTTATTTAATGACTCAACAAATAAAAGTTATTTTTTATTTATATTTTAAAAATCCTATAATAACAATTATTTTTGTTTTTTTTCTTATTAGTCTACAAATAACAGTTTTTTTCGATTTTTATTTTAATTGTCCTATGAAAACAATTATTCGTGACTTTTATTTAAAAAAGTCAGCAATAAAAATCATTCAGTGACTGTTATTTATAAAAGTCATCAATAAAAATCATTCAATGACTTTTATTTTTTAAGTCATCAATAATAATCAGTCAGTGACTTTTATTTCTTAAGTCATCAATAAAAATCATTCAGTGACTTTTATTTTTTAAGTGCAATATAAAAGTCATTTTCATTAATTGCACTACTGGATTCATTAAATATCGAAATGTATATATATTCTTGATCGGCTTAACAAGATCTGTCTTGACAATTCTATTTTCTGGAAGAATCAAAACTTTTGCATGCATTAATGAAAATTACTTTTATATTGCGACTTAAAAAATAAGTCACTGACTGATTTTTATTGATGATGTTATTAAAGGATTTTTAAAATATAAATAAAAAATAATTCTTATTTTTTAATTTTTCCGTAAAAATTACAAAAAAAGTTGATTGCCAAGTCTGATTCTCCGCGCGAAAAGAAACGTATTGGTATATTTCATTTATTTGCATGATTTTTCCTTCATAGTAAAATTTTCAATTATAGCTTTCATAAATAACTGTTATTTCCGGTCCCTGATATAAAGGTTTACTTAGTACTAATGCAAATATGCCACACTTTTGATCAAAATTTGAATCGTTTTTATAATTATCGTACAGCGCTGTGTAATCCTTTAACTCGCTTTGCTCTTTTCTCTCTCTTTTTCCGATAGAAGTGGCCACACAGTGCTCACAGCTAGTTTGTTTGATCTTTCGATCGATTAAGCGGTATTTGGCAATGCGCCGTAACTAAACCGAACGAAGTACAAATTCAAATGAAATTAAAACCAGACACATGCTGTGCAAGCACTTAATAACAATCGCACTCACATCGATACTTGCAACCTATCGACATTTGTCAACTCGTTGCTCAGCAACTCGCCGCCTGCACCCAAGTTGTTGGTACATTTTAAATGTTAATTAATTACATTCTGGCATATCGCGTCGGCCTGTGCGTAACGTCCGCTTTGCGTTTTCTTATTGCATGCGAGCGCAAAATGGCTAAATCAGCAGTCACGCCAGTCACACACAGGCGCGCAGTGGTTGCGAAGCCTATGAAGTGGACTTGAGCTAACAGCCGGACGTGCGGCCACCTACTTGCCGCCACTACAGTTCATTAAAATGCCAAAACGTGAGGCGTGCCATCAGCGCCACAAAGATAGCGAGTGCCGTGTCGGACGCCGTAAAAAGCCGGCACTCGTCTATCCTTGTGCGTAATTGTCCTGTAGGCATAAATGTCGCAAACTGTCGCTGTCGCTGCTGTTCCGGCCGCTCATGCTTTTGTCGCCTTGATGTGAAAAAGGCGTCACAGCTGCAGAAGGGAATTTCTTTGCTGGTCGTCTTGTCTTTACATTTCCGTTTATTTATTTAGTTTTTTTGCAAGGACTATGTGACATTTATTTCAGTTGAGTTGGCTTATTTTGTTTTTTTTGGGTTTGGTGTGTTTATTTTTTTGTATTTATTTATTTTATTTTTATGTTTGATACTTTGGTATTTTGACTCAGTTCTTTTTTTGTATTTTTGTTTTTGTTTTTATATTTGTTTGTATGCTGTTTTCTTTGTTTTGTATGCTTTTCGTTGCTGTGGTGCGTGGCCGGCATGCGTGTGTGATGGTTATTTCAGCGCAAAACATTTTGTGCCAAGAATTTCTTATTGGGCAATATTTTTCACCATAAACAGCTCAACATTGATGCCACTATTGAGTCGAACTGCTGGCCACACAAGCGGATTTGGGTCATTTGCCAAAGTACTTTCACATGCCCACGCACAGTCCACGGCTCAACCATCCACCCACTCATCCACCCACACGGCACAATTAAAGCCTTTGCTCGTTTGCTACTTTCCTTCTTCCATGTGTTTAGCCGTTTTTGCAATTTAATATTCATCTTAAATTACTTTACCTAGTTTTCCTTATTTCTTTGGTACTTTTTCCAAGCCAACTGTGTCCAGTTGCCACATTCTCAAATACATAATTGAAAATAAGCCCAGCTAATATTTCCGCTGCACTTTTAATTAAAACGCATAATCTCCACTCTTGTCGACGGGCATCACACCGCCGTTTGCCAACTCATTAGGAATAATTTAAACTTTTGCCACCGTTAACAAATTCTTAAAGATCATCTTATCCGACAGGCGAATGGTCTTTAGGTGTAGAAGGACCCTTTGGGCGTTTTGTTGTTGCTTCTATAGCGTCTACTCAATGAACAAATGGCAGGCAAGAGCAAAGCGAATAAAAGTCTGACACAGCGTTCTTTTATAATTTGAAGACATTTGAAATGTGAAATGAAAGTGAAGCATATTTTGAGGGTGTGCACAGTTTGATTAAGGATTCGATAAAGTTGAAATTGAGCAAAACTTATGGAAACATGGAGAGAAATGAATAGAAGATGAAGGGAGACAGATACATTATTTTGGTTAATATTAAATGGGTTTTAAATTACTCTAAGAATTATAGCAACCACGCTTGACAGTAGGCTCCCATATGGCTACAGTTGTTGGCTGTAACATTAGCATCAGTACTGCAGTCATTCAAGAGATATCAAGTAAATGAATGTCCCTAGCTAGAATAGACTCTGAGGCTACATTTATTGGTCCCTTCTGCGGCCATCAAAGCCACTGTCAACAAATGGGTCACTGTGACCCAGAAACGAGCATGACAGGCTGAGAGTGGCTGCAGGTGAACGAAACTATGGCTTCCTGTCAACTCTGGTAAATGCTCACAGTTTCTTCTGTCACTATGTAGAATGGACCGCAAGCAGTTGGTCGGCTTGATGGGGGCCACCTTCGAAACTGATGCTGGAATACCTTAAAATATTCAACATGTTTAGGCTTAGGATTAATCATACTTGAATCCTACCCGAAACTACTGGAAATAGATTAAATGCCAGAAAATTGCATTGCAACTTCTCTGTTATCCAAGTCACTACAATTACGCAAAGAATCCTCGAAACTTATTCTGGAATGCCTTGAGAAACTAACCTTTCTTTACAATCCTATTGGTCTGTGAGACCGACAAAACTTCCTTATTTATATTACTGTAGAAATAAGAGACTGAAAAGGATTTTTTTTAACATAAAGAAATGTTTTGCTTTCTTTGTTTTATTTGATTAACTTTGTTATAGGCCACTTAACAAAATAAATTAAAGTCTTTCAAATATCTTAAAAATCTATTTAAAAAACAGTTTATATAACCGGTCTGATAGATCGAATTGTGTGTTTGTGTGTGTGAATTGTGTGTTTTATCAAGTTGTTTCTGTGCGGCGGAAGGTTAAACAAAGCAGAAGTTAAAGCTTTGCCTTTACTATATAACACCGTGCGACAAAAAATTTTACACACGAAAAAATCTATATACTCGCGAAACAAGGGGCCCAATGTAGTAAAACTGCGTTTTTAGTTTTTCTCTCTGACGTCAGGATTTTTTTTTAAAGGACTTTGAAATTTCAAAGACATGTTTATTTCAAAAAATTATTTTAAAAATTAAGCGCATTGTAGAATAACAACATGGGTATCAAATGAAAGAGAAAAATCTTTAGAATCTTAGAAAATTTAATGTTTTGGTGCAGAAGGACGAAGAGGTATTGAAAATGTTCTTTTAAAACTTTATCCTTGAATATCCTTGCAAATTTCCAATAATTTTTTTTGAAAAAATATTTCTTAAGGACTAACATGTACGTTACTACATACTTGAATTTCGTCCTTCTAACTTTATTAGTTTAAGATATAAACAATTTAATACTTCTCTCTATCGGCCCTAGTTTCGCGAGTATATCGACTTTTTCGTGTGTTTTGAAATTTTTTGATTTTTGTCGCACGGTGTAATCAGCTTTGGGTTCTTTGGGTTCCGGGTCACAGTTCTGGTTGGTATTAAGAGAAATTAAGGAGCGCAAAGACTACAAAGAAGGATGCATCAATCTGGTTTGTTGGTCAAGAACCATTTTGTTTAAGAGTGAATAATTTGGGAAAGAGGAGTTTACTTTATCAATTCTTAATAGAGAGAATAAAGTAAGTAAGGAAGTAAGCTATACTTGGATAACCATACAGGATTCAAAGCTCTTGTTGATTCCTACAATATGAAATATGAGAAGAATGATCTCAGGAATATTTTGATATCAGTCTCAGGATTTTTTTGAGATCATTCAGCTGTGAACTATATTGACAGAGCATTGCAGGTTAATTTAAAACCTAACTAAACTAGGAATACGTACAGATAAAAATTGCAGTTTCTGTAAATAAGGTAAAGTAAAAAGATAAAGTAAGGTAAATTGCATTAACTATATCTACATGGAGAATGATTTGCAATTAAAGGAAGTCAAATGAAGTATCTGGCTGACTACCTAATAAAATATTGCATACTAAATACAAAAGAGTCACAACTTAACATTTTCCAAAATTGACTTTTTTCTATAAATACATTTTCATGTAATTTTTATGACTATCTTCTTTAACCCTTTCGCTATTTTGTTGTCATATGGCAACATGCTACTTTGTGGACGTCTGCATCCTCTATGGTTGCAAGAATACATTTTTTTGTTGGTCTTTAGGATAGTTTGACGTTTTAGGAAAAATACGAAATTAATAAACTGAGTATTTAAGTTTAAAGAAGAGAAGTATACACACTTTTTATAATGGTATATCCTGACATAGTAAAGGAAGAAGAAGCAGAAAAAATTAGAGAATTTTATAGTTTGACGTTTTCTTTCAATTTAGATACCTTTTTTTTAATTTTGGCTGAAGTAAATGAAGAATGTAATGAAGTAAATGAAAAATGAAGAAATATTCAAATTTTCGTTATGCGTAAAAAGTTTTATGTTTAAGTAATTATTGCAGCAACAACAATGTGGTTGCTCTCATAGAAAAACACTCTAAAATACAGGGTCCGAGTATAAAAATTAAAAAATTTCTTATTAAATGTTGCTAAAATAACCACATAGAAGCCTAAGACGTAAAATTTAAAATTTTAACGTTCCCCAGTAAAAACCTGTAGCGAAAGGGTTAATTATATGATAAATGCAATTTTATGTAAATTGCACACCTTCTACAGTATCAACAATTTTTTGCCTTTTCTGAAAAATTATGTTTCTTGTGATTGTGATTCTTTTGTATTTAGTGTGCAATATGCCAAGTGGGAATCCAAATATTTAGAATATTTAGGAATGATACTAAAATCTTTCTCGCATGGTGGACTTAGAGGTAAAGTTTAAGTCCATATTGGGGCACAATAGATCGTCTAGCTCGCAGTGCACTATTCCCATCAAAAATAGTAATGCCAGAACATAAAGTTAAGACTACAACAATAATGAAGTTCAAGCATTATTAATTTAAAAAAATGTAATCCTCATTCGAAAATCAATTGTCTACTTCTTCCCTCAACTAATGTGACATTCCAACAACTTCATTGTGTTTCTTTGCATCGTTTTATGATACACTTTTCCCCACCGTGTTCCATGGTTTTCTTTTAATTTGTTGGTTGGTTGTTTGTTGCCGCCGCTGTGGCTGTCGCTGGCATATTTATTGTAATTTTATAGCGCCTACACGCTGCTCGTAGTACGTGCTGTGAATTGATTGGCGCGCCACACAGACTGGCACTGGAATTCGATTAAGTGTGTCGCAAATGTTGGTTTGCCTGCGAGTTCGCATTTTTAAAGCAGTGAAAATTCATGCAAAACCCATTAATATCGCCGACGCCAATGCTTGACTCGTTGGTTTGCTGCGAATCGAATTTGCAGTAATTCAATTTTTGCGCAAACAACCGAAACGAAGTTGCGTGCAACATGTCGCGTACAGATTCTTTTCAGCGAAACTGTTTGCGATGCAAAAATTCTTGGCAAAGCAGTGCCAAGCGACTGCAAGGCTAAATGCAAAATGCCATAATGATGGCTCCAGACGTGCGCGTACGCTGGCAGATACGCATTTGCGGCAATTGCCGCTGACGCTGATGCTGGCGCCGACAACGGCAACGGCAACAGTAAGCAAGCGACAGCACTGCTAGCGAGCAGCAATGGCAGCTTTGAACTCGTTCTCAAGCGAACCATTAAACCAACACATGCATAAACAAACGCAAATGTTCGCGCACTCACAAACACACACAAACACACACATGGATATGTCATGAACATGCATGGCATACGCGTGTGTGGGTGTGGCGTGTATGCAGTGGCTAGCCATAAGTGACAAACAGACAGACAGACAGACAAACAAGCAAACAAACCAACGCATTAGCGATTTGTAATCCTTGCGTGGTTTTCTATTTGCGTTGATATGTGTTAATGCCTACTGTGTGTGGGTGTGTGCGTGCCTGTCTATGTGTGGGTGTATTTATGCAGAGTAATGCATTTACTTGCTGCGCCAGCACAATACAAGCAAGCTGGCAAAATCCATTTCAATTTGGCATTGGCGCAATTTTGTGGTCTAATGTGGTAAAATATTTCATGTGGTTTTTATATTAAATTTCATTTACATTATTCTAGGCTGAAAGGATTTTGTTTATAAGAGGGTTTTGAGGGAGAACAAATAGCAGAATTTTATAAAGTCAGAGGGTTGTTTGACAATCGCAGATGTTGCCTATACAAATCAAAAGAGTCACAGCAATTCTACTGATATATTGATATCTATATTGACAATAAAGATATTTGGGAATTTTTTTGGTTGGTATAACATTTTCTGATCTTGTCAAAAACTCGTATTTAAATACACTGCTTAGTAGTGAGTCCTTCCATAAACAAACCAAGTTGGAGCGCCAGAATTGCATTACACACATCTTTAAAAACTGAGGTGCAAAGCATATAAAAAGTGCATTCTACAGTAAACAGGACCTTTTAACCCATTAAAACCGGGTACCAGTTCCGCCCATACTATTTTGATACAATTTCATACACGACTTGGAATTGACCCAAAATGATCAGAAACAAAATTTCAGCTTTCTATCTCTGCACGTTGCTGAGATATTCATTAGGTATTTTGTACCCATTACGCAGCAATGGTAGCTTTTTTCCATACTTTTTAAAGTGATCAGCTAAACACGTGAACAAAAGATGTATTGTTTACAGGTGAGTTAGGAGGCAGATTTTTGTGAAGTTCTAAGGCCACTACGTTTCGCCACATTTTCCACCTCCGGAAAATTCACAATTTTTGGAGTCTGGTAACTCTAGCTAGATGGCGGAAATTTAGGGTGACCTCCACTAGACTAAGGTAGTTCCATCTTTACCCCAACCATCCCTATCAATGATTTTGAGATATCTCTACCACGAACTTCTCTGTGATTTTTTCAGTCAGTTTTCATGGGTAAAATTTTACCCATTAGACAGCAATGGGTTAAAAGTATTGGCAACACTCTTTTTTCAAAATAGTTCCCTTTGAAATCAATACTATATCTCCATATTATTCACAGCCCAAAAAGCTATCGAATGAGTGGTTTAGATTGTCGAACGGGATGTCCTTCAAGATATCGTTATAAACATTTTATATGACTTTTTCATCCTCGAAACCCTTTTTTTTCATTGGCGAATGCATTTTTTTAAGACAATACAAATTACAGGGTGCCAAATTGGATGATTTAATGAGATGGAATTCTGAGAATTTTTAAACAAAATAAACCGTGCAAAAAACACGGTAGCACAAATGTTCGCTTAAATTTCAAGAAATTAATGCTATTGAGAGGCTTAAACCCACGTTGAAGAAATTCAATGAAAATTTTGACTGATCTTAAATGAATTTGTTAGAATTTTACTAGATTTGCGGTGATCACCGATTCGATTCTCACGACAGTTTTTAAATTACTGATACAACTTGTGAACTCTGCTACGGGATAAAGAATCATCACCATAAACTTGGTTCGTCAATTGAAATAATTCAGTAATATTAAAAGTAAAACGTAAAAAAATTATATAGGCTCTTTAATGTATTATTTTTACCCAAACGTGCTGTCATTTCGAACGTAATAACTTCGCTTTCATTGAACTAAATGTTATATAATTTTGACTAGAAATGGGAAAAGGATGTACCTTTCCAACGTACTTAATTACATATAGTGGACGGACGTACAGTGGCACATACCTTGTCTATACAGACACCCTTAATCCCAGCGACTCAGAATGTAATGACTGTCATTTGTGCTAAGCAAATTCGAAGAGAAGAGTTGTTGGCACTTGTTAACTTATATACTTTAATTTTTAATTTTTTTTTTCTTATTTTTTCTATTCTATTTCTTATTTCTTTTTCCAATCGTTTCTTGCTACAATGAATTTTTGTATTTGATTTTCTTATCACTTCTCTAAAATCTGTATCGCACGTAAGAAACAAAATCTCAAACTAATTTTTTTTCCTAACTCATACCTCTCAAATCTCTCTCATCAAATCTTTCATTTCCGAAACTACTTATACATCAAGAAGAAAGTACGTGGGTTGAGGCTTCTATAACGTTACCTGTCCATAAATATTTGTTTAACTTTTTCCCCAATGAGTCCACGTCAACTCATTTTAGGTCATTTTTCTTCGTTTTTAGGTATCTACAGATGATTTCTGTTCACACTGTTTTTTAATATTATTTTTAAATAATTAAATAAGTAAAGAATCGAATAAGTATGCAACAGTGAGATTCTCTAATATAGAAAATTTTAATTTTTGTTTTTATAGTCAATTGAATTTGTTAAAAATATTTGTCAAAATTTTCTGCCTCAACTTCAAAGCAAATCTTAAGTTTTTGTTCAACTTTTTCATCTTCAAGTGTCAACTCATTTTAAGGTTATTTTTCTGCCTTTTTAGGTGTCTACTGATGGTTTCTGTCCTCACTGTTATTTAATATTATTTTTAAAGAATTAAATAAGTAAAGAATCAAATAAGTATGTAACAGTGAGATCCTCTAATATAGAAAAATTTTAATTTTGTTTCTATAGTCAATTGAATTTGTTAAAAAATATTTGTCAAAATTAACTTGAGTTACCTTTCATTGCATGAAAATAAACTGTAAGCTATTCATTTGAAAAATTTTCAACTTTTTCAACTTCAAGTGTCAACTCATTTGAATTGAATTTATCTGCATTTTTAGGTGTAGCTGTTCACACTGTTTTTTAATGCTAATAGATGCTCTAATATAGAAAAATTTTAATTTTGTTTCTATAAACAATTGAATTTGTTAAAAAATATTCGTCAAAATTAACTTGAGTTACCTTTTATTGCATGAAAATAAACATAAAATAAATACAAATTTTCTTCCTCAACTTCAAAGCAAATCTTAAAAACGTTTTTGTTCAACTTTTTCAACTTCAAGTGTTTGTGTGCCTAAAGCTAATGCAGCATTATTAAAAAAACCAAAGAAAAGCAAACAATTACTGGCGCTTTCAAACACTTCAAACAATGCATTTACTATTTATAAATATTTCATAATTTAATAGGAAAATGAATTCACTCAACAAAATCTCGTCACCACGTTGCCAACTAAAGCCGCTGCTGTCCTTTTAGCTCTACAATTTCCTCATAAAAATCCTAAACTTTTGCTGCTCCTTAGCGAGGGCTTTATTCTCTTTTGTGCCTCGCCAATCCATCCGGCTTCCTGTAGTTAAGTCTATCCGATTTAGGCGGAAGTCTGCATCATTGTCGGCCAGTCAGCATTCTTAAACAAATCCCAGCAGTGGCCACCAGTCACAGCAACTGAATTTACTGTTCTTCTTCTATACCTTCACGCATTTTTCACAGATTTTATGCTTGACATAGGTATGTACATATGTACGCCCTCATGACAAAAGGCAGCTCTTGTGGTGGAGTACAAGTTGTAAGTGTGTGTGTGACTGGAACGTATGACGGTGCATGCAGATTGTTTTGTGCCGCAAAACAAAGCCCAACTTATGCATTCACACGCACGCACACTTTGACAGTCTGAATGCAACAACCTGCCAGAGCAGCAACTTTTGCAATTTGCTTAAGTTTCGCCTTAACAAAAGCCATGTACATGAATTTTAATTAAAAAAATTTTAATCACAAGCCGCACAAGTGTTGAGTTTACTAGATAAACACGATAAACTTTTTTCGATTGAAATTTTGCACTTAGGCTCTGAAATAATTTGAGTTTTAGTTTGAGCTCCGAAATAATTTGATTTGAGGTTTAGTTCTTTTTAATCAAACTACAAAAGTGTACAAAAGCGAGCTGCTTGTCAAAACTTTTCTAGTGTTGAGTAGGTTATAGATTTCACAATGAAATGCATTGAAAGCCGCAACCTCTTGAATTTTTTAAGTAATACAACATAAATTAGAAATGTTTACCAAGCAATGGAAAGCAACAGCAACTATTCATACACTTATCAACTTATTAAAACATATCAAAACGACCGCAAAATAACGCTTCACTGCAGAGGATGAAAACTAAAACCAACTAAATGAGTCAAATGATAGGCAAATACAATACACACAGATCTGTGTATGATATATATTTCAAAGTGCTATTGACAAAATTCATATTTTTTATGATTTTTCTTTCAATGTATTTATGAAAGAGGCCCAACTAATGTGTGAACTTGTCGTGGTGGCGCGTTGAGAGGCCAATTAATTTAATGAAATGAATGGGAAAAGTTTGTTTCAAACCCATACGAGTAATCCTAATTATGCTAATTAATTCGAAGCATTTAGGACAACCACAGAGACTTGGTGGTTAGTTTGTTAGACCAGAAGTTTGTGACACATTAAATCGACACAAAATAAAAGCAACTTTTTCAGCGGCTGCTGGTGGAAGGATGCCACCAAACGATGATGAGAGTTTTGCTTTTCAAGAAACTTTTAAAAGAAACTTTTAACGCCCACTGCGATTATTCCTATTTCACTATCTCCAGCATTTATTTAACTTAATATTAACTCCATCTGACCCTTCAATTTATCTTCAATCTTTGGCTTTTTTAACTATTGAGTAGCATTCCCTTAAGGACCTATGATGCAGTCCCCAGAATAATGGCTTTTCTACTTTATGAGACAATCTTTTTCTGTCTTAGCTGTTACAACTGTCAACCTTAGTAGTAAATATTTTCTAAGGGTTCCTTTATATGATTTTGATTGGGTTAAAGTCTGAACTACAACTGTCTGAGTTGTAAATGTTTGCCATGTGCTTCTTTATTTGCTATTGATTGGGTTGGAGTCCGAACTTAAAGGTTTCTTCAATTGATATTAATTGAGTTGGAGTCCGAACTACAATTGTCTGAGAAGTAATCGTGTGCTAAAGGTTTTTTAATTTGTTATTGATTGGGCTGGAGTCCAAACTAAAACTGGCTTAGGAGCCGGTTGAAGTCCGAATTAAAACTGCCTGAGTAGTAAATACTTTCTATAGGTTTCCGTATTTGCTCTTGATTGGGTTAAAATCTAAACTACAACTGTCCTAGTGGTAAATATTTGCTCCTTTATTTCGTGTTAATTGGGTTAAAATTCGAATTACAATAGTCAACAATACAACAATACAATAGTAAATATGTGCTAAAGGTTCCTTTATTTGCTACTAATTGGGTTGGAGTCCAAACTAAAACTGTCTTAGTAGCAAATATTTTGTAAAGGTTTCTCTAATTGCTATTGATTGGGTTAGAGTCCAAACTACAACGGTCTGAGAAGTAAACATGTGCTAAAGGTTTTTTAATTTGTTATTAATTGGGTTGGAGTCCAAACTAAAACTGTTTTAAGTAGTTGCTAAAGGTTTCTTTAGTTCCTCTTGATTGGTTTCAAGTCCGAATTAAAATTGCCTAAGTAGTAAATATTTCCTATACGTTTCTGTAGAGCAAATGCTCTTGATTGGGTTAAAATGCGAACTAAAACAGTCTTAACCCTCGGATGGACTTTGTCGTCTGGCCAGACGAAATGGTTCAAAAAAATAAAAAAAATCACAGATTCATCTCCTTTTTACAGTGTATTTGTGGGTAGCTAAGTAAGTATATATGAACATAATTTGCATATATATATACTAACATACGTTGCCTACCATATAAACATAATAAACTTCTTCTGTCATTGCGCTTTGCCTTTGTCAAAAGCCTCACCTAGATTTCGTCTGGCCAGACGACAAAGTGCAAATGTGTAGTAACTAATTACTGCCCATCGAAGGGTTAATAGTAAATATTTGCTAAATATTCCCCTTATTGGTGTTTCTTAAGTTTGAGTTTGAACCCAAGACCCTTTGAATTGTGATACAATGCTTTAATCACTGAGCCTCATGCTATCGAAGCCACATTTTTATGCATACTTTTGGGCGCACTTGCAATTTCAAAAACCCACATAAATATGATTGAACATGATTTACTTCATTTTTCAAAGAATTACATTTCAGTTTAAATGTAAAAGTTGTATTTAAAATTGATTTCATATTTGAGTGCAACATTGAAATGATGGAAAATATATTCAAAATTAAATATTACACAAAAAATAATGGAAATATGCAAACCGACAGCAAATATATTTGTTGTATGGAACATTTTTGACATTCATTTGTTGATTTTTTTGCCATGATTTATGCGGCCATAACAATGAGTTTGTTGTTGCAAAAAGAAAATCAAATAAATAAACAGCATGTAGCAAACAAATTTGGGACTGAACTGGGTTGGTGCGTGTTGTTTGGTATCGTCTATCGCTGGCGGCGCAAAGGTCAACTGATATGAAAGCAACGCCGAATTTTTTCTGAGCTTGACTCAATGCATACAAATTATGCAAATTTGAATTTTTTGTTGTGTAAAATTGGTTTTGGTGCATGTTTTTGGTTTAATTTAGCGTTTAATTTAAACATAGTTTAGTTGAATTTCATTCAATTCAAAAGAATTTAAATGAAAAGTATGAATGTTAATGGGCTTGAATTTGCATCTTTAGGAACAATTAAGCTGCAAAGAATTTTTCACTTTATATTTTTATATATTTTCAGTAGGTCCTTTAGGCTCAGTAGTTCATATTTGTTGGCATATTCGTTAGTTTTGTGCAATGGTGTGAGCTCGTTCATGTATATGACAACGAATAGCGCACACACTCCATGTATTTGTGTGTGTGTGTGGTTGAGTGCTAAATGCTGAATGCTTTCAATTGAAACTGAAATGTTCATTGAAATATCTGGCGAATTTTATTTATGGCATTGGCAGCACTTGAAATTGGTTTACTCGCCGAATTTAATTTAAAAAGCAAACACACATATACAGACAAAAAATACATAAGCACATATTCGTACATACATAAATGAAGAAAATCAGCGCCAACGAAATTCATTTATTTTCACCTGTTGGCCGCGCTGTGGCTGTGCCTACCGCATGCGGCATATTTGTATGCAAACTTAATGCAGCGTTAACAGCATTTGCATACCAATAAATGTACGAGTGCATGCACACACACACACACACACATGCACACGAATACAGATGCACAACACCGGCGCATAGCTCATATGCAGACGGCGCAGTGCGCAACGATGGCAAATTGAAGTCCTCGGGCGGAAATGTTGATTGCGTGCAATCGAAAGTTCAACGCAGTGACGGAAGGGTACGGACTACGGTGCTGTGGGGAAGTGGAGAGTAAAAACAAATGCGCATCTATCGCATCTAAAATGCAAATACAGAAAGCTGACAGTGCTTGTTGTTGTTGGCTGAAACTTGTTACTGTCTAGCACGAACGTGTGTGCGCGCCTTTTCGTTGTTTTCGAAATCTAAAGCTGGCAGGTTGGGTTCGTTTGCGTTTGCTTGCATAAACAAAGACCAACACATTCAAACACACACAGACACATAAACGAAAAAATCGACAACTCAAACCTACACAGCAACTCATATTCGCACAGCACGGCAAGAGTTTACATCGCAATGCCCTCAGCATAAATTTGGGAAAAATTTAGTGGAAAAAATCATAAAAATTAGAACAAAAATTGAGACACACATTGGCACAGCAAATGGCTAAAGTTAGCATTAACCATGACTTAACAGTGATTTATGCATTTTTGTATTTTTATATTGATCGAACTGCTTCTGTTTCTATGCACAATTTTTATGCTTTCATAGTTGGCAGCACTTTAAAGGCCGCTGACTTAATGCAGCAATGGGTCTACGCCGCGTATGAGTCACTAAGATAACCGCAGAGCATTACTAGCCACAAGAGCTGAGGTCAAGTCTGTCTCTCACTCACAAAACACCAACAGGCGCAATGCACTCAGGTTATGACCAATAAAATGGGCGTGGCACAAGGGTGGCACTATGCTTGATTAAGCATGAATGACAGAGATGGCCACCGCAGCCACTCAAGTACTCTACATTGTTCCTATCGTTGTTGTTATATGACTCTGTATGATCCAGAAGCAATGATAATGAAATTGACAGCAATTGAAAATTGTTGCAGTTAACTGACTAACCTCCTTAATGGACTCAGTGAGGCTTGTGCCAGTCAGTTGGCTGTTTAGTTTTAATGTTTGCCGCTCTCAAAGTGCTTTCAATAAGTTAGGCTTTGTGTGCTGCTATTTAATTTTCATTTTTATTGCGTTTCTTATTACAAAATAAGTTAAATTTTATTTGATGCTGGCAAATTGTGCAATTCTAAGCGTCATTAATCCAACTTCAAGTCATATAAAACGGTCAGGCGGAATGTGCCGTCGATTGACTGCATCCATCATTCCAACAAAGCAATTCTAGTAAATTGTACAGCATAAAAAATGACTGTTACCAACTGTCTCGGTCAAGTACTTGCTTACTAGTGTGTTTTTTATGCTGCCAAGTGAAAAAGTTTCAAATTTTCTTTTGCGCAATTCCAGAAACTCCAGGTCTCATTTTACAGTATCGAATTTAAACGAGGAAATTCCATCAGCGCGCTACAATGGAACAAATGGCACTATTGGTTTGTTTGGTGGCAAATGAAAGAATGTGAATCGTTGCTGAGTTCTAAATAGCTACAGAAGTTTATTTAAATAAAGTGTCCTAAAAGAAAATGCTTAGGAAATGTAGTTAAATACCTTTAAGCAGGACCTCAAGTCGTCCGAACGAATTGGCCTACATACAAGTAGCGCATTGCTTTTTGCTTTATTACTTCCTAGCTAGGACCGGCGGTTTTGCACGCAAGTTTGAAGTCAATGGGCCCAATAAATCACGTTTCCATTTAACCCTTTGTTGACTAAATCAAATTTTACTAAAAATTTCCTGTCTAACTATTTCTTATTTGAAGTGCTTTCATCATAATTGATAGGCTCATGAAATCATGTTTCTCCACATAAAATTTTAACCCATTGTTCACTCGTCAGATTTTGATTTTCAAGAAAATTAAAAATATGTATCAAATTAATTCTCATTTGAAGCACTTCAACCTGATTTAAAGTCAAAAGACCAATTAATTAATGTTTTTCATAGTTTTCCATACAAACTCTTAACTTATTGTTGACTCGTTAGATTTCGATTTTCAAAAAAAATTAAAAACATGTCTCAAATTATTTCTCATTTGGAGCACTTTTACCTAGTTTGAACTTAATGGACGAATTAATTCATGTTTTTTATAGTTTCTCCTTACATACCTTTAACCCATATTTGACCCCGCTAGATTTCAATTGTGGAAAAAATTAAAAAAACTTGTCCAATTATTTCTCATTTGAAGTGTTTTTACTAAGTTTGAAGTCAAAAACTCATTAAATGAAGTTTCTTCATATAAACTTTAAACCCATCGTTGACCCCCTGATTTTAAGATTAAAAAAACGTGTTTCCACCAATTTTGAAGTCAATAGACCCATCGGTTCATTTTTCTTACCCATTGTCGACCCGTTAAATTTTGATTTTCGATAAATTGAAAAATACGTGCCAATTTTTTTTTAATTCAGAGTATTTTTACAAAGTTTGAGAGCAAGACTCATAAACTAATTTCTCTTCATAAAACACTTTAACCCATGTTTGAAGAATTTGAGCTTCAAACCAACATACCTGACGTAGCGGCTACTGGGACCACCGGAGACTGTGTTCCTTAATTTAAAACTTGCTAAACTCGATTCAAAAAGAAGACAAAAAGTAAAAAAAAATAAAGAAACAGGAACACAAGAAGAACACCAACAAAATTATCACACAACGCCGTTGTGCGTTGACGATATCCTTTTCATGTAATTTGCAAACTTTGGATTTTCAATTTTCCTTCTACGTTTTAGGTCAATATTTTCTTTGACTTTTGGCTAACCATTCCAGCGGCTTTAACGTTGCTGCGCTGCTCTTCGTAACCATTTATGCGTTAAATAAATAATAAAGTAAACTTTGCCTCTATACACACACACACACACACACACACAAATGCGCACGCACGCTCAGACAGATGGAGGAGTTGGTGAGCGTATACACAACCAGCAAAACTCTGCCCGTTTCCGCCTACTTTGCGTCAATGGGCGAACATATTTACACTTACAACCAGTGACACATAGACGCCCATTGGTGTGCGTGTGTGTGTACACTTAACTATGCATAAAGCATGGTACATTGAAACGAAATGGCTAGCAAGTCTATTATTTTGTCTGACACACTGCGCACTTTTTCCCCCCACTTGGCTTTAATGTTGGCAACATTTGTGGAATATTTTTACTACTTGTACTTTACTTCACTGCTGTGCTTTGCTTTACTTTATTGCATCTATGTCTTTCGAAGCAAAATGGCGTGCAAATCCACGTAGAAAGCGGGAGCACCCAGTCGGATATGGAAGAATGAATTAGTGCCAATTGGGAATAATCCATACTTACCTAACGAATTGCTATTATTTTCTTCAAGAAATGGCCCTCTGACCACATATATTTACTCTCTCATTTACTATTGAAAATAGAAAGGAGTCCATAAAAAATGTTCAGAATCCTTTGTGCCTTCATTCCAAGTGCTGTTTATTCTTTAGTATAGCAAAGTAATGCGACTTTATAAAAGCGAGCACATGCCTTTTATTTCTTTTTGTAAACTTCAACTTCAAGTCTTCACAACTTTGCTTGTCAATACTTCATTGCATAAGCTTCTGTTGTCGACATCCGAATTAAAATTTCCTACTGGGTATGTTTATGTGTGTTTGTGTGCACAAGCTTCCCTTTTCTTTCTGTTGCTTTGAATGCTGCCTGCTATGAGTTTAATCGAAAACATATCCATTTTCATCATAGAAAATTGCCTACTTCTCAGCGCCGTATCGCATAAATTACAACAAAACGGCCTATAGCTGAGTAGGGTTAAGGTATGTCAATGTGTGAAGGTGTGTGTTGGGTGCGTGAAAAGTGTACATTTATATCGGTATGAACGCAATTTATTGGCATACAATGCAATAAGAAAGCACTTAAACACGACAGAAAATGATTTTATAATACAGGTTTTGTTTTTTGCAGTAAGCAAAGTGTGAAAATAAACAAGAATAAAGTGGGCATGTACATAAAAAAAATCGGCCATGATTTGGCAAGTAAGTGGATGGCTTTCAGTGATTGTAAAGGAAATGTGTGAATTAATCATGCAATTGAGTTTCAGTGGATCTTTTCTTGAAGCTTTCAAACATGTTTTTTTGCCAATGCTTAGTGCTAGCCAGGACAATGATTACACCGTGCGACAGCATTTTTCACACCGGGAAAAATCCATATGTGAAACTAGAGACCAAATATAATAAGTACCAAATATAATAAATAAGTAATACTGCGTACTGAGTTTGACACGGGATCAAGGAGATTTTGGGTTCGAACATACTTACTTTTCAAGAAAATTCGTTAGAAATTTTCAAGGATATGAAGGATTAAAATTTTCAAAGGCCCTTTTTCATATCTTTTTTTTTACAAATAAATAAAAAATAAATTTTATTTAAATTCTTGAGCCTTTCCTCTTTCATTTGATATACATATCGCCATATTCTAACGAGTATTTTTTAAATTTTTTTTATTTTTTATCCCTTTCAAAATTTTTAAGTCCTTTTAAAAGGACAAAGGATGTAGAAATGAAACTGAGTGCGCAGTATTCCTATGTTTGGTCTCTAGTTTCACGCCCATATGGATCTTTTCCGGTGTGAAACATTTTTTTTATTTTTGTCGCACGGTGTTATACGCTTGGGCGATAAAATGGCTTAGAAGGATAAGACTGATTGGAAGTACCATCGTTTATTGCTTTATCCTTCTATTAAGGATTGTGTTTCTTTATAATTCTGCTGCAGATTTCTTCCCTCCCATCCCCCATGTGTTTGGAATGCCTATTGTACCACATGTTGAAAAAAATGTAGAGGCTTAAGTGTGTCTCATACAGTGTGTTCACTCCTCTCCTGTTCGCATAGGGCATCCACAAGACATTGCCTAGTGTTGATTACATTAATCGGTTGTCTTTTTCTGTCAGGGTAGGTGATTAGCCTGCGGCAGGTAGTTCTAAATGATGAGGCTGCCATCTATCGCCGCTTAGAAACGACGCCTCCGAGCTACGACTCATAACGCCATCTGTTGTGTAAAGGTGGCGACAGTAGGATGGTTGGGGACTTTGCTAAGATTGGTTTGGTGCGCTGTTTTTCTCTAATGCCAGTTTCCAATTTTCCCTTGAATTGTAATATTGCATGGGGAGTGAGTGCGAAAGGATCATCTGAGGGTCGGAATATTTTTTTTGTTTTTGAACTGGGTTATGCTGTTGCTGCGCTAGGAATATTTAGAGGACAGAAAAAATTGGAAAACAGTTGGAAGAGTGCGGCACCATGCACCAGATAGGAGTCGAACCCAAGACCTCTGGGATGATAGGCCAGTGCACTCACGCTGGGCTATCGAGGCTGCCTACAACCTGCCTACCTTTCTTCAATTTGAAAATACACTGACTTTTTCATGACATAAGGTTTGGAAGATTTCTCCTATGTTATTCTGTTTAGCCAGTGATGTGCATGGAAGGGTCACTAATGGACTTTGACTCTGGCACTTAAATTCCTTCTGACACAAATATCATTCAACTTTTCTTTCCGCTTGGCAGTCACACAGTATTTGCCATATAGGTAGCTACACTCGAGCTGCGACGGAGGAAGATCTGGCTGTTGCATATATAGTATTTCACGCTTCATAAATTGTACAGAATGGTTTGAGACCAAATAAAGCGAAGATGATAGCGATCCAGTAGCAACACAATGAACCTAATTTGGCCTAATTTTAGCGATGACAGTCGTTAGCAGAACTGGGCCGCGTTACATTCTTTGCAAGGAAGGAGTCGCCGGCAACGAGGCAAATGCGCATTGGCTCGTTAAAAAAAAAAAATTTTTGCTTACACATTGATAACACCGTGCGACAGCATTTTTCACACCGGAAAAATCCATATGTGCGTGAAACTAGAGACCAAATATAGTAATACTGCGTACTCAGTTTTTCATTTCTAAATCCTTTGTCCTTTTAAAAAGACTTCAAAATTTTGAAGGGCATAAAACATAAAAAAATATAAAAAATACTTAACCTCGTTAGAATATGGCAATATGTATATGAAAAGAAAGAGGAAAGGCTCAAGAATTTAAGTAAAATTGATTTTTTATCTATTTGTAAAAAAAAGGATATGATAATGGTCGTTTGAAAATTGTAATCCTTTATATCCTTGAAATTTTATGTAGATCCTTGATCACGTGTCAAAATTCCATTACTCTAACTTTATTGGTTCGAAAGTTATTAAAAAAAAGACGGAATCTGCAATTCTAATGAAGTACAAAAATTCCAGTTTATTTGAGTATCATTATTTTAAATAATAAAAGTATACAAAATTAATGAAACGAGAATAATGAAATTTTGACACGTGATCAAGGATATTGTTTTTTGTATCCCCTTAAAAATTTTGAACTCCTTTTAAAAGGACAAAGGATGTACAAATGAAAAACTTAGTTTGCAGTATTACTATGTTTAGTTTCTACTTTCACGCCCATATGGAATTTTTCCGCTGTGAAAAATTTTTTCAATTTTTGTCGCACGGTATAATAATGATAATGTTATTACTGCATGAGTTCAGATACAATGGGATTGTAAGCCTAAGACGTGACTTTGGGGCTGTGTCCACTTTATCACACTTGAAATTTGTTTCATTTATGTTCTGGATTCACGCAGTTTTCTAACTAAACCTAACTGGACGTGTTCAAAATCACTATTATGAATCTGCGTAAATCAAACCAGATCAAATTTTCATTCTAACATATATTTACATATAAAAGTATAAATTTTATGAGTGTTTTATATTCCTTGAGTCCCCTTGACATCTGATGTTTGTTTTACTAAAAGAACGTACTTAACCTTAAAACTAAATTGGTGACCACTTGCTTTTAGCTTCAATCAACATGTAGCAAATAAATGTGCATCTACCGAGCATATTTTGAAGTAATAAAACTGATGAGTAAGTTGAAATCTTGCAGCCACTTTCATTGCTGTGCGTGCCAGCGCGAACCGCAAAAACCACTCAACTCGGCTGCTGAACACTAATACGACGTCTACGTGTGTTTTGGACTGCTGGAAGTTGGAATGCAGATATGTAAAAGACTTTCTGCTTTTAGCGTGATTTATGCACAGAACCCACACACTGACATGCCTACTCCGGCAGCAACTGTTGTCAGATTGCACTTTGCCAGCCCCACCCACAACTAGACGAAAATAGCAAATTTAATAGCCAGCGAAAACCATTTCCATGTAACGATTTAACAAATTAAAGTTCTCAATTTGTGCGAAAAACGGCGAACAATGCACAGGAAATGGAATTAATTTATTCAATTTACAAATATAATTTTTCATAATTTGTGAAGTGGCACAGCGATTGAATGTGTCATTGCTTTTTTATTGTTGTTTATGTTTTGCTGCTCACCTGTTGACGCACAACGCTCGTCAGGAGATGTGCAAAATTTCATTACAAGCGGCAATTTGCATTTTTTATTGGCTTACTTGCAGCTTTTTTTATTTGATTTTGCTTTTATGTCACTGCACTCAATGCCGATTGTAAAAACGATGTATAAGAGTCGAACAGACTTTGTTGTTTTCATTGGCCCAGTGCGGAAGTGTGGGTTGTGCGTTGCACTATTGCGCACAAATGGCTGCGTTTTAATGAGCACTGACCACAATTAAATACTTTTAATAGAATTAATTACCATACACTGTAAAAAACAGGGACGATGAAAGAGCGACACTGTTTCTTTAAAGATGCAATTATTGAGTGAATTTCTTTATAGTGAAGGATTCAGAGTTTGAAAGATTTTTAGCTAAAAATACAGTCTTATGACAAACTATTTAAAGATAACGGATAAACGAGAATGAGATAAAATTTTTTATTATTTTTGCAATATTTATAAAGTTAAAGTTGAGTGTCAGTAATCACAAAAGAATTTGTTGAAATTGAATCTGTGATTTTGAAATTACTTCTAAGTTTTCTGAAATAATTTTGAAATTTTGTTAGATCTATTTAGAGAAGGTGAAGGATTTAGCTATCCAAAACTTATTTAATTTGTAATCGTTTATGCTAATTTTGCTAAGAAAATATTAGTTGTTGTTGTTGTTGTGATTAGTTAGCCAAAATATTAGTTGTTTCGTCTATTGGAGGCCAGTTTCAGGCAGTTCTACAGTTTATAATTTTTGTTTTTATTAAAAACTATTACTGTCTGCATTGAGCTGTACTTGGTTGTGCTTGGTGTCTCCCTTTAACCTATAAGCTTCGTACTCAACAAGTTTCATACAAAATCTAAGACCTAACCTGAGATGGGCTGAAAATAACACAGAATTTCCTTTACGCCGAACTTGACAAATCTTTAACTTTCATTGCTCTGAAGTACTTCTCTCACTAGAGAGCAGTATCGACGAGGAAGAGGAAGAAATTATCTATCTATCTATCTATTAGAAGAAAGACTCACTTAGGCAACTTCTTCTTCCAGCAAAAGGAAGACTCACCTAGGTAACTTTTTCTTCCAGAAGGAAAAAGACTCACCTAAGCATTTTTTCCTTCCAGAAGGAGAAAGACTTACCTAGGCAGCTTTTTCTTTCAGAAGAAGGGAGACTCACCCAGGCAACTTCTTCTTCCAGAAGGAGAAAGAGTCACCTAGGCTATTTCTTCATTTAGAAGGAGAAAGACTCACCTAGGCAACTTCTTTTTCCAGCAAAAGGAAGACTCACCTAGGTAACTTTTTCTTCCAGAAGGAAAAAGACTCACCTAAGCATTTTTTTCTTCCAGAAGGAGAAAGACTCACCAAGGCAGCTTTTCCTTTCAGAAGGAAAAATACTCACCTACGCACTATTTTCTTCCAGAAGGAGAAATACTTACCTAGGCAGCTTTTTCTTTCAGAAGAAGAAAGACTCACCTAGGCAACTTCTTTTTCCAGAAGAAGAAGGACTCACGTAGGCTATTTCTTCATTTGGAAGGAGAAAGACTCACCTAGGAAACTTCTTCTTTCAGCAGAAGAAAGACTAACCTACGCAACTTCTTCTTCCAGAAGAAGGAATACTCATTTAAGCCCATTACTGGTCTATGTGAGCGTCATAAACTTGTAACCTAATCTATTTTAGCCGATAGAAAAATTCACAGTCTTTTAGGCTTCATTCTTAATCTTCGGGGCGGAAATTGGTTCAATGATGAGCTCGGTTGATTGTAGTGAAACAATGGGTCTTCATGGCCAAAGAGCACTTCGTCTTATGAAAGCGACTTTTATCCAAACTGTACTGAGCAATTTTTGCCTCCTTAATCACTACATTTGGCAGCAAAGGACCTCAAGAAGTCAAATGCCCTGCGTTGGTTACATTAATCAATTGAAATTTTATACTTAGCTACAGAGGCACTGTTTGCTTGTGAAAGTAACTCAAAGCTTACAATAAACTTACTAAGGACATAGGAGACAGCTGGGTCCAGAGAATTGCTCTTGATAGATGGAATTAAAGCATTTCAAAAATTGCTTTCTGTTCTCATCAAATCGTTTTAATTAGTATCCATTGGTAAAATCACCTAAAGAGTGCTTTAGAATTTTTCATATTATTTTTAGAGTACATTTTAAATAGCAAACATTCAATTAACATCCTAAAAATATACAAAATGTAGTTGATTAAAATGCACTGAATTATTTAAAAATAAAAAATAGAAAACTGGTTAAAAATATGAAAATCAAATAGTAGTTCAGTTTTGTGTATTTAAATTGTTGTCCGTTTAATAGGATATTAAATTAAATCCTGCAGCGCAGTTTTACGGCTACTAAATGAAAATTTTAAACTGCTACCATGCCATAAAACATTGAACTTTGGCGCCAAACTGCTAAATAGAACTTGGAAACTCGTTTAGTTGACATTTGATGGCATAATTTATGGAATTTTATTGCACGCCACAAGCCAAGGCAGACGCGTTGAATGCGGAAATATAATTTGCAAATACTATTAAGAAGATAACTGACATAAAAACTATATACAATTAAAAAAGAAACTATTCAAAACCAATAAGAAATGAAAATAATAAAAATGAAAAAAATAAAAAATAAAAATAAAAAAATAGATAATTCAAAACTTTGAAAACTGCTTTAAAATTAATAAAAATAATATAATAATAAAAGTGCTTTAATAAATAAAAAAATACTTTAAAAATAAATTAAAAAAAATAGATAATATCCATTTCTCTACCTAACCTAATTTGGTTTTTTACTAGCAACGAAGGATGAGTACCTAATCCTGAAACTTCAAAACTTTTTATAAAATTTTTGTGAATTGTCTTATTTTTTTTTACTAAGTTGTGCCTTTTACAAGCTTTCTTTCACTATATTCGAATCTCTGACCATTTCAACCTAACCTCAATTAATCACCTATTTATAATGTTGCCCAGTGCACAGAAAAACTTCCAACATTTCCCTGCTTAATTTCAATCTGCTCCTAATCTATTTTTCCTTCTCAAGCTCCATATTACGCTGCATATTTTAGGAGCTGTCGCCTGCTTTGGACTTTCATAAAATATTTCTACTGCGTTCGTGCTCGATGTCAGTGTTCAATTTGCATAGAGATTGCTTTAGAAATTATCAGCATTTGCCAAAGTCATTAAATTCGATGCGTTCCAGCATTCCTTTTTGCATGCGAAGAGCAAAAGTTAAATGCTTATTGCATATTCTAAGGCGAACTTTTGCCAATACATACACTTTACTGATAGCAATGATATTTTATGGCATTTCAATGTGAATAAAGAATGCACAAAGCCAAACAGACATTTCATCGCTTGGTGGAATTTTTTTCGTTTCCTATCTACTTTTGCTTTTCTCTGATGTTGTCTGCATGCAGCTGCGTACGCACGAAGGATGGAGCTGGGGAGCACTGAAGACTCTGGGAAATCTAAAAAAAATGTTTCTTCTCTTTCTGTGGAGTCTTTGTTGTTATGTTTGATATTAAAAATTCCTTGGGAGAAAACGCTTAGATATTGACCGATTAACCATTTCCGGAAATTTGTACGATATATCGTACAATTTTTTTTTAAAAGATGTTTTATTTGACAGCGAAAGCATTTTTTATGAAACGGCTTTTTAATTCTTATTAAGTAGGTTGTGTTGTACCATTCTGTTTAAAAATATAAATCACAATAGCCGTGGCTACACAGTCTGAGTGAGTTTTGTAAGCAGCTCTTGGCAAGAATTTGGCGATACGATGCTTCTGCGGAGGAATTTTTAAATATGTTATACTTTTTAGTAGCAAAAAGCCAAACAATTTCAAAGTCTGTATCTCAGTTGATTTATAAAACTTATTAAATTTAACATTTTTTGCGTCTAAATATTTTTCCCGAGTCTTTAAAAAAAATTTTAAGATATATCGTACAAATGACCACAAGGGTTGCAAAGCTTTGTACGATATATCGTACAAATGGAAGGCAAAGGTTGCAAATGATGTTTGCATTTTTTTAAGTTATGGGTTTGGTAACAGAATTTTTCCGTTTGCTTGAATGCCACGCCCATCAGTAAATCGTATGACTAATAAAATTCGACTATTCGGCAAATTTCTACTACTTAGAAGAAGAGAAACTTGATTCGTAATGGGAAACAATACAAAATGGAACATAATAAAATAATCAAAATTTTAACCAGTTAACTCTTTTAGTGCTATTTTCAGAGCTGCGAGTTAAAAGAAGGTTTACTTTTACTGACAGTCGAAAACTTTTCAATTTTACAGTAAAAAGTTTACTCACAAAACTTGACAAGAAATTTTTCAAATAATTTTTCGTTTATTCTCTAAAATTCGAATTAGCTCTTTAACCTTGGACAGTTAACTTATAAAAAACCTATTACTATGAAATTAAAGTATACAGTTTCAAAATGAAAAAACTCGTTTTTGTAGAAACGACCCTAAAACGTTCTAATGACGATTTTCTCCAGTCTTAATACCAGTTAAGTTCTGCTCGACGAATTGGTCAAACTTAAAGTTCTTTCGTTCTAGAGAACTTCTCTCACTAAAAAGGGACCAAATGAGACTTATGATTGGTTCTGATGAATTACTTTTTAATTGGCACTCAAATAAAAAGATTGAGATTGCTTTCTAATGACTTATGTCGGAGCTGTAAGGACGAGTAAGAGAATATATTTTATCTTCGATGTACTATGTACTATGTCCCGAATTATCTATCTATCTATCTACATATTAGAAGCAAGACTCTTCTAGACAACTTCTTCTTCCAGCAGAAGGAAGACCTAAGCAACTTCTTCTTTCAGAAGGAGAAAGACTCATCTAGGCAACTTCTTCTTCCAACAGAAGAACGACTCAACTGGGCAACAATGGTCCCTTATGGCCTAAGTGGGCTCCGCCTTGGAGTAGCCACTCCTATCTTCTCTCCTACATACCTAATCCCAGTTAGATGTAGGCCAAGTTGGCAATAATTTAGTGATCTAATTTTATGTAGAATTCAAACCTAAGCTCAGAAATGTTTTTACTTTTTTCAATGTATTTTTTTTATTTTTTTGTATTTTTATTTTTTTTTAACTTTTGCTCATTTGCTTTATTTATTTATTTACAAATTTATTCTTGAAAATTCTTCTCTTCTTGCTTGATATTCGAACCTCCCAGCATGAAAATTGTTCGCCTAAAATTATTCAACAACAAATAATATACAAATCCAAAAAAGCCTTCAAAAAGACAATGTAACTGATATGAAAGGAATTTCAAAGCCACCTACAGTTGTATGCTTTTAGGCGCAGTTCTAATTAAAAATTGTACAACGATATATTTCTTTTGACCTGTGTTCCATCCAGCTGAGATGCTCACGTCTTGGACAGAGTTATCCCTCCGCGTGGGAAAATCTCGCCTGTAAACGCCTGATGCGAATTAATGTTTGCTTATATATTTTTATATCAAGAATTGCGCGACCTTTGTGGCTCGCATCGTTTCATTGGCATTCATTCTAACAACTCTGGTATTTCTTTTCTCCACAGCATCTACAAGGCAGCTGTTGGCGGCATTGCACTGCTGTGGCAACTCAATTTACGCATCCTGTCTGTTGTGTGTGTGTGTGGGTGCGGAATAGCGCCACGCAAACGTAAATTGAGTGGAGTCGCTGCGACGAGCAAACTATTTGCCAGTGCGTGTGTGCAGCAACAACAAAGTGCAGCTGTTACGTTTTTGGGTTCAGAAAGCCAAATAGCAAAAGTACAAAAGACAACAACAACAAAAAAAACGGAGTAGACACTTGTTGAAAGCAAGAATTGCACAAACAAATCACGTCAACAGTTGGCACGAACATTGAGCATTCAACCTTTTGCATTGTGTGTCGCGATTCCTGGCGAGAGTTACGTGAACAAATCACGCACCGAATAATCACACAACAACAGCGAGCGAAAGGCGTGGCATTCGAGGTCAAAGTGTAAGCACTCTACATAGTATTGCGTGTCTATCTTCGTTCACAGCGACGGCTCCAAAATGCAGACAAATGTACAAATTGATTCGAAGAATCTGCGCACTACTGACGATAACTTTCGGTCACGTGGACATCACATCACAATCGAGGTGAGTTTTTGTTGTGGAGTTGAGAACGGAAGGGAGACATTAGTGTGGATTACAATGGCGTTCGCACTGTTTGTGTGCCCGAACGGATGTTTTTTTTTATAGAGATGGAAAGCATCGAAAGCCAAAACCGCGTCAGTGTGGGACTTGAACCTCACTAAAACTATCTCTCACATGTCCGGTTTACCCCCCGCCCCCCCCCCCCCCCCCCGCGCTACTAATTTTTTTTTCACCGTCAGGCATTTCGTCAGGACGGGTGTGAATCTGTTGGCGTGTCTGAGTGTTTATGTAAATGATTGTTGTTGTTGGCGTGCGTGCCTTGCGTTTGCCGCTGCCACCGGTTTGCGGTCTGTGGCGAACACATTTGTAAAAACTGTTTCTCATTTGTTTGTGTTGAAATGCGAAAACAAGTGTGGCCACAGCCAACGGAAGTGACATTTATTTCGGCCGGATTTGCGTGGCACATGCGAGTCCGTCTGAATTATAATCAGCACCAGCAAAGAGTGCGGTCGGACGGAGGTTTGTGTAGAATTTTTTTTTGACATTCCGCTTAGGCAACATTTGTGGCTTTTGAACACATGGCGCTGGCAGTGTTGCGCTGTCGGTTCACGCAATTCTTTAGTGTTGTTTAGAATATTTTTATGTTTAGGTAATTAAAGTTGACCCCATACAAGAAAGTTGCGCCATTATTTTAGTTGAAATGAGTTTTACTGTTGTACACTTTAGGCACAACAACAACACTAACAACAGGTTTAACTGTGAGTGTAATTAATAGAACTGAAACAGGCAAACAAACTGCGACCACTGAATAGAAGCGAACCGGAAACTGGTCTCGTCCTGGCAGGTGTGTAAGTAATGTGCGTAGGCAAACACACAACTAAACGTATTTGTATGAGTAAAATAAGGACACTTAATTTGTCAACACAATTTAAGACTTGTTTAGTCAACTTTATTTCAATCGGAAGCAATTTAACCCTAATTCCCAGAAGTGAGCCTCACAGTCTCACTTAAGATTTCAAATGGTGATAAATCCTATACCAAAAGATTTTCGATTCCATTTTTTTTATGTAATCCTCTAATGGAATTTTAGAATTATATTTCATTTATAAATTTGACTTTTTAGACAGTTTTTCTACTTTTTTTAAACAATTTTTTTAAAATGCAACGTAACCCCAGAAGTGAGCCTCGCAAGCTCATTTGAACAAAAACTCACATTTACTCAGAGTTCCTTGACTTTTTGTCCATATGGAAGAATATTTATATTTTTCATGTTTAGATGCATTTTGATCGTATCAAGCTCAAAGTTTTTGAGCCTAGCACTCATCTAGTCGGCATGGGATGAAGTCAATTAAAAATTTAAAAAATTCTGCAATCTACGACATAATATGAAGAATTTATGCCTTGTCGAAGTTGATGTTAGTTCATAGAGTTTATGTCTTCCAATCCCGATAAATATGTAGTCAGAATATGGAAGTGCGATAGTGCTAATACTTCCCGAAATGCCATACACATGCAAAGACGGTCATCAAGGAGCTGTGGGTCCTGCGAAAAGGGTGTTGAAAAACTGTTTGAGCCTTACAAACACAAATGTAATAATGACCAACTAGTTCACCAGTAAGGAATCAGCTGATAGTTTATTGGATGCGAGGTTCGTACACTCAGAAAAAAAAAAATTTGTATGATGGGTATATAAAAAAACGCAAACCTAATGAATGGCCTCTAGCTTTCTTTATACATTTGATTGATGTTGCTGGCATTGCGACATATCGCACACGCACAACAAAAGTGACACAACTCAAAATTTGTGATTTTTCAGGAAACGCAAAAAACTGTTTTTGAGCTAAATAAACATTTTTTTAAAATAACGAATAGACCGTTCAGTAGAAAATCCTTACAGATTATGCTTTTTGATAAGTTCCAAGAATTTTTTTTTTATTTTACACTAGAAAATCCAAAATTTTGAGTTGTGACTGTTTTGATATTCTAATTCAATAATTACGGAACTATTCCAAGTTATGTCACTTTTTCTGAATTTAATAATTATAAATGACAGTTAAAAAGGTGAAAGAAAAATTTTGAAAATTCATAATTAATTTTAAAAATTAAAAATATATACAAAAATTGTCAGAATTTTGCTTAAAATTAACTTTAACAAAAATTTATTTCGTCAAAGGTGACACAATTTGAGTTAGGACTCTTTTGCATTGAGCTGCAGCAATCAAATAGCATCAAACTTCTGACATGAAAAGAGACCTAACTGTATTTTTGTAACAGTTAACAACGACAAAATATACTGAGCTTTTGCTGATTGGTAGATTTATGCATTGTGCACAGTATTAACACATAAACCCGAAAATGAAAAATTTTGAGTTGTGTCACTTTTGTAGTGCGTGTGCGATATGTTATATGGCTAAAAACACATCCTTACTAGAACGAAGGTACAGATAGCAAACGATAGTTGTTTTTACGATAACTTGGGAATTTTTTTGGTATAGCCACGAATATCTACGAGTGATAACACAGGCAACAATAGATGCAGGCGCCAAATTCTGGTACACGTAAACAAAATCGGTGTCATATTTGTCCACCAGCCATCTCAAAAACGCAGAAACAAGTTTACAATAAACTAAACAAATCTGTGTGATTGATTTCCTGTGGACCCTGTATTCACAAGTTCTTTACTAAAAATATATAACTTAAATAAAATCGTCTTTAAGTAGTAATTGGATTGCGAAAAGTACAATAAATTTAGTTTTTCAGTTGTTTTGCTCATATGAGCCTGACAGTCTCATTTCTGGGTTTACGTTACGTTTAAAATTCTGGGAATTAGGGTTAAATTATTTTTATTGTATAAGGAATCTTTTGCATTATGAATTTTTTTTATTAAAGTGAGAAGTAAGGCTTTTTGTATTTAATTTGTCAGTTACTGCATAATTTAATAAATCCAAATCAGACTTTTTATTAAAGTGAGAAGTAAAGCTTTTTGTATTTCATTTGTCAGTTACTGCATAATTTAATAAATCAAAATCAGACTTTCCATATGTGCAATGTGCGCACAATTGTATAGGATTTTTGCTTTGCCGACTAATGACATCAGCCTGGACATAGCAGCCGCAACCAAGCAGCAAAATAAAGAGTAAGTACATTTTTATGCTATCATAAAGTTAACATTTTAAGAGACGACAAATGAAACTCACCAACTGTGGCTTGAATCACTCAATTTTGAGCTCCGAGTGAAGTTGGCGCACATGTACACTAAGATATAAAAAATTATTTTGTACTATTTGCCAAGCATTGATATTCATATACCTGACAATTTATTTAATAATTAATAGTTTTTAATTATTAATATTAATTTTTAATTATTAATTTAATAATTTAATATCTTTAAAAATGTTTGCGTATTTATGAAAAACTCTAAAAATTTGGTATGCTTAGGAAAAATTAATTTTAATCAAAGATAAACACGCAACAGGTGAGAAATTCACTCAATTGCGCTACACTCAAACAGCAAAAAGCTCTCAAGCACACATCCTTCTCTCTCCTCAAGCATGAAGTCTGCAAACTGCTTTGCTCTCACGCTCATTTCGCTCACTTTGGCTGCACAAATCTTGACGCCAAAGCTCCCTACTCCCTTCGAAGAAAGCTCCACAGGCACCTTTCACCCGAAAGTTTGTTGCCAACCATATGACTTTTATTTATTTCAATGCCTAAAGTCAGCAACAGCAATGTGTCTGCACTCAGACACAGCTGCTGCGCCTATACGTATGCAACGGCAGCCGCAAAAGCCACGACTACAGCTGTCGCGAGTGCTTTTCGCTTTTGGCTTTTCTCAATGGAGCATGAAGACATCGGTGAGCGTGTACGTACGCATGTGTGAGTGAGTGTGTGTGTGTGTAGACTGTAGGTGTGCTGCTGTCTGTATACGCGGCGCTGTCGTTGTATTTGTGGCGCAAAAACGTTTCTACGCTGCTCGGCGACGTCGTCGACGCAATGCCTCAATCAGTTGCAAGTAACAATTTGGCGCGTGTTGACATGAAAATCAAAATTTCGCTTCTTCGCGTTTAAAACTACGCTTGTTATTATTCTTATTATTATTGTTGTTGTTGTTATCATTGTTATTATTGTTTGTTTGGTTTAGTGCTTTGCGTTGTTTTTGTCTATCACTCACAATCGCTCGTGTTGCCAAACAAAAGTTGCTGTAATCAAACAACAACAAACAAAAATCAAAGTCAAATGTTTGTAAAAAATTATACAAATATTTATAAAAGATCAATAATAATGTAATACAACAAGTAATGATGAATTGGTTTTATTGAATTGCTGGCCAACATTGCCGCTCAACGGTCGCTGAGCGAGCAGCTGTTTTCGTGCTGTCGGACATTCGCTGTCGGGCGTATCGTTTTTGTTGCTGCCAATGTGTCAATGTGAATTTGCACTTTTTGTTGCTACTATCAACAACAATGTCACGCACGCCAGCTGCTCTGGCTGTCACTCGCGTCCGGCGACATCGCTGACCCGCAGCCACTCAATCACTTATCGCTGTTTACGTCGTTCTCGCCTCTCTCTCTCGGTCGCTCTACAACATTTGTTTATGTCCATTTGTGCTTATCAGTGCAACATTGCCGCTAAACAAGAAAACAACAACAAAATATGTTAAAACGCCAAAATACAATAAAGCCAAAGCAACGAAAATAGATTCGAGAAAAAAGAAAATAAGTGACAACAAAAGTGTAGTGACGCGCTACTGTCGGCCGGTTGTGTGATTTGTGCATAGCGGAGGGGCAACTGTCACTTGGCTGCGTGTTGCCGGCAACAACACAACAAGCACATCACTCACAACGCCCACACGCCCTTTCGCAACACAATAAATTCAAGGCGTGTTGTCTTTGTCTACGCTTCACAGTTCGCCGCCATTTTTGTGCACTATCGCAATTCGTTATGCGTTTGGTTTTATGTGCTGCGAGCAATGTTGGTAAAAATCGTAGAATTAATCTCGGCAACATGCTTGCGGCTTTAGCGAAAACTTGTTAATGCTGCGTGCGGCTTTAATCCTGTGAGCTGCGTTTTGCTTGCCGCATGTGTAATCGAAACAAAACAATTCTAGCAAACACAATCAAACCGAAATTTCCTCGTCAAACTTAGATGTGGACATAAAGTTAGCCAAGTACAACGATACCAGAAGTGTGGACGTAATAAATGAGGGTAAATCAAATCAAGTGAGAGTAAATGCAGTAAAAGAGAGTAAAATGAATGTGCGCTACTTTCAATGCAGATTTCGAGACTCGAGAACTGGTTTTGATTTTTAAAAACTCGTTGTATTGCTAACCTTTTTGATCGATTGGGGAACATTTAAAGAGTTTGTTTTCTGTAATATAATGAAATCGAATCTCGATTTGATTGATGCAAAATTTGTATAGTTAGTTTTCAGTTGACTTATAACCCAATAGTCGAATAGTCGTTCCTCGTTCAACTTAAACCCTTTCGACCCCGAAGTTTACTTTGTGTCTCGATTAGTGTCCGACCGAATATTCGGTTTCGGTTTCGGCCCAAATAAGTGATTTCGCTTTCAGTCTCGGCCAAAAAATGGCCGAACGGTCGAAACCGAAACTTTCTAGAATATCTTTTTAAATTTTATTGTGTAGCAGATATATAGTGAAAGGAGGAGTAATTTAGATGCCACAATGTAAATAAACTTTTTTTTTAGCATATAATATTAAATTATTTAATTTCGAATATTAGCGAGTAAGCTACGAAAGGGTGATTTTTTCATGTTTATGTTTTTAAAAAATGAATCAATTGTTTTATTAATAAGTATTTATTTATTAATGTTATATTTGTTTGTTTGTTCTTTATTTACTTAATGTAAAATTCGTTTGTTGAAAAAAAATGCCTGATATGGTGATTTTTATTTCAACTAGAATGTTTCGGGTTCGGCCGAATATTAAAACAAAAACCGAAATTCGGTTTCGGTCGGACACTAGTCTCGATATTACTTTCTGGTATTTAAATCATGAAACACTTTTGAAGTCACCACGCCTCTTTGTTAGAGTTCTAGAGCTAGTTTACTTTTGAACAATTTTAGCTTAATACGGGTTAAATAAATGTTTGTATCATAATTTTTTAATTACAGAAAAATTATTTAATATTTATGGAAAAATACAAAATTATTACTTTTTGATTCTATTTAATCATTATTAAAGAAATAGGGTTCTGGTCAAACGCGCCCAATTCGTAGATTTCAATTAGAACACAAACTTTCCCTGATATCGCTGCAAATTATTGGAAATTATTTTGGGGATAACAGTAAAATTTTTGTAATTTACTTTGAATTCACTTCTAAAAAAATTAATTTGTTGGTGCCTACTTAAATTAAACCCATAAATCAATCGTAGCTTTTGCTATAAGTTGGCAAATAGATGAAGTTGCTCTCAGGCAACTTTGGGGTCGAAAGGGTTAATAGTTGGAGCCGAAAGCATCTCGGATTACCGATTTTCTCAGTCGACGTAACATTTTGTATAGGTTTTTAGATCTAATCTATATATATAAAAATTAATGTCTGTTTGTTTGTTTGTTTGTTTGTTTGTTTGTTGGTCACACGACACTAAAACTCAAAAGCTAGACGGCCGATTGAGCTGAATCTTTCACGAAATGTTCGTCTAAATCTCCGCAAAGCACATGCTGTGAATATAACCCACCAAGTAGGCGTGGCACCCCATGCAACCAAAATTTCTAATATGGAATATCTTCGAAATTAGAAGTCGGACAGCATTGAAATTTGTTTCACGGGGAAAATTTCATGAACGTAAGGGGCGTGGCATTTTTCAAGCGATCCAAGTGTTTGATAAACTAAAAGTCACACATCACTGCCATTGGGTACAGACTTACGATTTAAACGTGCCCTTCGATAGGAGGAATAGGGTGGACGAAGAGGCATGGCTCCGCCCATTTAACACAACTTTTTAATGTGTATTAGTTTCGGAATTATAACTCAGACAGCATAGAAGCTTCGTATACCGTCGTTTCATAGATGACACATTCTATTAATAAAATTTTATGGGCTTTGGGCAAGGGGCGTGGCACATTTTTTGTGACTCAAATTATTCACGTAATTTTTTTTGGGACTGTAAGTCTGACATCAATGAAACTGGGTCGCATCCTTCGACTGAACGAATGGGTTGGGCATTGCATAAAAGGGGCGTGGCACCTTTCATACATGGTGTTGTAAATTGTTAAAATTGACTTCAAACTTGCGTGCAAAGTCGCGGAGCCTTGCTAGTAAAAAATAAACGCCAGAACAGAAACATTTTTGCATATATAAAAATTATACCCGAACAAGAAAACTCTCCAATTGCTTACATGTTTACCGTTATTAAAGGAAAACAATGATTTCTTTCATCTTTTTCTAAGCCGATTAACCCTTTTGCTACTGCAAAGACACTGGCGTCTCATGGCATGTTCAGTTGATCCTGAAACTTGTAATTTATAAATAAACTCAATCAAAAAGGGTCTCCAAAAGTCAAAGTTAAAGTTTGTGCAAACGTTCTGTAAAAGTCATTGCTAAAGGGTTAATAGAGGTAGGCAGAATGGCCATCGACCACGATGGCCACACATCGACTCCTATTGGGTCCTTATGTCCTGTTCACACAGTCAAATAGAGGGAATTTAGTTCTTAATTGAGTTTATCACTTTTGATGTTCACACCTCAATTTATATGTTATCGAAAAGGTTACACCGTGCGACAAAAATTTAAAAAATTTTTCACACCAGAAAAAATCCATATGGGCGTGAAACTAGAGAGCAAACATAGTAATACTGCGTACCCAGTTTTTCATTTCGACATCCTTTATTCTTTTAAAAGGACTTCAAAATTTTGAAGGGGATAAAAAATAAAAAAATATAAAACATACTTAACCTCGTTAGAATATGGCGATATGTATATCAAATGACAGAGGAAAGGCTCAAGAATCTCAATAAAACTTATTTTTTATCTATTTGTAAAAAAGGGATATGAAAAAGGTCCTTTGAAAATTTTAATCCTTTATATCCTTGAAAATTTATATAGAATTTTCTTGAAAAGTAAGTATGTTAAAGCCCAAAATTTCCTTGATCACGTGTCAAATTTTCATTATTCTTGCTTCATTGATTTTGTATCTTTTTATTATTTAAAATACTGATACGCAAATAAATTACATTTTTTGTACTTCATTAGACTTGCAGCTTCCGCCTTTTTTTTAATAACTTTCGAACCAATAAAGTTAGAGTAATGAAATTTTGACAAGTGATCAAGATTTTGGGTTCGAACATACTTACTTTTCAAGAAATTCGTTAGAAATTTTCAAGTATATAAAGGATTAAAATTTGCAAAGGACCTTTTTCATATCCTTTTTTACAAATAGATAAAAAGTCAGTTTTGTTTAAATTTTTGAGCTTTTCCTCTTTCATCTGATATACATATCGCCATATTCTAGCTAGGTTAGGTATTTTTTATATTTTTTTATTTTTTATCCCCTTCAAAATTTTGAAGTCCTGTTAATACGCAGCATTACTATATTTGGTCTCTAGTTTTACGCACATATGGAGTTTTTCCGGCGTGAAAAATGCTGTCGCACGGTGTTATCACACATGTTTTTGTTTTGATAGAAGAAAGGTTTTTTATGTCACCTGAAAGATCGGAGGAATAAGCTTTCACAGTTCAGACATAGTTATTGTAAAATGCTTAAATATTTCCACGAAATAAGGAAAGCAATTTTGTTAACAATAATTTTGTTTCATTAAATTTTGGCTTTAAAAAATAGGTCAAGTCATGGAAGATTTACTTTCAGAAAATATTGTAATAAAATAATGAAAAATTTCAATGGAGTCCTTTTGAACTCCATGCACATTCCAGTATTGACTTGAGTTATTCCTTCCATCATGTAATGATTTTCTTGTTCAATGAATTGAATTGATTTTATTTGGGTTGTATAATAAAAATATTATCAAAGTTGTTGTCCTAAATCTTTTACTTGTTCTACTAAAACTGTACACGCAGACTGACATATTACAGTGATTTGACCTTAGACATACCTGCCACATACAAACAATCAATTATTCAATATTCATCTCTTACTCAGTCGCTTTCGCTTGAAAGTCAAACAAAATACCACCAACAAAACTTTGAAGCCATTTCACTGCTTCCCAGCCTTCTCCCAGCTGCAACGCAACGCCAAGCGGTGAAAAATCCGTAGAAAGACTCCGAGTTGGAATAAATCATGGCAAATTGGCTGCTTAACTTTTTGTGTGGCCAGGCATTTTTATTTCATTTTAATGTACAACGTTTAAATTGTTTACAATTTGTAACATTTGTAGCAGCCTTAAAGAACGCGTGGCGCGACTTAAAAATGCGCTGCGCGCAGGAAACGCCACAACAACTTTTAATGGTGTTTGCAACCTTCGTAGCGGCATTAGTAATTTTCTCTCTGTTTTCTTGTGTTGCTGTGCACCTGCCAGTCGCTCGGCGTGGCTACGATTCAACGGAAACAAAATGGTGGCGGCAAGAGTAAAAAAAGGCAGCACGCTGCAGGAAAACGTTCGCAGCTTCCGCAGTGCTTACGACATTTTTACAGTGTAGGCCAAAGTTGTGCTGTGTGCGCAAAAAGTTAGGGCTGGCAAGCGAAAAAGGGTTTTTCAGGTCGGCCAAATTCACTTTGATGCGTTTTAATACATTTTGTTTATTAATTTCCTTTGGTAAAGACTTTGATAAATGGAAAACGAGTTGTTTTCGTTCAAGTCGAAAATAGCCGAAAATGCTTTTAAGTTTGCTGACGGCTATCAATTTGGGTATTGAATATGTAGATTAATATTTTATCAACTAAATACTGAACATTTTGTTGGCCGAACTGCACAGCAGGCCTCCCAAAATGCTACGATGCGCTCTAAAGCGACCGCGATGTAGATTTAAGTGCGCCAGGATATGAAAATTACGACGATTTGTTTGCTGCGTTCGCACTTCCTTCCGCAGCTGCTGCAATTTATGGCTGGCAGTGTGACTGAGTGCCTGCGCGTTTGGCTTGTTGCATGGCTAGTTGGCTGCATGCGAAGTTGAGCGTTCAGCGCTTCAGACGAGTTTGCCAAAGCGGAATGGGGGAGAAGGGAGGAGACGAAAAACAGCCAGCAGCCTCTGAAAGATCTGCGGTTGGCGGTCAATTATTTGCAGTGAAATGCGGTTTCCACTTCTTAAGCCGCTTTTTCTTTGCTTTTGCATTAGTTGGAATTTTTTTATGTTAGAGTTTGCTGTGAAAGTGGGTTTGCTAGCTGCAGGTTTCTTTTAATGAAAATATTTGAGATGAACAATATTTTTTTTACTTTATTTTTACAAAACTTTTCAACTTTTATAAGACGACTAGAGTTAGGTGCGTACAAAAAATTTCATTTGGGGGCGAGGAGGAAAGGGTTGTGTACAAAATTGAAACCCTATTTCTTGCCCAAAATTTTATTAAAAGACAGAAATTGGGAGTCTGACCCCTAAAACACCCTTTACAAACGCCACAGAATTAAAATATAGGTGACCCATACTGTGTCGCACACAAGAGGCAGTCCAGGGGGTTCAAACCCTCCAAAGTTCCTGTTTGTTACAAAATTTTGGGTGACAAATATGGTTTTGAATGGTATTGAGCTCAAAAGTTATGCACGAAGCCCCCTCCAATAAGATCCTATGTGTGCCTTTGGATCCACAAGAACTTTTAAGGGCCCTACTACCGTTTTTGCCACGACATTTTTATGTTAACCCTTTCCGGAAATTTGTACGATATATCGTACAATTTTTTTTTAAAGATTTTTTTATTTGACAGCGAAAGTATTTTTTATGAAACGGCTTTTTAATTCTTATTAAGTAGGTTGTGTTGTACCATTCTGTTTAAAAATATAAATCACAATAGCCGTGGCTACACAGTGTGAGTGAGTTTTGTAAGCAGCTCTTTGCAAGAATTTGGCGATGCGATGCTTCTGCGGAGGAATTTTTAAATATGTTATACTTTTTAGTAGCAAAAAGCCAAACAATTTCAAAGTTTGTATCTCAGTTGATTTATAAAACTTATTAAATTTTACATTTTTTGCGTCTAAATATTTTTCCCGAGCCTTTAAAAAAATTTTACGATATATCGTACAAATGGAAGGCAAAGGTTGCAAGTGATGTTTGAATTTTTTTTTAAGTTATGGATTTGGTAAGAGAATTTTTCCGTTTGCTTAAATGCCACGCCCATCAGTAAATCGTATGACTAATAAACTTCGACTATTCGGCAAGTTTCTACTACGAAATAACAATTACTAGACGATTTTGTGTTTTACTGGGCAGACACAGATTATGTAAGGTTAGACATGCGTACTTGCCACTCCCACTACGATAATAAGAATCGGCTATATTCGGCATCTTTCTGCACAGCTATACGAATTTGAATTGATTCTGTGTTTTATTGAGGGAAAAAGGGCTATGCAACAACAAAAACGGTTATATAAGGCCGAATAAATATGACTCAAATGTTTATATATATAATTTATATAGGTTTCGATCAAAATGAAATCACGTTTTGATTTTTTGTTGTAATAATTTATGTTTTCTATAAAAAAAACCAATGAATTGTTCATAAAACTTAAAAAAAAGAAACAAAAGTTTCATACATTTTTACTCCTTTGCGGACAATTGTACGATATATCGTACAAAATTGATTGAGTTGTTATTCTTAACCTAAATGATATTTTTGATATTTTGTTGTATTTTATTGCTAAAATGTTCAATGAGGGTCAATATTTTGAAAGAAAAATTGTTATCTCAAGAAATGCGGAAATTTATCGGAAAGGGTTAAAAGCAGGTATGAATAGAAATTCAAGACACATTTAACCATTTGCTTTGAAGCAGTTTAAAGCCTAAACGAAGAAATAAAATTTCTTAAAATTTGTAATTGTTAAAAAAACATAAAAATCGTTTTTATAAAAACTTGCAAGCATTGCTTCACTTCACATTCAAGCAAGGCTTTAAAAATAGCAATTTCAAACCGCGCCTAAAAATATGCCTCAGCAATGACATTTTACAAACGACTTAGTTTACACTTAGTAACACTTATTTATGACATGCTTTTAGGCGCACATTTTTTACAGTCGCCTGCAAAACAACAACGAAAATAGAATTAAGTGTAATTGCCTGCAGCGACAGACACACTAAGTTACAAAGAAATGAACACAAAGCAAAGCGAAATAGCAAAAGATAAAACGCTTAAAAACCGCAGCAGTGGCCAAAAATTTAATGAAATGAAATAATCTAGGGGGAAAAAATCTAAAAGAAACAACAACACTTAAATGCACAAAGTATATACAAAGTACTCGTAAAGGTGTTTTTGGGAAAATAAAAAATGAAAAACCTTGGCACACGTCGCGTTTATAAACGTGAACGCCGCATGCCGCAAAGCTACATAATTCATAAATTGACAGCGCCCAAGTGCAACGCGCCAGTCAGCTACGTTTCGGAGGTTGAAGCGAAAGCGGCACGAAAAAACATTGTAATAATGCAGCAGAATATTTCATTTATTACAGCGGCAACAAGACACAAGCGGAACGCGTAGATAACGTGCAATGGGGGGGGAAACATTCTAGGAGGCAGCAAGAGTGATGAAAAATTATCGCAAACATTAAAAATGATATGCTTCACATTTAATGCACAAGACACATGAGAAATAAGCAGCATTATGACTGAAGCCATGGCGGCTGAAGTGGCGTACGACCTTGACTACGTAGGACCAGTGCATAAAAAACCAACAAAAAATCGAGCTTTAACTTGAACAAAGCAGAAGTGTGTGCAGTCTTTAAACCTAACTAAAGAAAAAATGTCTTATAAAACGAAAGAATTTAAAATACTTGTTTCACAAGAATGAAAATAAATTACAAATTATATTATTCTAAAACCGTTTTCCATTAGTTGACATGCTCAAAGGATCAACTGTTCAGCTGTCATTCGCATTCGCTGCGACCAGCAACAAATATGTCATTCGTGCAGCCGAATGGACACATTCGCAGTGGTGTGTTTGATGAAGGTCCTTCTGCTTAATTGTCAAGTATGTCCGGCACTCGGTCACATTTCACAAGCAATGAAGCGAAACGCCAAATGTTGCCATCTCCGGCTCAATCAATATGCGCCGGCCAAGGGAAACGAATTAAGTGGTGGTCAGTCACTCGGAGACTGTAGCAGGCGCAATAGCCAAGAATGCTACATTTCAAGTGCTACTTATCATAAATTTGCATTTGCTCCATTTTACACGTCCAACACTTCCCAATGACAGCTATGGCACAAACTCAAACGAAGGCAACAAACTTTGCAACAATTCAAGCAACTGAAATGCTTAATTAAGTATGAAAATTAACACAGACCCTTTTCAAGTGTGGCTACAATAAAATTCCCTAACTTTGGCTATGCGAGAGGGCATAAATGTTTGAGGAAAAACCGCATCATTTACATAGACAACAACAAATTAACCCACATATAGAAGAACCGTTGGCAGTGAAGCTCAAAAACGTGTTTTTTGCAGCAGTTAAATTGACACATATCAAATGTGAGCAGATTGCCAGCGCAGCTGCCATACGTTGCGTATGCGTAACCACTAACCGACAAAGTGATGGCTTAAGGTCGACAGTTGCACGAGCCAGGCAAGCGCACTCGCTGGCGTTGAGTGATGCGTCGACCTGAAACCATTCAGTGAGTTGCATGTTACGTATACGCACAGCGTAACCAAAAGCAATCGCGTTCGTTAAGTATACGCAACGTGGGACAAGTTATACTTGACGTAAATTAATATTTGCGGCAAAACTAAAATCTCTGGTGCCACATTCATGGCTGTACGATGCCGATAAGGCGTTGAAGTAGCAAAATGAAAACAGTTTCTTAACTATTTTAGGAAAACTAAATTTTAATTTTAATTTTATTATCACGCATATCTAATCCTCACATATGAACCATGTCAACACGCGTCTGTATGTGTGAATTGTGCTCTAATGGCATTAATATCGTAAGCATGTTGAACAGCTCAGTATTAACCCAGCGGCAAACAGGGCGCCATTGTGTGGGTTTGATAGCCATGTCAGTTATGCCGCTCATTTGCATAGCTGCGGCATGCAACCCACAATACAGTTGTAAATTCTGAAATCGTGTTAGAACGAGCCCACTCGAGCGCCGGTGCGCGTACATGCTGCTTCAAGTGGCCGCAATTGCATGCGGCAGCGGCCACCCCCCGTCGACAATGGGTGCACTTGTCCTTGCATCGTTCACTCGTTGACATGTGTTGATACTTGTTTTTTTTTTCGCTTTTCATCTTCACAACTGGTGCTTGCATTGATTTTATCGCTGTCGTTGTGCGTGTGGGTTTAAGCATTGATCCCTGGCGCTCTAATCACATCACTCTAATTTCATTTTGAGTTACGACTGAAGCCTAGGCTTGCGTACGTCCGGGTGGCCACTACTGTTCTGGTTGCGGCACTGCCAAAGGCGACTTATGTGCTTAGCCGGATTTATGTAGACGATTACTGTGCACATTTGTCGAGCATTATGTTTCTTCCACTATGTGTTTTAGTTGCCTCAAACTTGCCATGTAAAGTGTTCACATCAACACTTACGCAAATATTGCAAAGATGCCAAACGTTCGAAGTTGACTTGAAGAGTTCAAGTTTGTTTAAAGCTCAAAGCTGATAGATTCCTAATGGATAGCTGATAGATTGCTGTGGGTTTTCGTAGAAGCATAACAAAAATCATATTTTGAGTAAAATACATGTTGATTGATTGATTGAAGTGCTTGTAACTAAATAAATGGTCAATAATTAATAATTAATTAATAATTTGAGCTTCTGGGTCAGTTGGATCTTTTACGAGTATGGGCTCAAGTCGCCAACTTGAAGTCTGTGAAAGGCTGAGTTCTTGTGTACGGCAAAGCATTGACTGCCTCGGGCTCTTTTGCGGACAGCAGCGATGTTCTCAGTCGTGCTGGCATTGATTTGGCTAACAAGTGTTGGCTGATTGCTTACCGAACCAGGCCAAAGTATTTGTCATTAAATTAAGGCAGAGCATGCAATGTTTACACCTACGAACATCTTTTTCCATAACAAAGTTTTATCATTTCAATGTGCTGCTCAATCGTGTAACTTGCCATGGTGATTTGGCTTCAGTAACTAAATAATTAACAACAGATTTGACTGACTTCGTCAAAACAATATGGTTGCTACAGCCTGTTAACATGGAAAAAGTGCTATGAACTAATGAACAGCAAACTGATTCCAAACTTGATAAAAGTTCAGAGGTATATCAGAGATATAACAATTCAATTTAAAAGTTAGAATTCACTTCTTTGGTGTTTAATTTTTTTAAGAAATTATGAAATAACGTTATTGAATTTAGAAATTGTTTTTTTTAATTTCATATTTTCACTTTATTAAAATCTAATTTATTTTATGATTTTTTTCTATTTTATTAATTTCTTTTATTTTATTTATTTTTTTATTGAATTTAATTTTTTATTTTTTAATTTAATATTTTTACTTTATTTAAATTTAAAAACAATGATTTTAATAAATTATATGATTTTTTCTATTTTATTAATTTCATTTATTTTATTTAATTTTTTGTATTATTAATTTTTATTAGAATTTAATTCATTTCATCTAAAAATTTTTATTTTATTTCCCACGGCCTCTCTCCCCGCACATACTGCGCGAGGTGGTCTATTATTTTATTTTATTTTATTTTATTTTATTTTATTTTATTTTATTTTTTTAATTTTATTTAATTTTATTTAATTTTATTTAATTTTATTTAATTTAGTTTTACTTAATTTAATTTAATTTTATTTGTATTTTATTTGTATTTGTATTTGTAATTGTATTTTATTTTATTTTATTTTATTTTATTTTGTTTATTTTATTTTATTTTATTTTACTTTACTTTATTTTATTTTATTTTATTTTATTTTATTTTATTTTATTTTATTTTATTTTATTTTATTTTATTTTATTTTATTTTATTTTATTTTATTTTATTTTATTTTATTTTATTATATATAATATTTTTTTAGTTATTCTATTTCATTAATTTTTTATTTTGCATTGTTTAAATTTTATTTAACATTTTTTATTTTTCATTTCATATTTTCACTTTATATCTTAATTACTTTTTCTATTCTATTAGTCATTATTTTATTAACTTTTTTAAATTTTTTTATTTTTATTTAAAACTGTATTTCTATTAAAATTATTCCTACTTAATGTACTTGTTATTTACGTTTAATTTAAACTATTTTATTTCAATTAATGATAAGTAAATCAGCAGCCCTGCTGCCAGTGCAAATAAATGTTACGTATACGCCATGAAGTCAGCAACATTTTCATTACTCATCATTTAACACTTTTATTGACCTTTTACGAACTAAATAACTAATTATTTCAATTTACTTAGTCCAGCGTTTAAAAAGAAAATACACACAGACAACGCGCCTGTTGCCAGTGCAAATAAATGTTACGTATACGCCATGCAGTTAGCAAAATTTTCATTACTCATCATTTAACACTTTTATTGACCTTTTACGAACTAAATAACGTGTAGCCAACACAAATTTTCATGTGCCCTCTGGCAGCCAGACAGTCATAAACAATACTAACGCACATAAAGTGTGACGACCCACACAAATTGATATACATACCATACACAATGTTGCACTCGGCGGCTTGCAATAAGCCGCAATACGAACGAAAATAAACAAGAAAATCGAATATGTTTTGTGCGTAGTTTACGTTCAGCCACATTGCTTAGCAAACATTTGATCGAGCTGTGCGTTTGTAATAACTAAAACAATTAACTTCATCTCTCGAGTCAAGCACAATAACAACGCAAACTTTTCTATCAAATAAATAAATGTGGCATTTGTTTTATCGAACTTTGTTGAATGAAATTCTCTTCACACGTTCCAAGTTGAACTCGACGCCGGTAAAATGTGTTACATGACGCATCTGGCAGCGGCAGTCACACTATGCTTCGAGAATGACGCCAGTGTGCAGTTAAAACAACAACAGTTGCTGCTTTTATGTTGTTTGCCACGAAGCCACATTTTATGTACACCTTCGTATGTCTGTCGCGATGTGTTGTCTTTGCGTGGGTGTAGTGGCTGTGGGTTGCTGCTCAAATGGCAAGTTTGTATTAAATAAGTAGATGTGTGTTGGTTCATTTCTTATGTTTCGTTTGGTTGCATTAAAATTATTGCCACATTTGAAGTTGGCCAACAGCCTTGACCGCAGTGCAAAAGTGCCTCATGCCACTGCACGTAATTCGCTGCAGTGCAGCGCACTCAGTGCTGTGCTTATAAATGTCAAGTCGTACTTGTGTGCACGGACCGATACATACCATATTTAAATTGGGCACTGAAATGCGCACTCGAATTCTTCCACGATTGCAAATACGATGCCATGATGCACACTGGCAAGCATGAATAAATAAACCTCTTGAAAATATGTTAACATGTTTACTATTTTGTGTAACATACTTAGCCCGTTCTCGATAAATGTGCTTAATTTTTTAAGTATGTTAAATGTTTAAATATGTTTTAATTTTTTTCATATTTTTGATGACGCAAGCAAAGCCATTAACATTGAGCGTTGATGGCTTGAAAAGGTAAACTAAGCTACGAAGGTCCTAAGAAACGTATCCCATTCCTATTCAATGCCAAACAGTGTCATATAAGGTACAAGATGTCCTTTTCCGCGTCTACTGACTCGCAACTGCAGCAGCCATCATTGAACAAGGAGGTAAAAAGTACTTCAAGGAAATTTTTTATTATTTTATTGCATGGTTTCCTGAAATCTTGAGTGACTGCTATTTCATTATCCATTCATTCAGTATTTTTGCATTGAATTTGAAGAATTTATTTAGAATAATTAGAATGATCCATTATGCCTCTTTCATAGAAATTGACATCCCTATGGACAAAGAAATGGTTCACCAGCAGAATCATTCGCTATGGACCAGAGTGGTTATTACTTGGTGCCTGATGCGGACGAAAAGGTGGATGCAAAAGAACCTCCCAAACAAATTTTGGAATTTCTAAAGAGTAACTTTTGATCACTTTTGACCTGGCTTTATTCTGATGGAACACAATTCCTCTTCGATTGGTCAAAGCACGCCGCTTCTGGGCGATTGCTTCCTTCAGACAGTCCAATTGTAGACAGCACAGGTCCGAATTAGGAGTTTTGTTAGTTTGCAAGTTTACTGTTTTAAAGTGTGTTGGAGAACGTGCAAGAGGAAATGCAGGAGGATTACCTCCGAAAAGATAAAATTAGTTGCATTTCCTCTTTTGTGTATTTTCTCTTTAAACGCTGATTTACTTATCATTAATTGAAATAAAATAGTTTAAATTAAACTTAAATTACAAATACATTAAGGAGGAATAATTTTAATAGAAATAAAGTTTTAAACCAAAAAAAAAATTTAATAAAGTTAATTAAATAATGATTAATAAAATAGAAAATAATAATTAAGATTTAAAGTGAAAATATGAAATGAAAAATAAAAAATTTCTAAATTCAATAACATTATTTCATAATTTCTTAAAAAATGAAACACCAAGAAATTGGTCAAAGCAGGCCGCTTCTGGGCGATTGCTTCCTTCAGACAGTCCAATTGTAGACAGTGCAGGCCCGAATTAGGAGTTTTGTTAGTTTGCAAGTTTACTGTTTTAAAGTGTGTTGGAGAACATCCAAGAGGCAATGCAGGAGGATTACCTCCGAAAAGAGGAAATGAATTGCATTTCCTCGAGGAAAAAATAATATGCTTTTTTGCGCCTTAAAAATCCAGTTTGGAGCTGTTTATAGCAGATGATTCCATGTTCCTTCCACCAAACACACAGCAAAACCTTTCTGACTTTCAATCCTGGCATGGCCACCGTCCACGACACGGTCCTGTAAGACACGAATCCTGTAAGGCGAAATTTTGCGCCTGTGTTTTCCCACCCAAAACCTTTTAGCTAAACTAAGATATGCCTGCTTGATAAATAATAAACTTAACATACGGTAGACGGCCTCTCGATTGTTTCATGCATGTTCAGCAATGTAATACAATCTCTGACCTCAGAAATTTCTGCAATTTCCAAAAGTAAACAACAAAAGGAAGGTGCGAACATTGAAGAAAAATAATCTAGTTTTAGACTTTCTTTCATCATTGTTGACTTTGGATTTATTTTTCCGTGTTTTTTACACATTCAGCGAAATAATCGCTTATACTCACACATGGTCAACGTTGAACCGAATCCGAAAATGAAATTTTGGGCCAATCCAGCACGAATCCAAAGACGAAATACTGTTATTGTAACTGCTATTAATTCATAGAATTATCATCCTAATAAAATTTCCTCAACAATGATGCCTTCTAATCCTCCCTTAGAGTACACATGTGTTGGTGTCCATGACGTATGAGTGATATTAATTGCACATTTCTCAACATTAATTGCCACAAAATCAAATACTGCAGAATTACGTGCGTACGGTTCGTTCAAGTGCTTTATTAATTACTGAAATTTCTGTGTCTGCACGTACGCGCGAGTGACACTAATTGGAGTTTGTAACGACTGTTGGCTGTCGCAGTACACATTTCAAATTGATTGCTGTCAATTTATTGACTTCACGGTGGCAAAAGTCGCATGAATTGTGCTACGCCCAAACAGCTGTCACACATTTGTCACTTTTAATCAAATCAAACTCTTTTCGCTCAATTAGAACTTTTGCCTCCCAGCAACCGATTCAGCCGCCCAAAATGTGTAAAATACAAATTTTTCACCGCAACCGTTTTTACACAATTTCTTTTAATTTCTTTTTGCCTGATATAAATCATAAACGTCAACCGCCCGTTTGATGCACGCGAAAATTTATTTTCTCTAAGAAAAAAATATAAAAATATGAAAAGGGCTAATTAGCTACATTTGGCTGGTGTTGGAATCTCGAAACTTTCAGCGTCAGCAAATTCACGTCAGCTAAATATTGCGCCGATATGGCAACGATTGCACAGCACCAGCTTAATCGCTTATATCGATTTTAATTAAAGTGCCCAAAATTAATGGCACTGGCTGACTGTAGAGGCCCCAAAAGCGAGCACGCGAAGCCAGCAGAGCATGAAAGCCGAAGCAATAAATCAAATTAACGCCGCCTAGGCCGGCCTCGATGACAAACAAAAAGAAGAGGAAGCAGAAGCAGCAGCAGTGAAAAAAATCCCAGTTAACGCAAAAAACTTGAACAGAAATTGACACCATACAAAAAGTTGCTGTTGCGTGGCATATGTGTGTGTGTGTGGGTGTGTGTGTGTGTTTCGTGTGTTTTTTGGCATTTTTTGTGTCGTGTGTATGCTTGTATGTGTGAAGGCAAACTGGGGTAAGTTGAAGCTTTGCTCGATGTCCTCATTGATTTGTTATGCGTAAGCAATAAAACCGGATATTGATAACATTGTTCGCTGCGAGCGCAATGAAATTGGATGTGCGTACTTTTTTATGGGCGTGTAAGTGCTTATTATTAGAGTGCGTTCAGTTGCATATGTGTGTGTGTGTGTGTGGGTGCGTGGGTGTGTGATTATGACACAACTTTTTGTCTGAGCAGTGAGAAAGCATAAAGATTGTGTGTGTGTGTGTGTGCTTATCAGTGATTTGAGAGGCGTAACAGAGTCGTGTTGCTTTAAGGGTTGTGCTGACAAGGCCAATGTTTTTAAATTTGACCCAATTTTGTGCTGCTAAAGTTTTAATATGAAACGTGTTGATTCATTGCAGCTCAAACAGCAGCTTCTAGCTTTTCATAAATCAGGATTTTATATACTGACGAGGCTGGTCAATGACAATGACAATGTTGAAAAATTAGATGTATTGATGCGAAAGTTGCTTGGAAAGAAAAAGCTATGTGAAATGCCTGAGGCAGCAACCAAATAATGAATGAGCCATAATTGATAACGAAAGATAAAACAAGTGAAAAGGATAAAGTAAAAGTATTTGAGACGGTTGCGCAAACAAATATTAGTTAATTTTTATTGAGTAATAAAGAAGAGCAATGGAAGCATTGAACAGATGCAACGGAGCAACAAAGGACGATTTTAATGGCGAAAAAATACTGAAGTGAGAGATGGTATGTTGGGTGTTGGTATAAACTAAAATCAAAATGAGTACAAAGAGAAATAGTAGAACAGAAGGAAGAAAATATAAGAATGCATTTCAGAAAGATAAGAAGAAAAAGTGCAAGATGCAGAAAACGAGGAGAATAGAATGATTTGAATGGAGAAAAGAAGGTGAGGATGAGAGATGCTTTGATAAGTGGCGAGTAGTATGAAAAAAAGATGAGAAAAAGAAATAACAATAACAAAAAGAACAAGAAAAGGAAAAGTTCTAGACCAAAAAACAAAAAGATGCAATGGAGAAGGGCAGACTGTTTAAAAAGGCGGAACAAAAGTTACCATGAGAGATGCTGTGATGGGTTGTGGATAGAAACGAAGATCAAAAAGATGAGAAAGAGAAATACAAATACAAATAGAAGAACCGAAGGAAGAATATAAAAGACGATTTTTTAGATACAAAAAATTTAATAGACGCAACGGAAAAGAACGATTTAAATGAAGAAAAGGAGGTAAGAGATGCTGCTATAGGTGGCGAATAGTATGGTAAAAGAATGAGAAAAATAAATAGAACAACAAAAGGAAACAATGGAGGGACGCAATTAGAATGAATTACAATTATAAGAATGTTTAAATTGGCGGAGCAAAGTTTATTATGACAGATACTGCGATAGGCTGTGGATAGAAAAAAGATGAGAACGAGAATATAGAAACATGCAGTTCAGGATGATTATAAGAATAGAACATCTTCTTAGACACAGCAAATTAACAGACGCAACGGAGAAGAATTATTTAGGATTAGAAGAATAAGTTCTAGATTTCAAAAACAGATGCAATGGAGAAAAATGTTTAAATTGGCGGAGCAAAGGTTATCATGAAAGATACTGTGATAGGTTGTGGATAAAAAAGATCAAAAAGATGATAAAGACATATAGAAGAACAAAGGGAAGAAACTGTAAGAACGCAAGAGAAATAAGAAGAAAAAAATTGGGATCCAGAAAACAAAGATGAGAACAAACTGTCATAGATCCAAAAAAAAATGGCGAGTAGAAGAGCCAAAAAATTAACGGAAAAGCAAAAATCCATAGAAACTCTTCACCGAGGTTCAACCAGGTTGGTTTAGTGGTTGCTATCACAATTAGCACATAAAGTCAATTTTTATTCTTACATCCTCATTTTTTGTTGATATTGGTGGGTATTTTAAATCCACAGAGATCCAGGAAGTGTAGAGCAAAGTTTTATCTCTACCTATTTTCATCTCTATAGTTGAAATGCTTCTGAAGTCATACGGCAAAGGTGAACCAAGCGAGCATGGCCTGCTTCTTGCTAAATCGGGGAACACATAAAGTGGCTGAGTTATTTTCTCTGGTTCTCCTCCCACTGATTGTTGAAGACCATTTACAATCGAGCCGTGTGTTCTCCCAACAGCCAACGACCCATAAGAACTGTAAGAACAGTGAGTCTTGCGGTATTCTACCAGACGTTTCCAAGAAGTTGCTTTGTCCTGTTCAGGACATGCTTTGTTTTGCTTTATTGTACTTTGGCTATGTCTTCCCTGATGTGTTGCAAGTGAACAGTTTGCGCCATCTTTTGTGAGAACAAATCAGAAATAAAGATGCTGAGCAGAATAGCTACCGGCTCAGCGTTTGTAATGTCGAGAGCTGATCCACGTGTAGCCAGTTGGCCAACTTTTCCATTCTCCTCGATGTCCTTATGTATCGGGAGCCAGATCAGGGTGACGACTAGCTTCCGACAGATGATGTTTCAACTGTTTTTGCGTCTATTTTCGAGATCGTTAAGTTTGACTTCAGCGCACAGTGTCGCGAGTGGGGACAAAAATCAAAAATATGAATGTCGTAAATGTATAAAAATAAGTTTGTAGTACTGAAGTAAATACCTCAATTTACTAAAATGTGAAAACAAATTTTAAAAATATTAATTTATATACCGATGGCAGGCCACCAAACTTGCACTTTGTGAAGGTTGCTGACTTGGGTAGAAATTATTGCAATTTCTTGAACGTAACTCCGAGGCCTCTTATTGAAAAATTTCCCATGGAACCTTATGTTAAGTAAATATATTCTATAAAAATACTTACTATTTTTGCAACTCTGTGAAAGCTTTCCCTCTTTTGTTTTGCTTTCAATATTCCTTGTACCGCTACTTGAAGTAACGTCAAATCGTAGGAATAAAAGTGCAGTGTCATCAAACTTTAGATAACAATTTAAAAAAAAACTACTTCTTACTACTTCGAGATTTTACAGTTTGATATAGCTGAAAGTATGTATTAATAGAAACCATGGACTTTAGCTGCACAAACTTGCACGTTTTTAAGAAATTTAGCATTTTCAGTCAAAAAGGGGGTCCTTTTTGCTGCATGGTTGGCAGGAAAACATAGCGACCACTGCTGCGCTTCGCTTGAGATATACATTTTTCTTTGTAATAATATGCAAACACCACTTGATGTAGAAAAATTACAAAAAAAGGTAAATTCGATGGAAGGCTTCGGTAATACTGGGTGGCTTGCCATTGAATCAAGGCAACTTTCGAAAAGAAGCAAAACTTGTTAATGTCTTCAGAACCAATTATAGCAAGGAAGGAAGGAGTTTTTAAATTTTGTCAAAAATAGATGTAGAGGGTTTAATTTCCAATAATTCATGATCGAAAACTGATTATCCTAGCAGTACAAATTAACAAACTGTAATTTTCAATGGAAATATATGCTCTGCTGAGTTTAATAAGAGGTGTTATTATTTTTTATTTGGGTTTGAAATTACTTACTTACTTATAAGTATGCACAGATATTTGTAGTTTTTTCAATATTTCCTTTTTATGACAAGCGTATTTGTAGGTTGATCGAAATCATTTTCAGTATATACCTTTACATTGATGATATGAGTTGCTGTACCAAATTTCATCAATATATCTTTTATAGTTTCCGAGATACTGTCAACTTAGTTTTTGGTTTGTATGGGAGGTGGGCGTGTCCATGGGGCGATTGAAGTAATTTTTGGCGTAGTAACTTCTCTTTATAATAAAATCATATGAACACAATTTTATTGTAGTACGACTATTCCTTCTATTTTTGTCCCTCGCTACTATGGACTCGCGCTTTGATGGCAGCTTGACTGTCTGTGAAGATTGACATCCTAGGACCTCCTATGATGTCATAGATTAGCGCTTTATCAGCCTTTAAGATACTCTAGAATTTCCGCCTAAAACAACCTGCTTCAGCTCGTTCCAGGCGTCTTTTGTATTGGACGCGCCGCCTTCTTTCGGTCACAACAAATGTCAACCAGTCTTTTTCTGCTTGGTTCTTCCAGAGAAGACATGATTTTCCCCAGGATATATAAAACTCTTTATGCGTGAATGGAACGCAAGTTAGAACCGGAAAAACAGAAGCATGAAAAACGAACAGCGAAAGGCAAAATGACAAAGAAAAGTTCAGAAAACAAATTTTAAAAAGAAATAAACGCAGATCGTAACTGAAATGGTATTCAAGTTAAAACAAGGTTAAAAGAAATGAAAAAATAATAATAATAAGCCAAACACCAAGAAGTGCTGTGATGACTTTTTGCAAGGAAAAGGAAATGAATTTTGTTTCGTTGGCTGCCTTCCCAGCAGCAAATAACATTCATTATGACCAAATAAATGAAACCGCCTTTTTTTTGCATCCAATAAACGTCAAATAAACGTTTTACCCAGTAAATCTTTTTTTTAAACTCTCGCTGCTTATTGTTGGTCTTTTGTTCGACCACTTGTCTGCATATATAAAATAATAAATGATGCTTGCGAGGTCATCAACACTGTTAAAGCGTTGGTTTATGCCGCAGTGAATGCCAACCAAACTCAACCAATAATGCGTTCATCTGTGAGCAGTGAAAAGTCACGAACCGCATTTGTGACGCACACTTGGCCACATTATTGAATGCTAGCAATCTTCGCTCGCTTACCGGCTAAGAACTGCCACTTAAGGACGCGTCAGGACGTGCAGTCACGCTTGCAGCGCACTTAAGTGATCCGCTATGCGAGTGGCAGCAGAACAATTACAACCAAGAATGGTGGAATGGCGAATGGCTTTTGTGCGCTAAGTGGGCAACTTTGGCTGCAGTTCAAGAAATTATCTAACGGTATTAAGGGCACAAATTTAAACACGCACTCGAGGTAAGCAATGATGCGAACGCTACGCTGAAAGCAAAAGTGGGGAATAGGTTAAACTCTCACCTACGTGACTCTGGCGCCCGGAATGAATTTGGTGCAGACAAACTTTTAAAGGTCACAACGAGGTCAGAACAATTGCAATAAACAACAATGACAATGAGATGCCACGTTGGCCAGGTGCAAGCAGCCGTTTCAGGTTTGCCACGGAGCACTCCGACGTAATAAGCCAAAGGCTGATAAGCGCCATTAAAAGAATGGATACAGAAATGCTGTGTGCTTAAAAAAAAATTAAAATTTATTGTTGAGTAAGTAAACGTAAAAATCTCTGAACTGGTGGCGGCGAGTTTCTCTCTTCCACGTCGCCTTGCTTGGACCTTGAGGCCAAAGGCACATAGCAATAATTTGCCTTGTGATTGCATATAAATTTGTGTTCACTTAACGATCGTAATTAAGTAATGAAATTGCAATGTACGACTACAGAAAACAGTACATTAAGGCCACGAACAACAACAACAACAACTACCTGAACGACAACGCACTAAAGCAGCGCCAACGTAAATCGTCGTTTGGCTACATTTCAATTACGTTGCACATTCGCATCAACTCTGTTTACTTGTGCTGATTATTTGTGGCTCACGCTGTTTTTGTTGTTGTTGTGGCTGCTGAGTGGCACTAGTAATGGGTACTTTTGTTGAGAGTAATTGAAATGTAGCGCTTTCATGCGGCATTTCAAATTAAAATCGAGCCTAATGGGAATTGAAGAACCTTAGCGCCGATCACTAAAAGAATGCGAGATGAGAATAAAAAAGGACGAAGTAGAGTGGAAGGATGCTCGTTGAAGGGGAAGCATAGTTAAGCACGTGTCGCTGGTAGTTAATATTAATCCATTACCGACACAGTTCCGAGCCCATATCTCGAAACTGATCAAAGATATTACATAGATTTTTGCATTAGATTTAAGAAATATGAAACAATTAGTTGTTTGGTTATGTGCTCTTTCTCAAGGTCAAAGATGTGATTTTTTCAGGGACCGTAACAGTCATAAAGTTTTATTATAAAAATCAATGTTGAAGAGTTATGTTTTGACTTTTATTTAATGACTCAACAAATAAAAGTTATTTTTTATTTATATTTTAAAAATCCTATAATAATAATAATTTTTGATTTTTTTCTTATTAGTTAGTCCACAAATAACAGTATTTTTTCGATTTTTTTTAGTTGTCCTATGATAACAATTATTCGTGACGTCTATTTAAAAAAGTCATCAATAAAAATCATTCAGTGACTTTTATTTATAAAAGTCATCAATAAAAATCATTCCATGACTTTTATTTTTTAAGTCATCAATAAAAATCATCCAGTGACTTTTATTTTTTAAGTCATCAAAAAAATCATTCAGTGACTTATTTTTTAAGTCGCAATAAAAAAGTCATTTTCATTAATCACACTACTGGATTCATTAAATATCGAAATGTATATATATTCTTGATCGGCTTAACAAGACCTGTCTTGACAATTCTATTTTCTGGAAGAATCATAACTTTTACATGCATTAACGAAAATGACTTTTATATTGCGACCTAAATATTAAAAGTCACTGACTGATTCTTATTGATGACTTTTATAAATAAAAGTCACTGAATGATTTTTATTGATGACTTAGAAAATAAAAGTCATTGAATAATGACTAATAATTATTATTATTGATGATTATTATTATAATTATTATTATAATTATTGATGACTTTTATAAATAAAAGTCATTGAATGATTTTTATTGAAGACTTTTATAAATAAAAGTCACTGAATTATTTTTATTGATGGCTAAAAAAATAAAAGTCACCAATAATTGTTATCATAGGACAACTAAAATAAAAATCGAAATAAAACTGTTATTTGTGGACTAATATGAAAAAAATCAAAAATTATTGTTATTAAAGGATTTTTAAAATATAAATAAAAAATAATTATTATTTTTTAATTCTCCCGTAAAAATTACAAAAAAAAGTTTATTGCCAAGTTTGATTCACCGTGCGAAAAGAAATGTATTGGTATATTTCATTTATTTGCATGATTTTTCCTTCATAGTTAAATTTTCAATTATAGTTTTCATAAATAACCGTTATTTCCGGTCCCTGGATTTTTTTTAATATATAAATTCTTGTATGAAAATTTTTAGACAACACTAAAAAAATATGAACATCGAAATCTGAGCATGCAAAGTTCACATAATTAAATTCAACTTTTTTCTACTGGTCGCTGTTTATTTGCTTACTTTATTGTAATAAATTTGTTTACCATTACTTTTTTAATGACTGCTAATTGCTGCATAGTAAAAAATGTATACAGAGTAAACAAATAGCAAAACTTTACGTACGCTGCAAAGTGTAAAACTATGCAAATGAAAAAAAAATGCATTTACAGCTCGCGCACAGCATTGAAACTACTCACCGCACCCTTTTGTGCGCCCGAAGTTATGCAACAAAGTTAAATAAGCATTGTTCATTCACCGAATGAATGAAGAGAGACATTCGAGTGCTGTCAGTGTCGATGGCCTGCTGCACCTCCTTCTCCTCACTTTCTACCATATACATGAGTCTGTTAGTGTATGTGTGTGTGTGTGTGTGAATCGAGTACGCCCTTAGCACGTCTCCTTTACGAGTATTAAGTGGACAAAGAGACACGCATTATGCGCAAAGCTGCCAAGAATTGTAAACCTACGCTTTGTGTATTTGTGTGTGTGTGTGTGTGTGCGTGTGCTCGTTGTCCTTCAAGGAAACAATTTGCACCATAATGACACATAATTTCAGTGCAGTCATTCGCTCAAAGGAATACGAGTATTGTAGTGAATGCCTTGAAGTGGAATCTAAAAATTCTCTTTTCAGTGGTTAAAAAAAGAAAAATTACTCATACGCACAGCAACCTTTGGCAATTTTTTACTTTGAATTTGTACGCTTTCATTGGCCGTCTACATGCCGTCTATACATTTGAGAACCTTGTTTTGCTCATTAGAAGCAACAAGAAAACCAAGCTGAAAGAAGAAAACTGAGCTGCAAAAGAACAAAACACAAAACATGGTTTGGCATGAAAAGCAGAACCACATCAAAGTGAATTTGCTTTCCCTACCCAAAATATCTGATTGCTGCCATTTTCGTTGCCGTTAGAGTAATTTTTCGTAACAATAGCGATTTGTGGTTACTGTAAAAATGAACACGAAGACTGAAACTGAAAACAGTACACGTAAATATAAAAGTGGAAATAAGAATCGCTTTCAAAGCAATGCGCTTAAAAATGGTAGCCAAGTATGTGCGAACAATAGAAATTTTCAGCTTTTTTTTTGTAATTTTCTTTTTATTTTGTATAATTTTTGCCGCCAGCATTTATGCAAAGTTCAACAAAGACCCAAATCTGTTTTGGCACCTTTCTGGCTTTTATTGCCACACGGCAGGCAAATCTTTTCCATTCTGTCAATGTATTTTGCTATTTTAGTTTTTTACTTATTTTTGCGGATGTTTTTTTTTTAATTTTGCGAGTATCAAACCTTATTACGATTCGTTCAAAATAACTTTGTATTTTTTATTTGAAAAAGCAAATAACGACACAACATTTGTTTAGGCCAACAACTTTGAAACTTTTTTCTCTTTTCATTGTTCACGCCAACAGTTTAGAAGTTGTTGTTTCATTGCTTAAACAATACTCAGAAATGCAATTTTATGTTGGTCTTTCTGTTGTAATGTGGAGCTCAAAATAAACCACCACAATACAATAAACAAATAAAAATAAAAATCGTATTGCAGCCAGTGTTGAAATTTGCTCAAAATTCTTCTACTAGCTACACAATCAACCAGCTGTAATCTGGCAAAAATTTAACAAGTATGCACTTCTAAAAGTTTTGGCATTTAATTGTCTCAGCAGTTTTGGCAGGCGGCACATCTGGCTGTGTCTCTGTAAGCCTTGTTTGTCTACTATACATAAGTGAAAGCGAAACTTTGTCTACTGCTGCTGTGAACTTAGGCTGATATATTTATGTATTTCTAATAAATATATATAAATTAGTATATGTAATATTGTCTACGGTGTTTTATTTTTCACACATCTTGCAATTCAATTTGCTGCCTGTTTTCCCCACCGCTGCGTGGTTTCTCATGGCGTATGAGTAATGAAAAGTGCGGCAATTCGCTTACAACCGCTGCTGCTGCCATGATTTTGCAACCTTGAATTAAGTTCTACACATATATAAGTGTACACACTTTCATATGTAGATTTAAGGACGCGTGTGTGTGTTTAGTAAAATTCTGGCAAATTTCTTCATGAACGTAAATATTTGCCTACGACGACGACAAACAACGCGCTGATTAAAGGCGAAGAAATGCTTTGCTTTGCATTTATAAAATAGTTCGTAGTTGTTTGATAAGAAGAGTAGTTGTCTAATAAAAAGCCTACGGTTGAAATGTTTCCATATGCTGACATGAAAGTAAAAGTTAATTAAACTAAAACCTAAGCAACAGAAAAAGGCCTCCAGGATTTGTGGATATCAAAGAGAATTAAAGGCATTTAAAAAAAGGAATACCACTTTCTTCTTCTTGACTGGCACGACAGCCCGATTACGAGACTAAGGCCTAGCTACCCGCAACCATCCGTATTGTGCGTGCGAATTTGTACAAGGTTGGAAGGGACCTACAGTTTTATGCCGATTCCGAACGGCGAGTTGGGAGCTTTTTCATAGGCAATATTACTCTCAGAGGTTTGCCATTTCCTGCTGAGAGGACAGCCGCCGAAAGAAAAATTTTTGTTTTTCTTTTTTTTTCGGTGTTAGCAGCAACGGAGTCTTGAACCTGGGTTCGAGCGTCGCATTTGACTCGCGGCCTAACGCACTAGCCAGCTGAGCTACGGCGGCTACGGCGGAATACCACTTTAGCGGCCTAAATAAAGACCAACTAACTATGAAGGTTAGGTCAAATCAGGTTTGAGTCGTTTGAGAAGCGACCATCTTGGCTCTTTGTCACCCCAGGATCTATCCATATCTCTTCGGAGGTCGGGTAGATTTAAAAGACATTACAGAGAACATCAACTCATAGTACAATGGACGCTTGTAATGTCTGAGTGCTGCGTTTTTTAGAATGTTCCAAAAAGGAAAAAAACAACTATAAAGAAAAGTGTTTGAGGTATGGAAAAAGATAATGATTTCTTTTCAGAGTGTTTACCTGACTCATATTAAATTCATTTTCATTTCCATTTCTATGCAAAATGGCTGCAACAGACTGAAGCAAGACATCAATTTGTCCAAAATTCCTGACTTCCTAGATTAAATATAAATTATTTCCTTTCTGAAGAACTCGTGGAAATGCAGTTTCTCACTTAAGGAACTAACAGCACTCCCTTCCGGGCCATTCCAACCATTCTTCCCAGTAAGAACTTTGCAACAGTAAACTTGCATACTGTCGGCATTCATAATATTTTATAATGAATCGCATTAAATTTCTTCATCTCTATTTTTGTTTTCTGTTTCATGACATAACAATTAATTTAAATTTTTAAAGCAAATGTAAATTTGATTTAGTTTTTTGTGCTTTGAAAATTAATGCACTTTTTCTCGCATGCAATAAATATTGCATTAAAACTCGCTTCTATTCATAATTGAATACATTAATTCCCCATTATTGCTTAATTTATGCATTGCGTTTAATTATTCAATACAAAATTGACAAAAAATGCAACAAAATTGTTAAAACTTTTCAAAATTAAAACCAAATTGCTTTAAAAAAATAACACAAATGGCTCTCTTTAACACATTAAATTTTATGCAACATTTGTATGAGCAAAACCACTTCAGGGATTCGCAACAACTGATACCTGCCATACAGCAGCGGCCTACAGGACCTACATTTCGCCGCAGTCATGTCAGCACAAATGCCACATTGAATTCGAATGTCGTAGACAGCGACGTGGCAGTGAGTCTCTTGGGGTGACGCCGCATGGAAAGCAGCCTACACCCGCATACAGGTCCATATAATTACATATTTACATCAAACACATGCAGGTAGATGAGCGCGTTTGTTGTTGTATAGTTAACAACATGTGTCAAGCTTGTCGTTCTAGTCGACATTCGATAAGACAAGTAAAGCAAATTGCAGCTTAATCTAATTTATGGCCCAATGACTGCGGTCAGCTTTAATAAAATTGACAAACTATTGATTTGTATTGCTACGGTGCTTATTTTTATTTGTTTTTGGCTACCATTGATGCTCGTACGCTGCACCAACTCATGCATGCAATGGCGGTATTCACAAGCAGTGGCAAAGAGATGGTTTACTTCGAACGGCAGCAAAATTCATTCATAACCGATTTTTTCCAACCTTTTTGCTTTACAGTATCTTTCTGTATACAATTTGGGTTTCAACAGACCTAAATGCAACCCTGGGCCAAGTCGAAATTAATATAAATCAACGGATTTTTAAGCTATTTTAGTGAGATCTCACACCTTTGTGTAATTTAAGGAATATTTCACTTTCACATTTCAGTCTTAAGTACAATTTGAGTTTTGTTAGACCTAAATGCAACCCTGGGCCGTGTCAAAATTAATAAAAATCAACCGACTTTTAAGCTATCTTAGTGCGATTACACACATTTCAGTTATGTTAGGAATATTTTACAGTTTTGAGTGCAATTTGGGTTTAGTCAAACCTAAATGCAACCCTGGGTCATGTCGAAATAAATAAAAACCAACAAATTTTTTAGCTATCTTAGTTCGATTTCACACATTTCAGTTATGTTGTGAATATTTTACAGTTTTGAGTGCAATTTGGGTTTTTTCAAACCTAAATGCAACCCTGGGTCAAGTCAAAATTAATAAAAACCAACAAATTGTTTAGCTATCTTAGTGCGATTTCACACATTTCAGTTATGTCAATTCAGTTATTTTGTCAAACCTATATTAAATGCAACCCTGGGCCATGTCAAAATTAATAAGAATCAACAGATTTTTTAAGTTAACTTAGTGCGATCTCACACATGTCTGTCACTTAGGAAATAGAAAATTACAAAAACTTGAGTTTATAACTTTTTGAAGTGTTTTTTCATTGGTGTTAAAGTAAAAAATTTAAAAAATTTTGAGTTTCGTGAACAGTAAAATACACCCAATTCTAAATATTATTCTGTGAATTTTAAAATAGTCTCAATTGAATGTAAAAAAGGATGAAATAAATTAATTTTAATAGCGATAAAAGTTTTCGATATTCGATAAAAGTTTTACGTATTGTGAATGCCGCCATTGCATGCGTAGAAAAATGATTTCAAAGTCACTGAAGCTTAGTGGCAGCAAATCAATTTGAATTACTTTGTGCACATGCCAAATTTTTGGTGCTAAAACTTGTTGTACATGACAGTTGCTACAACTTTCTACAAGACAAACAAATAAACTGAATAACTAACAATTACGACAGACACACTTCTCACCCTCACACTTCGATAAGTAGAGTGAAAGTTGTTTGAAAATACAGCAAAACCAGACATTCAGACAATCGCACAAACACGAAACAAGAAGCCGGTGGCCGTTGCCATGTCGATGACAAAGGCGAACAAGAAGCAGCGCCCAAAACCTGCAAAATAAAAGCTACATTGAAAGCTACAAAGCAGCATTAACCTGCAGCCAACGAGTGTTTATGATGACATTGACTGCTGGTGTTAACATAAAATAAATAAACACACACACCACGCAGTGAGACACACGGCACACCAACAACATGCAGCAGTTAGTTGGTTTATTTGACGTACAATGAAAATGTTTACCAGAGTTTATTTACCAAAGCAACGCACCCAGGTAGCGCCCAAAAGCAAATAATAACTGCGCACATTGAATCTGCCTGAGGCGCAAAAAATCGTACGTTGCTTCGTGTGTGCGTTGATTACTTTAAGCATTCAGCGAAGCGTTCACTTTGAAGTGTCTTCGAGTGGCGCTTGTTTTTTTTTTTATTTTGCCGCTTGATTGCTTCGCTTTTGGCGTTGTTGTTGTTGTATTTTTAATGATCAATTATGCTGTATATGCATTGCAATTTAAATGGCGATTGGAAATGCAAACAATATATAAGTGGCATAATTTGAATCTAAATGGAAATATGAGCACAAATAAATATCACTCATACGCCCCCAAGTGTTGAAGTTGTAGAGCGTTTGAAGAGATTGTTTTTTTTTTTTTAATTTTTAACCGAAAGATTGAGTTACAGCTGGAATATGAAAGCAGATGATAATTTTAATTAATTGTGAGTTTTAAATTAAATCATAATGAATTTTTTTGGGTCAATTGGTCTGGTTATGATGAATAACATTTGCAAAGGAGGCAATATTCAAATGCAAATAAATATTACTCATACGCCCCCAAATGCTGAACTTGTAGAGCGTTTGTAGAAATTGATTCTTTTTTAATTTGTAACCGAAAGATGGAGTTACTGCTGGAATATGAAATCAAATGATAATTTGAATTAATTGTGCGTTTTAAATAAATTAAATCATAATGAATTTCTTTGGGTCAATTTGTCTGATTATGATGAAGAACATCTGCAAAGGAGGCAATATTCAAATACAAATAAATATCACTCATACGCCCCCAAATGCTGAACTTGTAGAGCGTTTGTAGAAATTGTTTTGTTTTTAATTTTTAACCGAAAGATTGAGTTACTGCTGGAATATGCAATTATTGAAATTGTCAGTTTTAAATTAAATCATAATGAATTTCTTTGGGTCAATTGGTCTGGTTATGTCGAATAACATCTGCAAAGGAGGCAATATTCAAGTACGAATAAATATCATTCATAGTGCTGAAGTTGCAGAGCGTTTGTAGAAAATAATGTTTTTACTTTGCAACCACAAAGATTTTAACTACTGAAATATAAAGTTATATGAAACTTTTATCAATTATGAGTTTGAAATTAAATCATAATTAACTTCTTTGGGGCCACAGGCCTGGTTTTTACGATTAAAATCCGCAAGGGAGGCAAAATTCCAAACAAATATCACTCATACGACCCTAAGTGTTGGAGTTGTGGAGCTCGTTGCTTATTTAATTTGCAACCACAAAGAGTTTAACTACTAAAACATTAAGTTACATGAGAAATTTTAATTAATTATGAGTTTTAATTAAATCATAATCAACTTGCGGCATTTTTTAATGAAGAGTTTTACTGCTGAAATATAAAAATGAGAATTTTTTATTAATTATGACTTTTTAATTAAATCATAATCAACTTGCGGCATTTTTTAATGAAGAGTTTTACTACTGAAATATAAAATGAGAATTTTTTATTAATTATGAGTTTTAAATTAAATCATAATCAACTTGCGGCATTTTTTAATGAAGAGTTTTACTACTGAAACATAAAAATGAGAATTTTTTATTAATTATGAGTTTTGAATTAAATCATAATCAACATGCGGCATTTTTTAATGAAGAGTTTTATTACTGAAATATAAAAATGAGAATTTTTTCATTAATTATGAGTTTGAAATTAAATCATAATTAACATGCGGCATTATTTAATGAGGAGTTTTACTACTGAAATATAAAAATACATCAAAATTTTTATTAATTACGAGTTTCAAATTAAATCATAATCAACTTCTTGCGGCATGCCTCGAAATGTTGAGTTTAAAATAAAAAAAAAAATTAAAATTAAAGTAATTATTTCTCATTATTTTTATTATTAATCATGAGAAATATGAAAAAGAAAACTCTTTACTCATTCCCCTAAATTATTCTGCTATCTCCCACAAACTCAAATACAAAGAATAACACCTTTCAGTGAGTACACAAGCGTTTGGCCAATATTTTTCTTCAATTAATTCAAATATAAAATATCACTCATACGCACCCAAGTGCTGAAGTTGTAGAACGTTTGTAGAAATCAAAGTTTTTACTTTGCAACCGCAAAGAGTTTAACTACTGAAACATAAAATTACATGCGAATTTTTATCAATTATGAGTTTCAAATTAAATCATAATCGACTATTTAAATTGTTCAATGATTTCTCAGAATAAGAAAAAAGAAAATTCTTTACTCATCCCCCTAGATTATTCTGCTCTCTCCCACAAACTCAAATACGAAGAATAACACCTTTCAGTGAGTATAAAACAATTCAACTATAAAATATCACTCATACACCCCAAGTTAACGAAATATGTGAACCAAATTGCAATGATGTAAAGAACACAAACTAACAACAAACAAAGCAATTATGTTAAAATTCAATTCGAATTATGTACGTTTGAGCAAAAGTGCAGTCGTGCTGTCAAAATAACGTCATGTGGGGCGCCGCATGGTGTAAGTGAAAATTTGAGCGTCTGTCGAAAGCAGTCGAGCACACACACACACACTGACAGAGGCACAGACACACGAAAAGCGCGTTTATGTACTGCAAGCACTGAACGAATTGTCGCATTTATTTGAAACTTGTGGCGTATTTATTTGTGGGTCTGCATACAAATGACTTTTTAACGCCGCATTGGCATCGCATGACTGGCTGACAGTCTGACAGTAACGGCTCTCTTTGGTATGCCATCCGACGCGCACAAATGGGTTGCTGCAGTTGTTTTGGGTTACTTGTTAATTTATTTGCTTGGTTGATGGGCTGTCTGGCTGTTTTGCTTGTTGTCGCTGCAAAGCGCCCAACACGCATTAACAATTAATTAACCGTACAATTGTTATGCTAATTGTGCTTTGGGGCGACACGTGCACACACCGGCGGCCTCAAGTGTTGCTAAATGCATGCAACATTAATTAATTGTGTGTGAAAATTTAAGCGTTTCGCTGGGCCTAAAGCCAGGCTGCAGCCATGTTGTGTTTAGTTAACCCTTTAGTTCAGATATTCTATTTTTCTTTTGGATATTTTTTCTTTATATTTGGAATAAGTTGGGTTCCACTTTTTACGAACAGTAAATCATCTCGACACGTGTTAGGGTCCACTTTATGCAATTTTTTCAAGTTCAGTGTATTCACAGAACTTCGTCTTCATGCAAACTGCAAAGTTAAATGCTTTTACTAGTGCACGCTTATTTTTGTCAGCTGCATTTCATTTGCATAATGCACGCTATTTGCTTAAATTTGTTGTTGCTTACTGTCCGCTGAGTGTGAAAATAGGTTACAGTGGTGGCGTCAGTTGTCGACGCAGCGGAACACTCAAGCGGTGCACTCTCAGTGCGAAAGCCGTGTCAACAGCGCTGCAAGGATTTAAACTTGACCTTCGTCGACCTTGTCTTGTTGCGCAGACACTGCAAGGATGCATTGTCATACTGAAGCTAAAGTTGCGCTGCTCCTCAAGCAGACAACTGCATTGTGTATTGAAAATATTTACATTAGAAAAAAAAAAATTCGCATTGAAAGTTTTCGCTTTGAAAGTATTTGCATTGAAAGTAGCGCGTGTCAGCTGGTAATGTCAGTTTTTATATTTTTTTGTATACTTTAGCGCCCTCAAGACAGCGTCTCTAAATCCATTTGCTAGCATGCAATTTTTAGACTTTTATAGCAAACTTTCTACACGCAAAAATCAAATAACATTTTTGTACCCTAAACCAAAAATCACGCACTCTGATGCACTGAAATTGCAATTCGACGAAGAAGAAGAAGTGGAAAAACTCGTCAAATTCTGCAGCAAACCGAGCACAATAACATATCCTTCGAACACAAACCCACTAAAACCCCAAGCAAACAAATATCTAAATCACCTTATACAAGACTTTTGTAACCCACAAAAAACCAAATAAAAATGCATTGTTCTTAAACTATTTTTGTACCAACCCAAGTAAAAAAAAATTAAAATTTAATAACAAAATTTAAAAAATAAATCCCGGTGTCAATAAGCGCGCATAGAAACAGCAACTACAAGGAATTTAAAAAACGAACTCACTTTTGCATTCGAATCCTCCGTAGCAGAAACGTCATTTTATAGCCGTTCACAATGTCGGTGGACTTGAGCGCCCAACACGAGCCCACCGTATCGGTCATCACCACTGTGCCAGTGGCGCAGAATGGCGGCGAAATGGACGCACTGCTGCTGGGACGCATCGGGGTAAGTTGTGCTTTGCATCAGCACTTTTAGTGCATACTTTTTAGTACTTTTCCTCAACACGTACTATGTGAACATGCAACACTTTCGTACTCGTACTTGCAAACTTAGCTGAACTTTGTATGAATTCTAGTTGGTAGCGTTTTGTGGATGACTTTAATGTACTGTTTGCTGACTGCGTAGCTGCTACTTATTTTTCTCTCACTCTCATACACACTCACACACACACACACATACAAAATCATACATTTCTGCGTTAGTGTGTAGTGTAAATGTTGCTCATGTGTGCGCTGGACAGTTTGTAGAAAACTATGCTTAATACTTACTTGTCTACTAGAATTCACTTTCACACTCTGCATGACTGGAATGCCTGCAAATGCTGCAGCGATACAAGTGTCGGGTGCTACCAGAAACTTTCTACCACCTGGAGCACGAGATGGACAGCAAATTCTTTCAAGTGGCATTCAAGGTGATACATTTTTTGTTTTTGGTTTTGTTTTTGTTTTTCACGGAAACAGTTGCTCAGAAGTCTGAGATATTATATTTAGTGTAATCATTGTTTATGTTCACTGAAATTTATATGACAACAAATGAAAGAAGTAAATGAAAGAAGTGAATTTTGAAGAAGAGATCCTTATTATGGTTTCTATTTTGTATTTTTTTTTTTAGTACGCTTAAAGGTGAAAGAAAGTGTTCTGTAAATTTGAAGTCACCAACTACATAGTAAGTCCACGTATGCCTGAATATATCATTCGTATGTATCAACTCGGAATTTCAGTCAATAATACTGATTTCGTTAGCGAGAAATTAATACACTTTTAGCACAGAACCACCCACTCAAGTCAATGTCTCATGCTTTTTTTTTTTTGGTCACCCACAGTTACGAAATATTTAACTTCAGCTTTGTCTCCTTTAACCCTTTCGCTATTTTGTTGCCATATGGCAACATGCTACTTTGTGGACGTCTGCATCCTCTATGGCTGCAAGAATACATTTTTTTGTTGGTCTTTAGAATAGTTTGAAGTTTTAGGAAAAATACGAAATTAATAAACTGAATATTTAAGTTTAAAGAAGAGAAGTATACCCTTTTTTAATGGTATATCTTGACATAGTAAAGGAAGAAGAAGCAGAAAAAATTAGATAACTTTTTAATTTGACGTTTTCTTTAAATTTAGATACTTTTATTTTTTTTTTTAATTTTGGCTGAAGTAAATGAAGAACTATTCAAATTTTCGTTATGCGTAAACAATTTTATGTTTAAGTAATTATTACAGCCACAGCGATGTGGTTGCTCTCATAGAAAAACACTCTAAAATACAGGGTCTGAGTATACAAATTAAAAACTTTCTTATGGAATATTGCTAATATAAGCACATAGAAGCCTAAAACGTAAAATTTAAAATTTTACAAGAAGAAAAGAAAGCAAAGAAAACAAAACTACTACTACTACTAAACTACTTTATAAAAGAAAAAATGAAACTGACTTATGAAAAGTGAATATTTATGTGAACAAAAGACACATTTCTCTAAACTAGACCTATCTTCGACTAGTCTCATCATAGTGGCTTGCCAGGCTGTAATCCACATCATTAAATCGTATATTTTAGAATATCTTCAGCCTCTGAGAACGATCAAGGATTTAAATTCAAACAGTGCTGGCTGTTTGTCCCGAAAAAAATATAAATGAAATATTTTCAGTCACTGAGAACAATTAAGAAACTTCAAACTTTGCTGGCTATCTGGTCTTTGAAATATGAAAAAACATCGTCAGCCCCTAAGAACATAACTTCAAAGTTTCTGGCTGTCTGGTCTCTGAAATAAAAAATTAAATATCTTCAGTCTCTGCGAACAATAAAGGAACCCAACTTCAAAGTTTCCTGGCTATCTGGTCTCTGAAATAAAAAATAAATATCTTCAGTCTCTGGCAACAATCAAGGACCCAACTTCCAACTGTGCTGGCTATCTGGTCTCTGAAATAACAAATTAAATATCTTCCCAACTTCCAACTTCCAGCTGTCTGATCTTTGAAATAAAAAATTAAATATCTTCAGTCTCTGAGAACAATCAAGGAACCCAACTTCAAAGTTTCCTGGCTATCTGGTCTCTGAAATAAAAAATTAAATATATTCAATCTCTGAGAACAATCAAGAAACCCAACTTCAAACTTTGCCGGTTATCTGGTCTGTGAAATAAAAAATTAAATATCTTCAATCTCTGCGAACAGAATCTAAGCTCGACATTCGCTGAAAGGAAAGATAGCAATTTGTCAGGAAGAAATGCATTGCGACATCCCAAAAAACTACGCAACTAAAAGTGATATCGTATTTTTGGTTAAATTTTAAGGCATTGAAACTTAAATCTAATATTTGATAGTTAGTCTCTAAAACTATTCTAAATAAATCTGTGTAGAGCAATTTTATTTACACACAAGAAATGCTTTCCTCGAATATTCTATGCGCACAAGAATTTGCAGCAGCTTTGTATATTAGAATTCTTGGTATCAATTTTTCAACTAAAATGAAAACCCCAACCAGAAATCAATACAAAATTCACATGAATAACTGATATTACTTTTTGGAAGTTAAAATTGCCTTTGTTTGTTTACAAAACTAATAAATGTAACCAGTGATGCACAACAATTTCGAAGAATGCCAACGCGAAGTGGCTGTGTGGCACATAGTGTGTGCTGTCATAGAATGGGAAATAGTGCAAATGACGCACGTACAACGCGCAAATCGCCTTAAGCTGTTGCAATTCCCGAACTCGTTGACCTCGGCACGCGCACTCGTAGCAACTTTTCCAATTTAATAAATAGAAAGTACAAATTGACTTTGGCTGTGTGCTGAAAAATGCATTGAGCTCACCTGCTCGCGCTGCAATGAACAGCAAAATTCACCCGTTGGTGATGTGTTGTTTTTGTGGCATGTTGCACAACGACGCAAAGAGCGTAGCTGCCGCATTTATGGGTTATTGTCGTAAATCAAAATTTGTTTTATTCATGCAGCAACAAATGGTTTCATTTGGTGGCATTAACGATCGGCGAGCTTCACCATGGACTGTGAATACACCACATTGTTGACATATTGAAATAGATTAGAATTAAATACAATCCTCAAACCAACCACCAACTGATCGAAATGTGATGTCACACTACTAAAAAAGGCCTTCACAATTGCAATCATGCAGTATTATTCTCCTCGGTGAATGACGCCACTTTTTCCCTTAGCACTGTTCACTCCCTACGTTGGCTATCAGCTGCCATGTTCAATGAATTTGTGGCAAATTTTTAAACATGGCCAATATTTATGTTGGATGCTCAAGGATGACACGTTGCTAGTTTGTTAACCTTAAAGTGCACCCTTCGATATTAAATTCGATTGCCAGTTGGTTTCAGACAATATGTTGTGTGCTATGGTGTGTTGTTGTTGTTATTTGTTCACAACAACCCAACCCTCATAACAATGTGCAAATTTCCTGGGGATATTGAAATTTGCTTGCTGCGCGCACGTGCGCGTATAGCTCCAGCTATGTGTGTGTGTGTGCGTTTGTGTGTGTTGGGATGAGCTTTCGAACTTATATTTATTTGAGTTCTTTAATCTACTTGTGTTGGATTTTGACATACGTCCTGAATAAGAAATATTTTGCTGCTTATGGTTTTTTGTGTGATTTACTTAGCTGCCTACGGACGTTTCGTTTTTGAATGCGTGACTATTGGTTTAAAAGATAAGCAAATCTGTACAATAAACATTATTGATTGTCTAAGAAGAGTGAAATGATTGATGATCATAAAAGAATTTGTACTACTAGAACAGATTAGGTAGCCGAATTGCCACTGGGAGGTCAGATAGCTTCAAACCGAGGAAAACTAGTTCAATCTTTTGATGAACGAGTGTAGATTTGAAATTTTAATTTTCCCCAGAAAGAATAGTCAGCGGTACTGCAGAGCTGGGCAGTTCCTTTCGAAGCCGCGCTTCGTTGTCAGCTCTGCAATGTCAATCCAATCATTCTCAAATATTCATATGAAACAAGCGGGCGTGGACCGCCCATACAACTAAATTCTTTTATATGGAATTGCTTCGGAATTGTAAGCCGCACAGCATTTAAATTTGGTGTATCGTTGCTTCATAGATGTGTCATTCTACTCGTGGGATTTGATCGCAGTACTGTAAGTCCACATCAATGAAACCTGGTACAAACTTTCCACTTACTAGCACAATTCGACTAGAAGAAAGTTATGAACATTGGACAAGGGAGCGTGGTACCGCCTCCATTTTTATATAAATAGATTGTTTGTCCTGACTGACTGATTGATTTATTGATTTATCATCGCCCAGCCCAAACCGCTGAAGCTGCACACATGAAATTTGAACTGTAGGTACATCTTAAAGAATAAACCTCCGCTAATACGAGATTTTTCGCAATTCGGGGTCTAAAGGGGCAAAACATGTGTTAAGGTATTGTATGAAGAAACGTGAGTTAGTAGACATATTGATTTCAAACTTCCTGAAAATACTCTAAATCAAAAATAATTCGACACCTATTGTATAATTTTTCAAAAATCCAAATTTAACTGGGCCAACAATGGGTTTGTTTATGGGAAGACTCCGAAAAAAAACATGAACCGATGGACCCATTGACATTAAAAATTTTAAAAATACTTAAAATAAAAAAAGTGCGTTTCTAACTGTATCAACGACGGGTTAAAAGTATATAAGGAGAAACACATTTTTTTGAGCCTTTTGTCTTCAAACTTGGTGAAAGTACTTCAAATGTAAAATAACTCGATACGTGTTTTTCATCTTTGCGAATATTACAATCGGACGTGGTCAACGACGGGTTAAAAGTTTGCATATAGAGACTGTGAAAAAACATGAATTAATTAATAAATTAATGGGGCCACCATTGACTTCAAACTCGGTGAAAGTACTCTTACTGAAAAATAATTTTATATGTGTTTTTCACTTTTTTGAAAATCAAAATCTAACGGGGTCAACAATTGGTTAACAGTTTGTATGGAGAAACACGATGTATTGGGCATTTTCAAACTTGGCAGAAGCACTTCAAACGGGAAATAATTAAAACGTGCTTTTCATTTTTTTGAAAATTGAAATCTACCATCGTACACCAAGGGTTAAGAATTTGTTTAGAGTAAATGTGAAAACACATGATTTGATGGGCCTTTTGACTTCCAAATTTTTGAAAACACTTGAAATCAAAGATAATTAGACACATGTTTTTTTTAATCAAAATCTGACACGATCAACAATGGGTTAAGAATTTGTATCAGAAGAAACAAGAGAGCTTGCGTGCAAAGCTGCGAAGAAAATTCCATATAAATTTTCAACGATATAAAGGATTAAAATTTTCAAAGGACCTTTTTCATATTCTTTTTTTACAAATAGATAAAAAGTCAATTTTATTTCAATTTTTGAAGCTTTTCTCTTTCATTTAATATACATATCGCCATATTCTAACGAGGTTAAGTATTTTTTATATTTTTTATATTTTTTATCCCCTTCAAAATTTTGAAATCCTTTTAAAAGGACAAAGGATGTAGAAATGAAAAACTGAGTACGCAGTATTACTATGTTTGGTCTCTAGTTTCACGCCCATATGGATTTTTTCCGGTGTGAAAATTTTTTTAAATTTTTGTTGCACGGTGTTATCGAAGAGTTTTGCTTTGACGCGAGAAAGGTTTGCTTCTGTTTGTGTAAAAAAAACTTTTTTAAAAACATTTATTAAACATTTAGTAATATTTATTGAACATCTCTACTGATTTACACAATTTTTAAAAAATAATTTTGATTAATTTTATTTTTATTTTATCTATTTTATTTTGTTTTATTTTTAAATTTCAACAAACGTCTTTTGCTGCTGTCACTTTCTCATTTTTTTTTTGGTTCGGTCTATTGTGAATGAATTGGTTTATCGATAACAGCACAACACAGGGTTGCATGCAAAAACAAACTCAATTTTTGAAAAATTTAGCTATAATCTAAATTGAGATTCTTGTATGACAAATTGAGCTCAATTTACACCTAAATTGAGGATAAATTGAGAAAATGTATAAATTGTGTAATTTAGCTGGCAGTCTGAATATGGTATAACGCATTATCCTTCATACATATACAGTCTATCAAAAAACCTCTTCGTCATAATAAAATTTGGCAAATTTATGCGTAGCCTAAGTAACAAACACCTCAAACTATACCAAAATTCTTATCTACACATTGGCATTAACTCTCAAAAACCCACGACAATCTCATCACGCATTCACAAATTCCCGCACATCTGTTGTAGACAGCCATAAATTATGGAATTTATGCTGCGCACTTACCATATCGGCTTCTATCAGCCACTAACTTCCCTTTCCATTGCTTCACTTCACTCTTAGACACCAATTCGTAGTCGTCAATGCCGCAGGCAGTTCAAATCGTTTTACTTTGGGGAAATCAAAGGCATTTGAATGCAAAAACGAAAGTCAGCAAATATAAAAACGAGTTGAAAGACAAAAGTTCGAAAGCGAATATGACCGAAAGCGGCAACACGCTGTCAACAGCCATTCAACACACATTTCGATTAAGTTTTGCAGATATTTGATTGCGCCGCATTGTGTGAAAATTGAGCCATAATACTGGCAAGCAGAGTTATGACGAAAAGTGTCTATAGGGAAATTAATTTTCGGTTTCTCTTTTGTGCGTTTTTGTGCGTCTTTGCAGAGAATTTCAGTTGGCTGATTATATTTGGCGTTAAGCATTAAATCGGCGATTATTGGTTAATATCGGATATGGGAAGATATTCGTGTTGAAGTGTTGTTATTATTGTTATTGTAAAACTTGAGATAAACTTTTTTGTAGACTACTTGTTGAAATATTGCGTAGGCAGTTATGTATCGCTGGCTTCAGTCACTCTGAAATTTTTGAGTTCATTGTGGGTAAATCAGCTTTTAGTGTACTCAACAGTACTCAACTCAATATAAACATGAATGCTTTTTTAAATCTATTTTTGTAGCCAACACGACAATGTTCGTTATGTTCACTAGAACTCTTCTACCATAAACTTTTTTGTATTTTATGTAGTTAAATAGAAACAATTGCTTCTCATAGTCATTAGTTATTATTCTCTTTATATATTCAGCTATGTAGCTGCATTGCCAAACTAAAACTAAAACAATTTAATTTCAATGCTTCAATATTTTCCACTACTCGTAGTTCAAACATTGCTCGCCTCAACTCTTTGCATCAATTCAATTTCTCATCAAAACTATGTACAGCGCCGTATGTCGCTTTGTCCGCTGTTGCAGTATTCTATTTCTTAGACACACACATACAAACATACGTTATGTCTGCAATATGCTCTTACTGCCAAAAAAAAAACCAAATACATTCTGGTATATCTTCAGTACTTCAGCATTTTCCAGCGCATGCAAATTTTCTTATAATGCTTTTTGCTATGAAACTTTTACTTACTTTTGCTCACGTTTCAAATTAAATGCAAAGATTTTTAACTCTCAATAGAAACAAATGTAAACAGCAACAATGCTGCGATATTAAATAATTCTCTTTTTTCTTTCTTCTTCTTTCCCAACAATCACACCCAACCAAACGTAAACGTGTACTCCCCTCAAAAAACAAAAAAAAATAAAAATAAAAAATACGCAAATGAACAAAACAAAAAATACGCGAAAAAACATTCATGCACAAACGTAAACACAAAAAACCCAAACAACAACAAAATGTTTACAAAAAACAAAAACAAAAATTGCGCTCATACCCAACAGCATCCGGTAAGTAGCGAGAAATATGCACAAATATATATATAAACAAGATATGTTAATATGATTTGTTATTGCTTAAGGACTAAAAAATGCCAGCTACCACATTTTTGTGGAGACAAAAACATTAAAATAGCATCAAAGGCTTAGAAACTGGATTGAGACTTTACAATAAGAATTTCGTTTTGATCATGAAGCATAAAGTTAAACAGTTGCTACGCAATTTCCTGTACCAGAACGAACGCAATTTTGCATGTTAGCTCACTCAAAGATGAAGAAATTAAGATGAAGAAGTGGTGCAAAAAAAGATCTCAGTTCTCTGCATAATCAATCACCTGTTCAATCAATTTCTTTTAATAATGTTGTGCTGATAAACTTCTATGTGATCAATCACCACAATAAGGAATGAATTAATGCAATTTGGATTTAATTGTTTGCTCTGAATAGATGAAAGTTGATACAAACTATCAACAGAATGCTTTCAATATTTTATTCATTTCTGAAAAACATTAATCTTGGATCCCAAAAATATCATCTAACCATTTGAATATCTGTCTACAGTTCTGTGACATGCTTTTTCTGTCAACACTTTTCAATAGACAGAAATATGTTAAAGGATCTCAGGTGTTAAAAATAAATATTTACAACAAAATACACTAACATAATGCTTTCAAAAGAAATCTTTATTCGTTTGATACTTTTCAAACTCTTCAAAGAGTAAACCAACAAAAGCTTCCAACATAAAAATCAAACAATCAAAAAAATATTTTCAGGTTTAAAACAAACTCAGCTGTTTTTATCTATCCAAATCAATCACCAAACTTTAAAGTGATATTAGAACAACGCACCATTTTCCTCTTTTTTTCTGGAATGGCAATGATTAAGCAAAATTTTCATCACTTGTTTGGTGTATTTGAATAGTTGAAGAGGTCTAAGGCTGTTCATAGCGATAAGTGTTTTCAATAAACACTCTGCGCCACTTAGTGCTTCGTGTCATTGATAAACCTAATTAAACGGAAGACTTTTCGAACACTTCTAGCACAATCAATGTTGTCATTCACAACCTCGTTTTTCCACATCTAGAATCAATTGTATACATCTGTCAACGACAAACTAAGCAACGTCTGCAGCGACAGCCACTGGGCACAACTTGAATTGTCTGCTTTAAAGTTGCTTCATAACTTTTTTACTTCGACATATTAAAACACTAAGCGTATCGTTTGTGTCTACTTTACTGTCTTCCTACAACAAATATTTATTTATTACACTGGACAACAGCATGTCTGTTGCATGAAGTTTTTTACATGATTCTGAATAGTTTTTTCACGCTGATTTCAAAACCATACTCCGTTTTTATGTAACAGCTCTAGTTTTCGCAAAAAATGGGCGTGCCACTTTTTGAAATTTTCCTCGACTTTTTTCACATTTTCGACTGTAATAACGAACCAATAACCCTATCGACATAATTTTTATATCGTTGCACTTACAACATTTCATGCCATCTTTTTTGACATCAATCAATTTTATGCGTTCTAAATTGGCGTTGTAATAAGGTTTGAAAGTAGGAAAATTTTGAATTTCAAGGCGTTTTTTCTGATGGCGAAAATTGTACAGATGTTTCATAAATCAAGTTACGAAGTATATGAATATCTTAAGAAGAAACATCAAGCAATACAACGCAGCCAAATTATTTGGCGGAATACACATTCACATCGAAATAATAGCAAAAATTCACCATAGTCATTTTCATCACTTTTCATACTTCTTCCTTAAAAAATTAGGAGCCTCAAAATATGTAAAGTTTTTAATTTTTTTTTGTTTAAGCAATTCAAAATCTTTTTGTTTTTTGCTTGTATTTCAAACTATAAATGGAACATATAAAAGAGCATATTTTGAGGCCCCTAATTTTTTAAGGAAAAAGTATGAAAAGTGATGAAAATGACTATGGTACATTTTTGCTATTATTTCGATGCGAATGTGTATTCCGCCAAATAATTTGGCTGTGTTGTATTGCTTGATGTGTCGGCTTTCATTATACACCTAACTCATTAATTGCTTTACAAAAAATTTGTATGTTTTTGACCATCAAAGAAAACGCCTTGAAATTCCATATTTTCCGACTTTGAGGTCCAAGTACCGCGAAATTTTAAAACTTATAAAAATAAGTTGCATCGGAAAAGAAGCCGTGCGGTGTTGTTAATGCAATAAGGTGAAAATGATGTCAACCGGTTTATTGGTATAGAAATTACGATCAAAAATATGGAAAAAGTATAGGAAAAACTGAAAAAATGGCACGGTAACTATATCTCACTAACTAGAGCTGGTAAAAAAAATCTGAGGATAGATTCGAAATCAGCGCACCAAAATTAGTAAGAAACAGTAGAAAAACTCCATGCAACAGAAAAAACGTGTTTTTGTTGTGCTGTGTTATCATTTATTACACCGTGCGACAGTAGTTTTGACCCATCAAAACGATTATATAGGCGTGAAACTAGAGTATATTCTTTGTAACGTGGTGTACTTAGGTTTTTAGGACTTTAAATTTTTAAGGTCACACACATTTCAAAAATATTTTATTTTTATTTTTGTGATTGTGCATTGATCGAGATATGAAAATCAAATGGAAGAAGAAACTTGTCGCTTTTTGACTAAATTTTCTATTTTGAACTTTCAGGACCAAAATATGTCAGTGCATGGAAACTTATTTTTTCACTCTACTTAAATCAATGAAGATAGAAAAATTAAATTTTGATGTACAGTGGCGGACAAAAGTGTTCACGAATTTTCGTGAGTTAGAAAGTTTATTAATGTTTTTACTTTTTAATAACAATAAAAAAAATTTAAGGACATAGTTTTTAAATTGAATATTTTTTTTAACTGAAAAACAACAAACAAACTATTATAATCATATAATAATAAATTAAAAAACACTAAAACTCAACAAAAGTGGTGTGAACAGTTTTGACGCATATATGTATTATACTACAGACCGAGATCCAACCGAGATCCAAAAATTGTATTCAAAATGATTCATCAAAAAACTTCAAAGATATCAAAGCATACATATTGAAAAAGACCTTACGAAAATAATTGGTCTTTTTTTTTCAAAAGGATTCATTAAAAAACTTCAAAGATATCAAAGCATACATATTTGAAAGGACCTTACGGAAATAATTTGGTCCTGAAAGTTGAAAATAGAAAATTTACTGAAAAGGCCAAAATTTGCTCTTTCAATTGGCACCCATATCTTCAACATTGCACAACCGCAAATATTAAAAAAAATTCTTTGAAATGTGTATGTCCTAAAAATGAAAAAAAAGGATTGAATCAGTAAACGCAAATCTGAGTATGCCATATTATGTACAATGAATGACCCCTACTTTCACACATATATCATCTTTTGTATGGTTCTCAGCAAAATTGATTTTTTTGTTGCACGGTGTTAGCAATGCGCATAAATACATAACCAAACAACTGCACACATATCTCATGCAAACATAAAGTGCTCAAATTTACTTCAAAACACTTTTCGGTGCTGTCTTCATATTTCAGCAATAATGGCGTCGCAAAGTTGCGATTTGCTGTCATTTTTATTGTTGTTATTGCTCATGAATGTGTCTAATATTTGCGATTAGGATTTTTTTCATATGTGTGTGCAGCCTACACACCCACACATACTCGTACAATCAAACATATATTACAATATTTGTGTTGCCACCATTTACATAAATAAATATGTGAATTGCCTGCAGGTTGCCGCGGCTACCTGAGTGGTTGTTACAATGTTTGTGCTGCTGTAGTTGTTGTTGTTGTTGCTTTCAGTGCTGCTCCCGATGTGACCATATTTTGCCATTACGGCAGCTACCTTATTCGTTGTTGCTGTTTTTGTTGTAGCTTTTTATTATGTTCGTAAACAATTTTTTTACACTCAATCAAACCCCAAACGTCTAAAAAGCAGTCGTGCGCGACCAGGACGTGCCCAATGTTGTTGCTGGCAATGCAGACAAAGACGCCGGTGATGATATCGTGAAATAAGTAGCCATGAATATTATTAACATTGCCGTGTGCTGCGGAAAGGGTAGAAGCAACAACAACAACGTTGATTTCTTGTAAATGATGATCCAGGAAGGAAAAAAACACAGACACAAGGCAACAGAGGTGCAAAAAGTGAAAATATTCAAAGGACAAATAAAGTCGCAAAAATAAACAAGAAGAAACGTTAGTAAAACATTGAATAAGATGAGAGTAGGGCGTGGTTTGAGATTAAGACTTGAGTGAGAATAGAAAGTAGCAATGAGCTGAGGGAACATTGAAAATATGTTGGAAAGAGAAAAGTAATAATGCAAAAATATGAATGGAAGAGCGCAGAACTATGTCAATAAAATTTTATATATATTTCAGTCATTCAAAGGAAGAAAACGATGAAGGGAAAGCAAGATTTAAAAAGCCGATTAAGAAGCTGAGCGAAGGCAAAGGAGTATTATAAATATTTTTAGGTTATATTTTTGGAAAATATTTAAAAAAAATAAATATAAACAAATACAGAATTATGCCAAACTTTCCATTGAGACAACGCGCAACCTGTCGGCATTGGCGGCCAATTGCCGTTTCAGAAAGTCCAATGCAATCAGGTAAAACTTAATGTCTAAGGCGTTGGAAGAAGAAGAAAAACAACGCATAAATATATTAAATATTCGGTAATAAAGAGAAGATGTATGTATGTAGCTCAACGTCACCATAGCAGCAATTAACTGCAGCAATAGCAACTAATAACAAAACCAAGCAACAGTTAATAAAATTGCCCAACGACAACAACAGCATCATCAAGCCATCAGTTGGTAATAACAACAGCAACACATAAAAAATCAAAAGCAACAAACATCAAAAACATCCAAAAACATGGCCGATAAAATCCTCGAAACTTTAAACTTCACTGTCAAACGCAATGAATCTTTTATGGCCAAATGGCTTCGCTTCCTATTAAAGTGTCTACCTTGAAATTGTGCTAAAGTGTTTTGCTGTGAGGTAACAACAATTCACCGACATTACGTTGCAACAACGATGACTTTATTAAGTATTTTATGCTTTCGCCTCAATAAACCTGGCTTTCGCGTTGTACCTTTGTGGCAACTTTACGCGTCGGTAATCACTAAAAACCATCCCGAGTGAATTTGCTGTGCGGCCGGTGTGCAATTATGGCTTAACTCATAATTGAATTCATGAATTTCTAACTACGCATATTTTGATAAGCTGCAGAACCACTTCCAAGTTATATCTCAGCTCGACTTTTTCGTGACCCACTAATCCGTTCAGACACTCGACGCACAACCAAAGTCGACACCTGTGCGCCCGAGTTGGGCGAGTCGGTCAATTTAAATTTGAATGCGCAGCAGCTGTCGAACAACAACAACAACAACAACAAAAACAGAGCAAACAAAGCAACAGCACAGACAGCAAAACAACGAGTGAGAATGGCAGCGCTGTTGTCAAACGTGTCTGTGTGTGTGTGTGTAGGTGTTTGCATAGTTGCTCTGCTCAATATTAGATTTCAGCAAAAATGCCTTGAACCTGAATACCAACACATGCACAACATCCAATGCTGCGACCACAAAGGAGGCAACCAGCAACTGGCAGCAGATAACAACAGCGAAGCGATAAGCGACAATGGCTGCCGCCGCTGCTGGTGTACCAACATTAAAGTATTACAACGAAAATATGCAGCATTTTTGTATGAATTGTTGTTGTTTTAGAATTTCGTAATACATAGATAACAGCATTGAACAAAGACAAAGAATGACAGAGAGTGTGAGAGAACAGTATGTAAGTAAGTTCAAGTTCAGCAAGCGGCTGCGTCCTTGCGACAAAGCTCAACGCTGCTTCAATCATTCATTCGTTCGTTTCTTCGTTCGCTTCAACATGCGGATGCACTTCGGCTACCTGACATATTCGCCGCTCTTACTCGCAGCCGTCTGTTTGCATTATGTACATATGTATCTATGTATAAGTATATGTACACATGTATATAAATGTAACGCAATTTGCACAAGTGTCCTTTTTCACCCCGTCTGTGTGGCTCTAGGCCGCTACCCGCGTCGGTGCTCATGTGGGATTCAAGGATGCCAGTCCGTCATTTGGCCTTGAAGCTTATTTCGAAAATTCCATTCATATGAGAATTGCAAATGGTCAATTACACCGTGCGACAGCATTTTTCACATTGGTTCGAAAGTTATTAAAAAAGGTGGAAGCTGCTATTCTAATGAAGTACAAAGATTCTAATTTGTTTAAGAATCAGAATTTTAAATAATAAAAAGACACAAAAACAATGAAGCGAGAATAATGAAATTTGGACACGTGATCAAGGAGATTTTGGGTTTTAACATACTTACTTTTCAAGAAAATTTTACATAAATTTTCAAGGATATAAAGGATTAAAATTTTCAAAGGACCTTTTTCATATCAGTTTTTTACAAAATCAATTTTATTTAAATTCTTGAGCCTTTCCTCTTTCATTTGATATACATATCGCAATATTCTAACGTGGTTAAGTATTTTTTATATTTTTTTTATTTTTATGCCCTTCAATATATTATATATATATATATTTTTTATTTGTATGCCCTATGTTTGGTCTCTAGTTTCACGCCCATATGGATTTTTTTCGGTGATAAATTTTTTTTTTTGTCGCACGGTGTTAGCAGATAAAGAAAATATAATTGGATAAAATATATGAAACAAAAATTATACTTGAATAGTAATTCACTTTGCTGCTAAAAGAAAAACCAAAATTTAATAAACTTAGTAACGAATTTTTTGAATCTGACAAAAGTTGTTTAACCCTCTAGTTCCCAAGTTTTTAATCTTGTTAAAAAAATTACCAGTGATAGTTTTGTGGTGGAGAAGTAATGTTTGTTCGGGGAAAAAAATTGCATGGCAATAGGAGGCGTGATAGAGGATGTAGAAAGTAGAAGGCCTAGAGGCCTGCTTGGGAAACAAAGCCAAAAAAAATCCCATATAAAATTTTTTTTTTAAATTAATTTAAATTTTTATTTTTTTTTAATATATGTAAACATAAATAACGGGTAACAGTTTCAGTTCATACGCCTAATAGACATTAAATAAAAAGGGGTAGGGCTAAGGCGAGGGGTAATGTGTCGTGGGGTAGTTTATAAACTGCTTTTGGGGGGTGTATAAACTAGGAAAACTAAAAAAATCGGTATAGGTATATATATATGGCGGTTCTTATTTTTGTTAATGCCTTGTTATCTTTTCACACATGAAATAAAGGACTAGGGGAGACTAGTTCTCTCATCTACCCCCACGGACTACGCCTTAGTATCAATTTTTGCAGTGACATGATCTTTTTTACATTGTGGTGTATCAAAATCTCGATTCAAATAAAAAAATAATGCTTAAATAGCGAAAAAATATCATCAATGACCGATAATTATTTACGCTTATCATCCCAAGCAGGCCTACAGACACTCTAGGGTTCGGGTTAGGTAGGAGGAGTGTAACAACTTTTTTCATAATTTTTTTTAATTTTCTCAAAGAACACATTAACAGCTGCTCACCATTAATTTTTTTAGTTTTATTGAGCCTCACAATTTATTTAAAATAATTTTTGTTTTTCACACAATTTCAAAAATAATTATTTGCTTACTTTCTCACGAAACTTCAACTTTGTCTTACAATTACTGCCGTTGTGCATGTGGCAGCGTTAACTGACTACATTTATTTTGTAAAGTGAAGATTCCCCTTTCCATACGTGTAAAATCAGCTAGAAAAATCATAAGGTGTAATTTACATAATTTTTTTAAGCTTAGGATGTCTACAGGCCTTCTTGGGAACTAGAGGGTTAAGTAAAATAAAAATAAAAATAAATTTAAAAAAATTGATAAATAAAATTTTAACAAGAAAACCTTGCAGCACCCACTTTGCTCCTCACCGGCCATCCCAAGACTGCATCTTAACCTCTTATGAGCCTCATTTTGCTCTGGGTCTTCTCAGTCGTTGCTGAACTTTGCTAAGAACATTCACATTCGCACCGATCACTTTCACGTCGATCCGTAACACTAAGCAACTTAAACTGGTATCGTTAGGGACCCAACAGGGTCCATGTGTGGCTGACGTGGCCAGACAGCTTACCTAACCTAACCTAAATTCCTACTAACCCTGAATGATGATTGATCTACCTTATTATTATTCCTTTTATAGTATTGGGAGTGCCCAATGGAAACAGGCTTCTAACGTCTATTGTACCCTATTTCTTCCTCCTTGACTAGCAAATGTTCATGCCCAGAGCTACCTGAAGTCGATCTGGCCGGTACCACCATTGGAAGGTCTTGTAGCCTTCAACCAGACAACACTTGTCATCAAGTTTCCCAAGCACTCTGGATCTCTTTTAAGCTCATCTGTCGCTTTTGTAAAGCAAACTATGTCCGACAGCTGGAGTTCCAGTAGCCCTTCCTCAGTGAGACTCATTTTGCCAAGGCTGGGAGGTCCTGGGACATTCAAAAGCTGGACCTTAATAGTCTCCAGTCTCCACCGAGGAACATCTCCCAAATCGGTTGGACTACGTCAACGGAATAAACACTGTGACGAGCTGATCCATCTTATTCTTAGCTATCTAAGTTTTACTGAAAACGGCACAGATCGATATTTTTACCAGGGATCTTTCATCTTTCTAAAGGTGGCACAGTTGAATAATTAATTTGATAAGAAAAAGAAAGAAATAAAGAAGAAGCCATAGTCGCCTCCTTTCTTACTTGATGTAGTTAAGCATCTTGCCTGATGTGGTTAATTTATTAGCTAAAATTACGTGCAACTTTAAACAAACTGCTATAATTTTTACTAATTTTTTCCTTTTCAGTAATATTTTTATAATAAAAAAGTTATTATTTATCATTATTTATTATATTATAAAAAAAAACCAAATAAAAATTTTAAAAATTAGTAAAAAAAATATTATAAACATAAGACAAAATAAAAATAATTGTTTTATTTATTAACAAATTGTTTTAAATTTTTCATGCAATATTTTTTTCCAATTCATTGATCTCCATCAATTGGTATTTCGAACCTCAGCATTTTCTTTTCATATCCCGGGAACTGAAAGACTTCCATTGGTTGCCATACCTAGTTGGTTGATTTAAAATTTTTCATTCATAATTCAGCTGATGCCATAGCGTGCTGGCGTTCATCATTTGTAAACACACACACACACATAGTCAGCCATGTTTTCATCTCTTACATCACACACGCATGTGTCATCATGCATTCTGTTATTTTCTCATTTTTGTACTTTTTTTTAATCTAAATTTTACATAGTTCGGTTGAGTTTTTGCTGCGCAAAATGCGATGTGCAAAATCATTTACGCATTTTTGCTCTACGATTCATTTTTACTAATCACTTTCGTTTTGTTACACAGAAAATTTTTGGCATTTTAAATCAGCAAAGCTTAGGAATTTTTAATTTACATATTTAAAACAAATTATTACATGCAATATTTATTTTCCAAAGGAAATATTGAAGAGGAATTATTGAAAAATATTATATAATAAATAAATGAAATATATAATACTAAAATATAAAATATTGAACTGATATTGAAATAAAAATATTTGGAAGTATTAGTCGAAAACAGAAAAATAATAATTATTAAAATTATAGTTACATATAAAAATTTAATTTAATTTTTATAGTTACATATAATATTTAATAATAATAAAAAATGTTTAAGATAATACAAAAATAGTAAAGAATAAAGTATTGCTCGTAAAAATCTACAAAATTTAGCAGTTATCTTGCTCACTTTGATCATGGTCGAATTAAAAAAGCGTGCCACAAAGTAAATCTTTCGATTAGATTCGAATCGGTTCGAATCGATTCAAATAGGATTTTGTTTATTATTTATTTATTTCTTTATAAATTATTTATAAATTTACTTATTTAATTATTTGAAAATTTATTTATTTATTTATTTTTTTAATTACTGTTATTTAATTTTTTTCTTTTTTATTTATTATTTAAAAATTAAAAATTTATTTGCTTATTTATTTCTTTATTTGCTTTTTTATTTATTTATTAATTAATTAATTAACATTTAAGTAATTAATTTGAAATTTATAGATTACCAAATATTTAAATTGTAGGGTCGAAAATTTTAAATTTTTTTAATTTTAATAAATAAATAAATAGAGAAACAAATATATAAATAAAGAAATAAAGAATTAAATAAATAAATAAATACATAAATAAATAAATAAATAAATATATAAATAAATACATAAATAAATAATTAATTAATTAATTAATTAATTGATTAATAAATAAATAAATAATAAATAAATAAATTAATCAATTAATTAATTAATTTATTTATTTATTTTATTAATGAATTAATTAATTAATTTTATTTATTTATATATTTATTTATTTATGTATTTATTATTTATGTAATTCTTTATTTCTTTATTTATTTATTTATTTCTCTATTTATTTATTTATTAAAAATTAAAAAAATTTAAAATTTTCCACCCTAGAATTTAAATATTTAGTAATCTATAAATGTCAACCCACATTGCTTTTTGTGTTATAATATCAATGCTTCTTCAATCAATGTCAGTGTATTTATTTAATGGGGTCCTTACACCAATTGGGTCCATAGAATTGCATATCCATCTTATGCTGTGTTAATGAAGCCAAAACGCCAATTTCCAAGAGCCCCAAAATGCATCTCCCTCTTCCTTATGACAACGTCTTGGTCCCATCATTCAACACGAATTTCTAGTTGTCGCTCAATCAATTGTGCGGCCCATGCATTGTGCGCCAACGGTTGTCGATGCATGGGTAGGCGATAGCAAATTGACGCTTAATTATGCGGAAAGCTTTAAATTAAGCGCGCGCGAGCATGTGATTCCAACAAATTCCACCAGCAAATTCGCGCAATTTCCTTGCTGTAAATTCCTTGACATTTACACTTCTATGCCGGAGACTCAAACGAGCAGGACGTGCACTTTGTCACAGACTGTTTGTTTTCGTATTTGCAGCGCAGCAATAAAAGAAAATAAGAAGAAGAAGAATTTTATGCAAAAAAGATAGAGCAACCGACGGATAACAGCGCAACAACGGACTAAGCGCCGAAAATACGCATTCAAGCGTACATTTTATGAAAGCCTACATATCCATATACATATATAAATACATATGTATATATGTGTGTATATGTGTGTATACACACAAATAAACATACATATGTATAAATATGTGAATGTGATTGCTCGAATGTTTGCGAATGCGAATTCGGGCCGCTTGTGAGTGAAAAATTCCAACAGCTCGCATTGGCTTCGGTTTGAAATATTCGCACCTACCCAGTGGGAAATTTTTAACCGACAGCATTGTGTCTGCTGGCGTGCAGAACCAGTGAAAGTGTTTCATAGTAACTTTGCACAATTCTTGGAGCATTGAACTATATACGGCTGGCAGTGTCCTGCTGGGTCTCCGCACATGTGTGTGTGAGAGTGTTTACTTGTAATTTTTCATGCAAACTTTGTGTACTTATCAGCATTGTATCGTTACGCGCATCATGACAAAATGCTCGAGAACAGATGTGTGCATTGAAGTCGACAAAAAGGACATGCAACCATATCAAATAGAATGAAATACAATAAAAAGTTGAAAGCAAAACTAAATAAACAAGACCAACACATATTTACTTTCAATTAATAATAAATTTTTAATCTACTTAGATGCGCATTTCCAGGTCAGCCACTTATGAATTTGTTTTTTGTAATGCTTTGACAATTTTAACATGTTGCAAAACAATTATTCTTTTATTCAATTTCCTGATTCGAGGTTTTTTGGGATAATGTTGACATTTTACGATTGGCAATAAATCTGAGAGTAGGAAACTTAAATAAACCAGATCTAGACGAAGCTACAGACATACAAACAACAATGGGACTAAAGAATGACTAACGGAAATTTAATGTCCTATGACCGTAATTTAGCGACTGGACAGCAACGAACGCCATTATGAAAATTTAAATAGGACATTCCGGCTGTCGATGAAAGCCAAAACGTATTTATGTGCGAATCGAGTGTTTAGAATAAAATGTTGAATTTAAACTAAATTTAATAAAATTAATGGTGCGTGTTGTTATTGAATTAACAAAGTTTTTCAGATGAATATTAAACAATTGTACAGAGTGAAGTGAAAAGAAATGCATTATTTTACCAATAGATGACTTTAGTAATCTGTATCTCTGGTTATATAAAAACGATCGGATTATGCTTGATGGCATTAGATAGATAAGATTTCGTGTTAAAAAAACTTCTGAGACAGTTTTGTCATTACTTGACTCAGTTTTGTTTGAGTACGCATCAAAGATGGACACCAGTAAAGGCAGTTTTTCCTCGATAAAGGCGAAAACGCAAGCCAGATGACTGAAAATGTGAATGGTATTCATTGTCCTGAAACTGTAACAGCTAATCACTTGCAATTTTGATTGCGCAGGTTGCAGTAATTTTTATGTCAAAGATGCACCTTGCTCTCCATCTGTGAATGGCTGCTGAATGGCAACAAAATCATTAATGAATAATTAATAAATTAAATAATTAAATTTATCGATTATGGCTTCTGTGTAGTTATATCAAAAACATTCCATAATATTTTTTTTTATTTTTATACCTGGACCCTGTTTTTTCGAGTGTCGTTGTGGCTGCAATAATTACTTAAAAATTAAATTTTCTACACATAACTAAAAATAGAATATTTTTCATTGACTTCAGCTAAAATTATTTCAAAAATAAATCTAAATTCAAGTAAAAAGTCAAGTTAAAAATTCTTTTATTTTTTCTGATTCTCCTTTCTCTACTATGTAGAGATAAAACATTCAAAAAAACGTGTATAACTTAAGTATTCTGTTTATTAATTTTGTATTATTCCTAAAACTTCAAACTATTCTAAGCACCAACAAAAAAATTTATTCTTGAAACCATAGAGAGTTCAGACGTTCACAAAGTAGCATGCTGCCATATGGCATCAACATAGAAAAAAAGGGTTAAAAGGCCATTTCAACCCATTACTGACTTACGACCTGCGGCAAAAGTTCTCTCCAGGCACCTCTGAACTGAACATTTAGCAACCAAAAAGTGTGTGCATTGTTTGTTCTGCACAAGTTGACTGATGCCATCAATCAATCAATCAATAAGCACTTCTGACTGATTTGTTGACTTAAAATCACAATTTAACCATCAAACACTACACGTATTCGACTGATTTCGAGGGTACGATTTCTACTATATTACTTTAGAAAAATGCACTTGTTGACATAAGGAAAGTGTTTTCTGAAAGACGTAGAAGTCATTCAAAAAATTTGAATGACATTCTGAAGGACATTCCAGCTGACGATCTCAAACAGTCATTTGACATTTTCTTAGATCGCTAAAATTGCTGTATTGAGTGCTAAGTAGACTATTTTGAATAAAAAGGAAAGCGTTTTTAAACCGTTTTGAAGTCATCCAAAACATTTGTGCCCACATTCTAAAGGACTATCGACTATCTAAAACACTCATTTGCCATGCTCGAAAATCCGAAAATTGCTGTGTTGAGTGCCTAGTAGACTATTCAACAAAATGAATAGGTTTTGCAAAAAAAAAATGTGTATATATTATTTTTAAAATGTCCTGTTGCATCTTGTATTTCAAATGATTTTATGACTTTTTATGGTTGCTGATAAGTTAAAAACTGAATAAGTATATTGAAAATTGAAGTTTTCACCTTCTGCAAATATTACATCAACATCTTTCGTTAAATAAAAGCCACTTTTTGGCTTAAAATCTATTTAGGACAACCGCAAATCTTTGAATCCTCTTGTTTGAAGCTTAAAGCTGAATCACTTTTTGCTTGAATACTTTGCAGCCACCGCAAGGCACACAGAATTATTGCACTGTGCCAACTCGACTGCTTCGTCGAGCAGCGTCTGGCGAAGCGTTAAAGCCACACAACATTTATTTATCACACTTTCGCACTGTTTTATTGATTGTCAAATATTTCACAGCGGTTAGGTGATAACTGAGGCAAGAGAAATGTTTGTAGGTGTGTGTGTGTGTGTGTTCAAATATAAATTCGTTTGTGTGTGTGAGCGCGACAATGCGTAGAAAACATGAACATTGGCATAAAGCCAAACCGACCGACAATTCAACGCCAAATCCTGCAGCAATTTGGCGTTTGCACACTTTTCAGCGACAGCGCCAGCAAATGTTATCTTGCAGCGTATCGGATTTCCTTTTATTGCATGTAGTGGCAACGCCTTTCATGCGCGCACACCTACACATGCACACATTATATGTTTGTGTGGGTGCATATTTGCATAGCGTACAATATTTCGAATCTGAACGCATTGTTTCGTTGTGTACACAGCGTCACGTACACATCCGTCCCATTTCCGTTTCCGCAAAGTATTTCAGTGCAATTTATTAAAAGTGCCGTACACATCCTTTAGGATGCGTACGAATCGCTGTCTCTACACGCACAATGCTGTCTGCATATATTTACATATAAGTACATAGGTATGTGTATGCTTACTCTGTGTGTGTGTGTGCGGGCTCCAACTGTGACTTATAATCTCTGACATTTGTATCCGCTTCATTGCGTTTTCTGCGTTGTGCCATAATTTTTTGTTATTTCGCTTATTTGTATTTGGTGTCGCTTCATTTGCCTGTCACTTTGTCGCCTTGGCTGCTGCTCCGGTGGCATAGAGGAAGCGCAACAAATTGCACGCACATTGTGTCAACTTTGAAACTATTCGCAGGACGAGCTGTTCAGCAAAGTTGTTTGCATGCGTCAAGTGCGGAAGTGTGATATCATTAACTTGAGTGTAAGTTAAGAAATATTAACTACAAAAAATAACTATGTGATGACCAACTTTCACCAATAATTTGATGCAATGCTAAGTTGCTATTTTTAGATACTCAAATCGAGTCTGTCGAACTCTTCGGACAGTTTGGTTCGTTTGAATTGTTCGGGCATTAAAGTTTGTTCGATAAGTCTAATTTTCCAGAACAACAATGTAACTCAAACCACCCAGATTAAACGATAATATCAATCACTGTTGAAGCTCTAGTCACAAGAAATAGGAAATATACACCAAACACCTAACAGACAATAATGTATTGTGACGATTAGGCTCGCCATCACTGGGCCATGGGATATTTGAGAACGAGTTGCGCTTCGAGCATGGCATACTTTTGGGGATTTGGTAATTTCGATGGAACAATCGCAGAGACGAGTCGCGGCGATATTGGGATACTCGAGAACAATTCAAAGCCATACTGGGATGTTCGAGAACGAGCTGAGCTACAAGCAAACAAGTATAAAAGGCAACCGGGTACAGCGCAGAGGGAAGAGTTTTGTTCTGACAAGCAGCGGTGCAAGACGAAGTAGGACGGATAGTGCAATGAGTAACAAGTATAGAGACAGTAAAGTGTACAATTTTAAATAAAGTAACTACTAGTGGCGGATTACGTTGAATGATCTTAGTAGTTTTATTTTTGAGCACAATCCAGGGAAACGAATAAGCCTGCGTTAGATAGCAGAACTAATTTTCGTAACAGTATGAAGGTTTCATTTGTAGAGTCTTGCAATAAAGGACTCGATTTTAAAATGTAAAAAAGGTAAAGTTTTATGTGAGATATTTACTAATTTTTTTCACTTGAAAGTATAAATTAGGATTCATTCTCCTACCCTGTGAAATTACCTGAGAATCATTAAAGAACCCAGGAAATTCGTAAAAGAAAATTTGTAGTCCTCTTTCCTTCCTCACCACTTACTTTCTTTCCTTCTCTCTTATAACCCACCTGACTTTCCTCTATCACCTTTTTCTTCTGGAGCCTTGAGCACAATGTGCTACCTAGCCTAAGTGGTTGAGAAATTTGACCTTTTTAAGTTTAATTTCCCAGCTTCACTCATATCCATCCATATATTACACCGTGCGACAGCATTTTGTACACTGGGGAAAAATCCATATGTGCGTGAAACTAGAGACCAAATATAGTAATACTGCGTACTCAGTTTTTCGTTTCTACATCCTTTGTCCTTTTAAAAGGACTTCAAAATTTTGAAGGAGATAAAAAATAAAAAAAATATAAAAAATACTTAACTTAGTTAGAATATAGCGATATGTATATCAAATGAAAGAGGAAAGGCTCAAGAATTTAAGTAAAACGGATTTTTTTATATATTTGTAAAAAAGGGATATGAAAAAGGTCCTCTGAAAATTGTAATCCTTTATATCCTTGAAAATTTATATAAAATTTTCGTGAAAAGAAAGTGTGTTAGAACCCCAAATCTCCTTGATCACGTGTCAAAATTTATTCTCGCTTCATTAATTTTGTATATTTTTATTATTTAAAATACACCCAAATAAATTGGAATTTTTGTACTTCATTTGAATTGCAGTTTCCGCCTTTTTTTTAATAACTTTCGAACCAATAAAGTTAGAGTAATGAAATTTTGACACGTGATCACAGAGATTTTGGGTTTTAACACACTTACTTTTCAAGAAAATTCTATATAAATTTTCAAGGATATAAAGGATTAAAATTTTCAAAGGACCTTTTTCATATCCTTTTTTTACAAATAGATAAAAAATAAATTTTATTTAAATTCTTGAGCCTTTCCTCTTTCATTTGATATACATACATATCGCTATATTCTAACGAGGTTAAGCATTTTTTATAATTTTTTTATTTTGTATCCCCTTCAAAATTTTGAAGTCCTTTTAAAAGGACAAAGGATATAGAAATGAAAAACTGAGTACGCAGTATTACTATGTTTGGTCTTTAGTTTCACGCCCATATGGATTTTTTCCGGTGTAAAAAATTTGTTTAATTTTTGTCGCACGGTGTTATGATAGTATGGAAGAAAATGTCTTTGAAAAATCCATCGCAGCTTTGCTTTATGACGCTTATTCGGGCGTTCAATTTTCACTGACTTTTTTTGGCAGAGTTTACTCGAGTTGAATATCCATCAGGCAATGTCCTGTTGAAACCACATATTACTGGTATCTTTATAGTCAAATTTAGGCCAAAAATGGTGCTTAAATATCATATTTGTTGCATGGCGTTCGATTAAGTTAACTGTGAAGGCATCAATTTTTTCTGATTTCTTTTCATAATAAAGAAATCTGAAAGCATTAAATTGCACAATCTCAGTGACTAGTTCACTTCACCACCACGCAACCTAACCGTTCTCTAAAAACGGTCATGCTGAATGTCCAAGGTGGCTGTGTGGCAAGTAGAAACTGTCATGTAACACTCACTGTTCATGGTTATGGCAATGCTAGTTTCCATTTAATGGAAGTAAGGACCAATGATTCCGTCACACCAAAATCAACACCAAACAGTGATTTTCTAGGAATGCAATTTGTTGTCGTTCAGTGGTTCATACAAGGGGGGTTAGTTTTGTGTTTTCAAACCCTCAAATACAGAAATTACTGTTGCTAAATATGGTTTCAAATTTAATTGGACTTAAAAGCTGTACGCGAAACCCCCAAAATGAAATCCTGTGTGCGCCACTGGGGTCATTGAATCTCGTATGAATTTTTATAGTCCCAAGGTCGGCAATTTTGCTTACTTACATATCCCCTGGTGCAAAAATAGGCTTCGTGGCTAAAGATTATTTTTTGTTTTGAGAAATTTGGGTCAACTTCCTGCTGCTCCAACTGCTCCAGCGTCCAGTCAGTGAATACTTACATGTCATTGTCTATCGTTAACTTAAGGTTAAATGGACTGGGTAAGTTGGCTTTAAGTGTCAAGTGTTCAAGTGACAGAAAGGCCAAACATTTGTAAATGATGAGAAACTTGCTGCCTTGGTTTCCATTCACAAACAGCAGCAATGTTTTCACCAGTTTTATACTAAACGCGGTCTGCTCTTCATCAGATAACTGCCAATTATTTATCAGCAATTCAACAGTTCTGTTCACTTACGGAAAATTGCTGTGTTGTCATTATTTGATTACAGCTCACAATTCTTTGCTCGCTCAGTTTTCCACAAACTTTGTTTCAATTTAAAGCATTTGCCATAACTTTTCTCGCTTCGCGGTCAAATCCACCCAAAATCCGCCCATGTCCAAACAATTCAAGGCTTAAGCAAACATTTCTCATTCATTTTCATTTCTTTTTCGGCTGCGGTCAGCTGCACAACCAAAATTGCTGCCAAGAAGCAGATTTGCAGCGCCAAGCCAAATGTGCACAAACTTACGTCTCATTACACTTTCGCACTTTTCTCTCTCCCGGTTTGCCTAATTTAAGTTGGCGGCAGCAAAATTCTTTCTCACATTTTCTTCCCAACAGTTTTAAGTAGTTAAGTATTTAAGCCAAACAGTGCGTTGGTGGCAGTGACCTTCGTGCCCGAACCTGCCAATAACTTTTGTTATTACAAATACAACTGCACGCAATGTTATTGGCTGTGGTGATCGGTACGCGCACTCAGGGGAGGAGTAGGGGAGAAGGAGTACTGTGAGAATGATGCCAGCAACTGTTACATTGTTGTTGGTTGCTTATGGCCAATGCGCGATTCGAAGGCAATAAGTAGCTGTGTTAGGTTTTGTTTTTGTGATTTTACACTGCACAATACATTTTTTATGAGAAAACTTTTCTTTCCATCCTCTGGAAATTTTTCGAACCGAAACGCACATTGGGGAAATAAAAATTATTACACATACAATAAGTAATAAAGTTGTTTTATGATTATTTGAATTTATTAATTAAGACGCGTCAGCATTAATGCGAAACTTATTTTAACGAACGGAAATGTTGTGAGTCCTTGGGGAGCCATTAAACCATATTAAAGGATGTCGCACAGTGTTGCGAGTTCATATAGTGGAGTGTCAAAAATAGAAGGAGTGGTCGTACATAAATGATATTCGGTATACAGTTATTGTATGAGTAACGAACTTACTGTGCAAAATTTAAATGAAATCGGACCAGAACTTCGACCACCTCCCATACAAACGGTTTTAAAAAACTTCATATTAACAATGAAAATTATCTTAGTTCACAAAAGCTACGTTCACAATACTCTTATATTTTAATATAAATGTATTTATAATTAAAATTATTTATATATTTATAAATTTTTTAATTATATTTTAATATAAATTTATTTATAATTAAAATTATTTATAAATGTGTATATAGATAAAATGCACTTTTTTCAAAAGTGATTGAAAATAAAATCTCGATAAATTGCTCCACAGCTGCTCAGAAGTTGCTCTTAGAGGGTTAAAATCTTGGACTGACCCCCACTAATTTTTCCTTCTGAATATTTCTTTCGAACATACCTACCCCCTAGCTCTAACCTTTAATGAGGCTCCCATACAAAATCATCGTTTTTAGAAAGTGGGCACCCGCTGCTCCCAGGTTGGTCCCAGACGTACCATATGTAAGACTGACCCCCATTTTTTTTCCCTTCCGAATGTTTTTTCTATACACACCTAACCGCTATATCGAACTCTTAAGGTGGCTGCCATACAAAACTAGTAATTTTCAATGGAACTGGCTCCACACTTGTAAATGTAGTAAAGTAAGCGAGGAAACATCGTATCTGGGAAACTACTGAACCGATTTCAATGATTATTCAACAATCGTCAACATTCCTGAGTGCAAAAAATACAAAATTAATTAAAGTTCAAAAGTTCACCATCAGAGGGCGCCTCCCATACAAGTGAAATAGTGAGGTTGTCAAGTTTTGGGGTTGTACGAAAAAAATCGAAGTGTCGAAATTCCATTAAGGGGGGAGACTCGTTTAGAGGGTCAATAAAATTCATTTTTTGAAAATAGTTTTAATCATTTGAATACATATCTAAAAATAATCCTACAAAATTTCAAGTCGAAATTCGAAATATTTTCGAAGTAACAGCCTCTGACTCGCCACGCGTAGACTAAGCAGATAAGCGCAAATTAATTCTTTGAAGGTGATTTTCTCAAAACAGTATTTTTTAAAACTGCGGGCGTAATAAAAACAATATTTCTTGACGGATTTCTACAAACCAGGACTTTTTCGAAAGCTTATGAATTAGGCTTCTATTTAAACTAAAAAAATTACATAAAAATTAATAATAAATAATTTTTTGTTGCGTGCAAATTATAAATTTTCGCTGTAAAAATCGAACTTTTATTTTGGAGACCCACAACTTTTCGTATTTTCAAAATTTTTTTTATATTTTAGTTCAAATAGAAGGTATTTTCATGTAGATTAAAATTTTTTTGAATTTATGTGTTTCCGATCAAAATCACGACTGCTATCACGCCCGCATTGAAGGTCTTCCGGTAGCTCGGCGCTCCAAACAACCTTGCTTTTGGACGATATAATATAATTATTTGAAAGTGAAAAACATTTTTTTTGTCAGTTTTTATCCTCCAGATTGTACTTGTAAGGTTACTTCATCGATTTTTGTAATATATACATATACACAGCAATTTGAATTTGTCCTCATTTTAGATGTCCTAGACGAGTCTCCCCCCTTAAGGCCAGCGCCTGGCTTAGAAATTTGAAATTTTTGAAAAAATGTTTTTCCCAGAATATGATAGTTTAATATGTTTGGAATTATGTCCTAAAATATTTTGTCTCTACTCGAACTCCTTCACGTCCAAATTCAGGAACAAAGCACCGCGCTCCGCCTACAACTCCTCCGCCTCCGAAACTTTAAACTCGTTTGCTGAAAAGTTAGTGTTTTTCCATCGGTTCCCATCATTACTCGTAAACGTATGAATCGAATTTAATAAAAATTGGCACACACACTCTTCAGATGGGTTCGCGTAACTGGACCATTTTGAGGCACACCGTTAAACAAACAAAAAAAGTACGCTCATTGTGAGCGTACCCAAAAAGTACCATTTTCCGACTTATGCCACCATTTCCGGAATTTTAATTACTTTTCACTCAATTTAGGTTCAGTTTAGAGACAAATTAGTTCTTAACAGAATGTCATTCGATTTTTTCAGATCTGACGAGATTTGCGAACTGCACGCTGGGAACCATGCAAAATGAACCCCAACTTCACGCCGCGATACGGCGGCCATTTTGTAACACAGCGGAAAAAAAAAATTTTTTTTTACATGCTCAAACAATAAAACATTTATACCAAAAGAGTTTTTGACAACCAATCTACTCCTTCCTTGAAAAAAAAAATAAACAAAAACACACTGTCTAAACCAGGCGCTGGCCTTAACCCCTCTTTTTCCATCAGCAGCAGAGCATTATTTGACCGATTACTTTGGCATTCAACCCAACGCGTTGCAACGGTGAAAATATCGCGAATTTGCACTCAAGTCTTCACCGAAAAATGCCAATAACTTGCATTCGCGCAAATATACGCAGCTGAAAATTTTACAGCATAATGTACATACTTGCTAAAACAAAATATAAAAAATTCTAAAGTGACAAAAAGTTTTTTTTTTTAAATCACCTTTAAAGTTTTAACTCAGTTTTTATTCACTTGTTTTCTTTGTTTCATTTTCTTCATAACGGTACTGCTCAGATGTGAGAAGAATCAGCAGAAATTTGGTCTTGCCAGGCCTAAATTGTATTAAACTAAAGACAACAGTAAGTTTTAGGGACCCGCTCATAATTGATTTTGAAATATTGAACCTCAAACCTAAAAATTTTAGTTAAAAGCTGAATGATTCAAATTCAGCACATTGAATCCTTAAAGATCACCAAACATTCTCTGATCTTTGACTGACAACTGACTGCTGTTCTCTTCAAAATTTCTCCAGTCTGCCGTCATCTTAATGGAACATAAGTTTTTGTAACCAAGTACTGATAAATTTTATTTACTATTTTTCATATCTTATTTAAATTTATATACTTAACCAAGTGAAGATATCAGGATTAGTGATTATTGAAACATTATACAAAATCTTAATGTAAAAATCCAATTAAAACATTTGCCGCTTTTTGCAGCAATAATTGCTACTTCGCATCTGTCCATCTCGCTCCTCGCCCTCCTCCTCTCTTCGCACCTCAGTGAACACAATGACCAACGGCAGCCAAGCAGCCGAACAAAACACAACTGTAAACAGAGAACAACGACTGTTGAAATTCATTCATGGTTGTTGCGGCAACATTGTGCTATCGTATTTCGAGAGGGCGAGGGGGAGAAGCAGAACGACAGCAAAGTACGAGTAATTCATTCGAAATGTTGCGCTTCGTTGGGAAATTTGCCAAGTTTGCCAACGAACAACAACAATTGAGCTCTGGTGCAGTCAGTGCGCGCAGGGTGGCAACACTTGCTCGCTTTACTACATGAGACCACATATGTATTGTACATATGTACAATGCTTCAGTGTGTTGCGACCTAAAAGTGCAGCGAAATGGATGGCGGATTTTGTGCGGCTGCATTCAAATGATTTGGATTGCTTGTCGTGCAGTGCAACGCAAATGTGGATGCGGTTTTTGACTCGCTTTGCATATCTGTCGGTGTATTTATGTGTGTGTCTGTGTGCGCGCGCGCATAATTCATTGCAGTCAAAAATCAAGCGAAAACTGCTGATACTGCCTACTAACTGACTGCCTGACTGACTGCTCACATTCAACTTGTCGCACGCTGTGCATAAATTTTCCACCTACGCTCAAATCGGTCGATCTTGTGGCTGCCAGTAAAAAATTTACACTCCATGAGCCTATTTAGCAAAAGCAACGCCTTCTATCCACCACACACACACACACACATACACACCGCACAACGAAGCGGTGTGGTTGCATTATCTGCCATCAAATAAACGCTCCGCGTACGTGCCACATTCGTTCGAGCGCAACAACAGCGAATGTGACAAGCCGAGTGGGATAAGATGTGCCACTCCCAATGGATGTAAATTATGAAAACGCAATTTTCACTCGTAGCAGCAGTTTCGTTGGCAATTTTCTGCCTTTAATAAAAGTAATAAAAAATACGTTTTTATGGAGTGTGACAAAAATTTAATACAAACATTATTCTTTTTAGCATCCAACACTACCGAGCATATTTTTTTATGATGAAACTTGAACTAAACACAACATAAAAGAACTAAAGAAGTAAAACTTTATTTTTAAGCGTAAGAAAATGTTTAACTTTATTTTTAGGATCTACTTTATTTTTCCAATATCATAAATATTCTCACTGTTTATGGACATTCACCACTAAAAATGGGCTATTGAAACATTTTTTTTCTCTTTCCAAATGTGTGATTTTGTTAAGGATATTCTAAAAAAGAAAGTTTCTTCTTACACAAGTCTAAGGTCAATAAAGCCTGGAGATCAATAGACCTGGACAGTGGCGCATACAGTATTTCATTTTGGGGGTTACATGCACAACTTTTGAGACAAATACCATTTTAAGTCAGATTTGTCACCCAAAATGTCTACAAAAAACAGGGGTTTGAGAAGGGTTTGAACCCCCTTGCGTGCACCTCTATAGCCAGAAATAATTCTTTCAGATTGTAAGCGCGAAAGTGGCTCAGGATTTTTGGGTATTATTTCAACTTCGGGAGACGAGTAACTGACTTGACGGAAAGACACATTTCAACTTTAATCGAGTAGCGTCGTTGCCCGGTAGTCCTGTGAATATATAACTACGTGCCTATCAGTGGCATCCACAGAGGGGTGGGCTTTCTGGAGTTCAAGCCCCCCAAAATAATACCAAAATTCCTGGTGCAAAATATGGTTTCAAATGGAATTGAGCTTAAAAGTTGTACGTAATCACCCCTCGCCCCCCAAATGAAATCATTTGTTCGCCACTGGTGTCTATACACCTATATATGACTCGTATATATACTGGAACTTACATAAATATTACTATTATTTTATATAAATTAGCAGAATCCCATCTCAGTCTCATAAAAAGGTAACTGAACTTGTGTGAACTTTTCGATTAGAGAGCAGTGGAACAACAACAATAACACTGTGCGTGAAATTTACCCTCAAAAATTTAGACATGGGGGGACCTACAGAGGACTTTTCTATAGGTATACTGAGTTGAGATCCACCAGCCGTTTGGCTGGATTGGCTCTAGTTTAAGAGAAATCCGACTTTAAAGTTTGCTCATTTTAGACGAGTTCGTCGCTTAAGTCTTCGAACGTTTAAATGCTAATAGGTCCTAAATCGTTCCGATATCGCTTTACTGTCTTCGGCAAGTTTTTAGATATTTTAACGACCAACAAATTTGCTTAAGACACCAATCCATAAAAAATACATTCAAACTGTGTTTTCGACAAAAATGTCCCAAAAACCCCACTTTCGTCGAGGCATAAAAACAGTATAGCGACCCCTCGTGGAAAAAATAAATGACTATGATTTTATATAGAGGGTCGGCTCCTGCATCTAACAAACTAAAAATTGTGTCTGGGAAACGCCCATAAAAGGCGTGGCTCGGCGTCAAAGTTTAAAGTTTTTATCAAAAAAACTCAATTAATCTCCAAACTAATTTACAAGATATGGATATTAAACGAAAGGTATTTATCATACCTTTCTTTTGATGTGCTACATAAGATACGTAAGATGTACTAATAAAAAATTGTTAGCGAAAAAAACATTTTTTTGTTAACGGATTTTTTTCTCGAAAAAATCCATTACTAAGGTACAATAAGTTTGCTACCATATTGTAGCCTACCATATTCCCTTTACAATGAAATATAAAACATTTGATGTTTTTGTTTTTTCTGAATAAATTTTTTAACATTAAATTGATTGCGAAGGTGAATATGAAATGGGTTTGGACCCAGAGTCAAGTTAGAAAAAAATTTAAAAAATATATTCAGAAGAAACAAAAGTAAACAAACTTCAAAGTCGGATTTCTCTTAAACTAGAGCCAATCCAGCCAAACGGCTGGTGGATCTCAACTCAGTATACCTATAGAAAAGTCCTCTGAAGCTCCCCCCATGTCTGAATTTTCGACTTGCACAGTGTAATTGGTTAACAGATAACTCTGAAAAATTATACACCGATGGTTCCAATATACCTAGCGATGGTATAGTGGGACCTGGAGTCAGAACATGCTGCACATTGAGCATCGCCTCATCAATATTTCAAGCTGAACTTTAAGCAATACTGAAGGCACTTCGAATCATAAACAAACGATCTACTAAAAGACTTAAGATTACAATACTATCAGATAGCCTCTTCTTCTTCTACTTCTTATTTTTCTTTTTCTTCTTCTCTCTCATAAAAATGACTAAATCACTCAAAGAAATTCGTTAAATTTGACTTCAGAAGCACAAAATCTGTTTACTTTTAGATAAGTAGAAGCCGCTTCAGGATTCTAGAAGCTGACTCAAAGTGACATAGCAGGAAACTTTTTCTGTAACAGCCATCTCTACAAACTAGACTTAGTTGACAAGGAAATATGAAGACTCATCATTGGAGCATTACAAATGACCCAAAAGTTGGCGCACAGACGAGCAAAGTTTTTAGAGAAACAAAGCCTCAATGATGAGTTGCTGAGGCAAATATTGCAGAAACCAGATAATCTAAACCCATCACAGACATCTGGTACAAAAATCGTTATAGTACAAAAACCAATGTGTGTCTACGGTTTTTCAGCTTTTGTTCGAAAACAACTGAAGTACTACATTTTTGTGAAAGTAGAATACCACAAACAGAAATAGAATTGTCAGTTTAAAACAAAGGAATTCAACTGAACCCATTCGGAACAAACTCACGTTGACAATCACACTGCAGAAATAAAAACAAAAACCAAATTAAATATTTAGGATTTTTTCATTACAATTTATTTCTAACTATAAATCAAATTCTATGCAAATTTCACATTTTTATTCGAAAAGTAGTATTTATCTGTTTGGTACAGTGTGAACATACGTAGTGATGTGCACAAGTGTTGTATTTGTAATTTCAGCAAAAATTTGTTAGAAGCGCACATTTTGTGCACATTTCTGAAAGCCTCATATTTTCTCGTCCTCGCAGCGAAAGCATCTCACAGGCGCTGCCACACACACACACACACAAATAACCTAAAACGTTTTCTACAAATTGCATTCAATGAAAAACACAAAATAACCCGAAATATGTATGTACCGAACATTTTCCATTTGACTCGCTCTTGTCGGCGACCCAAACAAATGGGGCGCACAGGCCGCAACGGCACGCGGCCGCCTTTTAATATTGTTGCGCACATCAAAATCACGCGTAAGCTGCTTTAAAGTGATATGTTAAATAAAATATTTTGCCAACAATGTATTTTAATATGTTCGCTAAAAGCCAAACAAATAAATATGTGCTCCACAGGCTGTGTGTGCTGCGTTTGTGTCGCCCGCTGAGTGTATATATGTGTGTGTGTGTGTGTGTAACTTGGCCATAAAAAATGGTATGTGAATGTTATTAGTTGAAAATTTTACCAACTCTTTGGCTTGCTCCGTTGCCGTTTTTATGCGCATGTAAACGCATAGAAATAAAGTGGTTGCATGTGTGCGTGTGTTGCCGCCAGCTCGAAAGCACTTTCCCCTCTCAGGCCCGCGCCGCATGTTTTTACGGTCGCTCCCGTTCCGAATGTACGCGCCGCTTAAGTGCTCGACGCTGGTATGTGGAAAACAAAAACTGCTCTATGCCAGCCACGACTGGCTAAGTTGTTGTTGTCAAGTGAAGCGCATTCAGTTTGGTGCGGCGCAAAATTTTGGCCAGTCTTGTGTTAACATTTTGGTTGCTTAAAGGCTTTGTTGGCAATTGAAATGTTAAATTTTCAGACACTTTAAATTGAAATTGATTGAATTAAGGATTTTCAAATATGAATATTTTACTTGAAAAATTACTTGAAAATGATTTATATTGTCTAGACAATATTTTTTTTTTATACTTGAATACCGAGTCGGCGGTAATGGGTTAAGCAGCCTAAAATCTGCTGCCAAATGAAAATGCTTCAAACATCGGTATGAAAATTTGCTACAATTTCACTGAGCGCATTCGAACAATGCTGCCAAACATAAATTGTTGCTTGCACACAAGTGGAAATGAAACTATTTGAAGCAACAACAGCACAAACTATGAAAATTAAATGAGCTTCAAACTTGCTTATTTCCCTCGTCAGAATGGCAAATTCGGTGCAAGCGCACCCAGTCAGCCCTCATTCAACCAACTTCCGGCCACTAAACAAAGTTTCATTTAAAAACTTTATTGATTTTATTCAAGTTGAGCCTCGCTCATGGCCACACACACACACACACACACCCACACCTGTCTCTGTCAATCCCTCCAGTCGGACGCTCAACAATACAGCATCGTCACACACCGGCCGTGCAATTCTATTTTTAAATGACAAGTCTGAAAAATTAAATTTTATTTTTAACTGCACTGCGCTGTCAACTATTTGTGACTGTGTCTGTAATGTTCTGACTGTCGCTGGCCATGTGTGTCTCTTCTGTGTGTGTGTGTATGTATGCGAGCATCGTCAACATTTCCCGAATATGGAAAATGAAAAATTAATTCATTGTCACTGCCATCTGACAAATGATGTGCAATGTAACCCAAACGAAGTGTCAAAGTGTATATTACGGAAGCGACAAAGCGCGCGCCGGAAGCACACCAATGTTCGACAATTCTCGTCTATTGCACAACACAACGTGCGAGTTTAATTTGACTGGCAATGAGAATGAGAGCAGAGCACTTTGGAAACTGACAAAACCAAATTAGAGGTGGCAAACGCGTCGCTCAAATTGACTGGTGCTGCGTGCAATTGTACCCGAAATGTAACACATTGTCCTCCATCATTACATCTAAGCGTTGATACTTTCCTGCGTAATGCTTTAACATGAGTTTAAACTTTTTGTGTGACTTAAAGTCTCTTAAAGGCTGAGTCTAAGTCTAAGTCTAAGTCTAAGTCTAAGTCTAAGTCTAAGTCTAAGTCTAAGTCTAAGTCTAAGTCTAAGTCTAAGTCTAAGTCTAAGTCTAAGTCTAAGTCTAAGTCTAAGTCTAAGTCTTAGTCTAAGTCTAAGTCTAACTCTAAGTCTAAGTCTAAGTCTAAGTCTAAGTCTAAGTCTAAGTCTAAGTCTAAGTCTAAGTCTAAATCTAAGTCTAAGTCTAAGTCTAAGTCTAAGTCTAAGTCTAAGTCTAAGTCTAAGTCTAAGTCTAAGTCTAAGTCTAAGTCTAAGTCTAAGTCTAAGTCTAAGTCTAAGTCTAAGTCTAAGTCTAAGTCTAAGTCTAAGTCTAAGTCTAAGTCTAAGTCTAAGTCTAAGTCTAAGTCTAAGTCTAAGTCTAAGTCTAAGTCTAAGTCTAAGTCTAAGTCTAAGTCTAAGTCTAAGTCTAAGTCTAAGTCTAAGTCTAAGGCTAAGTCTAAGTCTAAGTCTAAGTCTAAGTCTAAGTCTAAGTCTAAGTCTATGTCTAATTCTAATTCTAAGTCTGAGTCTAAGTCTAAGTCTAAGTCTAAGTCTAAGTCTAAGTCTAAGTCTAAGTCTAAGTCTAAGTCTAAGTCTGAGTCTAAGGCTAAGGCTAAGTCTATGTCTATGTCTATGTCTATGTCTATGTCTATGTCTATGTCTATGTCTATGTCTATGTCGATGTCTAAGTCTAAGTCTAAGTCTAAGTCTAAGTCTAAGTCTAAGTCTAAGTCTAAGTCTAAGTCTAAGTCTAAGTCTAAGTCTATGTCTATGTCTATATCTATGTCTATGTCTATGTCTATGTCTATGTCTATGTCTAAGTCTAAGTCTAAGTCTAAGTCTAAGTCTAAGTCTAAGTCTAAGTCTAAGTCTAAGTCTAAGTCTAAGTCTAAGTCTAAGTCTAAGTCTAAGTCTAAGTCTAAGTCTAAGTCTAAGTCTAAGTCTAAGTCTAAGTCTAAGTCTAAGTCTAAGTCTAAGTCTAAGTCTAAGTCTAAGTCTAAGTCTAGGTCTAAGTCTAAGTCTGGACTAGATCGTCGTCGTAAAACATCTTATAAATAGCAAACTGTTTTTCATTTTCGGCACCGCAAGACAGTTCTGTGTACGCCGCAGTAAACTTTGATATAGTAGAAATAAAGTCACCAAAGGATCAATCTGAATCTTGTCCCTTTGTCTATTTGTCCATCACAATAAATTTCATAGGTGTTTGTTTATCGAAATGGAAACTTTCTATGCTCCAAATATTATATTCTCTCATACAATTTTCGGCATATTTCGCTGCGGCCATATGTGGCGTTAAGGTTCGTCTGTAATTTTAGCAAAAACACAAACCAAGTATAACACTTTAACATTTTCGAAGCTTACAGCAGTCTACAATAAGCTTTAGTACTTTCATCTTTACACATTTTAGTTTATATATGTATGAGTGTATGTAAGAGGAACTGAGGAAAGCTTTGCATTTTTACAGTAGAATTTTAACAGTGCTTATTTGACTGCTGTTGCAAGTTTGAATGGAATCGAACTTGCATGAAGCAATGTTAAAAAAAACTTAGGATGTTCTTATGTTGGATACGAAACAAACATGCTGACAAGAGCATTTAAAAATAGGGAGAAAAAAACTTAGGTAGAAAATGTTTACTACCAGCGCACAAATGTAGATGTACTGAATTCCTAAAGAAATTTAAGTCTGTTAGTGAATATTTAGTTTCAAAAGTACCAAAATCCAAAATCCTTTAAGTGAGTTGTCTTTCATGTGTTCTATGTTGTCGAGCAGAATGAATGAAAAAGTGCAAACGTGCAAATTTTGACTCGCATTTCACAGCTGCAATTTAATATTCAATTCAACACACGAACTCTCCACTCACCACAATACGCACTGCTTCAAGATACCAGCAACTAAGCAAACATATTTCCTACCCCAAATTATATCATTTTTTTATACTCCCAAACACTCGAAGGTGCCTTGCGGGCAGACTTGGCAACTTTATTAAATAAAGTACTTATGCCTGTGTCAGCTGCAAGAGTCACTTATTTCGACTTGATTAAATTGACAAGCCATCTATTTGTGTTAGGCTAAGCAAGCGGAAATTCTAATGATTCGAAATGGATTCGTATTGCTTTCATCTCTGCTATTTCCTAAAGCAATATTTATTTTTTCGCTTGCCAACACATTCACCGTAAGCCACAAACAATAATAATCGTAAAAGAAAATGTAGCGTCAATATGTCTTTGTATGTGGGTTTTTGTTGTTGCTTTTGTTACTGTTGTCATTTGCGTACATTCAATATAGTTGCTGGAGCAACTTGTTGTCTCCAAGCGCCGGAGGTGGTTGTCCTAATGGCATTTCTAGCATACAGTAATTTATATTTAAGGGTCAATGTATGTGTGTGTGTGTGTGTCTGTCTGTGTGTGTTGCTGTTATTATCTCGTCTAAGTTATGTTTTATTTTTTTTGCTTGATTACATTTTATTTGCATACGTCGGGTGCTGGAGTTGATTTGAGAGAGAATTACACATATAAGAATATGTGTGTGTGTATGTGTAGAAGTGTCTTGTTGCTCTTTTTGTTGTCTGCTTCTATTGCAATAGAGGCTTAGTTACGCTAACCTCAACAAGTAGAGGCCACAGCACCCGGGGCGTATACGTGATATTTCACTAACAGCCAATATGGCACTTGCCGACGGCAAGAAAGTATTTTAGTTTGTAACTTGAGCCTCTCATACAATTTTCTACTACTCGCTATGAGTATATTCAATGCTAAAATTGAGTAAAACTATGTCAAAAGTCAGCACAACACTTCATATGCCGCCACGAAACTAAGTTTTAATAATGTTTCCATATAAATCTGATTTGAGTGTTTGCCAAATACGCTATTTATCACTGAATCTCAACCATGTATTTGCTGGTCTTTCCATTTTCTGTCGCAAACAAAGTTAATTCCCGCTCAATGCCAGCACGACAAGCCAAAGCCCCAAGCAACAACTGTCGCTGCTGCATCGATAATGCCACCACCGACACCGTCGTTATTATGTCTGTTGTCATAAATATGTGTGTCTCAACACTTTTTCCACTTTAAGCTTTACGCATAATTTGCGCAATAAATTCAGTTGTCGACACAAATAGCGCAACGCCAGCAAAATGCCACTTGGCATCCACATTTCGCCACCTTTCACGCCGTCTTCACCATTTCGCAGATGGGGATTTCGATTTTGTTGTGCTACGCTTGTTCGCCCAACAACTGAGCAGCCACTCGGCACGGCACGCACGTGACTACAGCCGTCCGTGCAACAGCCCCATGCCGCAGGCCGCAAGCTTTTGTGCAAAAAAGCTCGCCCATTACCGTCGTCTGGCGTTCCCTGTGTGGCTCGCTGAGGCCAATGCCGCATGTACGCACCTCAGTTCGTTGGGAGCTTTTGCCAGTTGCGCACTGGAGCTGAGCGTTTGGCGGTACCGCGTTTAACGGTTCGACAAATCTCAACATTCAAAAGACATTTTTAAATTCAACTGAAAACGATAACTCACATTGAAACGCTGTTGAAGGTCTTAAAGTGCAGCAATGGCGCCAATTTGTATTGGAGGACAGTGAAAATGTGTGAAATTAAATGATTAAAAAAATATAAAAGAAAAAAATATTAAATAAGATAAGAAATATTTTAATTCGTGTGAAAGCCTCAAAAGTGTTGTTGTAATTCGACGGTTGTGTGTAAGCAATGTGAATGCAAATTGAGTTTCCCGCATGTGATCAGTCAGAAATGATTTATTGCAATACTTATTTTGAATGCCTCTTAATGACGTAAACAGCCTGAAAGTATGCCAGAAGACTGCTATGAGACAACTGCTACGAAGCGCCAAACGGTTTTGAGTTGTTGTGCATACTTTTGGGCTGTTACAACAATTAAGGTTACTATCAAAGAAATAAAAGAAAGAGTTTTTCTGTGATGGCAATGTTTTATAAATATTTTAAAATTGAAATTTTTTTATATCATAATTTAATTCTTACCAAAGGTCACAAAAAACTAAGACGCAGACCAACCAATGATTTACAAAAATCTCTAAATTTTATAGCATAATTTTGAACTGTCTTCCAGCTCTCTCGGTATAGCAAACCAATCTGGAAATAGTTGAACACCATATGAATTCTTCTTCTTACTTAACACGACGGAACAAGGAGATCTTTTCATTTTAGCTTTTATATGTCCATTCCAAACGTTCGGTTCATTGTTTTTAATTAAAATAGAAACATAAATCTTATTGGTGTGCAACAACCTAAAAGTATGCTTTAGAACTACTTTATACTACTTTAGACTGCATTGTTGCTGTACATATTTTTAGAGCATAGATATCTCAGAAATAGTTTCAAATACGTTAGACTCGAGAACATCGAGAAAGCTAGAACATCGAGGTCTTTCAATTCAGGCTTCTACGTTTCCATTTATATTTTGCTTTATATTCATTGCTGTTTGTTGAACTACTTAGATACCTTATTGAACTTCAACAGCCTTAAAGTATGCCTTAAAATTACCTTCTACTGAAAAGCTGCTTTTCATACTTTTAGGAAATGTTTCATAAATAGCTTTAATAATAAATACGCTAAACCCTAATGATTCGAGTACTTCTGTCTGCCACTACAATTTTTTTATGCCATCTACCGAAGATAGCTCAGAATGAGTATTGACTGAAGAGCTAACTTTGTCTCCTGTTTAGTAGTCAAAGGACTATTGATCGGTGGGACGTCAGAGCTTTAGTAAAAACTTGACATTGATGCTTTAATACAATTGCGAAAATTTAGAATAGTGTACACCACCACTTGAAAGGCATCTTTTTTATTTGCAAAGACAGTTACGAGCTTTTTTATAAAAATATTTTTACTTTTTCTACAAGTCTGATACTTGCTTTGAGGGCGAAGAGGGAGAGTTCAATCTATTCGTGAACCTTGCCTTGGTTCTTTTTCTCATCTTCAACAGAATGTTACAACATCCAAACTTTGGTATAAACTGACTTCTACGTGTTTGCAGAAAGAAAAAGAAAACGATTTGAAATCCTTTAGCATCTTTTGATTTTATTTGACAAATCTCGGATGCAGATTTATTGACCTGCCTCGTCTTACAGCCTGACTCTTCTCGTTATAAACAATTTATTTAAAAGTAACTTGAATCAATCAGTTGCACTCACCTCCTTCCACACCATTGTTCATTGTGCACTACTAATCAAAGCTCTTTACCGCAATTTGCTTTTCATTTGCATTTCAATTTAACCACTAACAGCAACAACATTAATAACAGCAATTCCACAAACCACAAAAATTCAACCGAAAAAAAATAACCAACTCCCCGCCTTATCACTTGAACTCACAATCCTCACTTCAACTCACATGTCTGCGAAATTGAGCGAACGCTTACTTTGCATTTATATTGATGTTGTTGTTGCCTCTTTTTATCTACCGCCCATGCAATGCGAATTCATCCATGTAGCACACTTTTCCGCCTTCTTCTTCTGCACTCTTTCACGTTTTTCGATTGCAGTCAGACGCAACATTGTCTTCATACAACTTTCTCGTTGTTGTTGTTGTTGTTGTTATTGTTTAGCACTACCACAACATTTTCAAGTAATGACACTGCTGCCGCTCGGCTGGATTTTCATCAGCAACGAAAAGTGCGCTGTAGCGCCTGAAAGCGCGCTTCAATTTCCTTTTATTTACATTACTAAACAGTGGCCGACTGCGTTCGCAGCGTTTACTTTGTGTGTATTGCTGATATGCTTTGAATGCTAATGCTTTCCTTCGCATTTCCCATTCATTGTGGTCGCATTGTGGTTTGAGTTTGTGATTTTTCCGGCTCTTTTCGACTTCCTTACCGCAATGACCCAGTGCCACTGTCATTGCTGCCGCCTTTGACTTTGACTTTTGCACTCTGTACGCCTCCATACAGTTTCGCTGTTGGTTTATGTTTCATTTTATGCCAATGTTGTTGAGGTTTTTATTGCTCGGCTGCCATACAAATTGCTTCAGAGCAAACAACTTTGCTTAGTCACGCCTTTGCTTAGTGCGGCTTAGTGCGTTTTGTTTTATTCGTTCACTTTTGCCTTCTTTTTCGCCATGTCCATAGCGGTCTCACAAGCGATGAGGGCAGGTAATCAAGACAAGATTTACCCCCCCCCCACCTCCCTTACGTCACAACACTTTTTATTTCTGATTTTGTGTTTCGTTTTTCAGTTGTTGGCCTTCATTCAGGTCCGGCTGCGGTGGCTAGATTTATTTGGCTTAGAAATTGGCTACCTGACATGCTTTAAGCGTTTCAAGCAGGTGACATTTTTATGACCCCACATACTGTGCGCATTTTTCTTTCTGCACCAAAACCAAAACACATAAAAAACACCCCATGCAACAATGACCTCGAAGTTTTTATGCCCATAGAACGTCTTGATACATGCAAATCGCGTCGGCACCCTGCAGTGTGATGTAGGGTTCACCCATTTTACGGTGCCTAAAATTATGCTAACAAAAAGCAACATTAACTTATGCGGCACAGATTGCCATAACACGTGCGCACATTTCAGCTGAAATAAAACGAAATATTTAAAACAACTTTTAACCTGAAAAACAAACTGTCCACCTTCATTCTCTTTCACACGTTTCTGACACATTGCCACTTTCTAACTTTTTAAAGCCATTTAAGGCGCTGCGATGATTGCTCGCATCTTTGTTAGTAATTATCTGCCGCCTACTTTGGAATTAATCCCACATTTTCAAGTCCTACCCAGCGTAATGTACTCTCTCCTTCGACCACCCACAACTAAACTGAACAGCTCAGCCTTTGCGCCCAAACTCACACAACCCAGCAACGCCAACGTCCTTTACCTAATTGCGAGACATAATGAAAGCACATTACAGCCGCATAAAGATAACAAATTCCCCGCCAACAACAACAAAACATAGTCAGACAACGTAAAATGAATGAAAACATCAGACAATAGCAACAACAAAGCGCACAATTTCTACAAATTGCCACAACAAAGCAAAAAGCCGCCTTACATAGAAACAAGTGAATTGTGTTTCTTCTACGGGGGGGAGAGGGGGACAGAAAACATTGAAAAGTAAAAGTGAAAAGTAAAATTTAAAGTGAAAAACCAACGTCGAGCAAGACAATTTGACTGGCATTGTTCGCGCCATGTCGACAGTTTTGTTGTTTGGTTTGGCACAAATATTTGGCAACTGTGCTGCATGCCAACCGAATGCGCAAAGTGGCAGGTGTCTTCCAGAGAATGTTCACATTCATGCTAAAGGTTTATTTTAATTTTCAGCATTTTACAGTTTGTGCTATTGAAAAGTTGTGTGATGGTCTCGTGCAGCTTTGAATGGGTTGAAATTAGTTACTGTTGATTATGTTATGAAAAGATGTTTGTAGACCTCGTCGCTCGGAGCGTCGACACCTTGCGCCTGTCCGCCTGGCACCTTTACACAAATTCATTTTGCAATTTGCGGTGCGAACAATGCAATTACGTTGACATTAAGTGATGCGAGTGGTTGTGCGCTGCCGCTTTATTGCTGGCCGACTGTATGCGTGCATGGCTGTGTATGTGTGTGTTGTATATGTGTGCTGAGGCCGAAGCGGCTTGATGCGGCTGTCTAATGCCTGGATGAAGTAGTTTCAGAGACTCGCTGAGATTTTTTGCACTTTGCTGTGGTCGCTGCTCGGACACTGCTTAGCAGTGCAACATATTAAAATAGTTTGCATATATTGACAGCTGAAGGCGCTAATTAACACTTTCGGTCTCAAAAATCCCTCATAGTGTCCGAAACAATCAAGAAAATATTTCCCAAAATATGCAAAATATTCTGGAGTAGTGCCAAATATTTTGAATAAATTAAATGTATTTTCTAAATCAATATTTTTTGTGTGCAAAATCCATTTAACACTAAACGATTTGATAGCTCATTTAGCAAAAATCCCAACAAAGTCAGACAACAATTAAATAGCATCAAAAATTACCAAAAATTGCTAAAAGCTCATATTGGATCACGTATTGGAAACAACACCAATCACAAGACTGACTCTTGACTGCATATATGTAATACTTCTATATTGGCAGTAAGCTCAAAAGGTACATTCGCCAACATCACAGTACAGCAATAGTGAAATATGAGCGAGAAAGCATGGCAGTGTCAAAAAGTCAGGTGCGTTCAGGCGGGAAAAAAATTGACTGGAAAAAAATAAAATTTTTTCGAAATTAACTGAAATTTCTTCAACCGCCCCTGGAGCAATTTGACAGTTGTTCATGTGTAGAAGTGCTCATCAGCGTTGCCGTTTTGGTTATTTTTAATCAAAAATGGTTAGTTTTATTTTTGAAAATGGGTTTTGGTTATTTGGTGATTTTTGATCCCAGTTGGTTATTTTTTTAGAATATTGCATGCTGATACAAATGTATAATCTAGCACAATATTATTGGGAGTGGCAATAATATTGATATTGATTGATGATAGCAACTCATAGCCATTGCTGTTTCTCGTAAAAAAGAAAGCAGCATTGTTTAAATCGATAACTATGTTTTAAAAAGTCAACAACACGTTCGCGGACGTTGACAACTAATTACAAATAATATCGCTTGTCTATTTTTGCAGCTCACTGAAATTTTTACTGTGCGTGAACGTGTTAATTATTTATTTTATGTCAAACATACATACATATGTGCCAAAAGCCTTTTAAATGTTCCTTAAATCTTGAAATTTATGTATGAGTTATTTATTTTGTTTATGTCGAATGGACATTTTGGTTATTTTTGTTACATTTTGGTTATTTTTATTTTTGTTCCTGGTTATAAATTATTTTTTCTTGTGGCAACGCTGGTGCTCATGTATACACGTATAGAAATACATCCACATACATTTCGTCAAATGTCTCCTTATTCTCCGATCTGATTGCTTTCTCTTTTCGAGTGATCTCAGTTGGCGATGTGCTCTCGCGATATACACACACTTTGCAGAACGAGTTCAGCATAAGTTTTATTTTTTAATAGAAAAACAAAACTAGTCTTCGTCGAAACGACGAAGATTACCTTTAACTTGACTATTTGCAATTGAATACGAATACTGCACATTGCATTTCAGTATTTCAAAATGTCTCGAAATGCGGGGTTATCGGTTGGAAAAATTTTGGAATTGGTTAGTTAATTAATCATTACTTAGTTAAGTTAATTAGTTAGTTAGTTTCCCCCCTTTCTCCCTTTCAAATCTAGTTAGTTAATTAGAAACAAGTAAGTGAGTTAAATAGTTAATTAGCATTTTAAAAAATTAGTCACATTTATTGATTATTTTGGTTTTTTTTAAGTTTTTTAAGGAATTATATTTGTGTGTCTGTCTCCATGGAGAAGCTATGTTTTGTTCTTCACTCTATATTAAATTTAATTAATTTTTTATTTTCTGATACTCATTCTGATCTCAAAAATAAATGTATCATACCTCAACACGAATTACTTAAAAATACACAAATAATTTTTTAAAATATATATGGTGCGAAATATTTACAAAAAAATGTTTAAGTATAATTATATAATGAAGTTTGAGTTTATACGATTTCTAGTTCCTCCAAAAATCGGAGTTGAATACGACTTCGTCGATTCGACGAAGATTACCAACAACGTATGTAAAATATCCTTACCCTTCTAGGGTTAAAAAATCATAAATTTACGAATGTTTTTTTATAGATAAAATACATTTTCTCCTCTGGTTTTAAAATCTAAGATGAAAATGCAAGTATTAAGCCTAACATCAATAGAATTTAAAGAAAAATTACAAAGTTATGATGCACTGAGTGAAAACACCAACTTTACATTTATTACACCGTGCGAAAAAATTTTTTTTGCAGAGGCCCATCCAATGTTGATATAGACGTGAAACTAGAGGTCATTTATAGTATCCTGGCATAGTCAGTTTTTCATTTTCTGACCCAAAGTCCTTTTCAAAGGACTTTACATTTTTATGACATACACATTTTAAATATTTTTTTAAATATGTGCGGCTGTGCAATGATGAAGATATGGGTATCAAATGAAAGAGGCAAATTGTCTCCTTTTTACTAAATTTTCTATTTTTAACTTTCTGGACCAAAATATGTCAGGTATGGAAAACATACAAGTTTGTGTTAGTCGGATGATTCGTTTACGAGATATATGCTCATAACTGAAACAACAGGGAAAAAACTGGTTTTTCGAAGATTTTTTCGAAAACGCTTCTTAAAAAAATTTTTTGATTTTCAGTTTCGTGTTCAGCGGCCAAAAATTAGTCTAGAAAATACTTTTGTTTTTAGGTGCACGCGATTGACCCATTTTTTGTCGAGTAGTGTAATGGGACGCAAAAAGCTGCTGAACGGGAGTTGGATCACGTGTTGGAAACACCACCCAGCAGCAACACAAGACTGACGCTTGACTGAAACTACTTTTTTATCTCCGTACTCCTTCAAGCAAGGCTTTTCCATCTGACTCGATTTGGGAGCTGTTGTTATGCTCCTTTGGGGCTTCCAGTTAAGCGACATTGTTGGGACACTGGATGGTACTTAGTAGATGGAGCTACTACACTACTCACTCAGCACGGGTCGACCTTACGTGAACAAACTGCTATCTACGCCACATGGTTTGAAGTAAAAACGACCACAACTGCACCAAATCGGCTCAGATGGAAAAGCCTCATTGAGGTTCCATGCTCATTACTACTTACTACTTAATTTATGTAGTCCACATTTAACTCAAAAGGGAAATGTTAATGGCCAAATTTCATTTGTTGGACATTTGAAGTTTACGTATTTTTTCATTTACTACAAAGATTTAAATATATAAAAATTATTCATATTTGAAAATGTTACAATTTTGATCTTAAAAGAAACCATCTATAGAGTAACAGTAAATAGTTTATTATTTTTAACATTATTTCCTAATGTTGTGGCAAAGTTATGGCTTTTACCTACTAATTTCATGGCGAATTAACACTCATCTGGCAACACTGGGTAAGCCAACATTAAAGACTGTCAACTGTTTTCTTTTTTATGTTATTTAATTATTTATTATAAAATTTATTACAGCGCAAGCTCGGTATTCGCGACTACCCATTATCGCGACGGCCCGGTTATCGCGACGGCTTAATTTTTAACATTGCAGGTTCTATAATCGCGACAGTTTACGAAAAACGAGGTTCTATTTTCGCGACTTTTATCTGTTTTTTTTAATTTTATTACAATGTCTTTAACCAACAAGAGAAATCGCCGCCTTTTGGTATATTAACCTTTTTGGATTTTTAAGCCGACAACAGCACTATATGAACTACGTGATTCAGCTGTTATTTTAAAAAATTATTTGCCAAAAAAGCAACTCAAAATCTCCTACTTCTTTAAAAATGTTTAAAATGTAAATATATCAGTTAAAACAATTGTAATTTTAAAAATTACATACAATTTTTCAACAAAATTTTGGGTTCTGTTATCGCCAAAATTCGGTTTTCGCGACATGTCTGGTTTTTAATTAGTCGCGAAAATCGAGCTTGCACTGTATATGCAAAATCCATTTAACACTAAAAGATTTGATTGCTCATTTAGCAAAAATCCCAATAAAGTCTGACAGTAATCAAATAACATCAAAAATTACCACAATTTTCAAAAATTTGTTAACTTTAGTTTGTTTGGCATGTTGAGTAACAAATGTATTATCATATAACAATTTGCAGGAGTTTATTTGTTGCCAAAACGTAGTTTCAAAACCTGAGCCCACACTAGAAAGCAAAAAGCTAGTGAACTGGAGTTGGATCACGTGTTGGAAACACACCCAGCAGCATCACAAGACTGACGCTTGACTGAAACTACTTTTTTATCTCCGTACTCACTCCTCTTGACAGCATAGGAGCTCGGCAAGGTTTTTCCATCCAACTCGATTTGGGAGCTGTTGTTATCTCCTTTTTGGGGGTTCCAGTCAAGCGACATCCTTGGGACACTGAATGGTGGTTAGTAGATGGAACTAGTACACTACTCACTCAGCACGGGTCGACCTTTCGTAAATCAACTGCTGTCAACGCCACATTGTTTGAAGTAAAAACGGCCAAAACTGCACCAAATCGGCTCAGATGGAAAAGCCTTATTGAGGTTCCATGCTCATTACTGCGTACTACTTAATTTATGTAGTCCACATTTAACTCAATAGGGAAATGTTAATGGCTAAATTTCATTTGTCGGACATTTGAAATTGACAATTTTTTTGTTTTTCCAACCAATAAACCCTAGTAATCCAATTGCTAGTATAGCATAGATTATGCCTAAAGACCCAAATGTTTCCTTTTTCCCTGATTCTTGACTAATAATATGTGAAATTATTCCAAATCCAGGAAGAATTAGAATGTAAACTTCAGGGTGTCCAAAGAATCAGAATAGGTGTTGGTATAAAATTGGGTCTCCAAGCTTCCAAGTCTCTATCTTTGCTGTACAAGAAGAGTTACTCTGATAAATATAGGTTTAAGTATTCAGCAAAATCTAAAGTTGAACTTAGGGCAACTTAGGATTTTAGACAGCGATGTCAAAAAAAAAAATTGCACAACAGCATGTCTGTTGCATGGAGTTTTTTACATGAATCTGAATTGTTTTTCCACGCTGTTTTCAAAACCATACTCCGTTTTTATATAACAGCTCTAGTTTTCGCAAAAAATGGGCGTGTCAATTTTTCGAATTTGCCTCGGCTTTTTTCTCGTTTTCGACTGTAATTTCTGAACCAATAATCCTATCGACATGATTTTTATATAGTTCCACTAACAACATCCCACGCCATCTCTTCTGACATTAATCAATTTTATGCGTTCTAAATTGGCGTTCTAATAAGGTTTCAAAGTAGGAAAATATTGAATTTCAAGGCGTTTTTTCTGATGGCGAAAATTGTACAGATGTTTCATAAATCAAGTTACGAAGTATATGAATATCTTAAGAAGAAACATCAATTAATACAACACAGCCAAATTTTTTTGCGTAAGTAACATTCTCATATAAAAAATGTACCATAGTCATTTTCAACACTTTTCATACTTTTTCCTTAAAAAATTAAGAGCCTCAAAATATGCAAAGTTTTTAATTTTTTTTTGTTTCGAGCAATTCAAAATGTTTTTGTTTTTTGCTTGTATTTCAGACTATAAATGGAACATATAAAAGAGCATATTTTGAGGCCCCTAATTTTTTAAGGAGAAAGTATGAAAAATGATGAAAATGACTATGGTACATTTTTGCTATTATTTCGATGCGAATGTGTATTCCGCCAAATAATTTGGCTGTGTTGTATTGCTTGATGCGTCGGCTTTCATTATACACCTAAGTCGATAATTGATTTACAAAAAATGTGTATGTTTTTGACCATCAAAGAAAACGCCTTAAAATTCCATATTTTCCGACTTTGAGGTAAAATTACCGCGGAATTTTAAAACTTATAAAAATAAATTGCATCGAAAAAGAAGCCGTGCGGTGTTGTTAATCTTTGTTGCATTATGAAAATTATGTCAGCCGGTTTATTGGTTTTGAAATTACTATAAAAAATATGGAAAAAGGAGAAGAAAATCTAAAAAATTACACGGTACCTGTATCTCACTAACTAGAGCTGCTACAAAAAATCTGAGGGAGATTCTGAGATTCGAAATCAGCGCACCCAAGTTAGTGGAAAACAGTGGAAAAACTCCATGCAATTGTAATTGACCAGTTAAGTATATTAGAACCAAAGAAGTTGAACCTAGGGCAACTCAAGTCGTAATGTATACCTAATATACCACTTGGTACTTCCTTTGCTTTTGGGGGCAAATATTTAGGGATTTTAGAAAAATATTTACGTATTTTAGAGAGTGATGTCGAACAGTGACATGTCCAGTTGAGTAGATTAGAGCCAAAGACCCAGCAATGTCGTTGAAGCGAAAGTAGAGTACAACAATTTTATACTTAGGACGTGTTATAATCCTAAGATAAACCCAGTCCCCAGTAAAGATGATTGGGAATGAAGCTTCTAGGATACGAAATTTCTTTCAAGTGAAGACTGGCCACTGAAAACTCAAACATGCAGCATTTTCTTCCTCATTAATGGTTCTATAGCTACGAAAGATCGTTTGTACACAGAAGCCCGTTTCTCTGGGCCTGTTTACCGATAATGGTTAATGTTCTGTCTATGGTCTGTGAAGACTGAACACTGAGGCGTCAAGCATACAGTATTTTCTTCCTCATCAATAGTTCTATAGTTCCGAGAGTTCGTTTTTAAAGAAAAGTTTATTTCGCTGGGCATGTTTACTGTAATGATCTCTCTAGCCTGTGAAAGTATTCGGCAAAAAAAAGGCGCAATGTGGTTTGAGTATACACAAGCACAGAAAAGCAATCATAATTTATGGGATCCTAATTTAGTAAACTTGTATATTTTCCATAGTTTTCTTAAACGACCTCAAGAAGCTAACAAAGTCCTTCTCATTTTCAAACACAGGCAAACCAAGCCACCAGAACTTACAAGCAAATTATTACTAGCAAAGTTCTCATATTTAGATTTTCATCCGAGCCAAAGCCTTTCACCCTCTTCTTTATTTCCTCTCTTTATTTCCTACCCCTTTCTTTCCTACCCCTTTATTTCCTACCCCTAACAACTCTCACTCATTCTATTACCGCACAAAAATGTCTTTCAAATTAACTACCAACCGAAAACTGCCATTAATCCCAACACTAAAAACTACGCTTTCACACACGAAGCGCGGCAAATGTGCCAATCTCCAAGCCGGGAGGCAATTTAATTTTATTTTATTTGCTTCGCGGTGCGTACGTGCAGCGTATGCAACTCTTAATTGACCCACATGTGGGCGAAAGTTGTTGCGCGCACAACCGAAAGAACCAAACAAAAACCACAATAACCGAGAGAAACATGGAAGCGAACTCGTGCTGGCGCATTCGGCGCCTTGGCCCCTGCATGCAACCGCGTACGTGCTCAAGTGTTCGCGGCCGCACACGATCCGAGCACTTAAGTGCCACTTATGCTGCTGTCGCAACTAAAGCGAAAATATTACTTTCGAGCGCCGCAAACGCGACAACAGCCACACGCCGAATTGCCGCCAAAAGTGTGCGACAAGCGAATGTCGCCGACATTGCGGCGCAGCAATTTTGACTGCGAGGGAAGAATGCAGCGCCAAAGCTGATTTATGCCGAAACCAGAATGATTTATTAGGTGCACTCCGGGGTGCATGAAACACAGCAAAGAATTAATGTCAACTTCACGAAAAGTTTTTAGCGTCCAAATATGCGCACAGAAACTTTTTGCTAAGCGGCAAAGAGACGAAAAGACAGAAGATGCGCGTTAAAAAATGGAATTTTCATTTGAATTATAAAATTTCAAGTAGATGTAGCTTTGAGGCAGTTATAAGTGTATTGAGATGTGAGTCAGGCGGTCATGAGTTTGAAAAACAGTGAGAAGTTGAACTGACAACATTTTTTTAAGTTTAATTTTTTAATTTAATTTAATTTTTAATTCATAATAAGAAACAATGGGAAATCTCTGACAAGGCTATACTTACAGCTGTGAAAGGCAAATAATTCTCTGTTCGACATTGACATAAGACAGTAGATTCTTCTTTAGTCTTCCACATTTAGAGCCATTCATGTTTCAGCTGGAATCTGGACTTAATCGAAGCTGTTTCAATGATCTTCGAGAGTAAAACCTTTACCTATAAAAACGGCTTAAAAGCAATAAGGCTATACAAAATATATGGTGACACCTTAAAGCAGGTTTTTTAGTAATGCAGTGCCCTCTGTGACTTATTGACTCATTGTGATAACTAGAAATCAGTGGGTCTTGGGTTCAAATCTCAGCTTAACCAGCAACAAATAATGTAAACTTGTGTAATATATTTTTCCATTTCTGAGCGATTGAAGAAATTAAAAAAAATCTTACCCTACAGATTCTTAGTTCCTTAAGGGTTCAAATTTATTAAAAAAATCAAAATTTTAAGAATATAATAAAAAAATAAATTTTTTGCTGATTCATAACTATAGATGCACTTTCAAAATGTTCTTTAAAATGAAATAAAAACTTATTAAAGACAAAAAATATCACTTCGAAGAGTAAAAGTAGTAATTAGGTCCTCATTTCTTTTGAATCACCTCGAAATTTGGCTCGACATACTTTTTACAAGGCTTATCCTTGCAGCATCTTCCTTCGAATCCCAAGCATCAATAATGGCCATTTATAAATCCTCAATCTTATTGCTTGTTTTTGGAAAATACTCTACAGATACAGATTCACAAGAAGTTTTCTATAGGATTTTGACGCGGAAATCCAGCTGACCATTGCTGAACAGAAATGTCCTGGGCCTGAAACCATGTTTTTGGCTTATTGCTTTCACGAAGTAAAGCATTATCTTGTGGAAAAAATTAATCCCTTATGCTGGTGTTGATACAAAATTGTAGAAGATTCTAGTAAAATAGTGTGCTGTACTCCGCCGAATTCATTTATCCATTATACCTTCGAAACAAAATGCTTTCCAAACTATTACACCGTGCGACAAAAATTAAAAAAATTTTCCACACCCGAAAAAATCTATATGGGCGTGAAACTAGAGACCAAATATAGTAATACTGCGTACTCAGTTTTTCGTTTCTACATCCTTTGTTCTTTTAAAAGGACTTCAAAATTTTGAAGGGGATAAATAATAAAAAAAATATTAAAAATACTTAACCTCGTTAGAATATGACGATATGTATATCAAATGAAAGAGGAAAGGCTCAAGAATTTAAATAAAATTGATTTTTTATCTATTTGTAAAAAACGGATATGAAAAAGGTCCTTTGAAAATTTTAATCCTTTATATCCTTGAAAATGTATGTAAAATTTTCTTGAAAAGTAAGTATGTTAAAACTCAAAATCTCCTTGATCACGTGTCCAAATTTCATTATTCCCGCTTTATTGATTTTGTATCTTTTTATTATTTAAAATACTGATCCTCAAATAAATTGGAATTTTTGTACTTCATTACAATTGCAGCTTCCGCCTATTTTTTAATAACTTTCGAACTAATAAAGTTAGAGTAATGAAATTTTGACACGTGATCAGGGAGATTTTGGGATTTTACATACTAACTTTTCAAGAAAATTCTATATAAATTTTCAAGGATATAAAGGATTAAAATTTTCAAAGGACCTTTTTCATATCCGTTTTTTATAAATAGATAAAGAATTAAATTTATTTAAATTCTTAAGCCTTTCCTCTTTTATTTGATATACATATCGCCACATTCTAATGAGGTTAAGTATTTTTTATATTTTTTTTATTTTTTATCCCCTTCAAAATTTTGAAGTCCTTTTGAACGGACAAAGGATGTATAAACGAAAAACTGAGTACGCAGTATTACTATATTTGGTCTCATATCTGGTTTATATTTGGTTTCACGCACATATGGATTTTTCCCGGTGTGAAAAATGCTGTCGCACGGTGTTATAGAACCACCACCAAAGTTTTGCTCAGAAAAAATGCGGGGTTCCTTGTGTAAATTACTCTAGTAAGAATTAAATACTTCGCGGCCGTCGAGGTTAAACTTTTCCTTAGCGTAGAATATATTCTGCAAGAAGAATTTAGGTTGAAGTTTAATGAGAAAGGATAATCAGCAGGAATCAGTAAGTATCTTTCAATGCTCTTTCAACCTGCATCATTATTTGTTTTCTACATTCCTTCAATCGCTCAGAAACGAACAAATTTTAATACGTCTACAGTTCTGCTCTCCAGTGCATAAAAAACGTCTGTAGCCTCAGTAGTCTACGGAGAAAAGAAAGAAAAGCGGTTCGGAATTGGCTATGGTCTCAGAAGGGAATTTTCTCTATCATATCCAAAGTAGTTCACACCACATGAATCTCGACCAGCAGCAACCTTGACTTTAAGACCCCTCAAATTAGATAAACTTGTATTAAATAGAAACCGTCTGTAGACTTAGCAATCGATGGCAAAACTGTGAGAGTAAAATATTTTCCCAAGAAAAGCGCTTCGAAATTGGTTTTATTATTTTATATTATTTAATTGAAACATAAATATGTACCAGCAGTAACCTCAACTTTAAGACTCCTCTTTATCATTTTTTCGTTTTTTTTATTAAATGTATAAATAAAACCAGTGCCATGTGGCTGCGAGCCTCAAAGTGTAACGCAATAACTTAAGTGCGAATTATGAAAAGTGGCGGCAAAGTAGCTCAATTGAATTAGACATGAGCGTGGCAATTATTTTCGTTAAGTTTGCAAGCTGCCTAATTAAAATATAAATTCCATTGTTAATTAGTAGGGACGAAAATAGAAATAAGGCGATAATTATGAGCGTATTCACAAGAAGAGTGAGAGTGCAATAAAAGTGAATAAAACACAACCGAAACGTGCCGTTCGCTGTAATCAAGTAAAATAGCAAACGAAAAAAAGAAAAGTGATGTAAAGTGAAGTGAAAATTAATAACATAGCATTTTGCACATTCCATCGACGCGCAACCACACAAATCAAAGTAAATTGAAGGGAAAATTGAAAAAATTGAAAATAAAAAAAGGGCCAACACACGAATTGAACAATGCGAAAGAAGGTGAGAGCATTTCTCTTTAATGCAAAGAGCAAATAAATAAACAACACCTTGCTGGCGTAAACATAAACAACAACAATAGCAACAACGGCAACAGCATCGCCAAAAACAACAACTACAGCAACAACAGCGATAGCAGTAGCAACAGCACACAAGTATATCGACCACAACAGCCGCCCAGGACTGCAACCGCAACCACAAATACCAGCACATTGCCGCCCCCGCCACCGCCGCCACCACCACCGCAGCCACGACAGCACAGCATCCAACGCCCAGGCGTGATGACGGCCCATGCCGCAGCGCCCGCACGTAGCGACATAATTAGCTGCAGCATAAAAAAGTAAGCAAACACGTACGCGCGCGCACATTGTGTGGAGGAAGGGCGACGCAGCAACAGAAGAGCAGCACAAGCTGCGGCAACTCATTTGCAACGCTGTGGCAGCAGTTGGTAGAAGACAGCCAAAATGAATGCGGCACAGAGCGGCGGCCACACGGGCAGCTCGATGGGCAAAAAGGGCTCCCAAATGGAGGTAAACTTTAAGAGATTTGCTCAAATCCTAAATTATTTAGTATTCCTCAAAATTGTGTTTTAAAAAAGCATATTTTTGGGAATGTTGGAGTAATTCTTGATGGTTAATGTTAGGTGAATAACTTGATTTTTTTTATAAAAAAAAACACAAGAGTCAATATATGTAATTTTTTTGTTTTTGTTTGTTTTGTTTTTATTTTTATTTTTTTTTTATCAAAAAAGAATATATAAATAATATATGTAATATTAAAAACATGCAAGTCCCTAAGCGGGTTTTTGTAGAAGGAAAATGGTTGCTGTCAAGGCTTAAAAATTTTAATTGTTGCGTACGTGTTGCAAATGGGCGACAACTAGGTTCGTTGTTTCTCCCAAAAGCTAGGAAGATCCTTAACACTTGAAAGACCACAAGTTTTCCATATCTACAAAAACCACATATTACACCGAGAAGAGTGAAGTATTAAATTTTTTATATCTTAAACTAATAAAGTTAGTAGGACGAAATTCAAGGATGTAGTAGCGTACATAGTAGTCCGTAAGATATATTTAAAAAAAAAAATTATTGGAAATTTGCAAGGATATTCAAGGATAAAGTTTTAAAAGGACATTTTCAATACCTCTTCGTCCTTTTGCACCAAAACAAAAAATTTTCTAAGATTCTAAGGATTTTTCTCTTTCATTTGATACCCATAATGTTATTCTACAATGCGGTCAATTTTTAAAATAATTTCTTGAAATAAACATGTCCTTGAAATTTGAAAGTCCTTTAAAAAAATCCTGACGTCAGAGAGAAAAACTAACAACGCAGTTTTACTACATTTGGCTCCGAGTACATATATTTTTTTGTGTGTAAAATTTGTTGTCGCACGGTATTATATTCGCTGATATCTCGAAAAGTACACATCGGATTTAGCTATTTGTAATTGTAGAACCCTAATTGTAGAACTAATTGTAGAGCCCGATAAAAAAATAAAAGCCATCAAAGCAAAAGTTGAGAGAAATACTAAAGGAAATACAAATATTTAAAAATGAAAAACCATCAAATTGACCGCAATGGTCTTTCTAGTTTTAATCAAAGCTGTTTGGTCCATGTATAAGCGTTGGCTATTTTCTATTTGGATAGGAAGATAAAAGAGACAGCTCCAAGCCGTGAACGTCTATAAACACACATAGACTACTTTAGCCCGTTGTGAGGTATCACACACACACACACACACTTAATCCTACTTAGAACTCAAACCATCTGGAACCATTTATGTTGACATTATAAATGCGTAAGCGGTCTTCTTAACTGAAGAAATCTATATGTTTCTTAGGTTTCTGTCAAAAGCCAGACAGCTGCAAAGTAGGTGAAGTATTGACCCTTAATCTTTCTAGAAGAAACCGTTTCTTACGTTTCTGGCAAAGAGCTTTGCAGGTGCAAATGAGGTGAAAAATTGACTCTTAATCTTTATAAAAAAAACTGTTTCTTACGTTTCTGGCAAAGAGCTGGAAAGTTGTAGAGAAGGTGAAAGATTAACTCCTCTTCTTACTCGTCCCCACAGCTTCTACAGAAGCTGCAACTTCTATTTAGTGTTAAATAATTTAAGTTCATACCTTTTATTGACTCATTTTCTTCAAGATCATTGATTAAAAAATGACCAGCTTCTGATTCACCTGATTTTCAACTAATTCCACAAAAATTCCAATATGGAAATTTTGCATTAAAACCATGCAATGACTTTTTTAGCTTTTGAAAAACTCCTTTCGATTTCTCAATGAATCCTTAATTTTTAAAATACAATTTCAAAAATTTAACTTACCACATGAGGCTTATTTTGAAATCAAAAACAAAAACTCGCCTCGTAATTCTTACTTTGTGAAGAAAAAATAAAACTGAACATTAATTCTCATTCTGCAAGTGAAAAATATAACTCACCGCATAATTTTTAGTTTTCCCCCAAAAAATAAAACTCAACAAATAATTTTTATTTTCTGATAAAAAAAATGAACAAATAATTTTTATTCGGTGAGCGGAAAATAAAAATTGAGAAATATTGGTTTATTGCTTTTTTGCCAACTGCTTTCAAAAATAATCACTTTATTGCACTACATGATATATCTAAAATGCTTCCTTATCTTGATTTTTCGATTAAAAACATTGCTTAAAATATTAAAAAAAAAAAATATATGTATGTATCGTGTTTGTTACTTAAGCCGATAGAACCATTCACAGTTAACTGGGCTTCGTAAGGACCTCTAAGAATGACTAAGCGAACTTCAGCTCGATCGATTGTGGTATCACAATCACAATCATTTACTAACGATTCCTTGTTACAACAACAATTTGCAAATATTGAGACATTCTAAAATTTTGAAACCATCCAACATTTCTTTTCTCGAAATTGGCCAATAATTGTGGCAAAATATTTGCCTACATTCCATAGAAAACAACTCAACTAAAACAAAAAAAACACACTGCAAATACTAAAGTTTGGATTTCAATCAAGTCAAAACTAGTCGCGGTTCAAAACTTTGCCAACGATCATAAACTCAACTTTCATTGCAACTCGATTCAACTTGCCACGCGCAGCATCTAACGCCTCACTTGCAGTGCCAATAGCGCCGCCCACAACGAACACAATTAAACAAAGTTGAAACTGCAATAAATTACTTTGCCGCAACGCAATGTCCCACGTTCGCGCTACCACTGCAGACCCAACGGTGCCAAAAAAAAGAATATATAACAAAAACGTCAAAGAAACACGCAAAAATATAAAAAGATGCAAAATGTAAAAGAAGCGCAAAAAACATTGAGAAAGCGCAAAAGCGCAAAAACGCAAACACTACTCCACCACTACAGCAGCCACAGATTCAATTAACCCAGTTTTGTTGGCCGCCGCCGACGACAGTGCAAGCAAACTGAAGCGACATGAGAGAAATTAGCATCAAAGACACATTTTTTTTAGTAGCAAAACTTTTAATTGGATATTATTGAGTCGCCTCGTCACACTTGTCTCAATGCGCGCTGCTGGCCACTTGCAACACTTTCGCTGCACTGGCGGCTCCGCCGAACTCGCCTCCCGCAACCAAAGCGAAACGTACAAGAAATACACAAAAGAAAAATGAATTCTGCCAAAGTGCATGAAAATTATGCTCCAAAGTAATTTTTTATATGTCACGCGCTGCTCGCCTAAAAATTGCGCGCGCACGCACACAGACGCCAGCAAAAAAGGTCAATAACATAAATAATGCGGCTCGCGCCTTTCGCCTTTCGCCATGGCGCTCAATGAGCTCTTGTGACGGCGCCTGTCTTTCTTGTTGTGTGCGAAACGGGTTCTTAGCCATTGCGGCCGCCTTATCCCGCTGACGTTGTCTATTTACTGCTGCGTTTGCTTACACAAAATCTTTCATGCTCATTAATTTCGTCGGTCATGTTCAGAAGCTGCAGACGCTCATTGAACCCTTGAATCATGGAGCGCACTCCATGCATGCAGCGAAAAAACGAGCAATTTGGGGAGAAGGATGTGAAAGTTAAAGGATGACTTGTTTATTAAATAAGCATTTTTATGAAGGTCGCAGCTGCTTTAGGCAATGGAAGATAAGGAGAGTGTAATGGAGAAAGAGAGAGGAGAACAAGACTAAAGTGTTTGCCGTATTTTCGACTGTGAATCACTCATTTAAGCAACGAAATTTGCAGTTCATAAATTTTGCAAAAATATGACTAAACTTTGACTTGATGCGGTTGACTCTGCGGCAGAGAAGGTTGGTGTTCACCATCGCACAGTGATTCGTTCCATAGACAAAATTCAAAAAATGTATAGTCTCAGAATTTAACGTTTATGATATCATTTGAAAGGTAAAACTCCAACCAAGAAAACCCCAAAAAATCTGTGCAAAAAATTAATTAGTGTGTGTGCAAAAGCGGCTCAAAGTTGAAACTTTTTTCACAAAAAAATTTAAACACATATTTTCTGTTTTTAGGTCTATTGGGTAAAAAAAATTTTAAAAATACAATGGTATCAAGAAGTTGCTAAAACATTCCATCTAAATTAAGAAATAATGTGGTCATTTTCGTTTTTAATGTTTTGTCAAAATTCGCAAAGCTGAGGCTTTTACATCACTTTAAATTCAAACTATTTTTCTAAATTCTAAAAATCTAAATCTAAAAATCTGAAAATTGGCAAAACTTAGAGGAAAATATCTAAAAAGTATGTGAAAGAATGTTCCTGGATTTTTTTATTTGAAGCAGCATTCTTTCTTTGTCGGATAATGTAATTACATCCTCCGATATCTTCCGATCTCAGAAAATAATTATATTTGAAAAGTGGTCTAAACACCTATTTTTCCACAAAATATATTTTTTTCATCCCTAAAAGTATGCAACCAGCATGAAAAATTGAGAAAACTGCAAAAAAGCAAAACTTACGTCTATTATTATCGTTTTTATTGCAAAACTAAAGTGTCCTAAGACTCTTCTCAATTATCAATGTTGACGTTACCGATTAAATGTAAAATCTGAAAAATCTAGCCAACACAGTCGTTGCTATAGTACAGCAAAAATGACGAAAATTGCAAATTTAAGTCTCAGGCATTGCCAAACTACAAAAGTTTAAGAAAAACAAAATGGAGATTTTAATTCAGCAGACCATGCTTAACTGGTATACCAAATTTTATGATGAACAGACCACTCCTTCTAATTTTGTCCCGCGGTTGTATGGAGTCGAATCACTGTGCATCGGTTGCAATTGTCATGGCACAGGAGCAGAACAACAGAGAATAGATACTTAAGCACCTTTTTAATGATAAGAATGAAAGGATTGTATACATTAGGAATATTAGGCGGCCAACAACTAAATATGATATATTGGAAAATATAGCTGAAAAAGACAGTGAATTAAAAAAAGTATACTCAGTGTTTTATATTGTGAGCAGAAGATAGAAATCTGCATAGATTCTGTTGAATTCATGTATTGTATTTATCAAGCAGACTAATTCTCGCCGGCAAAAGGATTTGCCAAAGTGTACTGTCGAAGTATGTTGGATCCCTTCCCCCCCGTAGTCATCAACTTACACTCCTAACTGTAGGTCCCTCCCTCCCTTTTCCCCTCCGTTTTAACCCATTAAGCCCTGAGCGTTGCGTTTGCGCAACGTTTGGGAATTTCGCTATATTAAGTAACTCATAAAGACAAAAGACTTGAAAATGGGTAGAATTGGATTAGAATTGATCGTTTTAGATTCTGCCATACTCAAATTTCAAAATTATTTAAATATTCATACGTTTTTTTCGATCCAAAGTCAAAGGTTTTTTTTGGGAAATTTTTGAAATTCAATCAAAAATACTTATTCTTCAAACCTATCAAAATCCCTTAGTGGGCTGCATTTTGCAATGCTAAACTATTTAAAAATAAGTTTTGAACATTTTTTTTTTTATTTTTTAAACAAAAAATATGCTTTACGTTTTGTGTTGCGCGAATGCAACGTTGGGCCTAAACACTGCCAATTTTCATACAACGCAACGCGTGAAAATGTCAAAATCCAAGCAGCTGATATTTTATTGGCACATTTTATTTTCCGCAAATGTTTGATTTTGTTTATTTGTGTAATGTTTGCGAAAAACATGACAAAAAAAAAACATGATATGAATGTTTTGCTTGATTTTTTTCTTGATTAGGTCAATTAATAAGATTGTGTAAAATTTTATGGAAATCGCACAAGCCTTTCTGGGGTCAGGTTTTAATGGGTTAAATGAGTGTTGTAACACATGTTGAAAAAAAATACTGTTGCATACACATTTCAAACGAGTGGAATTTGTGGTATCACAACAAGTGTGTCTCATACAGAAGCAGCTACTACAACCTAACTTTCAGCACTCCTAAAAATAAATTGTGACTTGTTGGCTCGAGTAGACCTTTGTAACTTTTTGCCCTCTTCTTCATTTCTCTAGCGAGACACCTCCGTTTTGTCAATTTTTGTTAACTAAGTTATGTAAGCGAACTCTGCGTATCCTTTGCGACGGAGACGGAGTTGACATCAAAGGGTTTGTTATCTTCGATGAGCACTGCGTCATTTTGTTAGTGTGTATTGTTATTGTGTTGTTGTCGTTGTTTTTCTACGGCTACTGGATATTGGAATTTGCTACAGGCTATTCATCACAACTGATTGGAATGTGAAGGATAGGAGCTTATCATAAGGTAAAAAATTTGACTAGGAAAATTTAATGTAATCAAAAATAAATACAAGGAAAAAAATGGAAAAAATTGAAAAAACTACGGAAGCCATGCCTAAAGTGCGAATCGAACCCATGACCTCTGGGATGGGAGCACTAAGAGCACTGGGAGCGCTGAGCTACCGACACGGTTCTGTACACTTGTCTACTCGTCAAGTTTGAACACTGACACAGGATGTGTATGGTTTTTCTTCTTCTTCTTAACACATTCAACGTACAGGTATCTACTTAATTTCCCATCAAGCTTGAGTCGTGCTAGATGTCGTCTGCAATTTCCATGCCTTGTTGCCAGTCAACCACAGTTCTTCGGTTTTAATTGTGAACCTTCTGTTTCATCTTAAAGAGTTTCTATTAGTGTTCTGAATCTTAGACCCAACCATTATCTTTTTCCTGGTCTGTTATTTAGTCGTTTTCTTAGTCTGAAGCTTAGTCTTGGCCTTGCACAGTGATTCGACTCCATACAACCGCGGGACAAAATTAGAAGGAGTGGTCCGTTCTTCATAAAATTTGGTATACTAGTTAAGCATGGTCTGCTAAATTGTAATCTCCATTTACTTTTTCTTAAACTTTTGTAGTTTGGCAATGTCTGAGACTTAAATTTGCAATTTTCGTAATTTTTGGTGAGCTATAGCAACGAGTGTGTTGGCTAGATTTTTAAGATTTTACATTTAATCTGTAACGTCAACATTAATAATTGCAAAGAGTAACAGAAATTGTATGAGGACCCTTTAGTTTTGCAATAAAAACGATAATAATAGATGTATGATTTGCTTTTTGCAGTTTTCTCAATTTTTCATGCGGATTGTATACTTTTAGGGATAAATAAAATAAATTTTGACGAAAAATAGGTGTAGACCACTTTTCAAATTGAATTATTTTCTGAGATCGGAAGATATCGGAGGATATAATTACATTATCCGACAAAGAAAGAATGCTTCTTAAAATAAAAAAAATCCAGGAACATACTTTCACATACTTTTTAGATATTTTCCTCTAAGTTTTGCCAATTTTCAGATTTTTAATTTAGAAAAATATTTTGAATTAAAAGTGATGTAAACGCCTCAGCTTTGTAAATTTTGAGAAAACATTAAAAGCGAAAATGGCCACATCATGTCTTAATCTATGTTGAAAGTTTCAGCAACTTCTTGGCAAGCATGTATTTTTTAAATTTCAATTCAAATTCAATAGACTGAAAAACAGAAAATATGTGTTTACATTTTTTTGTGAAAAAACTTCAACTTTGAGCCGATTTTGCACAGACACTAATTAATTTTTTCCACAGATTTTTTGGGGTTTTCTTAATTGGAATTTTATCTTTCAAATTACATCAAAATCATTAATCATTAATCATTATAAATTTTTTGAATTTTGTCTATGGAACGAATCACTGTGCCTTGGTGTGAATCTTGGTTTTGGTCTAAATCTTGGTCTTGGTCTTGGTTGTAGTCTAAATCTTTATCTTGTTTCTGATTTGAATCTTCATCTTGGTCCTAGTCTGAATCATGGCCTTAGTCCTGGTCTTACTGGTCTTGGTCCTGGTCTTACTGGTCTTGGTCCTGGTCTGAATCCTAGTATTGGTCCTGGTCTGAATCCTGGTCTTGGTTCTGGTCTGAATTCTGGTCTCAGTCCTAGTGTGGATCCTGATCTCGGCTCTGGTTTGAATCTTGGCCTTAGTCCTGGTCTGAGTACTGGTCTTGGTTCCGGTCTGAATCCTGGTCTTGGTTCCGGTCTGAATTCTGGTATCAGTCCTAGTGTGGATCCTGATCTCGGCTCTTGTTTGAATATTTGTCTTGGTCCTGGTCTGAATCCTCATCTTGGTCCTGGCATTGGTCTGGGTCATAGCACGAATTATGGCCTCAGCCTTGGTCTGAATCTTGATCTTAGTCCTGGTCTGAATCTTTATCTTGGCCTTAGTCTTGGTCTAAGTCTTGGTCTTGGCTTTGGTCTGAATCTTGGTCTTGGTCCTAGTTTGAATCTTGGTCTTAGACCTGGTCTGAATCTTAGTCTTGGTCCTAGCCTCAACCTTTATCTCGGCCCTGGTCTTTGTCTGGGTCATAATCATGGCCGAATCATGACGTTAGCCCTGGTCTGAATCTTGGCCTTAATCCTGGTCTGAATCTTAGCCTCAGTCCTGGTTTAAATTTTGGCCTTAGTCCTGGTCTGAATCTTGATTTTCGTCTTAATCTGAGTTGTGGTCTTGATCGTAGTCTGAGTCTTCGTTTTAGTCCTTGTCTTGGTCTGGATCTTAGTTTGAGTATTGATACTGATACTGGTCTGAATCTATGTCTTCTTCTTCATCTTCTTGGTTTCAGCTTTTGCCTCAGCCTGAATGCTCAGTCTGGGCTTCAGTTTGAATCATAATCTAAAGTTTAAGTCTTACTTTACGTGTCACTTTTAGTGCTTATCTTTAGTTCATACGTATTTTTTTTCAATCAACTTTATAGGTTTTGAATTTACAAACAACACCTCACATCTCACACCTCACTCCCGCATAGATCAACATCTGGGAAAACACTTCAAAAAACTGTTAAAAACTACTTCTCTGCACCAACAACCGCCACTATTTCTGTTAAAAATTGCATTTCCCTGTGCCCGCCATCCCACCACCAAAAAGAAAACTTGCGTCCAAGTGCGAGGCGAAACTGCACTTACACCACTTACCTTTCACACTCGACTTGTTTCCCAACAGCCGACAAGACACAGCGCAGTCACATGCAACATGCCACCCGCTCGCTCGGAACTCGATGCAGTCGTTCGTACATGCGACGAGTGGAAGCAGCTCTGTCAAGTGGAACACTGGCAACAACTGACAAAACTGACTGCTGCATAGTGCAACTCCTGCCTCGCTCTAACAAGAATTTGCCAGAAGTAAATGGCGAATGCATTTTAGATTTTTTTCGCCCTATGTGTCGCCTTCGACGTTCTGTCGCTCGATTGTGACACGTTGCTTGAGTTGGCAACTGTGTCGCATTTCGTTATCAATTTTCGTTTTTTGCGAGCATTTGTTGTGAAGTGTTGGTGCTGTTTTGCAATTTTGTCAGTGGCACAAATTTGCAGTTGGCGGCCCAAACGTGCGTACAGCGGCGGTCGCGTCAAATGTGCAGGCAGCGCGCTCAATCAATGCGCAGCAACTCGAACAACAGAAATGCGAGTGCAGTGTGCGAGCGCATTACGGCTGCAAACATTCGTAACGAGTTGCAAATGAGCAAAATTTGCTAATGGCTCTTCCAGTGCAAAGTTTAATGGAAATTGCGAAAGTATGGTTGCCATTAGTTAGGCAAATAATTGCCGTTATGCAGTCGAGGCGCGCATTAACCTATGCGCCAAGTGCAAGCGCACTGTTGGTGCGTGGGTAGTTTTTTTTTTTAATTAGAAATATGAAATTTTAAACTAAGCACATGAGGCAATCCCACGCACATTGCCACTGGTGTTACCTTCACAAACTCACAGACACACACACAGAGAAGCGGAATAGTGCAACTAATTTGCAGTCGCTCATACGCACCGTATGCCACCGAACACTGAAGCGTGCAAACTTTGTCAAGTTCGGTGGCGCTTCTTTCGAGTTCTTGTCGTATCCCAGTTTGCACTTGGAGCCGACTTCTATTCACAGTTAACAGTTTGCTGCTGCCAGTTGATTAAGTCGAGCAGACGCCAAACGCAAACATGCAATTAAGTTGCACAAATAAAGCCAAGAAAAGCCACTGAAAATTACACAGTTGAATTAGCACTTGTTGGGAAAGATTCTACACATTTATTATGATGAATGACGATTGTAGGAAAATCAAATTTAATTTAAGGGCCACATTTTCAGTTCATTTGATGGCAATAAATTGATGATTATTATGTGCAACTTGTAATGTAAGTTGTAATGCTTTTCTCGTCGAGTATTGAAACAAATTTGGTCATAAATTGTGCTGCATTTACCATAAAAACCACTGAAGGAAGGCAGCACCGAATGAACACTGCACGCAGTGTAATAACTGACGAACAAAAAATGCTCAGAGAGTCGAATGCAATAAAAATATAGCAAAGCAACGTATTGAATTGCAACTCAAATAGTTTTCACAACCACATTACAGCATATAAAAATTCAATTATTTTACACTTTTTAAATTAAAATACACATTTTCTGTTTGATATTATAATGTTTTAATTTTGAATTTATATTTTAACCCCTTACACGGCAACAGCGAATTTTTTCATCAAATGTTGTTTTTAATATAATATATAAACCTAAATTAAAAAAATCACGTATTTTTTCTTCTTTAATATACTTTAATTTTTAAAGTTTTTTTGTAAAAAACATGTTGTTTTTTAGATATAAACCTAAATTTAAAAAAACACGTATTTTTTTATTTTTTAATACACTTTAATTTTTAAGGTTTTTTGTAAAAAACATTTGGATGCACATCTGCAACAAACCATTAAAACTTGTTTTTTTTATTTTAATATGTTTAACTTTAAATGAAAATGTTTAAAGCAATTAATGCGTTTGTTGTAGCATAGTCCTACTCCGCATTTTTCGCAAAGTGTTTGTGTATTTTTTATTAATAATTTTTAATCACTTTTGTTTTAGCTACTTTAATTTAGCTACTTTTTCCCACTATTAATGCCAGTATTTCAAAAAAGGAACGTTGCATATTTGTAAAATGGCAAAAAATAGTCGTTTTGATAATTACTTCCGAAATTACGGGCAATTTTACGGTTGGTTGCAGATATGCAACTGTACCGTGTAAAGGGTTAATATTTTACTTGTTGTGTTTTTAATATTTTGTAACTTGAATTTATAAAATTTAAAACTTATTAAATTTATAAAATTTAAATTTTATTTAAATTTCTAAAATAGAAATTGTATTTAAATTTAATTATTTTTAATTTAATTTTCTTTCTTTGGCATTAAAATTAAATGCTATTATTCTCCAGTAAACAAAAACCTTTCAACGATTTTTTTTCAATAATTTGAAAATTCATAACTGTTATTTTGGGTCCCTGATTTCAAAACATTACTTGTTGTATTTATTTATTTTTTTCTTCCTTCTTTAGCATTAAAATTAAATGTCATTCTCCAGTAAAAAAACCTTTCACTGACTCCTTTTCATTCCAACGCTGACCAACTAATAGCTTATGTCATTGTTTGTGTCGATACATAAATCACCAAAGAAATCACTGCAACTAATGGCCAAACGTCCAACACACCCAACCAGCAAACATCTGCCACCCACAACGCCAGGCACACTTAAACAAACACCTTGCACAGTGCATAAATCTCACCTTGTCAGCTCTAACAGTTGTGTGACCTATTAATGGGCTATTAAGCAAAACCAGCCAATAATCACGCCCAAACTTAAAAGAACACATACCTCACCTTTCGTTTCACCTACATCAACCAAGACTCTCTGTCTGCTCACACACACAAACACAAACATAACCTTCCTCAACGTCACAATTTATTTTATTTTTCGAAAATTTTTCGTATTTTTTGCACTTTAACCGGAAGTCGGAAATCGTCAGCGTTTAGCTGAAATTGAATACAGTCATGCAATGTAGACATAAGAAAAAAGCATTGCCAGCGCATATTTTGTGTGTTCTTTTCAAATGTATTGCGGATGTGTGGGTGTGTGAAAATGTTTGCGTGTGCGATGCTAAACAATTTTCTCAAATGAAAATGCAACGACCTTGGCAGTGCTACTTGCCTCTTACCCCACTAGAAATACAAACACACGCACACATACAAATGAACATAATTGTATGCTTCGTGTGGCGTTCAACAGTACTTAATTACGACATAAGAATGCCTTCAGCGCGAATTTCAGAATACTTCCGTTTAGAAACAGCAAAATTGAAATATAAAACTGGCAACGGCCCACACACACATACATATATATAAAGGTTCCATTGTTATATGGATGACCTTACAATGGAGCAGCATAAGAAACACATGAGGCATGGAAGCTAGAATTTGTTTGTTTTTTTCTTTAATTTTTTAGTTTAACAAGGCCACGTGTTTAAATATACTAACCTAATAACTGAACAATAAAAATGAAATAATTCTTGAGTGCATAAATAGTAATTTTATAGTTGAAACCTTGACTTAAAGGTAAAGCAAGTCTTTCATTATTATTTTAGGCTATTAAGCACCGCAACCAGTGTTGATCTTCTGTTAACCTTCTAGGTTGGGGCTTTTTTTTTTAATTTATTATTTTTTTGTTCATTTTTTATTTATTATTTTTGTATTTATTTATTTTTATTTATTTAGCACTCTTGGACTTCGAAGTACCAAATCTTTTCTGGGGCTAAGGTTGCCGCCCATAACAGGAAGACTCTTTTTTGCTGAGTGCAGGACAACTATTCATTGTTTCACAAAATTTTGTTCCACCAATTTCCTTAGCCATTCTTGTACCTTTGTCTGTGTGCTCTGGGAGGTTCACAGAATGGTTCTGGATCCAGCAGTGGGCGCATTGCACCTTTTTGGCAGAGCGGTTCGCTTGTTTGTTGCCTTCGTGACCCTCGTATCATCATAAATCTTTAGAGATACGACCACTCAGTTCATTCAAACCATTACGGCCAACCTCGGCAAGTTTTCAGGAAGTCGTATAGGCTTGTATGGACTTTGCATCAATGGCAGGAATTTCGTTCTGGAAGAAGGTAATTTATCCATAGAGAAGAATTTTTAAAATCTAAGGCTTCCATCTTCCAGTTTCAATCCAACCGCATACCAGATCTGAGAACCTGGAATGGAAGAACTTTGCTTGTTGTCCAAAACGAGTCTGAATTGAAAATCTACTAAGCGTAGATGTCTTTTTAAGGTTATGTCTAGCCTTCATCTTCTACCATAGTTTTGGCTTCAAACTAAGCTACTGGTTTGTTTCATAGATCGTTACAGATAAAAAAAATTATTCTGCTATACACAAAACATTTAGAACTTTGTAGAAACAAACTCCAGTATTTTCCATTGACTCGGTCAGTTCAATAGTGCGAGAAAAAATTGCTGTACGTAAAATATTTGTGAAAAATTCTGTCAGCCGCTGATTCTTAAATCACATAAGTGTTATAGACAACTCATGATTGTCACGATTTTCAAATTTGGTTAACCTTAAACTGCCGTATTTTTAGATGATGATGTGAGGATGTACAGGCAGCCTTCCATAGCTCTGAGTCCATTCAAAACATTGTACCGTGTAGATTCGATGAGAACCATGATTGGTATTCTGAAGGGTCGTTGTTAGATTGACACCCACGCAAGAAGCTTGAGTTGGCTTTCTAATGACTTCTGGCACAGCTGTATGGACGAGGAAGAGGAAGAAAATGCACTTCACCTTCTGTCCTGAATTTTCTTAAAGAAAGACTACTCCCCAGGGCAACTTCTTCTTCGACAATCGAGGGAATCTAGCCGATAAGACCATGAACAGTCTGGCCTTCAGTTAGATCTTCTTCAATCTAGTGCGATAGATGGATAGATAGGTATGAGAAGGAGCCGCAAAATCACCTTTGAAGAAATTGTTTGTGGTGCTTTAAGGAAAGTGGGGACAGTATTAGAAACAAAAATATTTTAAGGGGAAAGAAGGTAGCCAGATTTTGGGAGATGTCATCAATGAAATCTCTGCAGTTCCATTTCGACCCTTCACTTGCTGCCTTATACTCTTCACACATAACATTTTTATATAGTTGCCATTTCTTTACTTAAACCTCAATTTCTGCTGCATTGTTATTCCCATTTTCATACTAAACGTCAATGCAAACGTCAATGTTTGGATTGCTGATTACATGTGACAAATATTTATGCGGCAATTGAGTTTTCTATTATTTTGTATGCTCAAACTCACAATAATACATTTTGTTGACACGTGTATAATATCCACTTGTTAATTAAATTTCACTCGTCACTACTGTATTTGAAAGCCTTTAGCATTCAATATGACATTCGTGTCACTAATTGAAGTTATTATACTTCATAATTAAAATGGCAATATTATCTCACACTCCCATCTCACAAACACATCATCAATGTGTGCTGTCAGCTGCATGTCAGCATACTTCAAAGCCATAGACGAATGTGTCATGCACACACACACATCCACACACATGTGTAGAGTTTTTAATTGCAATCAGACATGTCCAGTGCAGCACAAAATTAAATCATCACATAGCAGCTGGTGCCAACAGGATGCGGCTGCGCGGCATATGAAATCCAATATGAAATTTTATGGGTCACGACCGCCTTGAATAAATATTCTAATTGGAATTTTTGCAAAATGACAAATATTTTAATATACAAATTTCTCTTGCATAGAGAACCAGAGGCAAACATTTCTCATGTTGGATGTATGAAATTTCTAATAGCTTAAATATTTTTAAACACAATTAATGATGAGTTGCCTCTATTTCGTTAAATTTTTATGGCTTCTTAACGCAGATATATTTGTCGGCATATCTGGGTCAAGTAAATTCTTTAACTAAATAGATATTTGAGCTTGCATAAAATGGCTCAGCAAAAGGACATTCATTTCCCAGTTCCACAAGAGTTATTCATTTAAAGTTAAACTCAACCCGACACTTTGCAGTTTTAGCTCTGCTTGCTTCTGTTTCTACTAAATAATTTACTTATGGACGAGTACAGTCGATTGATTCAAGTATTTATACAAATGTATGTATGTATGTACGCATGTATGTATGTATGCATGTATGTATGTATGTATGAATGCATGTATGCTTACTTGTTCTTGCAAATGAATACCACAACTTTAATGTTTCCAAAAGCTGCTTTTCTGTAGTCTTTTCTATGTCCTTGCATTACCTAATTTATAATTAAATTCAAAATTACAGTGATTATTAAATAAAGCAGAAATTTATCAGCAACAAAATAACGAAAAAAATTCTATGCACATTTGTCATTAATTTATAATTGCCACAAAAACAACAAATCAGTTTAAATTGTTTTCATAATAAATGCACAAATACTAATCATTTCACTAATTAAAAGAGATTTTTGCATAATTTCAATCAAATACAGGGTGTTGAAAATACAAAAAAAGAAAAATACTTCAAATATTGTAGTGGCTCACTGTTTAGTGCATTGGACTAAAAAAAAGTAAGGAAAACTACAACAACTGTTGTGGTGGTTTCGCATTTAATGTTCTGGAGACGAAGGTTTTGAATTTAAATTATGAAAATTTTGAAATTTGTAAACATCAATAGTTAAATTATTCAGTAGTTAGCAAATTGAGCAAAGAAGAAATAAAAACTGCAAATATTTTTCTTAAACTTTTAGGACTTGGACCGCGTAAAAGTACTCAACGCTCACTTTTCTGCTCGAGCAAATAAAATGCTTCATTAAATTGAATATTTTCAAATTCTCTGTAAACCAGATTTTATCAAATATTCGTAACGATTCACCATGGATGAAACTCTAACAGCCCAACTGAAGCTAAACCAGCTGTCGACACAGAGAAATTGATTACTTAAGTGTTGAGTGTTTGATTCAAAGTTCAGAATATATTGGAAGAGCAATGAAGGTCCGGTGAAACAAAATTTTCGGCGCGCTAGTTGAAGGTCGACGGCGAAGAGGAAAACCGTGTCTCCGGTGCAATGACGCACACAAGGAGGTTTGGGGGTTCAAATCCCTAAATACAAAAATGTGTAGTGCAAGATATAGTTCCGAATGAAATTGGGCTCAGAAGTTTGGCGCCACTGCTCCGATGATAGGACTAAGTTGAGGAAGCCCTATCGTCTCTTAGTTGGACCAACTGGAGAAGGCGCGGACCAGACAGGAGCGCTTTGAGAAAAAAGCGCTTCGGGCAAATACGAGGGTTGCCTTTTATGTTTTGGGATTTGGCAACTCTGGTGGTGCAATCTGGAAACTGACAGCTGTATCGTAAAGTTGGACATTTTTGAGGTTATAAGTACTCAGAACATTTTGACATACGAGCGCTATTTATATTATTTACAGTGAGTTGAAAAATTCAATCGACACGAGTCTTTTTTTGAGCAGTTGACAAATTGTGTGGGATCCAACGCGAACAAATTTTTTTTACAGTCAAATGTTCATGCAATATTGAATGTATGCTGGTCCCACTAATGCCTAAAGTTGTCTCAATCTCACGATAGGTCACATGACGATCTTGCAATATCAGTTCGCGCACAGCATCAATGGTTTTCGGAACAACAACTGATTTTGGACGACCTTCACGAAATTCGTCTTGGAGTGAACTACGACCACGATTGAATTCACCATACCATCGATAAACACTGGTCCTTGATGGAGCTTCATCACCAAAAATTAAATTAAGTTCATCTATGCACTGTTGCTGAGTTAATCCACGTCGAAAGTTGTAAAAAATAATCGCACGAAAATGTTCACGATTTAATTCCATTTTTGGGCCGAGATGAATTTTTCAACTCACTGTAAATAATATAAATAGCGCTCGTATGTCAAAATGTTCTGAGTACTTATAACCTCAAAAATGTCCTACTTTACGACACAGCTGTCAGTTTCCAGATTGCACCACCAGAGTTGCCAAATCCCGAAATATAAAAGGCAACCCTCGTACGAGTTTAACGCCCTGAACAAGAACTCTGTGCCATAATTTATCACTGTGAAATTTTAGAGCAGCTGAGTTTTAACGTAGCCGAACCAGCTTGGGAGACAATGAATGTTCGCAACGTCCAAAAGCTGCCACCACTGATCACAACATCGCTCAAATTAGCCAAATGGTGCTAGAGAAGCATCGCATTTAAGTGAGAGAGATAGCAGAGTCTATGAATATATCCAAAGAATGTGTTTATCACATATTGAATCATATTGAATCAAGATTTAGGCATAAGACAGCTGTCCGAGCATTCAGTGCCACGTTTGCTCACATTAGACCCAAAACGTGTTCGAATGGACATTTTCAAAGCTCTGTTGGTGCAATTTAAACGCAATAAATCATAGTTTGAGAGAAGTTCAAAGACTTACAAGGAGACTATGTAGAATAATAAGAATAATTTTGAAGAAAAAATACCTTGTTTCTTTGATAGAATATAGAAAACATTTGCCGTTGCAAGTCAAACTCTGTGTTTTTTTAATTCCAATTCGACTAAAATTACTAAAAACCCATTCATATGTCAATAGAATACAAATTATTCTCAAGTTGTGCCTGATTTCGAATTTAAAATCTTTCCACATATTTTGCAAAATATTTATGAAAACTATTTACATTATAATTGTGCATAAATTCCTATTGTTGATATTTTATTTACAACTTTTTGTTGTATTATGTGTGGCCCACATTGTGGCAAATTAGCGGCAAGTGTTCACATAATTTACATTTTCATGGAATCCAAGTCGAATAGCATTCAAAATCGTTTTACAGGAAGCAATTAATTGTTGTTGTGGCAATTTTATGTGAATACCGCTTTCGATATGCAAATGCACCAAAGTGATAAATATTGAGTATTTATATAGTTTGCCATTAATTTTAGTAAATTTATTTGCCAATTTGGCGCCAAGTGGCAGCGGCAGTGGCAGTGGCTGAAAGGCGCAACGCGATTAACGAGCACAGCGCTCTGCTTACTGCGAGAGCAAAATAAACAAGCGAGAGAATTGTGCGGCTGCTGCGAGTCAATGCGCTGATTGCAGATTAAATTATGCCAACGCAAGTGGCAATTGGCCGTGGTAGGAAAAAAAACAGCGTGGACAGAAATGCTTAACCCAGCAATGTACGCCGAGAGATGCTCGTTCGTTAATGATAGAAAGGGCCACACTGATATTTTAAAATAATCTTATACAAGTAACCGGATCAAAAGCCTAAAATTTTCAATGCAAAATTCTCATTGAATTTTTACAAAAATTATACATCATGATTTACAGTTTGTCAAGTAAATGTTTGCAAATTTAAAGAGGGTAGAAAATTATTTTGAAAAGCTTATAATATAACAAAAATTGCAATATTTTGAAATTATTTGAAAAATATAGATTAATTGAATATTTCACTCTCATATAATATCAAAGTAATGTATATTTGATCCGCGTATTGAAGGGCGAATTGATTTGAAAGTATCTCCTGGACGACCCAGAAAACTGTCTGACAGAGAAGAAAGAAAAATCATCCGAAAAGTTCATGAAAACCCCCAATAAGCGAAATGGCTTTGGATATAAAAATAGAATGCGGAACTGATGTATCTCATGAAACTGTTCGGAACTGTACGGCGCCAAATTTTCAATGCAATCTTGGTTTTGAAAGAAGACGAATTTTTTGACAGTTTGAAGTATAGCTTCATTTCCTTTTTTGATTTTTTACACTGTTTTCGCGTATCAAATAGACATTACTATTAATCTATATCTTACCAAAATTGCAAAATATTTCAATTTCTGTTATATTTATAAGCTTTTCAAAATAATTTTTTTACCTCTTTTAAGTTTGCAAACATTTACTTGACAAACTGTATGAACAGACAATAACGAGTTAAAGTCATTCGATAAAACATTACTTTGCATTTTTCAAACAGCTTTAATATGAAATTTCTCTCCAAACCAACAATTTTCTAGTCAAATATGCCAACAAAGCAAATATTCAGAAATATTTCCACTTTCATAAAATGTATTTCCACACCTCCGCCGTTTAGTTACCGCAAAATTTACTATATAGAAAACTTTGCCTTTGAATTTGTGTTGGCACAAAGTTACCAAAGGAGTTTTTACAAAAATCTTTAAGAATTTTCTTGCTTAAAAATGTCAAAGATGTAAGGCAATAATTTTACCCAGCACAGCCAAAGTGTACTTCCGAGTGAATTTTGTTGCGAACATTGTTGGAATTTCCGCTGTTTCTGGAATGTGCTGCTGCATGACTGACACGCCACGAGCGGAAACCAGCGAGCGTGCAACCGGCACAGTCAAAGCAAAATGCACGCTCCAAAAAAAACCAAACGCTTTAAAGTTTCTTTATGAAAGAATTTGCAGGAATGTTACGAGATATTGACAGCAATTTTTTAGTGCATTGAAATAATGTCTGACTGACTAGTATGAGTGCGTATTGAGAGCCGAGGCGGAGCTGACAGCACGACCTGTATGCCAACAACTTTGAAGGTTAGCGGACGGAACGAATGCTAAAAGTAGGACAGAGAAAATTTCTTGAAACATGCTTAACTGTCAAAGACAAAATAATGACTTTAGGGAGCCGTAAACTATTGCTGGTATTTTACAAAAATTTATTCAATTCAATACAAGCTAACCTATATAGCAGGGAAAGAAGATCATGGCTTAGCTTGGAACGTTGTATTACCACAGAAAGGAAGAAAGACCGCTATGCAACTTTCATGAAGATGTGGCAAGCTTTTGTGAATCCTTTATGAAAAAGGCGATGCCTTTTATGTCGACAGTTGGCAGCTAATCTAAGTAGAAGACAAAAGAGCTCAGGCTTGACTCATTGTATTACCACAGAAAGTAAGAAAGAACCTATAGCTAAGCACCTTTCGGGAAGATGTGGGAAGCTTCTGTGAGTCCTTTAGGAAACGAGCGATGTCAGTAAGGCCGGCAGGTGGCTGCTAATCTAAGTAGAAGACAAAGGAGCTCGCAGAGGTCAAGCTTGACTGGAATCAAGACCCTCCAACTATGCAACTTCTGATTGGACGAGGAAAGTCAGTGGCGGATTCAGGGTGGGGGGTGTGGGTTTGGGGGTTGAAACCCCCGAAATATTAGGGTCGACTTTAACGGTAGACTTACGTTAGGGTCGTTTTCGACCAAATTTGTTTTTGTACTTCTAATATTTTTAAATTTGTTATTATTTTTAGCTGTTTTTTCATGACTTTCTTACTTGGATTATTATCTATCGAAATCAAACCGTTTTATATTTTAAAAACTAAGTTGACTTTGCATTTTTGTAATTTGTGTCTTTTTTGTAAATCTGGGTCGTTTTCGACCCGTTATATGCCGAAGCGTTTCGTATTAGAATTTCATCGCGATTTCATAGCAAACGCAAGTAAAAGTGTAAATTATTATTTATTGTATTTAAAAAAAAAAGTTTATTGTGATAAAATGTCAAATTGTCAATATCAAAATAAAACAGAGCTTGTCTGCTGCGGATGCCTAAAATGTGTGTGTAAAATGCCTTAAAAGTGTTTAAAAACTACAAATAAATACTTTTATTGTATTTTATTTTAAGTTTTTGATAAACCGTACCAAATTTTTTTTCTTTTAATAAACGTTCATTTTTGTACTAACTCCCATATATGAGGGTCGAAAACGACCCTAACGTAAGATTAGTCGTTTTTTTAACGTAGGTCTACGGTTAAAACTACATTCAAATTAAAAGGCACTTTTGTTTTTCGAACGGTTTTTAAAAAATATTAAAGAATTACTTTTTGAAACCCCCCGCCCCCCTTCCAAAATATTTTTCTAAATCCGCCCGTGAGGAAAGTCATTGTGACTCTCTTATGAAGTCAACCAGAAAGAGGACTCAAGGCAATTAAGTCTCCACCTGGCCAGGGCTGAACATAAATAAAATAAAAAGATAAAAAAAATGAAATAAAAATAAAATAAAAAGATAAAAGATAAATAAAATGCTAAAAGTTCTCCTCTTCATCTATGAAACTGCTCAACTGAAAGCAAAACCTGTAACCTGACCTGTAAGACCAGAAGTTGTTTAGTTCTTCTTGGTTTGTCTTTGAAAGGTTTCTTGGAAGAAAGAAGTTTAACTGATCTAATAATATTTGATCTTTTGACTTTTTCGAAGCTTGTTGACAATTTCCTTTAGTGTTGTTAACCGATGTAAGTTGGTTTCCCACGATCGGCACCCGGATTTTTGTGCTATCAGAGATAGAAGAATGACTTTTCCGTACAAACACGAATCACTCCACGAATCACTCCACTATTAAGACGTTTCAATATTTTTGTATAGGACGTTTCCTAGATTAATAAAAAATAATACAAATAAGATCAAAATACAAATCGTCGCCTCAGAAAACGAATGTCGTATATTCCATTGAGCCTAGTAATACATACGACATTTGTTTTCTGAGGCGACGAAATGTTGATCATATATGATGGGTACAAATAGTACAAAAAACACACGCACGGGTTTGTTTGATTTCACATGCAATATTCTGTTGGTCTACCAATCGAACAAAAGGACGAAAACTTCTAACATTTCCATTTATTTCAGCACACTTTTCTTTCTTTGAAAAAATAGGTAATTAACTATTTTTTCTTTGACCTTAACCCATTTCCTGGACTGAAAACTGCCAAAACTGCAACTCAAACCTATTCGATTGCCTACAGCTTGCATATAATTAACGAATTCCGTCAAGTAAAGTAAACTTGGCCAAAACTCGAACAACGCGTTGAGGTGCGAAAAATAAGCAAACAGAAACGTGAAAAAATAAACAATAAAGAAACAACAGCGATGGACTGTAGCTTACTGCATTCCAGCCCTCTACCCTTCTCCCTCTCTTTCTTTCTACCTCTCTCTCGTTTTGTTGCCGTTTGCTATGGGTTAATGTTATTGTTATGACGCGCCATTCTGTTTATGTTACCCTCACGCGCGAGACGACGACGCGTTGTCTGTGCTGCCGGTTTTTATCTTCTCGCGTGCCACAAATAAAATTCGCAGATTTACACCAAACAACAGCGTGTGTAATTTACACTTGCAAAATTCCCCATTAAACATGCAACAATGCAATACAATTCAAAACAAACAAAATGTGCAATGCAAACAAATTTTATTTTTGCAAAAACTTGCAAATCAATCAATTTTGCAAAATATGCACAGTGAAAGCTGCACACCTGTGGCACATCGAACTGATGACGGGCGAGCGCGGCAGACAATCGGGCAATTTTTATTCCGCAGCTGTTGCACTGCAATTGCATTGCTGCCATTCAAATGCATTTCGCGTGGAAGGAAAAATATTGAAAAAAATAACAAAAATTGCATAATTTCGCTTCGCATTCATAAAAGTAAAAATATGCAATAAAAAACAACGCAACAAAAAATTTGTGCAAAATTGAAAACTCGTTTGTGTTGGCGTGTTGTGATAATTGATTTTTAATATTTAGGATTTTGCATTGCAGTGCAATTTTTTGTAGTTTTTTGAAGGTAATTTAGAGATGAAAAATATTGCAATAATTCAGCAAAAATATTTTTTTATTTAGAGATTAAAAAATATTGTTTAAATCTATTTTTAGCGTTGTGAAGGGAAACCTAGAAATTTATAAATTGTTTGTTATTGTTTTATCCACTGTAACCATTGTTTTACCTATCATTTTGTCTACTTTTAGGCTAAGTTGACACACTTTCCTAACTAATTTATATTATAATTAAAAAAAACAAAACATTTTGAACCAATCAACCGAGTTGTTAGTATATTTTAACACAAGTCTGATAGTTGTGGGTTCCAATTCTGTGCCAACTGACAACAAAAAGAAAAAGTTTTACTTTTTTCGCAGCTACGCTTTCAGCAGGAAGTGGTAAACCTCTGAGATTGAAATTGCCTATGAAAAAGTTCACAACTTTCAGTTAAAAATTGTCATAAAGACTTTCAGTACCTTTCATTCTTGTACAAATTTGACCACAAAACACGAGTGATTGCGGAAAATTTTAATTTAAACTGGCTTATTGGACTGTCGTGGCATTATTCTTATTTTTTCTTCTCTTCTTTTATGTTCTTTTGTTTTGTATTCTTTTTTTTTTAAATCACCTGGTGGATACATAAGAACCTACCAACCAAGCTCCCGGAGCTGCAAGGGGTTCACTTTCGATGTGTATGGCTTGGCGTTGTTCTGATAGGACACAAGTCCTTTCCTATTGATCAAAGATCGCCGCTTCTGGGCAATTGTTTCTCTCAAACGGTACAATTGTTGACAGTACAGGTTTGAATGAGGAGTTTGGACATAAGAAAGCAGCTTATAGTAAATAATTTCCTGCCGATCCCACCAAACCACACAACAAAATTATCCTGAACATCAATCCTGGCTTGACCATCGTTTGCGGCGGCTTACTACTCATTCTCGCTTGACGTTATCGTAACTGATCCATTTTTTATCATCAGTTAGCATTCGCTGCAGAAATGGGTCGAGTTTGTTGTGATTCAGCCACGATTCGCAGTTGGAAATTCGGTCCATGAATTTTTTAGGTTAACTCGTATGTCATCCATACATTGAGCTCCTTTTTGTATGCAGTCTTATTCAAGTGGTTTTAATGGTTTTCTATGTAATGTTTAGCTCCCCAACAATCGAAATAGTTTGTACATGACAGTCGGACTCGACGATTTCCATGATTTTATGGACATATTCGACAATTGGCGTTCCAGAGTGTGGTGAATTTTTACCATTAAAGTTACCAGAACGGAATCGACCAAACCAAAATTGCTCATGATTGACTGTTACAACATCAAAACAATTAAAACCATTCACTTTTTCAGTCATCTGGTTTGTATTTTCGTGTTTATCGAAAAAAAATTAAAAGTTTGACGTATTTTTTCATCAGCAAGTCAAGCAATTACCAAACTGTCTGAAAAGATTTTTTAGCACGAAATCTTATCTTTCTAACGCCATCTAGCGTAGCTCTATTGCACTTATGCAACACAAGAAACAGATTACTAAAGTCATCTATGGGGAAAATAATGGATTTCTTTTTTTCAGAGACCTAAAATAATTATTATTCATATTTTTGGGAATAAAAAAATTTCCCTAATTTAAGAAATTTATATAATTATTGCTTTATAATAATTATTCCCAATAAGAAATTTTTTACGTCGCCTTTAACTATTATCATATAATAAATATTTTTGAGTTGCATAATAACTCTTATAAGTAACAAGTATATTTTTCGTTGTCGATAATTATTATTTTGGAATTTTTGTTTTTTACATTGCTTCATAACTTTTATTTATGACCTTTTTTAATTTACGTTACCGATAACTATTATTTTGAGAAATTTTTTTTACGTTGCTTCATAACTTTTATTTATGAGTTTTTTTTCATTTACGTTGCCGATAACTATTATTTTGAAAATCAAATTTTTAAGTTGAATTACCACATTTTGGATATGAATTGATTTTTAATTGTTTTAAATTGACAAACGCAAATTAACTGCAGAAACCTAATTTTCACCAACAACTAAACAATTAAAAATCAATTCATACTCAAAATGTGGTAAGGCAACGTAAAAAAAAATATTTCTTTCATAAAAGTTATGAAGCAACGTAAAAAAATGTTCTTTCAAATAATAGTTATCGGCAACGTAAATAACAAAAAATTGTAAACAAAAGTTATGAAGCATCGTAACAAAAATTTTTTCAAAATAATAGTTATCGGTAACGTAAATAAAAAAAGTCATAAATAAAAGTTATGAAACAACGTAAACAAAAAAAATACCAAAATAATAATTATCGAGAACGAAAAAAAAATTTGTTTCTCATAACAGTTAACGCAACGTAAAATTTAATTGTCACAAATAATAATTATAATCAACAAATAAAATTTATGTTGCATTGTAATAATTGCATTGCAATTATTTTCTTAAAAAACTTATAATAGTTAAATGCCTGCTGTTTTTACATTTTATAAACCAAATTTTAATTAAAAATACAAATACCTATACCACATTGTTAATTAGTTTGAAAGATTTGTATTCAAAGACTGAATTTAAATAAATAAAAAATAAATAAATAAAATAAATAAACTAATCAAGAAGCTTTCAGCTGTTGTTAAAGTTTTTATTTTGTATGATTTTATTCCAAAATCCTCTCTTGAAGGTCACTTCATCCCCCTTGAGCACCTCTTAAAAAGCATTCATATTTGCACTCACACTCGGCTATGAGCCCTAAAACTATGCTACACTCGCACACTCAAACAATGAGCAATCAACTTTTATCAGCAATGAAATTTACTCTCAAACTCGTCGAATGGCCTAAACGTGTGAACGAAATTGCGTTTGGCATGTGCGCGCAGCAGTCACAACAGTGCCGCGTTTTCAGCTTCCAGCGTGCTTGACGGCATCAAAACACACCGCACAGAATACGCGCAGCAATCGAAATTGGCGGCAGCAACTGTCAAAGTGACAACAGGCAAAACATGCCAGCTGCTGCTGCTTCGACTGGGTTCGCGCAATCCTTTGCCAGTTTATTTGGCAGTCTATGCATGACACACTCGATTCGCTGCGCCCTTTGCCTCAACTGCACTGTTGATGGGACTGTCAGACGACTGTCTCAACGCACCAACACATGTGCGCTTTCACTGCGCCGGCGGCCGCCATTCGTTGTGTCTCTGTAAGCTTTATTGTCGCTTTTATTGGCTCGAATACTTTGCCTTATTTATTAGAAGCGAATGGAATTTAAACCTTTCCTAAAGTCTATGAAGCAGCCAGATGTGTACAAACGCATTTTTCCCGGCCACCATTTGGCAATGCGCGAAGAAAATTGCGCTCGTTGGCGAATTGAAGCGCACAAAATTATAGCACAACATATGCCCGAAATTTTTGCCTACAGCTGTCTAACAACATTTTACATTTTTGTTACAATTTTGTTACATTTTTGTTACAATTTTATTAATTTTTTGTTACATTTTTATAGATCCTGCGGCTGCAAACATGTTGACTGAATGTAAATGTAAATGAATGTAAATTTTAATATTTATTTGAGTGCATATTTTCTGTGTTTACGCATTTTCGCGGCATTTTATGTTTCCAGCAATTTTGTGGTTCCGGTGCATTGATCGAAGACTGTAAATTTGGCTACAGGCATTTTGGCATAAATCAAATTTTATTGTAAAATTGTTTAGAGGAAATTTTGCAGAAATCAAATTTCATTGCGGAGCAAATGCATTTCACTGGAAATGACTTTGGATTGTTGTGATTTTGCGAAAAAAAAGTTTAATGCAAAAATGAGCAAATTTAAATTGTTTAAAACATTTGTGAAATCAGTAGCTAAAACTTGGATTAATATTGAAACGACAACACACGCCCGAACACACACACACACACACACACACATAGGCACACAAAAATTTCAGCCAGCAAAACTCACAACAATAAAACTGTCAAAGTTCAACCGCATATGGAATAAATTTGTTGGAAATCCTCTGCTGATCTCTGGCCGCACAACAACAAAAAAAGCGCAGCAGCTCAGCCACTGGTGACACACCAGTCAGTCGGATAGTAACACAGCGGGGCACCTCAAAGCGTCGCTTGCACCAAAACACAGCACGCGCCTGAATCCAATGATTCTGCGCCTTAAAAGCGCCGCCCACTTGAGTACAGCTGCACTCAACGAACGAGCGAAAAAACTCAAATTGAAAGCTTCAATTGTTCCGCCAATACAAATGGACGCACCAAAAAACGCGCAGCTCAACTAAGAAATGCCAATTTAAGTGACGCTGAATTGCCGCCACTGTGTTGTAGCACTTTTCGTTCTTTGCGCGCCGAAAGGTCAATAGGACAGCCGACAGCATTGGCCCGAATCCCTGCAGCCCAGTTGGCCTTTTCAAATGGCTGCAACATTGTTTTTATCTGTTGGCGTTGGAATTTGTTGCTCAATGAGAAGTGAGAAAAAAATTCAACATCCCACAATGAAGGCAGCTTTTGCTTCCCACATAGTTTTTTTTTCATTTGATGATTTTGTTTTTATTTATAGGGTCTTTTGTCTTAAAATTTGTGGCGAGAGGTACAGGTTGCTAGAAAAAAATTGTTTTAGTTATCATGGGGTGGAACTAAAATATCACAATAGCAACCAACTAACCTGGTCAACTAACCTTTGGAACCTGGCCAGTAATTGGAAAAATATAGGGTGGGTCTTCTTCAATGACTGGGATAACATCAAATCAATAAATATGTGAAATGTGTGACAAAATGTGTGACATTAAAGATGATGCAACTAACTAATTAACTGGAATAATGCTCTCGACTGGTCTTCAGGAGGTGATCAGGAGTTTGGTTTTTCCAGAAACGCAAACTATATACAAAACCTGGTCTGGAAAATAAATTTTTTAAAAGTTGTCTGCCAACTGGCTGCTTCGTTCTGAAACCATTTGATCTTATGTCGGTATAAGTTGTTGATGTTAGAAGGAGAATTGTCCTAAATAACAACCAACCAACCATTAGGGATCTGGTTAATAGTTGGAAAACCTTATGGTTTCTATTCTTCAATGACTGGGATAACCTCAAATCCATCAATATGTGACAATAAGTGTGAAACTTAAGTTGATCTAAACACCAAGTTTTCTTACATTCCTCCACTTTTTGATGCACTTTAAAACAGATATATTACCATTAAAGTCGATTTGTTAGAGTTATTTGTTATTTGTCTCACAACTGGCTACTTTATGTTACTCTGAAACCATTCAAAATTACATTTATAAGAATTTCAGATGTTAGAACAGGTATTTGTCCCAAATACCAACCAACCAATTATTAGGAATCTAATATAGTTTGTAGTTGGAAAATTGTTTGGTTTCTCTTCTTCAATAATTGGGATCACCTCAAATCCACCAATATGTAAAATAGGTGACAATAAGTGGGACACTTAAGTTAATGTTAACAACTAATTGGCTAGAAAAATGCTGTCGACTGGTCTTTCAGGAGGTTCGTATTTTTATATACATACTACGATAGAAAGTTTGGCTTTTTCAAAGACATGAAATATATAAAAAATATGATCTGGCTTATCTGCAAAATCGATTTATAAGAGTTATCTGTTATTTGTCTATCTGTGAAACTATTCGATCTTACCTCAAAAACTTCCAATGTGAGGAAAAACAGCTTAGTATACTGGGAAAAGATTTAGTTGCCCCGTAGTCCCTAGAACTTGAATAGGTTATTGTGTTTCGATGGCCAAAAAGACGGCAGAATTTTTTTGGTTTTGAAAAAGGCTCCTTGCCTCGTAGCTTCAAAATTAACTAAAAATTTATGACATTCCCTCATCTCGCAATCCATTATAACACCCTGTACATATATTTTTGAGCCTGCATTCTTCGTTTAAAATTTTTAGCTTGAAATGAGATAATACAGAACTGGAATTCAAACGGTATCACAAAGTGCCCATTTATTGAAAAATTTGTAAGAGACTGTTAAAAAAACTGCACCTGTCCCCATGTCACAAATCTTCGCCGTTATGCTGCTGAAGCCTCATCCATTTTCAAATGTTTAGCCTTAAATGACTGGAGAAGTGGAATTTTAACACCATGACAAAGCAGACATTTATTGAAAAATTTTACCCGAACGTGAAGGCGCTGCTGTCCCTCGCCGCACTTCAACTGAAGCCTTGTTACATGTCTGCTGCTTGCGCAATTTCATTTGTACTTTTCGACAGCAACAACAAAAAAAATTCCTATTTCAAATTAAATCTTTAGCTGCCAACGTGTTCCACACACACACACGTACATACATGTACGTGACTTGGCTTGTTGCACAACTTTAAAATGTTCCCAAAAATAATTTTGTCACAATTTGTTAACAGTCACTCGAGTAGTTGTCAATGTTTTTGTTGTTGTTTGTGTGCAACATCAGCTGGAACGTGTTGATTGAAAAAATCAACTCAAGCTGCTGGCTTGCATTGTGGCAGCTGCAGTCGGACCAGGTTTTGTACACAGCTCACTGGACGAACAATTATGTCGACAGTAAAACAGTCAACACAAGAGAAATTATGTGCACTTGAACGGCAAGAAAACAATGCTACACAAAAATACATCTTTGTAGTGAGTCAATTTTTCTAAGTATCTCCTGCACTGTGCTGATTTTTTGTCTTCTTATTCGCTTCATTTGGAATCAGAAGGTTTCAACAAGACTATTGCTTTGTATTGGTTAAGTTAGTCAATTGAAATTCTGCCAAGGTGGCTCATCAGACTATCGCTAGCAATCCTGGGTGATGCCATCTATCGTCTCCTAAGAAAGTTGACATCCTAAAAATGTTGAAAGTTGACTAATGCCCCAAACACATAACACCGTGCAACAAAAATTAAAAAAAATTTTCACACCGGAAAAAATCCATATGGGCGTGAAACTAGAGACCAAATATAGTAATACTGTGTACTCAGTTTTTCATTTCTACTCTCAGTTTTTCTTTGTCCTTTTAAAAGGACTTCAAAATTTTGAAGGTGATAAAAAATAAAAAAAATATGAAAAATACTTAACCTAGTTCGAATATGTCGATATGTACATATATGAAATGAAAGAAGAAAGGCTCAAGAATTTAAATAAAATTTCTTTTTTATATATTTGTAAAAAAAAGGATATGAAAAAGGTCCTTTGAAAATTGTAATCCTTTATACCGTAAAAAAAGGATATGAAAAAGGTCCTTTGAAAATTTTAATCCTTTATATCCTTGAAAATTTATAACGAATTTTCTTGAAAAGTAAGTATTAGTTAGAACCCAAAATCTCCTTGATCACGTGTCAAATTCCATTACTCTAACTTTATTGGTTCGAAAGTTATTAAAAAAAGGCGGAAGCTGCAAGTCTAATGATCAGTATCAGTATTTTAAATAATAAATAGATATAAAATCAATGAAGCGAGAATAATGAAATTTTGACACGTGATCAAGGAGATTTTGGGTTCTAACATACTTACTTTTCAAGAAAATTCGTTATAAATTTTCAAGGATATAAAGGATTAAAATTTTCAAAGGACCTTTTTCATATCCTTTTTTTACAAATAGATAAAAAATCAATTTTATTTAAATTCTTGAGCCTTTCCTCTTTCATCTGATATACATATCGCCATATTCTAACTAGGTTAAGTATTTTCTATATTTTTTTTATTTTGTATCCCCTTCAAAATTTTCAAGTCCTTTTAATAGGACAAAGGATGTAGAAATGAAAAACTGAGTACGCAGTACTACTATATTTCGTCTCTAGTTTCACGCACATATGGATTTTTCCCAGTGTGAAAAATGTTGTCGCACGGTGTAATCGACGACAGTGACACGACCACATCTGTCAAAGCATAGCATCAGAACGTTCATATGGACCTCAGTTGTTGCTGTCGCCAACCAAAGAACTATTCTTGTTTTGGTAACAGAACCAAAGCTTATAGCCTCACTGCATCAAAACAAATATTTGAAATGGCATTCTGCACACTTTTTTGGTGTCCTTTAAGTTACAATTTTCTAGTTTTACAATTCATTACACATTGGCAATTGTTTCAAATTGATTGTATATATAACATCAAAATGTACGTGTATATAGACGAATTTTGAAAAGAAGAAGTGCGCAAGTACCCTAAAATTTACGCTTAGAGGGATCAAAAACATAATTGTGGTGTTGTTGCTGTTGCTTTCATTGCAATCAAGTAGTTGATTACACGGCAGCGGCTGCAACAACACCATCTTCAATGTGAGTGTTTTCTGTTCATTCGTTGTTGATAGCGTTGGAGCTGAATAATAAAGATGGTTGGTGTCTTCGATGAGCGTTGCTTCATTGCTGGTTAGTCCTGGTTAGTACTGGCACTGCTGGCGGAGTTGTTGTTACGATTAGTAAAAATGAAGATGTGTTGCTGTTAAATGGTGCTTGTCAGCCATTGAATGAAGGCAGAGAGATATGAAGGTAAAGGATTTGGCTGGAAAATGAAGATGATGATGATGTTGTTTGATGAAGTTTGCAACGTCCAGGAGAAGACGTCTCCGGTAGCAAAAAATGTATATATTTATTTGTTTTCTGAATAGTCTGATTTACCTATAATCGTTGGTTCTAACGTATGTCAACTGCTTGGTACATACAATAACTCAATACTTTTTGATGTAGTGGATAAAAAAACTTTAAATCGCATCTTGGTGGCCACCTAACATCGGATTTTCGGGAGATGATTTGGTCTGGAAATCGATGCTTTAATAAATCAATTGTTTTCGCAACGCGTTCTTTCTTTGTGTAGCTATCCATGTTAAACAATCGAAACAATCATAGAGGACAGCTGTCAAAAATAGACGAGCTGTCACCTAAACGCAAAAAAACCATTTTGCATTTTTTAAACTAATTTTTATAATCAGGAATTTTTCATGACCATTATTATTATAATTATTTTTTATTATTATTATTATCATTATTGCTCGTTCTGTAAAAAATGGTAAAATCAACAGTAAAGTCATGGCCATAGTGTACAAACAAATCGGCCCACACCAGCTGAAACGCTTTTTGTTTTTATTTTTTCCTAAGCTCAACTGACCTTTTATTAAGCTCTGAAAAATGTGTTTGCCATTGTGTGTGCCTCGGAAAAGTTAACCTTTGTGTGCATTTACTACCAAATTCCAATTCTAAATTTTTCGGTAAATCTACATACAAACATGTAAGTACACAACTATACATGCAGACAGTAAATTATTTGCTTTATTTTGATGTGACATTCCATACCGCACATTATTTTAGGTTATGAACAAACACATACAAAAGAACACTCATGTATTTGCCTCTGTGTATGTGTGTGGGTGTGGTTATGTCTCTGCCAAGTACCAAAATGTCAGCTGCAGTTTTTGCTGATTTTCAACCATTTTATTTTATTTTTTATTTAGGCCAAATGCTGCTACAGCAAATGAAAAGATTATAACAAGCAAAAAAGTACAAAAATGCTGAAATGGAAGTTTTTCGGTGGCTTTTCTCCGCTTATTAGCAGAGAAACGGTCCCTTGTTCGGATTATGTGATGTGGTCTAAATGAAATTATTTGAAAAACGAATAATTTGATTGCTCTAATTTGTGGCAGCCACAGCAGAACGTCGTTGACTGGCTGTGTTTGATTCAGTCATGTCCATTCTGCTGCTCGCGAGTAATAGAATGGCCATCTCTGGTCTAAGTATATATTTCAATGTCAGTTTGTATGTGAGTGAATGGAATTTGTATGGCCTCAGTGAACTTAATTAGTGAACTTAATTAGTATTTAAAATCACTAAATAATTAAATAATTTAAATTTTTGCTTTTTCAGGTAAGTTGCATGAAAGCATTGCAAACACCAGATTGGTAGACTATATGGGTTCAAAATCGTTACACTTCATATGGGTGAGTAAAAGATCTGCTTTTGGACAATTCATGGATTGAGAAATTATCGCTCGTGGAATCAACTCATGAGTGCTCCAACTTAACAAACAAACGGCCAGTTGACATCGCTGCTACTAAGAAAATCTTAGTCCAGCTGGAATATTTTTAGTTAACTTTTGTAAACACTTTTCAGTAAGTTTATATTGTTTAAGTTTCCTCAGTTATAATTTAATACAAACCACTAAAGTTTTCAATTCTTATTCTGAAACTCACTCTGGAAGCACCCAAAATTTCAATGCAAACCACTTTACATTTCAATTCTAATTCTGGAACTCATTCTAGGAGCACTCAAAATTTCAATACACACCACTAAAGTTTTCAATTCTAATTCTGGAAATCACTCTAGGAGCACTCAAAATTTCAATATAAACCACTAAACATTTCAATTCTAATTTTGGAACTCATTCTATGAGCACTCAACATTTTCATAAAAATCACTAAAACAACATTTTTTTAGGCTCATTATTATGCAGCACACAGTTTAACTGAGCGCTTTGAATAAATGTCACTGCATTAAAATTCATTTTATCATTTTCCGAATAATGGCAGCTACGCGGTCGTGCGTCAGAGCGCGTAATCATGCTTCGGCAAGCGATTAATGATGCCACTTAACACTTACAACTGCAAATATTTCCACAATAAACAATCTTTTTACAACAAAAACTTACATAAGCATAAAAACTTGAGTCATTCATAGGCAACGAAATGCGTCACAGTTGTACTGTCACGAAGAAAACCCATTAATTTATTAGCATTGAACTATGAAAAAAATTATAAACATTGGCGGTATTCATGAGCTGAGCTGAGATAGATTGTCTTTTCAATGAAAGAAATTTAACTGAAACTATGATGAAATGTATTTGTTGCATTCTGCTCATACTTAGCTCTTCAAATCTCTTAACAGAGTCGAAATAACTGTGGGTTTAATTTTACTGAATAAACTGCTTAAACTTAAACTTTAAACTTTAGTCAACTTTACTGAATTAACTGCTAGTCAATCTTTAACTTAAACTTTAAACATTACTAAACTTTTTTGAGTGAACTTTCAGTTAAACAATTTTTAATTTCATAGTGAAAAGTTTACTCACACATCTTGACATCAATTTTTTAAAAAATCTGATGAGGAATAATTTTCATTATTTGATTTTTGTTTGCTTGAAAAATTATTTGTGTCATTATTTGTTTCGCTTGCCAAATCCCCGGTTAGTTGTCCAATATTGGATGGTTAACTTTAGGAAAACTTGTTACTGCAAAATTAAAAAAAATTAAATAAAATAAAGTAAAATATAATAAAATAAAATAAAATAAAATAAAATAAAATAAAATAAAATAAAATAAAATAAAGTAAAATATAATAAAATAAAATAAAATAAAATAAAATAAAATAAAATAAAATAAAATAAAATAAAATAAAATAAATAAAATAAAATAAAATAAAATAAAATAATAAAATAAAATAAAATAAAAAAAAAAAAAAAAATTAAATAAAATAAAATAAAATAAATAAAATAAAATATAATAAAATAAAATAAAATAAGCCCCAGTTAATTTTGAACGACAGATGTTTGTTTGGTATTTTTTAAGTCAGTGGTTATGCAGAGAACTTTTCTGATCTGAACTGGTTTGTTAGTAAGACTCTCCGTAGCAATTGTTGTAGATGTTTTAACTGGACATTGGATCATTGATCTACATGCCAATTGATTGGACTTCTGAGTCAACACTTCCATAGCTGCTTGGCAGATCTGAAGAAGATACCTCCAAGCTACCTTAAGAAATTCATAAGTGGATCTCATCAGCTATATGAAGGATCAGACGGCCCACCACCCAGTGGTGTCCATAATTATTGTTAAAAATATTCTGCTCTACTAGAGTTGTCATATATTGTGAATACCGCCAACTTTTGCAGCACTTAACCACAAAAATTCAAATGAAGGCAATAAGCTCACCAAATCTTGCAGCTTTTTGGCTTCTTGAAAAACTCATTCAAGTGAAATCATATTCGAATTTTTTGCCACCCAAAAACTTAAGGCAACTGTCTTAAAATTTGTGTTCCATTGTTTTGGACCACAACATGCAACATCGTAAGCCACAATAACAATACTCAACTTTACATAATCCATGCACAAATCGTTGCCAAATTCTGTTAAGCATCAGTCCGCCCGCAAACGGCTTTCTTGAGTCTAATCGATTTTGTCTGTCTAAACCGCTGTAAAACGCTATGTTTGGGTTGTTGTTTTTGTTTTTTCAGTTGAAGTTGTGCAAAATGTTTGTTGTGGCTGTATACAGGCTGCGCTGATAAAATGCTATCAGCTGCCTGGGCGCGCTTTGCTCTGCCGAAATTCGCTTCTGTGTTGTTGCCTCGAAGCCAGCAATCGATATGCCGCTCGTAAAGATAACAATAAAGTCTGGCAAATTGTCGAGCTTAGCATTTGATGTTGCTTTGTGGCGGTAATTGCAACACGAGGCAGGACGTCTTACCGAAAAGTCAAGTGCCTTTACATATTTCGGTTTATGGCAAAGACGTTTTGTATGTAATAAAATATAATTTCGGAAGCAACTCAATGATTGTTTTGTAATTGACGGCAGCCAGCGCTAATGATTGAACAAACTCAATTTCACTTGAATCAAAAGCAATAAATTTTGAATGCAAAATAATTTTCAAGAATTTCTCTAACAAGTAAAGGTTTGTGTAAAATCGAATTTGCACAAATACTTGTTTGTTTATTTATTCTGCAAAGTCCTTGAATTTACGTTCTTTCAGACTAAAATATAAAATTCGAGCATTAGAATTAAAAAAGAGATTCATCAGCATTTTAAGCTTAAATTTAAACTCAGCCAAATCAAGAAAGATTACCGCTGGCCATATTATCTCATTTTTCGTTGTTAACAAAGTGCTATCGTTCTGTAATCAAACCATGTTTCTATTTAAATGAATCGTGAAGAAAATCTTTTATCATTTCACCATTTCACAGCCTCAAATAAACAACATCTCAGCGTTCGCTCCTCCACTTACAAACCAAGATACTCAAAACGTGTAGGTAGAGATGTGTAGCAGCTTATCGTTGCGTTCTTTAGCTGCCGGCGACATATGAAAACATTTTCGTGTCTGTTTTTGCACAGACAACACGCTCTCGTCGCCTACTGTGTCGCATGTTTTGTATGTCCCCCGCCGCTTCAAATTGATGCTTTGTGTCAGCTAAAAAATCTTTATGGCGTTGGTATTAATAATTTTGTTGCTGCCGGCAATTGTCAAAGCACATAATGTGCCATTCGCAGCACACGAGCGGAATTTTTAATGTGCACACTAACAGCTAACGACAAAGAAGCTCTACTTGTAATTCCAAACCAGCGCTAATCAGTTTTTATGCAATAAATGACATTATTTTGTGAATTATTTATTTAGTGTTTGAAATGTTAGACAAGTAAACTAAAGTGCCACGGTGCGTATACGTAACGTAAAGCACACCTACGAACCTGTTTGGCTGGTAAAGCAGCCACTTGTCTGTTGTTAGTGGCCTTGTGCAGTGCTGCGTTTAGTTTCTACAATTTTTGAATTTAATGTTCGACTCTCCCACGTAATCAGCGCCAGCGTGCGAGATCAACTAATGTCAAATGTCGAATGGTTAGACTACTTCGACGTCAATTGTTGCTGTCGTTGTGGACGGGTGTTTGTGTTTTTGAGACATTTTAAAGGGTTCAGTAGGAGAAGGTTTTGTGCGTAACACATGCCACACATACGAATGCAAGTGGGAACATGAAAACGAATTGCTTTGAGGGCGCCAGAGTGAGAATGTGTGGCAGCATTTCTTTCAAAATTGATTCAGTGCATTAATTTTAAGTGGAAATGACAACATTTGCACTGATTTTGCAGTGTGTACGTAACTAAGTATTGGTGAGCAACGAAAAGAAGCACAAAACATAAAATCGCTAAAAGACATTCTGCACGGTTTAGTTGGTTGGTTGGTGACTTTTCCCGGTGGGTTTAGTAAGGTTAGTTAAATAAGTTCTACAGAATGCTTTAACTACGGTCTTTTCAAAAATATTGTTACGAAAATGACTTCTCTAAGTTCGTTTTGGATTGTGCTTGAAAATAAAACAACTTCAGCGCAAACGCAGTCAAAAACCAACAATCACTTTATTTGCAAATGTACACTTGTTACTACTTTACACTACTACTATTGCATGTTTCCCCTTTGCTTGCTCAACACAGACTCGACTCTCTGCGCTGCCACTGCTGCTTTTTATACCTGTTGTCTTATCGCGCCGATGTTTCTTGCACATTCTAGTTGTACTCTCTACTGTTTTAGCACAGCCCATCACCTTCGCCATATCGCAATTATAGCCAACTGGCCGTACTCCACAGTGCATGCCTAAAAGTATGCTTGGAAAAGCATTCAGGCACAGCAAAGAGTGCCTCATCGTTGCAATATATAAAATAAAATTTCAGGTAAAAATCAATAAATAACACTAGGTTCGGTAAGGTTAGGTTGGCTGCTTATGATGCTCGCATAGGGCAGTAAAGAGACGTTGTGTTACCACAAGAGTAGGAAATAACCCTGCAAATTCACCCCCTCCTGGGTGGAAGAGGGAAATTATTTAGACTTCCTTATGAAACCGTTACCGTTAATGTTGATGGTTGAGAGGTTGAACAGGTCAACCAGGAAAGGGGCTCCAATTGCAAAACGCTCTCTTCTTCATACTCAGCTGCGGCAGTGCTCATTGAAAGGCCGCCCCAGCCACTTGGTGAGCCTTCCTACGGTTTAGTGATCAGTAAAAACTTCCACTTACAGTAGAGATGATAGTGTGACGTTCCAAGCTCAGAAGATGTTGGTCCTCCTATGGTTACGTTAGGTTAGGTATTCCTGGAGACCCTACAAGAGCGTTTCAATGCCCACAGTCTATTTGCCACGCTTCGATATGCGTGTAAAAAAATTTCATACAGAAACTTTAAAACTTAACTGAATTACTTTTTGCTAAATGTTTCTAATAAACTGAAAAAAATTTTAAAAATATTATAAAAATTTACGCACCGTTTTCCTTGTTTGCTAGCGTGCTTTGTAAGTTAGCTTAATATTTTATATTACTCTAATAAATAATAATAATAATAACAAAAATTAAAAAAAAATGAAAAATAAATAAAATCAAATTAATGGTATTTGAAAAATTAATAAAATTAATTAATTATTAAACATAATAATTAATTATTAAACAATATTATTTTTTAAATAACTAAATAAAATTACAAATTATTCAACCCCACTCGAATGAATGCACTCCACCGAAGCCAGATCACCTTAATTTGATACCTTTGCCTCTGTTTTCATTTATTAGCCATTTTAGAGCTTTAAAATTTTGTCAAATGAATACTAAATCAGCTAAAGCTTTAATCATGACTAAGCCAGAACAAAAATTGTATGGCTTTAGTCATGCTAACAAAAAATCAAATCAAATCAAATAAACCATTATTACCAAATTGCAAGCCAAGTTGTCGAAAAATCAGACAAATGCTGAAGCAGCAATTGAAAAACGAATGAAACCATGAAACCATGAAACCACAAAAAACTCATTGACAAAAAAATTCTTTGAAAAACACAAAGCCAGCAAACAGACACAAAAACTAATTGAATTGAAATTCCACCATTTGAAATGTTCTGTTCCTTTGCTATGACAACCGACCCAGATGAGCAACACAACAAACGAAGCAACGCCCCAAAAAAAGAGCAAAGCGTTTGTCAAGACAGGAATCCTTTAACTGTTGCATTGTTGTTCACTTTCCGGCTGTCAGCGCTGCTTCATTTTAGTTAAGGACAACAACAAAACGCCACTGCTGCGAAAGTGATCGGAATGAAGTAGTCAACAGAAAAAAAACGTCCTTAGTGTTTGTTAAGTTGGCGGTGGCTTTCGCTTCATTTGCTTTTTGTATCGTCTTTGTTGAATTTTCGCACTGAAAACCAAAGCGTGAACGCTTGCTACATACTAAGTCAATCAGTTGAAATTCACTTTTATGTAAGAAATTGAATTTTTCCTTAAAGAATGATTTTTCTTTTGTGCGTATAACAAATGTTTTGCTTGGCATTCGAATGTTTGGATTTTAATTTGATTTGTTATTGACAGATTGGGTGTCTCAACTTTGTGCTCTATCAAAGAGATCCCTTTGGTTTGCATATTTTTTTGGACTAATATTGAAATTTTTTAAACCAATACACAGTGATTCGTTTCATAGCCAAAATTCAAAATATTTATAGTCTCAGAATTTAGCGACTTGGATGTCATTTGAAAGGAAAAACTCCAACTAAGAAAACCCCAAAAAATCTGGGCAAAAAATTAATTAGTGTGTGTGCAAAAGCTGCTCAAAGTTGAAACTTTTTCACAATAAAAAAGTTAACACATATTTTCTGTTTTTTAGTCTATTGAGTAAAAAAAATTATAAAATTACATGGTTACCAAGAAGTGACTAAAACTTTCAATATAGATTAAAAATTGATGAGAGCATTTTCGTTTTTAATGATTTCTCAAAATTTGCAAAGCTTGTACTTCACTTTTAATTTAAAATATTTTTCAAAATTAAAAATCTAAAAATTGTAAACATCTCAAAAGTATGTGAAAGTATATTCCTGGATTTTATTTTATTTTAAGAAGCATTCTTTCTTTGTCGAATAATGTAATTACATCATCCGATATCTTTCGATCTCAGAAAATAATTTAATTTTAAAAGTAGTCACACACCAATTTTTCGACAAAATATATTTTATTCGTCCCTGAAAGTATGCAATCTGCATGACAACTTGAAAAAACTGCACAAATGCAAAACATACATCTATTATTATCATTTTTATTGCAAAACTAAAGGGTGCCCATACAATTTCTGTTACTCCTTGCAATTATTAATGTTGACGTAAAATCTGAAAAATCTAGCCAACAAATGTCTTGCCATAGCTTCTGTAAGGTCTACATGAGATCATGTTACAAACTAGGGGACAATTTGTTCTTTATAAATATTTTTAATTTTCATGGAATTCATGGAAGATTTTCTTTCAATACCTCAATATATAATTTTGACTTCCAGTCCTAAGCCATTTTTCTTTTAGCCTTAACAAGTCACTATTTAGTATTCACTAATTTAAGGTTATTAAGTCACTAAGCAAGGAAAATCAATTGAGTGCTACCCATTTCTATAGAAATGTTGCCTACTTTTGGGATGACTTTCGGTTGTGCTAGCCACAAGAGCTTTGCTCTTAATTACAAATAATTTTCAAAAAGATTACACACAATCTAGCGACAAATGCTTTAACACAACAATAAATAAAGCACACACACACACACACTTCACACACATACAATAAACACAACACAGCAAAGCACTTTATTTACCTTGTACAAGTTTTGCTTCCGCAAAATCCGCTCAGTCACGTGCAGCTGACCGCAAACCGAATACCTACAAACCCTGTGCACGTCCATGTGCGTAGGTATGTGTGTTTGCAACGACCACATATGTACATACAATGTAGGACTTGTGCTACATCCAGTCCAACTTCTTCACTTTGCCATACTTCACTTTGCTTTGTAGCTTTCAGCAGCTGATGTCATAATACGAATCGCTATTTTTAACACGAGATGTCAAGATGGATTTCGCTTCGGCCGCCACACATACAAATACTTACTTAACACAAGCTGACCCTAAGCGTGTGGCCGTAATGAAATGTCAGCGTCATTTCAAGCGAAATGGCAAAAAACAAAAACCAGTAACGAATGGGAAAACATAAATTCCCAGAGTGGCTAAGAAATTAAAAAGCAAAACAAGTCAAAGTTGCCATGACGAATGGCTTACTTGAGTACTTAATATGAAGTGCGGCTTGACGATTGTGTGCACAAATGTCTTTGGGTCCTAACAGCTTAAAGCTTGAATCTTGATTTATTAGCGTATTGCAATTTCAACGCGGCCTGTTGCATATCTTGCGGCGCTTTTGCTAAATTATGCATTAAGTTTGAAAGTTTATGCTTCAGTGTGCTGCCAAATTGCCTCAATTTATAAATAACTCATGAGCCAAAACGGTAAAGCCTCACAGCCTAAAAGTATGCCACAGTTTATACCGTTTTAACATTATTCGCTTACAAAAGAGCTAATGTGACATACACACAAATTATAATATTGGCAGCATGCAACTGGAGGCTGCCATCAAAAGTTGGCAAACAACAACAACAAAACGGCAACATGCAAACACGTACGCACATAGCATAAATTTCAGCATAAGTAATAAAGACAGACTGCACGGATAATAAATAAGGTTTGTGAAACGACAGCGAACGTCGCAGAAAGAACAAAAAACTTCATTTTCATGCAATGTCAAAGTATTCGTGATTATTTTTGCATAATTTTCGTTTACATGGAAAACATTAATGGGAAATGAAGCAATACATATTATTTTGCTAAATGTCAGGCAGAAAAATGCTCGTGTATTTTTATGTATATTACATATTTAGTATACAGTGGGTTAGCCTAACCCACTCTGCCCCCACAAGACTGCTCACAATTCGTATTAACAGAAGCAAAAGTTGGCATATGATGCAAACAAGTGAAAGGCATAGGTTACATGACATCAAAGATGTTTTTTTGAAGATATTTTATACAAGCTGAGCTGATTGGCAAATCAGCCGAAAAATAAATGTAATAACTTCCGTCGAAAGAACAACAAAAAGGTCAAACATTGATAACACCGTGCGACAGCATTTTTCATACCGGGGAAAATCCATATGTGCGTGAAACTAAAGACCAAATATAGTAATACTGCGTACTCAGTTTTTCATTTCTACATCCTTTGTCCTTTTAAAAGGACTTCACAATTTTGAATTTTTTTTTTAAATACTTAAACTCTTTCGAATATGGCGATATGTATATCAAATGAAAGAGGAAAGGCTCAAAAATTAAAATAAACATAATTATTTATCTATTTGTAAAAAAAGGATATGAAAAAGGTCCTTTGAAAATTGTAATCCTTTATATCCTTGAAAATTTACATAAAATTTTCTTGAAAAGTAACTATGTTAAAACCCCGAATCTCCTTGATCACTTGTCAAAATTTCATTACTCTAACTTTATTAGTTCGAAAGTTATTACAAAAAAGGCGGAAGCTGCAATTCAAATGATGTACAAAAATTCTAATTTATCAGTATCAGTATTTTAAATAATAAATAGATACAAAATTAATGAAGTGAGAACAATGAAATTTTGACACGTGATCAAGGAGATCTTGGGTTTTAACATACTTACTTTTCAAGAAAATTCGATGTAAATTTTCAAGGATATATATAGGATTAAAATTTTCAAAGGACCTTTTTCATACAAATAGATAAAAATTAATTTTATTTAAATTCTTGAGCCTTTCCTCTTTCATGTGGTATATGTACATATCGCCATATTCTAACGAGGTTAAGTATTTTTTATATATTTTTTATTTTTTATCTCCTTCAAAATTTTGAAGTCCTTTTGAAAGGACAAAGGATGTAGAAATGAAAAACTAAGTACGCAGTATTACTATGTTTGGTCTCTAGTTTTACGCCCATATAGATTTTTTCCGGTGTGACAAATTTTTTTAATTTTTGTCGCACGGTGTAATGATTTGACATTCTAAAAGATCATTTTCTCACTCAAGACAAATCGTTTGACTTTTGAAGAGCACCAAATGTATTATTTGCCATTAACACCAAATTGCTTCTTGGCTGTTTCATTTATATTCTTCTTCTTACTTTTGCGCCAATGGCTGCAAAAATCCTTAACATTTATTGCTTGGGCGCACATGAAACGCATTACAATTCCCGAGCCTCAAACTCTGCTTTGTTGCAATAAATTCAATCGACTAGAAACTTTTCTGTTGTAGCAAAAGTTCAAGTTTTGCTACTTTTATAATATCAACGAAAATTCCAAAACAAAAAACCTTAAACTTAAAATATGCAACAACACGCCAGCAAATGTGCAACGCAAATGTTTGCAAATGAAATGTGGCCGGTAAATTGAGCAGCAACGACAGTCGTTGCATAGTTTCAGGCGCGCTGCCGGAGCCAGCGCACATTTTATGCCATCCATGCAAGAAATTAACATAATGAAGAAAACTTGCCACTGTGCTCGATGTTGTTATGCATATACCATGTTTTTGTTGTTGTTGTTATTGTCGGCAACGTGTAGTTGTTCTTGTTGTTGTTCTTGTTGTTTTTGTCGACAACATTGTAGTTGTTAGTGTTGTTGTCGCTATTTCTGGCAACTGTTGAATGGCATGAAAATTGCATAACGATGCCAAACATTGTGTCGCCCTGAATTTCGTAAGCTTTGCATACGCAAATTTTCCTGCGCCCAGCAGCAGCCAAAACAAAACAATGCCCTGTCAAATTATGCAATTGAATTGCGAATGACATTTGTAGCAAAATGTCAGCGCCATGGCTGAATGTTGTTGCAATTAGCCAACTGTCAACCACATAGCACAGAAAATATGTCCCACTGGCAGAAAATTTAACCTCAACACATTGAATTTGTATGCCGCTCACCGTAAACGCAATCAAACACACAACGTGCAGAGAAAGAAATGGCAAAAAAAAGCGTCAAATAGGACGAGTGCCATGCAATAAAATGCTGTCGCTGTTGGTGTGCAGCATGCTTTGATTTTGTTGTCATTGTCGTTGTTGTTGACAATCACAGAACTTAATTTACACGAAACGAAAACTTGGCAGAAACTCGCTGTCGGCAACGACCGGAAGAAAGAAAAGCAAAGCGGCAGTTGCAAGACGGCACACACACACACAGGACTTCGTGTATTTAGTGCAGTGTGTAGTGTGGACAAAGTTTTCACAAACAATTACCAGAACCAACCGCAAGCCAGCTGGTTCCGAAGTAATTCAGCCCCGGCTGACATTTTCAATGCTGATGGCAACTCATTATCTTCATAATTGGCATAGTTCGAGCGTGTTGCCAACGTTTCTATGGCTCGTAAAATTCAAAGGCGAAATATTTGTAATTTAACACAATGTGAGCGCAGCCAGAATGGCTTTTTTGGATTTTCCAGATTTAGTTATTGAATGAATGAGATATGCCAGAAAAATATTTTATGGAATGAAGGAATAGTGTATCAATTATAAAGATTTGGTGTTGTTAATGAGTAAAGTAAAAAAGCAATAACACAAAAATGGCACTTTGATATATTTTGGTAAATAAAAATAAGGAAAAAATTTGCGAAAAATAGAGGTTAGGTAAGTCGTAGACTGTACTCAAACTTGTTAGAATTGAATTTTTGAAAACAATCAACAACATTATTCCCCGATGAAATTTTTACATTTTTGATTCTACGTAGACAGAAGCGCCATAGTAGTCCCACGTGAAGTGCATTGGGCTTTCAGCCCAGAAGTTGTAGGTTCTATTCCTACCTAGTTGGGTTCTACACTTTTCTAACTTTTTAGATTATACTGCTTTCTAATTATTTCCCATTCCTTCTGCATTATGGGCCAGTTACTCATGACATAACTTAGTTTTACTTGTCAGCTAGCACGACCTGGCATACCCGAAAGCTGTACAACTGGTTACCCGAGACATAGAACATAAACTTAGAACTTAACCGTAAACTTAGAAATCTGTTTCGTTTTGGTTTCTAAGTTTATGTTTACGGAAAACGCAAAAAATGTTGCCACTCTCTTCGGAATGAATTGAAAAGTAAACAAATTAAAATAATTTGTAAAATATACAAAATGGATTGCAATTTTTATTAGTTTCGTAAATATATTAATAATTTTAGTCGTTGGATGCTCAAACATTTAATAATAGCAAGTCAAAAAATGTCGCGAAAAGTTTGAATTTGATTGTTCACGAGATGGAGAAATCGAAGTGGCAATATTGTTTGTTTTATTTTCCTTTTGTCAAAAAGGAAAATCAGCTGATTTTTAAGTTTATGTTTACGGAAATAAAGTTTTGAGTAATCGCTCAAATTTTCTATGTTTATGTTTATGGTTAAGTTTATGTTCTGTGTCATGAGTAACTGGCCCATTACACAGTCAAATATTTTACCTTGTGTCAACTTATTGTCTTTCACCAGTGTTGCCAGATACCTGAAATGACTTTCTCTTAAATCTTGAAAAAAACTAAAATATCCTCCCAAAAATTTCAAAAATCTTCTAAAAATGTTTAAATAATTTTTGTCATTATAATCTAAGGAATTAACCCTTTAGACCCCGAATTCTGCCCTGTCTCTCGATATTACTTTTTGGTATTTAAATCATGAAACACTTGCCCAAGAATTGAGCACACGACATTTTAAGTCGCCACGCCTCTTTGTTAGAGTTCTAAAGCTAGTTTACTTTTGAACAATTTTGACTTAAAACGGGTTAAATAAATTTTGTATCAATATTTTTTAATTACAGAAAAATTATTTAATACTTATGGAAAAATAAAAAATTATCACTTTTTGATTTTATTTAACCATTATTAAAGAAACAGGGTTTTGATCAAATGCGCCCAATTCGTAGATTTCAATTAGAACACAAACTTTCCCTGATATCGCTGCAAATTCTTGGAAATTATTTTGGGGATAACAGTAAATTTTTGTGTAATTTGCTTTGAATTCACTATTAAAAATATTTATTTGTTGGTGCCTACTTAAATTAAACCCATAAATCAATCGTAGCTTTTGCTATAAGATGATAATTAGGTGAAGTTGCTCTCAGGCAACTTTGGGGTCGAAAGGGTTAAACTTCTTATAAAAAATAAATATATATTTAGCCTTTTTTTCATTCAACTTCAACTTAATAACTTAACATAAACAAAACATATAAAAAAATTGATTAATATGAAATTCGCTATTGTAAACTTTCTTCATTCATTGCATAAATTATACACTTTGAAGCAGAAAATGTAATTAAATTAAATTATATTTAATTAAATTAGACACTAGCTTTCAATATTCAAGGCTTCAGTGCCACTGATGATGTCAAATGTATCACCATCAAAATCTTCTAAACAATTCTTCCTCCCAAAATTCTTCTAAAATGCCAAGAATCTCCTCAATCTAAGAGGAAATCTCCTGATCTAGCAAAACTGTATTTTACAATCCAATCAGTTATGATTTTCATATCCAGTAGCCATACTAATGCAACAACAACACCCATACAAGTGCCAGTTTAGACAAACGGCCATAACAACCCGTTATGGAATTATGATCTGCCGCAAAAGTTCTCTCCAGACGCCTCTGCTTTGTGTGTGTTCTCAAGTTGTTTGTTGCACCGAAGACATGGCCTTCCTTTACGCTGCGACCTACAACTACCAAGTCGAGCACCTGGCAGCACATTCATCAACCGATATAAGTTCAGCAAAGACACCAACCTCTGCTTTGTTGAGCAAAACCTCCTATCTAGCAGCAACGGATACACAGAGGGCGCTCTACACAGCCCACCACTACACTTTGAAGCATAATATTTAATTGAACTAGACACTAGCTTTCAATATTCAAGGCTTCAGTGCCACTGATGATGTCAAATGTATCACCATAAAAATCTTCTAAACAATTCTCCCTCCTAAAAATTCTCCTAAAAGGCCAAGATTCTCCTAAATTTCAATCAACCGATATAAGCTCAGCAAAGACACCAACCTCTGCTTTGTAGAACAAAGCCTCCTATCTAGCAGCAACGGATACACAGAGGGCGCTCTATACAACCCAGTAATAAACCTTCACATACGCATACGAGGGCTACTAGTGATAGCCTTATCACCATCCTGGGAAACTTTCAATCGACTAATGTAACCCACACAAGGCATTTGTCTTGTTGCTCCCAAGCGGAGTGAACAAGAAGAGAACACAGAAAGAACTCCATTACGAAGGTTACTTTTCTTGAAACACTCGCAGAAGAGTCAATGCACCTTTTTGTTCATCAAATTCAGCTACGAAAATGTTGTTATCCCACGTTTATAGCTTTGACAGCAACCCCGTGTCTTCATCGCTTCAGCAATGACATATTCAAGATTTAAGTCATCGATAAACCCAACTCAATTCCTGATCTACTTCACATTAACTTCTCCCATTCCATTCGAATACATCTGAAAATATCTGTGAGAATCCCTTCTCCCTCTTGCCATGCACTCTTTCACTCACATTGCAAGTCTCCGCTTTGACGAGGTTGACTAAATGACATGTTGACAATTGTAATTGATTATCCTTGGCACCCGCACTCACACACACACACACTCACAGCACTTCATTCGCATATCAGCAACTACCACCTGGACCTGGTAGCGCAGCTGCCAAGGTAACAAAGATAAAATAAACAAAACCATGAATATTGATGCGGGATTTAGTTGGGTGAATTTATGTAGCGGCGCTGCGTAAATGGGGCGTTACGCAATAAAACGCAAAGAAGCATTTGGCATGGAAAAGGTCAACACAAGGTTTGTGCGCCAGTACACACCAAAGCAATTTGATAAGACTTACACATAAATCTGCAGTAATTCGATATTCAAGAGAAAATTGTAACTTCTTACAGACAGACAGCGATTCAACGACCCTCAACTTGTCGACTTTTGTGCGTAGAATAGCAATCTTCAGTGCGTTGCTTGAGTGATGCGGCCATGGCACGCAGTGGAACTGAGACACACACCGCACAGTGCCAACACTTTGCTTTATTACACTTCGTTATTCCGCTGCGGCAATCAGTGCCAGTGTGCTTAGAATTTTGACTCGAGCACGCAACGCTGTAATTAGCGTTTTGATTGCATTAGAGAGATAAGTGCCGCAAGAGGATATTACAACGTCACACAAAACAAGCCAATGGAGTTCAATGTATGTTTTTTAATAAAATTATGCAATTGTTTTAAAATTGTTGGGGTCTGAAAATTACCTTTTTTATGGTAACTTTTATACACACAGAGCCAAAAGTTAATAAACAAATGAACTAAAAAATATGAGGTTACACTGCTTACTAAGTTTTTCTTTTTGTGATTCGGTGTCCCATTACACCGTGCAACAGTAATTTTGACCCATCGAAAAGATTATGTAGGCATGAAACTAGAGATCATTCACCGAACACCGTGCGACAGCATTTTTCACACCGGGAAAAATACATATGTGCGTGAAATTAGAGATCAAATATAGTAATACTGCGTACTCAGTTTTTCATTTCTACATCCTTTGTCCTTTTCAAAGGACTTCAAAATTTTGAAGGGGATAAAAAATAAAAAAATATAAAAAATACTTAACCTCGTTAAAATATGGCGATATGTATATCAAATGAAAGAGAAAAGACTCAAGAATTTAAATAAAATTGATTTTTTATCTATTTGTAAAAAAAGGATATGAAAAAGGTCCTTTGAAAATTTTAATCCTTTATATCCTTGAAAATTTATATCGAATTTTCTTGAAAATTAAGTATGTTAAACCCCAGAATCTCCTTGATCAAGTGTCAAAATTTCATTATTCTCGCTTCATTGATTTTGTATCTTTTTATTATTTAAAATACTGATACTCAAATAAATTTGATTTTTTGTACTTCATTAGAATTGCAGCTTCCGCCTTTTTTTTAATAACTTTCGAACCAATAAAGTTAGAGCAATGAAATTTTGACACGTGATCACGGAGATTCTGGGTTTTAACATACTTACTTTTCAAGAAAATTCTATATAAATTTTCAAGGATATAAAGGATTAAAATTTTCAAAGGACCTTTTTCATATCCGTTTTTTATAAATAGATAAGGAATTAATTTTATTTAAATTTTTGAGCCTTTCCTGTTTCATTTGATATACATATCGCCATATTCCAACTAGGTTAAGTATTTTTTATATTTTTTTATTTTGTATCCCCTTCAAAATTTTTTAGTCCTTTTAAAAGGACAAAGGATGGCATACTCAGTTTTTCATTTTCAGGACTTAAAATAAAAGGACTTAAAACTTTTTAGGACATACACATTTCACTGAATTTTTTAAAATATTTACCGTTGTGCAACTATTCAGATATGGATATCAACTGAAAGAGGAAACTGGTTGCTTTTTAAATAATTTTTCTATTTCGAACTTTCAGGACCAAAATATGTCAGAAAAGGTGAAGTTTTTTAACGAATCCACGCGAGGTACTATTTGCGTATCTTTTTCCATGTTACACTGTGTAAGCATAATAAATGAACTGCCACAACTGCCGAAGAATAATCACAGTTGTAATACAATAAAAACAAATAATGCATGGTGCTTCCTAATTGCTCTTCAACTTATCAGTTTTTGTTGACACAAATCTTGTCAGTTGAAAAAGAAAAATGTTTTCAAGAGCCACATTTTCATTTTAGGTCTCTGTCTAAATTCCTACAACGCCCATTTCGACTTGGCACAAAGTTCACGTTTCTCTGGGCTGCCCAGCCTTTGGACGTTCGCCACTCCCTCATGCTGCGCCAAATTTTACTGCTCACGCCAACACGCTTGACTGCTTGCCATGTGATTTATTATGCGGTGCTGTTCACGCAGCCGTTAAACTTATTTCCGTACAAAAAGCCAAAATTTATAGGCAACCACCGCCATTCAAATTGCACACATGGTAAGCCATCATTTGGCGGTTTCCATGTGTGGGACAGTTAAATTTTGTTTGCAATTATTTTGTTGCAAAAAATCAGGAAACCATTTAGTGAACTAAGAAATTGAAATAATATAGAATTTTTTTTGAGTTAGTTGGGTCACTAGCTAGAAGGTTTTGACTGCAAATGGCGGCTTAATCAATTCTATCTCTGAAAACTTAAGTAATTGTCTACGAAAGAGCACTTAATCAGCGCTTCGGCTTCGAAATAAACTTATTTGGTCTCTTGCTCGTCTGCTTGTGATATCATGATGGGCCTTCTTGGCCCAAGTGGGCTCCGACTTGGGACAGCCATTCCTACCTAACTACGCACCTAGCTATGTAACTGTAATAAAGGTATTTTCCCGCCTTGGTAATCCAGCGTAAAGCGCACTGAGCTTCAATCCCAGAGGTCGTAGGTTCGATTCCTACCTGGCTTGGTTCCGCACTTTACTAAATTTCCATCTTTTCCTTCTTTCTAATTGTTTCCCATTTCTTCAGCATTACTCAGGCAAATCCTTCAGCATTGGACAAGCACCTATCCCTCCCATTCTAATTAGTTCTGATGAGCAACTCGAGCAAAGTTTCATATCCAGTAACCGTACTAACGCAACAACAACATCACTAAGCAAGTTCGTGCTAACAGAAATCTAATGCAGTGCATACATCATCCAAATTAAACTAATCAAAGACACCAACCCTACCTTCAAGAACACCTCCTACCTACGTAGCAGTAACGAATGCAAAGAGTGCGTTTACCACAACCCAGCAATAAACTTTTACATACAAAGACGCCTCGCTTAGGTTTTGAAAGTTGGCAGCTCTATTAGCAAGAACTGCTAGCGATAGGCTAATCATCCATTCTGGCATAACTTCAAGAAAGAAATAAACAACATGTGATAATCAAAATCGTCTGTTTGTCACACTGAAAATGCTGGGATAGTGTGAACTCATTACGTGACTTTCATCGCCTTTAAAAGTGTTTAGTGAAAGTTTCCCAGTGATTTTTAATCTTTTAAGTTTTTTGTAAATTAACTAAGAGGTCAGCTGACAAAGCACAGAATCGTAGGTTGATCTCTGTGATCTGCTCCTTATGGCCAATGCGTAAGGTTAACCCTTTCGCTGCAGATTTTTACTGGGGAAAGTTAAAATTTTAAATTTTAATGTTTAGGCTTCTATGTGGTTATATTAGCAACATTCCATAAGCAATTTTTTAATTTGTATACTCGGACCCTGTATTTTAGAGTGTTTTTCTATGAGAGCAACCACATCATTGTGGCTGTAATAATTACTTAAACATAACACTTTTTACGCATAACGAAAATTTAAACATTTCTTCATTTACTTAAGCCAAAATTACAAAAAAAAGTATCTAAATTGAAAGAAAAAGGCCAAAATAAAAAGTTATCTAATTTTGTCTGCTTCTTCTTCCCTTACTATGTGAAGATTACTATTAAAAAAACGTGTATACTTCTCTTTTTTAAACTTAAATAATCAGTTAATAATTTCGTATTTTTTCCTAAAACTTCAAACTATTCTAAAGATCAACAAAAACTGTATTCTTGAAACCAGGGTTCAGACGTCCACAAAGTAGCATGTTGCCATATGGCAACAAAATAGCGAAAGGGTTAATGAAGGCAAGAAGCGAACCAGCGTGCATTTCACAATGCCTTCGAAATCGGTGAACAATCGGCTTCCCAACGTCGTCCACGTAGTTTTCTTCTCGGTTCCAGGTTTTCTATCCAAATACCCATTTGGCATTTGTTGTTTTCTACAACGGGTCAGTGACCCGTGATAACCTCAGTAAGCCTCGAATCACTTTTAAGAAGATAGAGAAGTTTTCCATTTACACTCTTCACTACTACATATATATATTTAAATACATGAATGCATTTTCGAAATCCATTTATATGGCCCCAAATTGACATTTTCTTCTTTCTTTTCAAACAAAATAAATTAAAATACCAAACTGACTGAAAACTAAGCTAACTAAGCTAAGCTATATTACATAGACTATACTACTTATAATTTTTTAATTTTCTTATTTTTAATTTAAGTATTTCAAGTTCTATTATATTAATAGTCTTTAAGGTCTTTGCATAGACTCAAATAAATATATAAAAAATAAATTAATTAAATATATGATACAAAAAATATTAAAAAAAATTTAATAAACTACACTAATTAATCGATACAATTTTATTTTTTATAATGTTTTTTATTTTCTATTGCTTATATGTATTTTATTTTTTCCTATTACTTAATAATTAAAAAATTTATATATATTATTATTTTTATATTATTATTTATTTTATATATTATTATTTTTTATAAATTTTTAATTTTCTATGTATATATTTTTATTTTTTTTATTTTTTTATATATAAACAATAAAAAATAAAAATATAAAAATCGAAAATAAAAAAATATAAAAAATAAAAAATATATAAAAATATATACAAAATAACACAATCGAGTTATTATTCCGTCGAAGATTGCATGCATTCTGTACATGAACGACAGCAAGGACATATTTATGTGCATATCAGATCCGTGTACGTTATGCAAATGTAACATTATAAAAAGAGCAAGAAATCGAAATAAATGCCGCTGCGGCACAGCGAGCAGCGAGCAGCAAACAAAAAGAAAAGCAATTGCAATAAAAATGAAAACAAAAACGAAAACAAACAGCATGTGCGCCCATAAGTATGCTACATTTTGCATGCAGCGTGCGGTATGTAAATTATGATTTTCGATGGTTTGCCGACACTCCGCCGAGAATGAAAATAAATTTCCCCAAAGACCGACGCATACAACGCAACGCGGCAGCCGATTGGTGAACGTCCAAGCGAGTGGAAGGATAAATTAAATTATGAACGAGAGGCCTCGGTTGCAGTGTAGCATAAAGTTTGCTGTTTAAAAATGCGTAACGTGCATGCAATTTGACAATGCGACGCTGCAAGTGTTGGTAAAATTGTTGACGCTTTAAGTTGAATCGCTTTAAATGTTGCCAACAACGTTGGCCAATGTTATGGCACCTCAAAAGATCAAATAAGCAGCGTTGGCAACTTTCTAGAAGTTAAACGATAAAACAATGCTTAGCGAGTTGAAATTTTTCACGCTGACAGCAAACTGAAAGGGGAAGAGTGCAACAAAAATAGGAGGGGCGAAGTAATGCTTGGGGCGACTACATCAATGCGCCCAACGCCAATGCAATGTGCACAAAAATGTGCAACTTGTGCAAAAATGGCAAAATTTTTAACAACACAGCAGCGCCACCAACCCAACAACAAGAGCCACAGCTGAGCACGCAGCGAAAAGGATGTGCGTCGAACAACCTTGACCGGCAGCGAATTATTTCGCTGTGCACTTTCTTGTTTGCTGCTTTTTTTTCAGCAGCTGCGTGTTTACAACGTAAACTACTCGGCCGGCAAAAAAACAACAACAACACCAACAAATTATTGTAGCTGGCGACCACTAATACGACAACAACACCTTTGGCTGTTTTACTTCTTTACTACAAGTTCGAGCGCGAAAAATGCAACGCTGTGCGCAAGTTCGGTCGTAAAAGTAGATTAGCTGCAGCATTTGTAGCTTTGCAGTAGTTGTGAGGGTGCAAAAGATGTTAACTGAGCTGATTTGGCAGCACTGCACTGAAAAATCCAATATATGAGAGCAAAGTTATTTCTTAATGCGTTTTTAGTAGCGAATTTGTTGAAGTTTTAAGAAGAAGCTTAAGAAAAAAAAGCAAATGTTGTAGGAGTTCTGCAAATACTTCTGCTACAAAAAGTGGCAGTTGTTCATTATAAGGGAACAAATATTCCATTTATGTACAGTAAAATATCCATGAGCTATAAAGAATGTCTGTTTTTCTTTGAGCTCCAAGCCATTTCAGGTAGTTAAGAATAATTTCATGAATCGATTGAACAACACCGTGCGACAAAAATTAAAAAAATTTTTCACACCGGAAAAAATCCATATGAGCGTGAAACTAGAGACCAAACATAATAATACTGCGTACTCAGTTTTTCATTTCTACATTTTTTGTCCTTTTAAAAGGACTTCAAAATTTTGAAGGGGATAAAAAATAAAAAAATATAAAAAATACTTTACCTCGTTAGAATATCAAATGAAAGAAAAAAGGCTCAAGAATTGAAATAAAATTCATTTTTTATCTATTTGTAAAAAAAGGATATGAAAAAGGTCCTTTGAAAATTTTAATCCTTTATATCCTTGAAAATTTACATCAAATTTTCTTTAAAAGTAAGTATGTTAAAACTCCAAATCTCCTTGATCACGTGTCAAAATTCCATTATTCTCGCTTCATAAATTTTTTATCTTTTTATTATTTAAAATACTGATACTCAAATAATTTAGATTTTTTGTATTTCATTAGAATTGCAGCTTCCGCCTTTTTTTAATAACTTTCGAACTAATAAAGTTAGAGTAATGAAATTTTGACATGTGATCAAGGAGATTTTGGGTTTTAACATACTTACTTTTCAAGAAATTTCTACATAAAATTTCAAGGATATAAAGGATTAAAATATTCAAAGGACCTTTTTCATATCCTTTTTTTACAAATAGATAAAAAATTTATTTTATTTAAATTCTTGAGCCTTTTCTCTTTCATTTGATATAAATATCGCCATATTCTAAAGAGGTTAAGTATTTTTATATATTTTTTTTTTATCCCCTTCAAAATTTTGAAGTCCTTTTAAAAGGACAAAGGATGTAGAAATAAAAAACTGAGTACGCAGTATTACTATGTTTGGTCTCTAGTTTCACGTACATATGGATTTTCCCCGGTGTGAAAAATGCTGTCGTACGGTGTAATAGATCGATTAAATAATAACAGATATAATGGAAAACCCCGCTTGATCTTTCGCAGAATCAATGCACAAGAAGCTATCTGAAAATCTGAAAGAAATAAGTTTCATAAGTCTGCTTCATTACCCATAGGAATAAATGACTATGAATGCAATACAACAAGAAGTGTGTTGGCAGCCTTAACCCATTAAAACCTGACCCCAGAAAGGCTTGTGCGGTTTCCATAAAATTTTATACAGTCTTTTAATTGACCTAATCAAGAAAAAAAATCAAGCAAAAAATTAATACCATGTTTTTTTTTTGTCATGTTTTTCGCAAACATTACACAAATAAACAAAATCAAACATTTGCGGAAAATAAAATGTGCCAATAAAATATCAGCTACTTGGATTTTGACATTTTCACGCGTTGCGTTGTATGAAAATTGGCAGTGTTTAGGCCCAACGTTGCATTCGCGCAACACAAAACTTAAAGCATATTTTTTGTTTAAAAAATAAAAAAAAATTTCAAAACTTATTTTTAAATAGTTTAGCATTGGAAAATGCAGCCCACTAAGGGATTTTGATAGGTTTGAAGAATAAGTATTTTTGATTGAATTTCAAAAATTCCCCAAAAAAAACCTTTTACTTTGGATCGAAAAAAACGTATGAATATTTAAATAATTTTGAAATTTTAGTATGGCAGAATCTAAAACGATCAATTCTAATCCAATTCTACCCATTTTCAAGTCTTATGTCTTTATGAATTACTTAATATAGCGAAATTCCCAAACGTTGCGCAAACGCAACGCTCAGAGCTTAATGGGTTAATCAAGAATTTTTAACCACATTTTCATTTATTTTCCTTTTCACAATTGATTGTTCAAGTCTTTGTAAAAAAAGTCTCCATAAACTCTTGAAAAGTTCCAACACAAAAGCCATCATCAGACGAATAATATCCAATTTCCACTTTGCGATTTTCTCATCAAAACCAATGTCGGTAGTCAATTTTCAGGCGAATCACTGACACTGATTTGCATTTGTTGACTTTTCTGCCATACCGCAAGTTGGTCTGGTTGGCACTGCAGCAGCGCTCTGATTGATGATCCGGCATCGGTGTTGATGTGATGCGCCATTGGCAACAACCATGTCAAACGTGGCGCGCACTAAAATAGCCCAGATTGCTGGCCTAATTGCAAAATAGAAGCCACAGCAAAGACTCCAGAATACGCTAAGCCAACACCAGCGCGTTTTACTGCACAGCCAGCGATAAGACCGCATGCATTCCATTATCTGCAGCACCGACCAGCCAACAACACACACACACACACACACACTGGTTCACACTGGCAGTCTTGCAATTAGTGCACATGCGAACGTGGGTAGCGCGACCGCAACGGCTACCGGCCGCCGCAGTTGCGGTCTATTAGCGTTCATGGCCACTTGAAGCTGTTGTCATGTGCAACTTTGAAGCGTCAAGTTGCAAGACAGGCTGTCAAGTGGCCGACATCGACTGCGTTGCACTGCCTAATGCAAGTACATGACACCGTGCCGTGTAGCTGAAAAGTATGCTACATTCAAGCAGATTGGATGAGCGCAACGAAAGCCGAGCTTAAGCACACCGATGAATACACAAGCAGACAGCTTGAGTTAAGCGCTGCATAAATGCATGAGGCTCGGCGGCAATGTGTATGTGTGGCGCAGGCATAATTCATTTGGCTTCGAGTGCAGCCAGTCGGCGCTCAAGTGTGCGGCGTCAGAGAGATGAGAGAAATTCATGCACTCCAGGGAATGATTGATTTAAGTGGTCGTCGAGATGAAGTTGGCATCTGCATACCTACACACATACATACGCAGTGGCGCACACAGGATGCATTTTGGGGGAAAAGGAGGCAAACAACTTTTGAAACTGTATTTGTTGCTCACAAGTTTTGTAAAAGTCAGATAGTTGATAGTGTTTGAACCACTAAAACCCCTCTTGGGTGCAACACTGTACACACTTACCTGATACAAACATATTTGGGTGAGGATATGCAAAGTGTTAAATCATATTTCCTAGAAGAAGACAGTTCGTCGCCTCAGAAAACGAATGTCGTATGTTCCATTGAGCCTAGTAGGACATACGACATTTGTTTTCTCAGGCGACGAGTTGTAAATCCTAAAGCAGGTATGCAGGAATTTTTAGTACTCTGCCTTCGTTTTCACTATCATTTTATTGTATCTTAAATGGCTGTCTTAATCCTCTAGTGGCCAATTAGGTCGATAGACATCTGAAACTAATAAAATTACATAAATCTATTCTTATTTCATTTTGAGCTGTTTTTTGCTTACTTTTTTTTAGTTCATAAATCATAATCAGATTACACCGTGCGACAAAAATTAAAAAAATTTCACACCGGAAAAAACCCATATGGGCGTGAAACTAGAGACTAAACATAGTAATACTGCGTACTCAGTTTTTCGTTTCTACATCCTTTGTCCTTTTAAAAGGACTTCAAAATTTGGAAGGGGATAAAAAATAAAAAAAATAAAAAAAATACTTACCCTAGTTGGAATATGGCGATATGTATACCAAATGAAAGAGGAAATTCTCAGGAATTAAAAAAAAATTTATTTTTTATCTATTTGTAAAAAAAGGTCCTTTGAAAATTGTAATCCTTCATATCCTTGAAAATGTATATATAATTTTCTTGAAAAGTAAGTATGTTAAAACCCAAATCAAAAGTCAAAAATCAAAGTCAAAATTTCATTACTCTAACTTTATTGGTTCGAAAGTTATTTAAAAAAGGCGGAAGCTGCAATTCTAATGAAGTGCAAAAATTCTAATTTATTTCAGTATCAGTATTTTAAATAATAAAAAGATACAAAATCAATGAAACGATTGAGCGATGCAGCAAAAATCACTAGCATTCAATAACAAAATCAAAAATTTGGTAGCTAAAGAGTTAACAAACTTTCTCGCTTGGCCAGCATCTATCAACACTATGCAAATAAACTTCTCAGTGTCATTTCCCTGCATTTTATCAACACTTACCCGCCGGAAGTTCACACTTCGTATACCTGCACGCTTTCGAAATTAATTTAAAGCGCGTTCGTTGCAACGCTTCCGTTCTGTGCGCTGCCAGTGGCGAGATTTCTATGTGTCTGTGTGTGTGTGTGACAAGTCAGAATAACGCATACTGGGACAAAATTCAGCTGCAAATGCTAATAATTCATTTATTTTTTTGTAGTTTCTGTGAAATTGTGTTTGCTTTTTACAAAATTTGTTTTAGCTTTATTTTGAAAAATAAACCATATATTAATACAAATTAAATCGCTTTGGACATTTGCAAAGTAAAACCTATCGATTGATGCCACATTTGGAAAAATCATGTCAACAGTTTAAATTTGGTGAACATTACAAAATATGCATTTGTGTAAAATTAATATAAATGATTGAATATATTGAAGGTATAAATAAGTGTTGAGATTTTTTTGAAACTTTGAAGCTTCAGTGGAATAATTGGTAAAATGTGTTTTATTTAACCTTCGGAATACATGCTGGGTCATGTAGACCTATACTCCTACTATGAGCGACAAAACTTTTTTTCCGATTTTTTTTTTATATTTATAAATTGTTAAAACCATGTTCAAAGTACAGTCAAAATTTTTATCGTAAGTCGCAAGGTTCATTAGTTGTGTTATTATAGACAATCAAAAGTGAACAGAGTTTAATTGACCCATAGTGTTCCCAATGATTGCAAAAATAGGTATGATCTCTGAAGGTTAAACTACTGTCCATGCTTAGCTATGACTTTAATCCCTTCTTGCGCTCAAATAATTCTTGTCTTTTAAGGCGATCCAAGAATCAACCGAGCTTTTAGCTTCTTCTTAATAAGCTAAGTGCTGCTTGTCCTGACTCTGAATCATTGTCCGGTATAAACCGAAATTGGAGGGAACCAGTGGCGCACACAGGGGGGTTTGGGGGTTTAAACCCTCCCCAAGCACAAACATTTCTAGTAAAAAATATTGTTTCGAATGGTAATCCCTTAAAAATCCCCCCTGAAATCCTGTGCGCCGCTGGAGGGAACAATATCTGGCGAATACAACGAGTTAAGAAGAACACCGCATTGAAGCACCTCCAAAGCTTCGTTGACGACTTCTGCAACAAGTGACCGATTGTTGCCGTTGCACTTCTTGCAAATTGTGTTTTAATGGCTCAAAAAAAAAAATTCGTTTTCACTTTAGCGACATGACACTTATTGACCTTAAGCGCAAATTGATGTTGTTTTAAAATTAATACAGTTACAAGATAGTCTGACCCAATCTAATGCTACCTATGCCTGATTTTTTATATTCTGCAAAACTTATTTCAGCATTTCTAGTCAATAGAAAAACTACAAAAATAATAATTGAAAAAAACTATGGCTGTGAATATAATAAAATGTTTGCCTCTCCAAACCACTGTTCACCTCTTTTTCAAATCAAAATTCGTTGGCAAAACTTGAAAATTCAATTAAACTACAGAAGGTCACTTTAACTTCCGGTGCCGTCGGACGCTGCGAAGCAAAAACAGAAAAATTTAAAACCCGTTATTTGTCACCCCCTACCAATACGCTGCAGTCTTTTTATATGCAAATAAAAATACAAAGCAAGTTGAAACTGAAATGATGGCGCACTTTTTCGACTTAGAAGTTTATTTGCATAGTGTTGATAGATGCTGGCCAAGCGAAAAAGTTTGTTAACTCTTTAGCTACCAAATTTTTGATTTTGTTATTGAATGTTAGTGATTTTTGCTTCATTGCTCAACCGCTTCATTGATTTTTTATCTTTTTATTATTTAAAATACTGATACTCAACTAAATTGGAATTTTTGTACTTCATTAGAATTGCAGCTTCACACACACTCACACACACACATCGACTCGTATCCACTAATGCATTCACGCAATTTCAAACTCAATTAGGTTGCGGAGTGGGCAACCACGAAATTACAAAACAATAAAAAATCTTTCAACTGCAACACAACAACAACATAACAAGGCTTGTGCGAGTGCCATTAATTTTTTAATTCAATTTCCTTGCGTTTTCCCATCATTTAACACTTCAATGCTCATGAGCAGCAGTTTTTAGGGGCAAAATATTATATTGAATACTTAAAAAGTTGAAAATTTTCAAACTATGAAAAATGGATAATGAAATTATTAAGTGAAATGTAGAATACAGAAAATTAAAAAAAATGTGTTACACATTTAATAAACACACATTTAATAAATATTTCAAAAATAATTTTGTATTATTATACTTTATTTAGTTAGAGCTCTATTAATTTTTGTATTCTTTTTACTTGCGTTTTTCCATCATTTAACACTTAAATGCTCATGAGCAGCAATTTTGAGTAGAAAAATATTTTATTTAAAATTATAGAAATTATGGAAAGTTTTTAATATTTAGTATATTATAGTATATAGTATATATTTTTAATATTTAGTAATATATTTAGTAAAATTTAAACATCCAGAAAATATAAAAAAATTGTTAACACGTTGAAAACACATTTCACGAAAACACATTGAATTCAAATTCAAATGCACGTTTAACCCTCCATTACTATCGTCAGGGTGGAATTCACCCTGTGAGTTTAATTTCCTAGTAAAATATAGATTTTTTAACCAAAACCAACATAAAGTTATAATGTAATCCACATTTGCATATTTCGGAAGGTTATAGAGTACATTGCAGTTGCATAAATAAAGCTGATGCTTTTATACAATTTTTTTAAAAAGTCACTGGGTGTGTTACACCCTACGATAGTAGTGGAGTTATAAAATTGCTGGATGCTTAACACCGATTGTTAGTAATGAAGTTTTATTTTTTTTAAATTACATTTACATATTTGTATTCACTTTTTGGCGATAATTTTTTTAATAACGTATAGAACATTTACTTAGTAGAAAATCCTTAAAAATTATGCTCTAGGATAACTAAAAAATTTTTATAACATTAAATTTGTTATATCTTAAACTGATAAAGTTAGAAGGACGAAATCCAAGGATGTAGTAGTGTACATATTATTCCTTAAGATATATTTTTTTAATTTTTTTTTCCAATAGTTTTTGGAAATTTCCAAGGATATTCAAGGATAAAGTTTCAAAAGGACATTTTTAATACCTATTTGTCCTTTTGCACCAAAATATTTAATTTTCTAAGATTCTAAGGATTTTTCTGTTTCATTTGATACCCATATTGTTATTCTACAATGCGCTCAATTTTTGAAATAATTCCTTGAAATAAACATGTCCTTGAAATTTCAAAGTCCTTTTAAAAAAAATCCTGACGTCAGAGAGAAAAACTAAAAACGCAGTTTTACTACATTTGGCCCCTAGTTTCGCAAGTATATCGAGTTTTTCGTGTGTTTGGAAATTTTTTGATTTTTGTCGCACGGTGTAACCTTAAAAAGTAGCAGGTATATTGTTGATTTTTGTTTGAGTTTTTACGCAAAATTTTACCTCGGTCCGAAAAAAATTATTAAATAATTATTTATTACTTATTTTTTCAGCTTTCTGAATCACTAAGCCCAAGAAGCATATCTTGAATATTATGCAAGTTGTGGCAATTTTTCCAATGCAACTTTTTATTTCATCTGTCTTTTTTTTTAAATGAAGTGTACATAAACAAATGTTTTTATTAAAAAAATGAATTAACAAAATTATGCAATTTATTTTTTCTTGTAAATGTTTTGATGCTGTGATTATGAAAAAATTTGGTTTTTGTTTATTTTACCTCAATGGATAAGTAAAACGGATAATCAAAAGTTGTGGGTGGATTACACCCTTGGTTAGTAATGGCGTTATGAAATAGACGATAGTAATGGAGGGTTAACAAATATTTGGAAAATATTTTAAATTACTTTATTTAATTAGAGCACCATTAATTTTTGTATATTATTTACTTGCGTTTTTCCACCATTTAACACTTAACCCGGCGTCATTGTGGCTACTAAACAGAACTTGGCCGTTGTGGCCGGGTAAATTTTACCCATGTACATTATTGTACACTGAATCAAGCTTATGTCAATATTAGTTTTCTATAATAGGGAAATAGGTAGTTAAATACATTATTAGTAAAAATCAAACATTTATTTATCATAAAATGAGCATATTACTCATCAAATTAAATCTTTTTATTCTGCGATAATTTTTTTAGAACATAACTTAAAATGCGTCGGGTATTAGATACCCGGCAACAATGACGCCGGGTTAAATGCTCATTGGCAGCAATTTTTGAGAAGAAAAATATTTAATTTATTACTAAAAAAGTTGGAAATCTTGAAATTATAGAAAGTTTTTGATTAAAAAAATTTAGTGAAATGTAAAAGACAAATGAAAATAAAAATTAAAAAACATTTCCGGAAAACATATTGAAAATGTAAATATAAATATTTAATATTTTTATTTACTTTATTAAGTTCTTTTCATAAAATTAATAAGTATTCATTTTAATATTTTAAATTAAATTTTTTAAATAAAATAAAATAAAATTATACAAAGTAAATAGTAAATAATTTTCAATTAGGCCGATAGCCTTTGCCGCTAGTTGCCTTTTATTTGTAATATAATTATTTATAATTATATTTCAGACAAACAAATTAAACCATAAATGTTTAAATATTTTTAAAAAATTAAAAAACTATTGTTACACATTTAATAAACACACATTAAAATAAATACAGTATAATCTCGATAATCCGGACAATTAAAAACCAAACACTGGTGTCCGGATTACAGAGTCTACAATAGAAATTGAGTGTCCGGATTATATAGTCTACAATAGAAATTGAGTGTCCGGATTACCGCGTTGTCCGTATTAGCGAGTGTCCGAATTATCGAGATTATACTGTATTTGTAAAATAATTTTTTATGATTATTCTTTCTTTAGTTAGAGCTCTATTAATTTTTGTATTCTTTTTACTTGCGTTTCCCCATCATTTAACACCTAGATGCTCATGAGCAGCAGTTTTGAGGGGAAAAGTATTTCATTTAAAATTATAGAAACTATGGAAAGTTTTTAATGAAAATATTTAGTAAAATGTAAACACCCAGAAAATATAAAAAAATGCAACTTCGTAGTTTCTTTTCGTTTGTAAACTAGTTTGTAATTTTATTCAAAAATACACAAAATTTTAGTATAAATTTAATATAAATTTTAGTATAAATGAATTTTAAAATAACTATTTTTGAGTTTTGTATCACTTTTCTACAGTTTGTCAACTTTAAAATCATTTTATCACCCTAACCGTATTGATTAAAAAATTATACCTCACAGTATATGTCGCGCTTTTAAGGGTTAAGGCAGTGACACCACAGCAGCCCAGCGTGCCGGCAATCAAATCAAATCAAATGTTTCGCATCCATTCTTTTGCACTGTGACACACGCGCAGACCTGCACCCACACCCAAAGACACCCAGTCTGGGCGCAGTCAGACAGTTTAATGACACGGCAGCAATCAAAATGGCAGCCTTTCCAGCGGCAAAGCGGCCAACGGGTCGTAAAAACTTTGTGTAAAGCGACACAATTAAGTGTGTGCTACACAAATTTAATTGCGCCACAGCACATTTCAGGACACACTCACACACACACATCGGCATGGATCCCCATGTGGTGTAACCGTTTGGAAGAGAGGAGCGTTTAGCGTATTAAAGTCTCGCACTGACCACATGGCGGTTGATGCTTCTCTTCACGTTAAGAAAAACACACACACACACACTTTGACAACAAGGCAATTAAATTTGTCATTGCACACAGTTGGCAGCAATTATAAAGTTTCCAACACAGAACGCGCTGACATGGAACAACGCCAAAGCGTTAAGCGCTCATATTTGTTTGTTTTGTGATTAGCCAAATTTTACTTAAGGCACAGCCCAAGCACACGTCGTATGCCATCTCAAGTGAGAGTGAAAAATAATTGGAAAAACGCAAAGTCAGCGTTTGGCGACAACTTTAGGCGACAAAGATCGATTTCGCGCCACGCTTCACGGTGATTTGGTTCGGTTGTCCGGTGTAGAGGCGCCTAGCATGTGCCGTCAGTGGGACACAGAACCCTTATCAATCACTGTCTGTCAGTGCACTGTCATTGGCGCATTCTCAACAACTGTCCGCCAAGCTGACGGCATCGTTTTGCGCCCAGTCGACGCTCCGAGATGCGCTGCTCTCATAGCCAAACGAATGCTTGCAATAAACATTTTCAGCTTAATATGAAAATAATAGCAATTTGTCATGGGTTTTTCAGTTTGTCGGAAAACCAAAGCGGCAAATCAAAAGAATAACAACGTCCATGGAAAAGAGGCTCGTCGGGTCAGCGCCATTGACCACACTGCTTATTCGTTGCGGAAGCGTGCAATGTAATCGGTTGCATAATTTATGTGGGCAATTTGATGGAAAATTGATTTGAATACACTCAATGAAGGCAAAACATGTTGACAAAGCTTCGGCTAAGAAAGTGGACGATGAACAAAAGCTGCATTAAGATCTTTTGCGTAATATTAATGATTATTTGTGCAATAGTTCAACATTATTGTTATCGCTTTTGTGCAGTCAAATGTGTTATCCACTGCTGGAATATTTTCAATTCATCGTTATCTGTTTTAGACAAATAAGCTTTTGTATCTATTGAAATGCTTCTGGTGATTGGTTTCTATTGTAAGCGAACGATCTATGTGCTTACTAGTTATCTGTGTTTGAATAAGGAACTCGAACAAGAGTTTATGTGCGCATAATTAATTCTCTTTTCACTTTCATTGGCATACTTGTTGATTTTACGTGGCAAGCATCAAACCCTGTACTCAGCCCAAGTTTAATGGGAATTCAAAATGCTGCACACATTAGTTCACTATTGGTTGATTGGTTGTGGTGGCTGCCTCTGTATGAGACACACTTAGGCCTCTATATGGGCCCGTTGTGATACCACAAATTCCACCCGTTGGAAATTTGTATCCAACACTGTATTACCAACATGTGTTACAATACACATTTCAAACGGTTGGGGTTAACCCATTGCTGCCTAATGGGTAAAGTTTTACCCATGAAAACTAATTTTTTTTTTAAATCACAGAAAAGTTCGTGGTTAGATATCTCAAAATCATTGATAGAGATGGTTGGGGTAAAGATGGAACTACCTTAGTCTAGTAGAGGTCACCCTAAAATTCCGCCATCTAGCTACCAGACTCCAAAAATTGTGAATTTTCCGGAGGTGGAAAATGTGGCGAAACGTAGTGGCCCTAGAACCTCACAAAAATCTGCCTCCTAACTCACCTGTAAACAATACAAGTTTTGTTCACGTGTTTAGCTGATCACTTTAAAAAGTATGGAAAAAAGCTACCATTGCTGCCTAATAGGGTAGAAAATACCCAATGAATATCTCAGCAACGTGCAGAGATAGAAAGCTGTTTCTGATCATTTTGGGTCAATTCCAGGTCGTGTATGAAATTTTATCAAAATCGTATGGGCGGAACTGGTACCCAGCTTTAATGGATTAAGAGGGAGGGGACCTACGATGTTTTTTTTTGCAATTTCGTTTCACACTTGGAGGTTTTGTCTAGGCTAGTTCACTATTCAACAAGTGCCGAATCGCTTCCAGGAGGGCCACAAGAAGGCTGTGCATCAACTTGGATTGGAGAGGAACAAGGATTGTTCTGGCATTTGCTTTGTATGTCCGCTCTCATCTTCCCTAAGCTCGAATAAACCAATCCAATTGAACTCTGCATAACCTAACTTCAATAATTACACTGTACAACACAAAATTTTACACACGTAAAAATCGACATACTTGCGAAACTAGGGGCCAAATGTAGTAAAACTGCGTTTTTATGTTTTCTCTCTGATGTCAGGATTTTTTAAAAAAAACTTTGAAATTTCAAGGACATGTTGATTTCAAAAAAATTATTTTAAAAATTGAGCGCATTGTTGAATAACAATATGGGTATCAAATGAAAGAGAAAAATCCTTAGAATGTTAGAAAATGTAATGTTTTGGTGCAAAAGGACGAAGAGGTATTGAAAATGTTCATTTAAAACTTTTTCCTTGAATATCCTTGGAAATTTCCAATAGTTTTTTTTGGAAAAAATATATCTTAAGGACTAATATGTACACTACCACATCCTCGAATTTCGTCCTTCTAACTTTACTAGTTTATGATATAAAAAATTCAATACTTCGGGTCCCCAGTTTCGCGAGTATATAGAATTTTTCGTTTGTTTTGAAATTTTTAATTTTTGTCGCACGGTGTTATTATTTCTCATTGAGTTACTGCGCTAAAAAGACTTTGACCAGAAGTAAAAGGTATAGAAAGGCCTATACATACATTAGGATCAGCTGATGAATCGATTTGGCAACGTTAGTACATTCGTTCTTTTGTCCGGCTGCTTCGTCCGGCGATATCTCTAAAACAAGTAATGAAAAAATATCGTCATTTTGTACATAAAGTATACCGTTGGTGTTCCAACTAAAAACTGCTAATACTTTTATGATTTTTAAATAAAATTACCATATGAGAGTAATCTGGGAGCACACAGGATTTCATTTGGTGGGGGGGGAGGGAAAGGAGGAAGTTTGCGTACAACTTTTGAGCCGAACCATATTGTGGAAATAATTACTTCAAAATAAACTTTTTTACGCATAACTAAAAATCGAATATTTCTTAATTTACTTCAGCTTTTCTTTTTTTAATTAATTAATTAATTAAATTAGTAAAGAAAGAAGCAGCTGAAAAAAATTAAATAATTTTTTAGCTTTACTTTTCACTTCAATTCAGATATATTTAAAAAAAAAATTTTAACTATTAATTACACTACTCGACACGAAAAATGCTCCTAAAAATAAAAGTATTTTTTAGACTAATCTTCGGCTGCTGAACACAACTGAAAATCAACTGGCCCGAACGACGGGCCACTTGTGTTAGTCGGATGGTTGGTTTACGAGATATGTGCTCATAACTGAAATAAGAGGGGAAAAACGTGTTTTTCGAAGATTTTTCGAAAACGCTTCTTAAGAAAATTTTTTTGATTTTCAGTTTCGTGTTCAGCAGCCGAAGATTAGTCTAAAAAATACTTTTGTTTTTAGGAGCACTCGATGAACCCATTTTTTGTCGAGTAGTGTTATTAATTAATTACTTAATTAATTATTCATTAATTATTAATTAATTACTTATTATTAATTAACTAGTTAACTAAATTAATTATTTAATTAATTTAATTAATTAATTAATGACAATTTTTTAAACATATCTGAATTGAAGGTTAAAAAATGCATTTATTTTTTTCTGCTTCTTCGTTCTTTACGGTGAACAGATATAACATTCAAACAAAGTGTACACTTTTTTTATTTAAACTTAATATTCAGTTTATTAATTTTGTATTATTACTAAAATTTCAAACTATTCTAAGGACCAACAAAAAATGTAATCTTGAAACCATAGAGGGTTTAGACGTTCACAAAGTGGCAATAAGCCTCGTGGCAATAAAATAGTGAAAGGGTTAACTCATTATAGCTCATTTTCACTCAGCTATTTATTCCATGGGACTCATTTATTCTGTAGGATGATTTATAATTGATATATTAAACAAAATTGTATCAGGTGTACAACTTTGCTTCCGCCGTTTTTTTCCAAAATTAAAAGCTTTATTACGAAAAGTATTGTCCGTCGCTAGCGACAACTTTCTCCCATCTTTCCGGCAATTTTCGGATCCCGGCTCGAAAAAAGGAGTCCTCTTTTGACGCTATCCATGAAGCAATCCATTTTTCCAATTCTTCGAAGGATTGAAAATGTTGATCTGCCAGGCCGTGTGCCATCGAACGGAATAGGTGGAAGTCAGAAGGGGCGACATCTGGGGAATACGGCGGGTGGGGCAAGACTTCCCATTTCAGCGTTTCCAGGTACTTTTTGACCACTTTTGCGACGTGAGGCCGAGCATTGTCGTGTTGGAGGATGACTTTGTCATGTCGCTCTTGATATTGTGGCCGCTTTTCTTTTAGCGCGCGACTAAGGCGCATCAGTTGCGTTCGGTAGCGATCTCCTGTGATGGTTTCACCCGGTTTTAAGAGCTCGTAGTAAATCACACCGAGCTGATCCCACCAAATACAAATCATAACCTTGGCGCCGTGAATATTCGGTTTTGCCGTCGAAATCACCATTTTTAAAACGTTGAAACCACTCCCGACACGTTCTTTCACTCAGAGCAGCATCACCGTAAGTTTCTGAGAGCATTCGATGCGCTTCAGCTGCATTTTTTTGCGAATTGTAACAGAAAAGTAAAACTTCCCGCAAATGGCGAGAATTGGGCACATAAACGGACATTTTCGAGCGTGAATAATACGAAAACAAGAACAACTGTCACTGAAACGGCGATGACAATTCGTTAGGCACTGTCCACACTCACTTTAAAGGCATTACCATCTATGTATTTCAACCAGCCTCAGCCGGTACAGCCACCTATCGGAAAACGGCGGAAGCAAAGTTGTACACCTGATATATGAAACATGTAGCTTACTAACAATTTTATTCACTTACTCAGTCGAAGCTTCAACAGCGCTCTCACACAATCACAAACCATGACTTTATTTCGCTTGACAGTAAAACTGCTCAGCCTGCAGTGATTTCAATAAGCCAAAAAATATTTAAATATCACAAAAAAATGCATTATATTCAAACATTTGCATAATGAACTGAGCGCTTCGCAACTAACTACACAAATGACTTATGCAAAATGAACAAAAAGGAAAAAATCATATATATGTGAAAAAGTGAAATCTCATCGGACTCGTGGCGAGTGAAGCACCGGCAAGGAGCACCTCATGCACTACAAAACAAAGCGAACGCGATAACAAGCCGTCATGGCTTGTCATCTCATATGCAAACTCGATGCCGAAAGCAAATGAGCTGCCTGCGCCGTTTCTCTGCTTCCATGCCGCTAAATAGCAC